>CM036908.1:47694964-48294964 GCA_020800305.1 Porphyrio hochstetteri
ATGAAGAGAACCCCCCCCAAAATACAAAACGCGCCCCCTGTAAATAAACTCTTACTTCCAAAGTTGTTTTCCCTTCCTTCTTATGGCTTGCTTTACTTTTAAAACATTTTGATGAGTTCTCAAAACACTGATTTTTTTTTTTCCTTTCTGTGCATTTATAGTCAATTATAGGCCATCTTTGCACTAAGTGCCACAAAGTCTAAGATCCCAGATGCCTTGCTTTGCTCTTCACCCTTCTTACCTGAGACAAAACACCATCTTGCTCCATTGTGGTCGCTGTCACATAGACATCCCGTGTTATCTGTGGTAATGCAATTTCACATCTCCCAGCTTCCACAGGCACCAATGGTTTAAATGTCTCCTATGCAGGTGAGCAACTATTTTATAAACTGACTCAGAGCCACACCTCTGCCTGGTTTCTTCAACCCAGTTATACCCCTCCCATTTTCTTATGCTAGGAAACTGAATCCCACAGTCAAAGTAGTCAGGAAAAATACCTTTGCCTGCACAACAGCTGCAAGAATGCTGTTGGGGTCACTTTGCCTGATAGTGACCAATTATAGGTCTGCCACTAACAATAAGAGAAGGATGCTTCTTTATCTGAGCACTGAACTTTCCACTTAGCAAGACCTCAAAGCCTACAGAAATACAAACACTGCAACAAGATGCAGCAACAGTATGTTAATTGGATTTGGGTTGTCTGTGACAGAAAGGAGATAGAAAAAACCATCAAATAAAAAAAAAGGAGGGACAAAACTATTGCTCTCAGACTAAACTGGTTATTGCAAAAGGCATTTAAGTTTCTGTACCTCGTGTCCCACGAATCCCAGTGGTGGTTTGTATCTACTCAGCCTAGGTCCAGGAGGGCTAAGTCTCTACTCAAATCGCTGTGTCTTTTTCCCATCATTCCTATGGCTTGTTACTATTATTTTTGTTTGAATGAAGAGTCCTGTAGTAACGACTTTCCTTAGCTTAGGTTCACCCCCTGTAAATACTTCAGCACCACATTCCGGCTCAGATTGACTCTATCTGCAATCTGCTGCATTTAAGCACCCATGTCTGACCCAAAGAACCCTGTCAGACGGAGGCAAAACCCAGCACCTACCACACACCACCCTCTGCACTGCCCTCAGAACATCCTCAAAGCCCCTGCTGCCGCAGGACACTTGTGCTTGCCCTTGTGAGCCCCCAGCTGACCCCTATGACCTCGATGGCTCCCAACTCACTAGAAGAGGATTTAAAAGGGTCATCAAAGACTGTTGTATCTTCATTGGGTCGAAACGGATCAAAACTGCAGGGGGAAGGGAATTCTTTGGCTTCCCTCTTCTCAGGATGTATTACCTATGAGATGTTAGCCATTCACTGAGCGTTCTTGAGCTTACTGGTTGAATATTGTTGCCAGCCTGCACAGTTCCCTCTTTGCACGTTCCCATGCAAAACAGTATCAGCAGCCTGGTAAAACAGATTTTTGCTATAGGCTATGTTATTTCACAACCCTGTGAAGGGCTGTGTCTGCGCACACGGCGTGTTCCCTCCATGTGCCAGCTGCAATTATGCAGCTCGATGAAATGCATTTTTCATTAGGTGACAGAAAACCCTCAGCAACATCAGCATCTTTCAGTCATAGTTGAAGGCAACGCATTATTACGACATCTCCTTGGAGAGCTAAGCTATAAAGCCAGACTGTTCACCAGGACCGGGGCTCTGAGACCATCATGCCCACAGCACAAATAATGTTTGCTATCTGCATACCCTTCCCTTGCAGGGAGGAGGGACCATGGCTTGCTTTGTACCCCTGCAATCTGTCTCTGAGACACTCCTCGCAGCAAGTATTTGGCATGCTCCTGTGCTCTTTGCAGAGATAACAACAGTTTTGTTTTCCTGGAACAAGGAGCACACTGTGAACCTGGAGCTTATTACTGAAATACCCGAATACATGGAGCAAGGCAGATAATTTTCTTTTTTCAAACAAGCCTTTATTGTCTGGTATTGTGCACATAAAATATTTGCATGGAAACAACATTTCTTTTGAGCTGGAGGTGGAATAAATTTATGGTCCAAAACTATCTTTTTTATTTCCCACCAGAGACTTCAGGTTTAAATGGAGGCTATAAGCAGAGCATGTAGAACCGTATTTCTGACTATGACTAGTGAAACTACCACAGAACAAAACCAAACCCTAAACCAGCAGAAATATGCCTTAGTTAAAAAAACCTAGAGAGATTTAAGTGGTAAGATTTATGCTCTGGTCTCTAAGCTTGCAACATTAGGCTACAGTTGCACCAAAAAAGTAAGGCTTGGTTTGACATCGTAAGTGACGGAAGTGTTGGCAGAAGTAATTGTGAACCAAATTGTAAAGATAACTATTTGCCATTGTTTCTTGCCAAACTTAAAATCCTCAGTGTGTCACTTTGCACCAAGCCAAACGTTATTTGACTGTAAATGGAACCTGTTATTTTCATGTTGGGTTCCCTGGGCTAACGAGGTAGGTGGTCTATTAAAAAGAAGCTATGTTTCAAAACAAAGATGTTTTGTTAAAATATTAACATGAAATGTTTCAACTTACCCAAGCATTTTCCCTGGTCTATTTTAGCCCCTGATTATGACATCTAGTTGGTAGATTTTTTTCACTGAATGGACTCTTTCTTTAAATTTTTTTCCGAGTTCTCATTAAGACACAAAGCTTATTAATAAACAAAAGTCTGTTTACAATTTGACTTGCTCCTGGAGTGCAGAGGTTGTTAGGGATTTATTACTTTTACAGCTCACCTTCAGCACTATCAACAGCTAAGAAAATACATAAACTTTCCATGAAAAGGAAAGTTTAAAGAGGCAAACTCACAACAAATGTTATTCCTAGGTTTGTGCTAAATTCCGTGGAGGGGCTGTTCAGATTGTTTCAAGATAGTCTTACTTGTGGCAGACACAATCTTGCTCAATCTGCACAGTTCGGACAAGAAAAACTAAACAAATGACCATTTTTGTTGATGAGCCTATATCCTAAACTGTTTAAACAAATTACATTCAGTCAAGCAACAAACTTTTTGATGTCTAGTGGAAGTAAAGTATTTTCATTTCAAGCACTTTTTAATTTAAGAAAGGAAGTTTCATATGAGAAGCGATTCAACTAGGAAAAAAAAAAATCCCAGGGTGTTTTATTTTGAAACCCTCAAAAGGAGACTTGGACTTTTTTATATACTGTCTCAACACAAAACAATGAAAATTGGCATAAATTCACAGGGTATGTGCCAAAATTTCACCTTTCACCAGAAAAATGAAAATTTACTCAAAAAAACCCCATATCTTACGCCACTTCCTCCTAAGTTGCTTGGTCACATCTACGTATGATTCATTCACAGCCCAAGAGAACCCCGGAGGTGGATACGATTCACAGGGCTGGCTGCGTGCACACACTTGTCCCTATTCCATTTCCAACGTCTTCAAGCTGCTCTTTAGGACACTTGCAAAGTTGACCCAGGGATCCAATGCCAGCTGCCAGTTGTGTCACAGGTTTTCTTCATTTTCCAGGGTTGGATGCACCTTGATTTCCATGAAGAAGGATTGTGGGGAGTATAAATTTATACTCCCTTCTTACGGCCTTTAAGTGTGTCGGGTGGTAAAACTTATTATCCTATATGTCATACATTGTAATAAGTTAGGCTTAAAACAATACTATTTTTAAAACCTAAAAAGGATTTTCGTTTAAAGAGTGTTCTACAGACAACCTTAATTTAGAGGACAAAACATATGTAAAAATTTCCCAGGCAATGTCTTTGCCTACCAAGGCCGCTTCTTGGGAATGGAAAAAAACCCCAACAAACCACTGAGCCACCTGGGGTAGCTTCTTTCTGTCGTGCAGAATGGCCAGTGTTCAAAAAGCTACGTCCCTTCTGTCTGCTTGAGCATGAGGAACTCCTCTGAGAAGATAGGAGCAGTTGCGTTGGTGGTTAGCACATGTTCTGCCGCCGTCTTTGCATCGCTATCTGCAAGGCCTGCATAATCATCTGAGAGTTGTTCAGGATGTTGTATTCACTGAGGTTCAGCAGCCGGCGGTAGTTCTCATCGGTGTACCTCACTGAGAACATGCAGTAGGGGGAAAAGCGACTTGTCAAATCCAGTTGTCCTCCCTCCATCTCCGAGCAACAGCGTTTGACACCTGAGGAGAGAGAGAAGTTGCTGCTGTGACACCGTGCTTATCTCAGGCAGTGACAAGCTTTCTGCAGTAGCCCAAAGAGGGGGACTTTTCTCTGGGAGAAAATTCATTTGGTTTAAGTGCACGAATAGTGCAGGTCATGTATCCCCACCTCTAGTCAAGAGAGTGTTATGTGATGCGACCAGAAAGAAGTGAGTGATGGCACTGCAATGGTCACCTACAGCTTGCTCATAAACATCTGTCTCATCAAAGCCATGGGTCAGTGAAGGAGATCAGACTGAGAGGGCACTCCAATAGCTGCTGCTGGTGCACTGCAAGTCTGAACATTAGGATCTCTGCAAACCCTGGCTAAGGGAGGAGAGTTGCTAGTCACAGAACAGAATTTAAGTCAGAAAGGAATAATAGAAACACATGGAAACTTAAAGCTCTTGCAAGCCTGATTGCAGTCTTTGCGGGGGGCTTCCACCGGGACCCATCTCTGCCTTTCCATTTGTTATGCTCCCAAAATCCACAAACCCAAGATTTTATACTTTACCTCCCTGCTAGCAAAGAGAAAAGCAAACACATCCTAGTAACTGGCAGTAAAGGAGAGAAATACAGAACAGGTGGCCTGGCAGAAAATCAAGGACAGGCCCCATGGACAGCACAGTGAGACAAATGCTGTACAGAAAGGAGACATGCTAATCTTGACATGGCAGGATTTCAGCCTGACAGCCAGGTTCTTGCTTCCCCACCGTTCATGCATGGCACTATGCCTCCTCAAGGGTACAATGAACTCCCTGGAAAACACCATACATTTAGGGGAAATAATCTGCATGAGCTATACTTTTCCTAGGAAAATAACCCACGCTTTTACAGTTATTTAGCCACCCATTTTACAAACGGGAGAGAGATATGAAGGCAAACACCACCCAGAAGAAAAAGGCTGTGTCTATCCTCTCAGGGCCACAAAGATAACCTGAATGAACAGACTAGCTTTGTCAGGGATGGGGAAAACAACTTTAATTAGCTGATGTGCTCCCCCATGAACCCAGACAGCAAAGATAACCCCCAGCAGAGAAAAAGTCAGGGAAGCAGGTAGCAGTGTCTTTTGATTAATACTTTGCCACTACTTGTAACTTACCAGGTGCTTTGTACTCTCGGAAGGTGTCATTCACGAGGGGAAGAAAAATCACAATCGGACATCCTGGCATATCTGAATCGTGGAAAATGTAGCACTCCTTCAGATTTTTCTTATCTTCATCAGTCAAAGAAATTTTGGGGAATGGGATTTTCTGCTCTGAGTAGTATTTGCATGCTTTATCTAGAGACTGGAGTATCACAGACACAGTCAGCATCGGAATTCGTCTTGGTTGTCTTAAAGCTCCCAAATTGTTATCAAGTATTAAGGTTTAGTGACTCAGATCCATAGTGTGGGTTTTGTCCTATAAAGGTTACTCTACATATAATTACCACACATAATCGCTAGGTCTAATCACAATTTGAGCATTAGAGAACTCACCAAAGGCACCACTTTTTAAAAAAATGGAAGCGTTTTGTAGAAGTTTAGCATAAAACATGCAGCTTTAGTAAATGAAAGAGCCTGTGTTTAGTATCTTGTGCAGAATAATTTAGAAAAAAAATCCACAGCAAGAAAACGTTTACAGTATTCAGACAAAGATGATCAGAGAGCTGGAGCACCTCTCCAGTGAAGACACGATGAGAGAGTTGGACTTGTTCAGCTTGGAGAGAGAAAACTCTGGTGAGACCTTATAGCAGCCTTCCAGTACCTGAAGAGGCCTATGGGAAAGCTAGAGAGGGGCTGTTTACAAGGGCATGGAGGGATAGGACAAGGGGTGATGGCCTTAAGCTAAAGGACGGGAGGTTTAGATTAGGTGTTAGGAAGAAATCCTTCCCTGTGAGGATGGTGAGGCCCTGGCATAGGTTGCCCAGAGGAACTGTGACTGCCCCCTCCCTGTCAGGGTTCAAGGCCAGGATGGATGGGGCTTTGGGCACCCTGGGCTGGTGGAGAGTGTCCCTGCCCATGGCACAAGGACTGGAACTAGCTGGGCTTTCAAGTCTCTTCCAAACCCAACCATTCAGTGATTCTATGTGCTTGGAAGCCAGGAGATAAGAAAGTTAAGTTTGAATGTGCAATTATGTTTCTGGCTGTGCAAGGTTTATGGCACAGTGTTAAGTGGGATTTATCTTTTACTGAGAACATTTTAAGTGCAAGCCTATGCTGCACCTTTTCCCTGAAAGATTTAATAAAATATCATGTTCTGCCATGTACTGTGTTATTTACTCTGCACCATCTAATAATGGACACTCTCAAATAGGAAAGAGTTTCTACTAAATGGCTTAAAATTGCAGCAGCCTTTCTCCATAAAATTAACCTACACAATATATAGGGCTGAGAGGAGACTTCATTACATATATGTCTCATGCATCCTATGGCTTGTTAACAGTAGCCCAGCTGTTCTCATTCACAAAAGATTGATTCTGCTTAAGTGAGCCAGGATGTGTAATATTGAGTTTCTAACTAACCTCAGTTTCTAAGATATAAAGACCCCAACTTATTTTCTGCAAGGCCTTACCAATACTTAATTAACTTTATTTCTATGAAATTTGAGTTTCTGCAGAAAGATGTGTGTAATTGAATTTCCTAGCAGCAGCTCATTTGTCAGCCCAGAAATTATCTGCCCCTGACTATCCACTTAACCCCTTTTTTATTCTAACTTCAGTCAGGAGAAATTGCTTCCTCATCTTTATGCATACTCCTGTGCAGGGCCTGGAAACCTGCTTGATCCAGCATAAAGTAGAAGATGCTCTTCCCATCATTCTGGAAGAGCCTGCTGATGTCCTCTTCAATAAAGCAACAGGTTCATAAACCAGCAAGAGATAGATATTCCAGGAATGGCAGGAAGAAATAGGAACAAGACTAATCACTACAATGAAAAATGTAGGGGAATGCAGGAGGTAAAAACAGAACAGCTGAAATAACTAGCAGTTCCAGGCACTGTGGGCTAGACATTGACAAGCAAAAGGAGAGACAAGACATGGTAACAAGATCCTCCTCACCGACGTGTGTGATCCAGTAGTATAACTTAAATATATGATGACATCCACTTCCCTCTGTGGCCTTAAAAGTGGTGGACTGCTGGTATTGATGAAGAATCCAGCATCTATCATGCCCAGGTGATCAGGATTTTGCATCAGCTGGTTGGGACGCGAGTCTAACACGGTGTCTAAAAGGAAAATATTTATTGCAATGAGAAATTATCTGTAGGTATTTTGAAAGGAAAAAGAAACACAATGTGGAACTGACCATCCTAGAGGCCTGGTTTTATTTAATTCAATTTAATTGTCATGCTACTGGATTGTTAAACACCAAGCTCCTGTTCTGAAAAATCTTCTATGTTAAGATTCCAGGCAATACATTCCAGTAACTTGTCATACTTTTTAGTGTTAGTAGGCTACTTCTAATGCTTAATGTAAATCTGCCTTGCTTCATTTCAAGTGTTGTTTCATCTTCTATCCATCATTGACTTGGAGAACAAAATATTCCCATCCCTTTTTACATTTGGATTTATGCCTCTTCCTCAGTCCCTTCTTCTTTGGACCACAAAGTCCCATTCCTTTATAGTTTTCTCTCATAGGTCATATTTTCTGGGATATTCCATTTGCATCTGAAGTTAGAGGCTCAGTCATGCCAAATTAAGATTTATCCCGTGTTTTCTCTGCTCTTTGCTACTTTAAATTTGGTTCTGTTGGCTGCTAGCCTATCTTCTCAGTCTGGACCACAGAGGTCTCACCTAAAGCACATCAACAGAGCTTATGTTTAAAAACAGTACTATATACCTGACAATACTGAAGTCTTAGTCTCTTCTCTCCATTCAGAAAAGAAATGTTCTTTCATGAGATATTTTTGCCTCTCCCCCCCCTCCCCGCCCCAGCAAGCCTGACAGTGTTCTTTCCTAAATTTCCCACCCTAAAATGACCTGAAAATGATGCCTGTTAAATATTAGTACCCATTACCTTTCCATCGACAGAAGTGCTCATTCTCCAGGTAGTTACTATGCAGCTGGTAACCCTTTAGGAAATTGTGGTGCTGGGCAACAGAGAAGCGGTCAGTCAATGCTCCCCGAAGGGCACTGGACAGGGGGCCAGGAGGAGTGTACATGCGAGTCCTCAGCTCGTGGGGTCTTGTAGGCAACACGGGGTCTTCATCTAGAGGAGGGGAGAAAAACTGGTGAACTGTTTATTAATTGATGTTCATTTCTGGGTTTCCTGGTGAGTAGGGTACCTCAGGGTTGTTCTGGGATGATTCACTGAACACAGAAAACCTATTCTGAAGGAGAGGAGTGTCTGCTGGACAAAGTTCTGCTGATGGTCTTTAGTTTTGGCCTGAAGACAGTTCTTAGGAAGCAGTCTTTAGTCCTGGAAAAGAGACACCTGAAGGGAACTAAGCAATTCAGAGAACGCCCTGTCAGAAAGGTTACATATCCTCACAGGAAGGTATCATGAAACAGAAGCAAGTACGGAGAAAATGGGGCTGAAGCAGATGCTCCGACTCAGATGGGCAACAACAGAGCACCATGGCATCTATTGCAACAGTGACAGCTTCTACCTGATAATCACTCATGGATCTATGAGCACATGATTCATCAGTAGCAAGAGAGCATCCCAGGAAAACCTTGAGCATACCCTTCATATGTAGGAGCTACAGGTAGTTTTCGGGGTGACTACATGGCAGCATACGTGGGTGAAAAGCAGAAATGACACAAGGTGTGGTTCCTTGAAATCGCAACCTGCTTTGCCAGACCATGTGACTGACAGTGCAGCAGGAGAGACGTGGTGGTTTCCGTAATTGCGCAGATGTATTTCTTTATTTTCAGGATGTCTGTAATTATAGCTACTATCATATTAAATGATTTAGCAATAAATCCATGGTTTCTGTATTGCCTCAGAAGATACCTTCTGGGTCTCATTTGTCTTTGTGAAGGATGAATCCAATGTAGTAATTACTGTGCTGAGTAATAAAATCCCAGGAAATATTGATTAGCCAATTGATATTCCGGTTTACTCTCTGCACAGGCAGCAAAAATAACTTCATTCTCTGCCACTGGTTCTTGGTTCTGTATGGCTGAGCGAGGATGGGCAATGCCAAAATACTTCCTGAGAAATATGTGACCCCTCTAAAGCTTCCTCTTAATGACAGAGCCTTTTAATCAGTATGGGTTTGGTAAATTTTGGAATTACAGCAGCATTTCCCTGATTATCATCTTCCTCTTAGTCTTTACAATGTGAGGGGAAGTCACTATCTTTTAGGAGGACACTATGATGTGGCCAATGTAATTGACCAGATGGTGCCAAAAGACATCCAGAAGACTAAGTAACCATAAATGAAAGGCATAATTTCTCACCAACTTCATCTATTCTGTCTTGTGTCCATCTGTGCCAGAAGTCCTCTGAACTGTGGGACAGTCCCCAGATTTGCAATAGGTTGACAGAAAATATGCTGCTCCACATACCTGTAAAGGGAATTAGTGAACACAAGAGCACATTCTAACAGGAGACTGCCTTTTTCCTTCTAGTTTGACCTCCTGGATTCATTTTTCAATGAGCTTATTTCAAATATCTCTAAACTTTCATGGTGTTAAATTCCTTTTAACTTTCTATGGCATTGGTTCAGATCATGCTGTCATCAGTTCTGCACCTCATCTATTGCTTGTCTCTGCTGCACAGTTAAGAGAGATAATGGGAGAGAAGTAAAGAAGAAAAAAACCCACTTGTTCGAGAAGCGAAAGAAGAGCTTAGATGACGTATATCACAAAAACATCCTTCCCATACCTTTCTTCTTCCTCACTCCAGCTTCTCTTTTTCTGCACATGCTCTGGACAGCTTTCAGGCACCTTGAATCATTTCGCAGTGGCATGAACTGGCTCTTCAGCCATTTGGTTTGTAAGAGAAGGTCTCACACCGCAGCATGTGGAGGCTCACAGGCGCAGTGGGCTTCTGCTCTACTGTACAGTCTTTCCTCCACCCAGGATTGCTCCTCTCTGCCTACCCACAGGGGCACTGGTGGCTTAGTTGGGACAAAAACCACAACGCCACCATTTCATTTGCTGTTTTAAAATTAAATATGTGTTGTAATTAGTCTACCACAATTGGACTTCTTCATTTCCAGTGGAGTACAGGAACAGGTACAACATGCATGGTACGTAGGAAATTAATTTCTCAGTAGCAGACCAGGTGAAAGGTCCAGCCCAAGAGGGAATATTTTAAAGATACTCCTTGGGATTATGGACTATTTAATATCTCAGCATTTTTACTGGAACCAAGATGCTTTTAAGCAGCACATGTACAAGAAGAGATGACTGAAACTGAACTCGGATCACTCTGTGCCCACCTGTCAGTGATTCTGAGTCCCTGGTAAAGGGATATTATTACTTTTACATGCAACCTATCAGTACAAGTCAGGGACTGACCAGAGAGATTCAGAGAACCTTTGCTTCTGGTCTCATTTTTCATCCTGGGCTGTCTGCATCTATAGTAGACGGGATTCCCTACATGGAGTTGACGTTAAACCGTGCAGTGGAGCCCAGATGTGTGTTTCCTGCCATCTCAACACTCATTATGTTGGAATGCATTCAAGGAGGAATTGAAAGAATAACCAAAGAAGTGGTAACTATTCATTACAAGGAAAGAGTTAAGGAGCTTTGTCTACTCCAACTATAAGGCCCAATGTTAAATGGTTTGTGCATACCAAGACAGTGATGTGAAACTGAAAAAGATGTAGGATTTTTTACTGTATTCTTTTGAACAAACTAACACCCCCCTCATCTCCTGGAAGGCAATACCATAGCAGCATTCAGTATGTTAGACCAGAAATATCCATCCTCTGGTTTAACAGTGTTGCACCCCTCCAAAGTACCCCTCTGCCAGAACAATGGGATACATCACCTTGAAGGTAGCAGATCCGGGATTCAGGGAGCTTTTTTAACAAGCGCCCCATGAAGAACTCACTTCCGAAATGCTCTGTGCGAACAAAGGCGCCATACTTCAGCAGTCCCACCTCGTAGGGAGTGAATTCCACCCACTCTGCAACACAGCCACAATGGGACACTTAGAGAGCTCTCAGCTGGGTGTGGAGAGAGGAGTGGAGAGGGCTTACACCGGTCTGGCTTCTGCTTGCCGCACTGCCTTTGCAAAGCCTTGTTTATAAATAACCACCAAGCAGCTGAGCTCGGACACTGGGGTGATGGTGTTGCAGGAGCAGTTATGCTACTCATGGTGCTGCTGTCAGTGGCACAAGGCATCTGCATGGAGCACAGCAAGGCTCCGTCTTACACACCCCACATGCACACACACACCAGTGCAGGGTTGTCCAGCATGCATGAGGTTTCACTCTGCCCTTGCATATGCCTGGTCTAGGTGAAGTACTTCCACCCATCAACACAGTTAATTTAACTTCCCTTGAATAATTCAGTTACATACAAAGGCAGGTACTCAGCTCTTCAGATACGAGGTTTTTGTAAGAGGGCAGTTTTACTCTTTATGTGTAACACTAAGGAAAACAGAACTAGCCCTTGACTTTCTTGGGCATCCCCTCCAAGTCAAGTGCAGTTTTCTGCTATAACTGCAGTGTGGACAAAGACAGAAAGGTCATGGATCATAATTTCCTTTTTGTTCAGCAGTGGTTCATTTTTTTTCACCCCAACCATAAAAAAAAATTGATCCGAATTTCTTCTCTGCCTCTTCTCCTCCTTCACCTGCTTCACCTCATGGAAAAAAAAACCTAAATAACCAAAACAATGAGAAAAGCAAAAGATTGAATTGGGAGTAGGTTGGACACTTTCCCAAATTTTATCATAACTAATGTGGTGTTTCTTCATATTGAAACTAAGCACTGACAAAAAGCAGTATTTAATTGCCAGACAATTCCAATACTTCTTATTCTAGGTGGATCAGATAATATTTCAGAAATGGCCTTTCTGGAAGGACTTTGATTGCGTATGTGTAGACAGTGAAATGCTGATCTCAAAAAGCTCTTCCATTAAACATCTTAAGGCATGAAGGTGATGGATATTTCTCCAAAAATGAGCTAATACACCAAGAAGGTTTTGTCTCACTGTTACCAAGCAAAAAGTGAATCTCAGGAATTTAGTTGCCAGTTTTAGCCCCACTGGATCTGAAACTTCATCCTTACCTTTGAAATCATTGGTGCTGTAGTTGTCCCGGACACTGACTGACACATAGATGGGCAGTGGGTTCTGGCCATCACACAGCGCTTCTTGCTGCTCTGAAAGTTTGTGAGGGTCTTTCTGGTTTTGAAGAAAAAGTTACATGAGAAGAGATGGAAATGACACATGATGAATTTGATGCCCCCAGTGCTGGAGGAGCCAGGTGGCTCTGCCACAGGCATGCAGGACATGCCATGGCAGCTCCTTTGCACAGAGCACTGCAGGCACCCACCGCCAGTGACAGTCCAGTCTCCCAGGCTCCAGCTTGACTTTGTTCACAAAAAGACAAGGAGAGAGAAAACCATTTCTGCATAGATGGCTGTGCATACTAGAAAGTATTGCCTCAGCGAGTAGGTGAAGGGACAAGCTTCCCCTTAGGATAAAGACCATAGGGAACAGTCCTTACTCTCCTGGGCCCGAAGAAAGTCCTTGACCATGTCAGCAATGAGTTTCTTTTCTTAGTACATGACAGCTATTGAAGTCCTGCATTGCACAGGGGACTGGAATTTGGCAGTAAACTATTTACATTCCACCCAGCTTCTTTTCTGGAAAAGCATATCCTCACTGAAGAGGTTTGTAAAAAGAATACAATCACCCCATGAACTGCAGACAAATTTGAGAGCCACTAGTTCTGGCAGATTAGGCAGAGGTTAATGGTTACACAGCAGTGGTCAGCACTGCTCAAAGGGAAAGATGCTGGGCTCCATTGTGAGGACGACCTCATGTAGCCGATATCTAAAGAGGGGCAGCTATTTGGCTTATACCTTTGTTTAACACATATTGTTCCCCTCTGTATGTGCTTATTTTCTGTTTATACAATATAGTGTGTATATATACACACTATATATATAATACATAGTGTATAATGCTATACACATTCATACAAATAAACAAAGAAACCCAAACGAATGGCTGGCTGACTGCAGCATCTGTGCGGCACTGGAGCACACTTCTGTTTAACCCTCAACCACTCGTTCCCTCCCACTTCGCAAGTGCCAGAGCACACATCTTTGAACCATTGTCCAGCTGCAGAGAAGAGGGAATGATGTAGTGTAAGGGCAGAAGCCACTTCAAATAATAGAAAAGCAAACTTATTGCTTTTAAAAAATCACTCAAACTAGCTACTGTCTGAGCAGTCCTTCTCAGCAGAAGACAGGTACGCACTTGCCTCCAGTGTACTGGCCCGTCAAGTTACCTGCCAGTGGATGCAAATCACCAAGCACTCTAAGTGTCTACAGTTGCTTGCTTCAGATAGTTTTCACACTGTTGAGATCACTCCACTTTTCATCTTGAACTTGCTTTGCATGCATAATCTGCGTCTTGGGCAGACTGCCTGAGATTGCCTCCACTTCTACTTAAATACCAGCCAAATGGCTGTACCCACAACCTTATTTATTAACATATAGGATGCTTTTCTCCCTAGGCAGTCTACTAAAGGCAATTAAAAAAATCCAAGAGTATGTTGACACGGAGAATTCCGCTCCGTTTAGAGGTATGTTCTCTGAAATGACAGGCTGGCTTCTTCCCCATTCACTAACAAAAAAAAACCCCAACGTGATTCTCTAGGAAATGGAATATACGTCATACCCCATCATTTAGTAAGTACTCAATCATGAGCCCCCAAAGATCTATAAATGATGTCCTGTATCCCTCTTCTTTCCGCTGACAAAGCTGCTTGTTGTAGTACTTCATGCGATCCATGGAGAAACAACCCATCTTGCATTTGGTGGCTTGCTTCTGGGCTTCACCAATATGTGAGTCAAGGTCCTTCTGTGACCAGTAGGCATCTCTGTATAAGTTGGCCATGGTCCTGGAGAAAGATAATTCAGACAGAAAAAGTCAAAATGAGCAAAAATAGACTTGAAATTTTGTGCCTTCAGGGACAGGGGGAGTTTAAATTTAGCGATTCACTTTTGCTCATACGTAGTCCAGTTTTGCTGCTCCATCCAGCAGAATGAACACTCCAGGGTTTCTATGACTGTTTCAAAGATGGCCCTGAAGGCTAATGTATATTTTTATGTTCTTGATTTATGTTTAAACAGAACTGGCAGCATCATATGGATAAAATTGCCAGGTGTGAACATATACATGTTTCTGAAGCACAAATTAGGCAGAAAATTATAGTAAATTTTCTTTGCTTGTTTTCTTGAACTGTAAATCAGTTCCCACCAGCTTCTGCCTCTTGGCCTTGTATCACTTGCTGCTAATCTTATGATATCGCTATGCTTTCTTTTAACACTATGTTGGGCCATGGGATGCTGGGCTGCTCCTGTGAGCAGGGGAACTCAGTCCTTTCCCAAACAGGTTGCAGGGCTAAATGTGCACTGTTCTGCAGTTAGAGAGCAGAGCCAGTCTCAGAAGTTACTGGGAAGAACAACTGGGACATCAGGGGAGAGGGGAAGATGCATAATGCCATGGGCAGTCTTGCATCCACAGTAACTGCTTATCTAGAAAATATTTTGACAAGTGTAATTGTTATATACAAATTTAACGGAGTTGAAAAGTGCAGTGAAGAATTGCTAATAAAAAAATTGGTGCATCAGGTCAAGATAATATTTAATGGCCTGTTACTGAGAAGCAGCTTGTTTCTACAATGTCTGAAGATCTCATCTTGTCTGCTTTCAGAAGCTTCTCTGCAGCAGTGTCATCCTCAGAAGGCCAGGTCAAGCCTTGTCCATGAGCTGGCTTACCACGTGGTGCCAGACAACCCGCTGATGTATGTTACACAGTCCAGGAGATTTAATTTCTTGAGTCCCATGAGGCTGCCATATAGTCCTGTCATTGACTTCAGTCCTCCCCCTGTCGTGATGATAGCCACAATGGGGACCTGTTGGGCAGAAGAGGGTTGGACATTCACACTGACAGCATTTGACACATGGCATCCTGGACTGCAATGGGTTCTGGCCACCACACCCACCCCAGGTCTTGATCTCAAATCCTGGTCCCTTTTTGGAAGGAGAGGGTCCAAAACCAAGAAGCAACTACTACTGCTGTTTCCCTTTGGAGAAACATGGGTTCTTACCCATCTCTAGGGCAAACAGGGGCACAGATGAACAAGGAGAAACCCTTTTGTGGAGGCAACAATGTATTTTCTCTACATTTCCCACCCCTTTGCCACTTTTTCCTTATTTCACACATCATCTACTACTGTAGTAAAACCCACATGCCAGCTCCAGGAAGAAATACACTCAGTGCACAGCCAGTATTGTTAAGCTACCCTCATCAATGTTGTTTTGCTTCAGTATTGTGAAGTTACTTCAAAATAAATTATATTTATCTTAAGAAAATTCAAATCTGCAAGACAAGGAAGATAGCCTTTGAAACACTTGGAGTTCTTTATCCTAAACTCTCACAAAAAGAACAAATTTAAACAAGGGAAGAAGTCTTTGCTGTGCAATACATTTAATGTGCACCTAGCTAAAGGATAGGCTTGCAGGGATGAGCACACCTCAAATCTGACAGGTTCCAAACTGACAGTCACGAAGGATGAGATTACTGCAACTCGTGTTTCTTGTAATAAAAAACCTTGGCAGCAGAAGCAAATGTACTTCAGACACATGGACAAGTTGGTGCCCACGCAACAGATACACATGGTCCATTTTGCTGCCCACTGGTCTAGAAGAATACATGCAGGCACTAGAAACTCAAGGTCTACCCACCACCACCACCACCACACATACTTCCTGATCATGCAGATCCTGTTGTAGGTGGAAAATATTTTTCAGGGCACTTGCTACATATCTCTTTCTTTTCCCCAGGAATGCCATCTCCTCTGAACATAAGTCAAACCCAAAGCGCATGTCCAGGTCTTGATGGCACAAACAATTGCTAAGATAAAAAGATAAAAACAAGCCGGCTTTTTACATATTAACACACCCCTATCAACCCTAGGACTTTGATGAAAGATAATCCACAGTGCCTGTCCCTTTAAACAGGGTGATGCAATGCAACAGCAGCAAGAGAGAATATTCTAACTATTTTTAAAAGGAAGAAAAAACTTGTTTCAGTCAGTCAGCTGAACCACTGGCATTATACCCAGTTATTACTAATTGATGAAGAAACAATGTACAGTATTTACCAGCGAAAAAAATATTTGAGCACTGCAAAACTAAAAGGATTAGAAGTTTAGAAAATCTGTGCAAATGGCCAAACTGCAGGATATTTTCACATTCCATATCTAAAACAACCCCCAGTTTTCAAATGCTGGCATTTTCAAGGCGGATGAAGATCCTCATTTAGAGCATCTAAAACATCCTTCCCATACCTTTCTTCCTCATTCCAGCTTCTCTTTTTTTGCACATGCTCTGGACAGCTTTCATGCACTCTGAATCGTTTTGCAGTGGCATGAACTGGCTCTTCAGCCATTTGGTTTGTAAGAGAAGGTCTCACACCGCAGCATGTGCTGCACATGGGACATAACAACCCCATGCAGTGCTACAGGCTTGGGGGAGACTGGCTGGAGAGCTGTCAGGAAGAGAAGGACCTGGGAGTGTTGGTTGACTGCAGGCTGAATATGAGTCAGCAGTATGCCAGGCGGCCAAGAAGGCCAATGGCATCTTGGCTTGTATCAAAACCAGTGTGGCCAGTAGGTCTAGGGTGGTGATTGTGCCCCTGTACTGGGCATTGGTGAGGCTGCACCTCGAGGACTGTGTCCAGTTCTGGGATCCTCACCACAAGAAGGACATTGAGGTCCTCGAGTGAGTCCAGAGAAGGGCAACCAGACTGGGGAAGGGGCTGGAGGGCAAATCCAATGAGGAGCATGTGAGGGAGCTGGGGCTGTTTAGTCTGGAGAAGAGGAAGCTGAGGGGAGACCTTATCACAACCTACAACTACCTGAAGGGAGGTTGTAGAGAGGTAGGTGATGATCTCTTCAGCCAGGTGACAGGTGATAGGACAAGGGGGAATGGCATGAAGCTGTGCCAGGGCAGGTTTAGATTGGACATTAGAAAAAAATTTTTTACTGAAAGAGTTGTCAGGGCCTGGAACAGGCTGCCCAGGGAGGTGGTCGAGTCACCTTCCCTGGATGTGTTCAAAAAAAGGGTAGATGAGGTACTTAGAGATATGGTTTAGTTTAGTTTAGGATGAGAATGGTTGGACTTGATAATCTTCAAAGGTCTTTTCCAACCTGATCTGCCTGCACCTGCACAAGCTGTCTCACGGGTCAGTGCAGGCAGTTGTATATCACATCAACCTTCACTCAAAAATCATGAAGCTCAATACTCCTCAGAGGAAGGTTTTATTTGCATCAGTTTTGGAATTTAATAAGTCATTCTTTAAAACTCCACTGTGGCAGCTTATTTCCCTGGGCATTTCATAGAATCATAGAATGCCTTAGGTTGGAAGGGACCTTTAGAGATCATCTAGTCCAACATCCCTGCAGTAAGCAGGGACATCTTCACTAGATCAGGTCACTCAGAGCCCCATCAAGCCTGACCTTGAATGTCTCCAGAAATAGGACTTCCACTACCTCTCTGGGCAACCTGTTCCAGTGACCTACCACCCCTCATATTGAAGAAGTTTTTCCTAATATCCAACCTAAATCTCCCCTTTTCTAGTTTAAAGCCATTCCCCCTCATTCTATTGCTACATTTGGGGTCTTCTGCTCACTGACCTCCATCCTGCCTCTTCTTGCCCCTTCCTGCCCAGTGCCTACAACACACCTATTGCCAAGAGACCTAGCATGGTGTCTTTAGGCCAGGCACTATGAAATGGCAGGGTTTTGTTTTTTCTCTTCTACTGCGTCTCTCTTCTACTGAGTTCATAATTTCAAAGGAATTTATGAGATTATTTATGAGATTTCTCCACCATCAGACTTGGATAAAGCCAGCCAAACAATTACAAATATATTTGTAAATGAAAACATGCAAGGTTAATTGAGCTGCAAAAATTGAGAAGGACCTGGGGGTCCTGGTTGATGACAGGTTGGCCATGAGCCAGCAGTGTGCCCTGGTGGCTAAGAGGGCCAATGGGATCCTGGGGTGCATCTGGAAGAGTGTGGCCAGCAGGTCGAAGGAGGTGATCCTCCCCCTCCTGGGCCCCACCTGGAGTGTTGTGTACAGTTCTGGGCTCCCTGGTATAAAAAAGACAGGGACCTCCTTGAGAGAGTCCAGAGAAGGGCTAAGAAGATGATTAAGGGCCTGGAACATCTGCCGTATGAGGAAAGGCTGAGTGAGCTGGGACTGTTCAGCCTGGAGAAAAGAAGACTGAGGGGGGACCTAATTAATGTTTATAAATATCTTAAGTATGGGATGCAGGGGGAATTGGCCAGCCCCTTTTCAGTGGTCTGTGGAGATAGGACAAGGGGCAATGGCTGCAAATTGGAGCACAGGAAGTTCCGCACCAACATTCGGAAGAACTTTTACACAGTGAGGGTGACAGAGCACTGGAATAGGCTGCCCAGGGAGGTGGTGGAGTCTCCTTCTCTGGAGATATTCAAGACTCGTCTGGACGCCTATCTGTGCAATATGAGCTAGGGAGCTTGCTTTGGCAGGGGGGTTGGACCCGATGATCTCTCGAGGTCCCTTCCAACCCCTACGATTTTGTGATTCTGTGAAAAGCCAGCGTCCATTGTAAACCAAGATACAAACAAACTGCTTCAAAAATTCTCTTGAAGTAAACTAAACAAGTGGGAAGCATTTTTCCAGTCCTGGAATAACACTGTTTTGTTGTCACCGATCACTTGCCTATCTTAAATAAATGACACTTATTTCCTAGTCAGGTACATACACAAAGATCTGTTTGCCCATTTCTGTGTGTCACATATAGCTATGGATAACACGAAACATCTCCATGTTTACTGATGACTAATAATAGCATGTCTGTACGTGTCAAATCACTAGTTTCTACTTTAGTTTCTACTTAATTTACAGTTTAATTGGACTTGACAGTGTACAAGATTTATGGCTATTAAATTTTGACATTTAGGAAAAAAAGTGTTAATAATTTTCGCTGAAGTTTAATGTTTTTCCTGGTCTATTCTGGGGGTTTTTAGTCAGCTCTGTTCTCTTTGTGAATTTCAGGGGCTGACATTGTTCAAAAATCATATTCTGTGGTCAGAAGAGAAGAAATAATGACAAAATAAATACACGTTTATTGACGTGTATTGATTAAAGCCAGATCTTCCTAGGGCTAATTATGTATAAGATACTGTGCATGTCTCTTATGTTTTATTAACAGCACATTCCAGTTTTCAGTCTGAGAATGCCTGATTGTGTCATTTCCACCTGGCTAAAACAATATCAAAAACAATAGCCCAAGTCTTTAAGGAATAGAAAAAGATGTCTTACCAGCTTTGTGCTCTCACATTTAAGTCAAATCTTTTCTCCTGGAAAATAAGAATGTGTACTGTAAATCTCTATTTTCATTTTTTAATTTCTTTTTATTTTTTCCCTTTCTGTCTCGGGATAAGAGCTTGATTTGGACCCAAGCAAGGTCTGTGAATGATGAAGTTAAATGTCTGATATCTTAGCATATATTTCCAAAAGATGCCTACCCACAGATCCCAATTGTTTCCCTGCTGCAGAGACCATTGACAGTCTTGGTACAGGAGGTTCCTGAGACTCATGCAGTAGGTCCCATTCCTCTCACAACTGTCTGCAGCACCCTCAGGTACCCATTTTTGTAAGTTTCCTGTTCATGGTATGATCTTTGCAGCAGATCTTTGACTTCCTGGCTACAGTCTCGTGGTAAAGGAGAGCAAGTCTGTATTTGCTTCTGCCAAGACTTCATCCTGCCTTAAAACTGTTTTTGCAGCCTTCATATTAACTGACAAAAAGTGCTCCATTCTGAAAAGGTGTCTTAATGGCCCTGAAATCTGATGTTCTGTTGTGTCTTCACAACATAATGATTAAAATTTGGACAAGATGGTCCCTAATAATCTGGACACCTGTGGATGTTTCTTAGCAGAAGCACATTTTTTTATAGTAAAGATCTTTTCCTTCTATTAATTTAATTCAAAATTATACAGCACATACATCTATTTCAATATTGTCATTACATTCTTTAAAAACCATATGCTATGTCTAATATATTTAATATATTTTAATATACTGTCCTTCAGTGCACATGGTTTGTGAAGGGAAGACTTACTGACTTTTTCCTAGCTTGTGTCCAAGGACTAACTTTCTGTTTGGGTCCTAAGCAAAGGAGGGATCAGTGAATCTCTGGTAAACAGGGAGAGATGTACTGAAGGAATCATCAAATTTTCTGACATCCTTCTTGGTCTCTGTAACCACTACTGGCATATAATGGGCACTAATGGAGCGACAACCTGCTTCTGTGGAGAAAACAGCTGGATAAACAAAGCTCCTGTGTGTCCAAGGTCTGAGAAAAAATTCAGAACACTTCTGAACCTCTTAGCAGCCATCTAGGACAATATTATGGGTAATGATTTCTACCTAAGTGACCTTTTATCTCTAACAGCTGGAAGTGAGGCTTACCTCTGCAATGGTTGTTTTCCTTCCCATCGTCAGTGAATTCAGCATCACCACTGGGGATCCCGTCTCTGTTCTATACTTACAGGTCCACTGGGAAAACAACATGCTTTAAGACAAAAATGGGTTTACCCTCTCCCCCTCCTCCCACTTTCTACAGAGGCACTCATGGTCAGTTCATTATTAAGGCAATTTCCAACGTACAGGGTGGTAGCGCCTCTTCTTTGGCAACATGACGTCCAGTGTTGGTTCTGCATACTTGATATAGTGGAACTTGGTGGGACCTGATGGGCTGACCACTCTGTCAGGGCCCAGTGTGATATCCTGTGTCCCCTCAAAGGAGCCCTTCACGGTGAGGGAAAGCTCTTTCTCTGAAAAAGCAAAACGAACGTCACGAGAAATGTTGCTATCATTTAACTGGAAAACAATGTTGGCTTGATTAAAAGTGGGGTGCAGTTTGGACCACAGCATTGTCTAGAGGAAAGTGCTCTGAAGGGAGTGCTGGCAGTGAAGGGGAAGGAGCAGAGTGGACGCTGTTTTCACAGGAAGGGGACTCCAACTGTTCTTCCTGTTAGATTCAACTGGGATTTCAACTTTACTGCAGGTCTAATAGACCTTATTTACACATACCTAAGGGAGTACAAGGCACAGTCATTGAAGTCTATAACAATCTAATTGTGTTTCCCTGGTGTTAACTGCACTGAATACTATAAATACTGTTTATCCCACTAATACATTATATGAAAGGGGCATCCTCAAATCAGTGAGCATGAAATCATTGGTAAATAGATAAAGCAATAACCTTACTTGATTTTTGCTGCATCTTCTCTGCCACTTCAACTTCCAAGCAGCAAAGTTCACGACACTGTAAAAGACAGAACAGGAATCTGTGAGGAAGATTGTCACATCCTAACCTCATTACTAGGAGATGTGAAGTGCTCAGCTTTTGGACATGTCTAGTTCCCCAAAATCTGGGCTTTTGCCCAGCAGCAACTGACTAAGTAAAAGAGGGGGAAAAAAAACCCAAACCCTTCAGAGGGAATTGTAGAGCATCCTCCAGTGACAAATGACATACACATTAAGAAGAGACATAGAAAGAAAATCAGGAGTGTTTCCAGGACAGTGGCATAATGGTGGTTAAACTAGGAAAAACATACATGAAAGATTCATGGCCAAGAGATCAAGAGTCAGTAGTAGAAAGGATTTTCTGTAGCAGCATTGCTACAGAAAAACCCATTGGTTATGGGTTTTTTCAATGGCACTCGCTCTTCTTTCACATAACATAATTACAATAGGTCAATACTTCATGCTGAACGTACCCACCAAGCATGGCTCATCTCTCAGGGGAGGACAGGGCTGGGCAGGTTATCAGCAAGTGATTTTGAAGTCATTTTACCAGTGTGCTTTAACAGACACCAGTACTTGTTCTGAAGGAGTAATGGTACAAGAGGAAAGCTCTGTGTGTATGTGTGGTGTGTCGAACTATAGGACAGATGGGAAGCAGTGGGATATCACCAATGAAAAGGGCAATACAATATTCCATTCTCAAAGTATCTAAATAGGAAAGAAGGAAGAAAGAGGAAGAACTGGCCTACTGACTTCTCCAATTCTCACTCTCCCTCCCCCTTTATAATTACCGAAAATTTATTGGGAAAAACACACATACCACCAGGACTCCATTGGTAGCAATGGCTTCATGAGGACCTGAACTGGAAAACAAAAGAAAAAACATGGATTTTTAAAATCAAATGCCCATTCATCTTTGCACAGAGTGTTGGCCTTTGTCCCCACTTAGGAGAATGATGGCCGGAGGGACCCCAGTGGGTATCTAACAAGCTCCTTTCCATGCTTACTGGGACTAAGCAGTGCTCTGCACTTGCTACTTGATGATCATCTAAAATGGAATCTGCAGTTGGGCAGTCAAATTCTTTTCTTCACTTCAACATATAAATTTAAAAGCTAATACAGAATCATAGGATGGTCTGGTTTGGAAGGGACCTCAAAGATCAAAGAGTTCCAACCCCCCTGCCACAGGCAGAGCCACCAACCTCTAGGTCTGGATTTACACAAGGTTGCCCAGGGTCCCATCCAACCTGGCCTTGAAAATCTCCAGGGATGGGGCATCCACCACCTCTCTGGGCAGCCCGTTCCAGCACCTCACCATCCTCTCTGTAAAAAACTTCCCTCTCATATCTAAACCTTCCCCCCTTTAGCTTCAATCCATTCCCCCTTGTCCTGCCATTGTCTGCTCTTTTAAAAAGTTGATTCTCCTCCTGTTTGTATGCTCCCTTCAGGGACTTCTCTAGTCTTTTCTTCTCTAGGCTGAACAAGCCCAACTCCCTCAGCCTCTCTTCACAGGGGAGGTGCTCCAGCCCTGTAATCATCTTCGTGGCCTCCTCTGAACCCTCTCCAACAGTTCCACATCTTTCTTGTATTGGGGGCCCCAGCTCTGGACACAGGACTCCAGATGGGGCCTCACGAGGGCAGAGTAGAGAGGGACAATCCCCTCCCTGTCCCTGCTGCCACCCCTCTTCTGATGGAGCCCAGGATACCATTGGCCTTCCGAGCTGCAAGAGCACACTGCTGGCTCATGTTAAGTTTCTCATCCACCATGACACCCAGGTCCTTCTCAGCAGGGCTACTCTCAAGGAGCTTTTCTCCCAGTCTGTATCTATGTCTGGGATTCTTCTGGCCCAAGTGCAACACCTTACACTTTGCGGTGTTAAACCTCATTATGTTCACCCAGGCCCATCTCTCCAGCCTGTCAAGATCCCTCTGGATGGCTTCCTTTCCTTCTAGTGTGAACTGGACCACTCAGCTTGGTTTCACTTGCTGAGGGTGCACTCAATTCCATCATCAATGTCATTGATAAAGATGTTAAAGAGCATCGGTCCCAAGAAAGACCCCTGGGGATACTGCTTGTTACTCCACCTGGACATAGAGCCATTGACCACCACCCTAATATGCTGGCATATCCCCACTGGGAAGCTCAAATCTATGTGTTTGCTGGTGCACAAACACAAAGGGTCATAGGTCAGTGGGTACCAATTCAGTGGGAGGGGAAAAAAATGCTTTCCAGATCATTCAGGTGAAGTCAGAAAATGGTGTCGGGTAACTGGAATTCTGGTCTTGGCTCCCCACTAGTTTGAATGCTGACCTTTGGCTGGTCACTGTATTTCTGCCGTCTTAGTTACCTTGTGGCAATAGAGACAAAAATACTAATTCATGTGGATGGCAGGCTGACCACGCTGGAGGAAGAGCCATGCACTCAAGCTTCTGACACATTGTCATTGTGTTTGGCAGAAAGAAAACAGGATTACTAGAACCCAAACAGTGATCCAAGGGAAAATTGAAGGAGTCAAAAATCCACAGGAAACCTAACTAGGATGGTCCAACATCAGGAGTCTGTCCAATGAATGCACTAGAACAGACACAGAAACGTTGCTAGATGTGCATGCACAGACGCTCAGAAAGTCTTCTGAAATGTTCCCAGGTAGACAAATCCAGCATGGAAGGTAGGAGAGACAATGCTGGGAGGTGTGTCTTTGAAAGCAAATAAACTACAGGACAAACTGACTGGAGGAATTGGCCGGGTGTCTGAAACTGCAGTAATAATGCTGGAGAAGCCTGGCACATTTTTACAGAAACCCCCACAAAATGTGAGTTCTAAGGTCTTTTCTTTGCTTTAGCATTTAATGACTTTTGCATGTTTAAAATAATCTGCATATCACTTACGCGGCCTCCAATTTGAATTCAACCTCAAGCTCTTCCTTGGCCTGAAAGCAAGAACAAGAAATGAAATTAAGTAGCTACATAATGCTTTCTCCCTTGTCTCAACCCAGGTCCCTGGTATGCAGAGTTGAAGTAATTGGTCACAATTCATAGCCTATAATAAATACTTCAGACTGGAAGGTCTGAATCGACATTTCAAACCAGATAGCTCAGTGATTCCTTCATCCTCTGTGCCCTTCTACAAGGTATCATCAAAACAAACCACCTTTTTGTCTTTTAGTGAGAAGCTGCTGCATGAAGATAATTTGCAGCTTGTTTTATCTGAATTCTACCTCTTTTTCTCCTATTTCCTGCACCATTCTGCCATGATTTACTGTCCTTGCTATTAGCTCGGAAGTGAAAGATACTTTCCACCCATCACTTTAACGTAACAGAGACTGGTATTATTGAGTGATTCAGAGTTACAGTTATGCAACCCCCCCATAAGGCAGTGTTAATATGTATGAGCTAGTTGTGAGTGACCTAGTTTGGGTACCAGAAGCAATCTTCCTGCCGGTAGTAAGAAGTTGCGTGTGAGACATTTCACCGATCTCATCCATAGACCTCAAAGAGAATCAAGACTCTTCTTCCCATTTTTATAGGTGGGAAACTGAGAAATGGAGTAAATCAGTCAAGTTCAGTGCTCCAAAAACCAGGCTAATTCTGATAGACACGTCAGCAGGCTCAGCGCTGAGGTGTCACTGCTGAGGACAGCACCGCGATACCTATAAGAGCAGCCTCTCTGTTGCCTTTGAGGTGAAAGCAGATACAAACGAATGGGTAGGGGTAGCAATTATGAATTACATGGGGAAAACGTTTATGAATTATTCCACCTGTGATAGCTGTGCAGCCTTGGTATTGCTCAGAGATAGCTCACAGTCTGACCCCTCCTCTACCTACCACACTGTTTCTGTCATATGCTGTTTAATAATTTATGAAAATACTGGGAGGAGAAGCTCAGGGTTTCAATTCCACATTTTTTGTGTGTAAGTTTTGAATGGCAATACATGTATCCATTATTTGGATAGGTCATCTGGGGCAGATTTAGAAAGCTCACCCCAAAACTTTGCAAGTGTTGTATAACTCCCCACTGTTTTTTCAGTCGCTTTATTTTTTTGCTCTCACCTTTGGGCTGGGCTTAAAATATAGGATCACTGTTCTTTCAATTGGAAGTTTAGCAGTGTCAAAGAGCACACAGAGGAGATGGTCATCTGGAGTAGCAAAATCCTCATCATACACTGTCAACTCCAGAACGTTCTGGAACAAGATGGAAAAGTTTTTTAATTGTTTCTACTCTCTGGACATCATTAGATCTAGGGAAGATGTGTTGGGGATGTACTTGAGAACTGGAGAAATTAAGTATCATCCCCCTTGGAAAAACACACTGTAAATCAAATATTCATTCTTCTCACAGAATCACAAGGCTGGAAAAGACCTTTAAAGATCATCAAGTCCAACCATTCCCATCCTATGCTAAACCATATCCCTAAGTACCTCAACTACCCTTTTTTTAAACACGTCCAGGGAAGGTAACTCAATTATATCCCTGGGCAGCCTGTTCCAGGCCCTGATAATTCTTTCAGTGAAGAACTTTCTCCTAACATCTAATCTGACCCTGCCCTGGGGCACCTTCTTGCCATTTCCCCTTGTCCTATCTCCTGTCACCTGGCTGAAGAGACCATCGCCCACCTCTCTACACCCTCCCTTCAGGTAGTTGTAGGTTGTGATAAGGTCTCCCCTCAGCCTCCTCTTTTCCAGACTAAACAGCCCCAGCTCCCTCAGCCGTTCCTCATAGGATTTACTCTCCAGCCCCTTCCCCAGCCTGGTTGCCCTTCTCTGGACTCATTCAAGGACCTCAGTCTCCTTCTTATGGTGAGGAGCCCAGAACTGGACACAGCACTTGAGGTGCAGCCTCACCAATGCCGAGTACAGGGGCACAATCACCTCCTCAGACCTACTGGCCACACTGTCTTGATACAAGCCAGGATGCCATTGGCCTTCCTGGCCGCCTGGGCACACTGCTGACTCATATTCAGTCTGCAGTCAACCAACGCCCCCAGGTCCTTCTCTTCCTGACAGCTCTCCAGCCAGTCTCCCCCAAGCCTGTAGTGCTGCTTGGGGTTGTTATATCCCCATGTTCTCTAGTTCTATTTAATTGCTCTAACATGAGTAATACATTGGCTATGCCTACATGACAGCTTAGTTAACTCCCAAAACCTGTAGTCCTCTGGCGTTGATTATTAAATACTTGATTATTAAAATTTCAATACCGAGCTCAGTTTCTGGCCCTCCTAAACAGTACCATCGAACAGACATGGGAACTCAGTTATCTCTGCTGCTAAACAATTTGAACTGTCCCTTATCACGTGCCAGCACTTAAACAATTCCTGGGCACAGTTCACAAGATAGATAGGACCCACCATACGTTAGTCTTCAGGCTGCTTCAAGCAGCCAACTTTGGCTGCTTACCTTGACCCGACTCTGGATCCTGAAGTAGAAGGTTTCGTTCCACACTGGGTTGTTGGAGTTTCTCACAGTTTTAGTGCGGGACCTTTCGCATGTCGCAGTTGGCAGCCACAACGACACGTAGCAATCAGCCTGGCTTACTGGGTAGGGAAAGAGGCAAAGCAATTGTTAATGTGGCAAAGTCAGTGGTGCTGCCTGACACTGGCAAGGTTGCTGTATGGTACCAGCAGCAAGTATGAGTTATTTAAAGGCAGAAATGCATGATGTAATGTAACTCTTTCCAAGATAGTCTTCTGAGTGGGAAGAATATTCCTTGCACAAGATACACAAATGGTTTGCACAAATTCTTTCTTGCATGAGATACAGACAACAGAGGGTTTTGTTGTGTGAAAGAAGAGGGTGAGAATTTCCTCTCCTAGTTTTCTTCAATTTCTCTATCAGCATGCTTTCCTGTGCTTGTGTTTGTTCATGCACACACACACTGACCCTCAGCTGCTGTCTGATGATAAGGGCCTGGGAGACTCCTCCAGCTTTTGAGAACTGCAAAAGGTCTCCATCTCTGGCTTGCCTTCAGCGATTTTCTTGGCAAGGGTTTGTAAAAGCAGCTGCAGAACTACGCCTGTTACAGGGGACAACAGAATCCTCCTCCAGAAGGCACTCTGAGAGAGGGACATTGGTCCTTGACTAATTGCCACCTCCAGGAAGAGAGGGATCCATTCTCTCTAAAGAAATGTACCAGGAGAAGGTTAGTGAAAGATAACCTGTCCCATATCTCAAAGGCACCTAAATTAAAATATATCACAAATGGCTACAGCCAAAAATGCAATGTACTGTGTGCCAGGGGAATGCAACCCTCCCCTCCTTTCTTTTCCTTAAGGAACAAAATGCCAAAGGGAAGGAAAAGGGCTGCTATGGGCTGCCTTTCTGCTCTGTGTTTAAGCCCAGAGGTGGAAACAACAGAAATTACCCCAGAAGCATCTGTATCCCTCACACAGATGGCACAACACACTTTGCAGACTGATGTCTCTGGGAAATGTAATTCCCAGGTATGTCTTTTCACTTGAGATGTTTTGGTTGCACACTGTATGCCTTTGCTTCCTGTTCTCCTTATACCTACAACCACTTTGCATTAAGGTCTGGGAGACATACCCGGGTCTTTACCATTCCCGTCGGTGAAGATAAACAATAAGCAATATCAAAAGCCCCTCAAATTTAAGAAGGATGTGAATGTCCTTGAATGCTTCCAGAGGAGGAGAACAAAGCTGATGAAAAGGCTGCAAGGCATGTCCTGTGAGGAGCAACCAAGGACTTTGGGCTTGTGGAGTTTGGAGAAAGGGAGGCTGAGAAGAAGGAGGTACTGAGCAATTCTCCCTGGTATCCAGTGATAGGATGTGCGGGAATGGTTCAAAGCTGTGCCAGGAGAGTATTAGACAGGACATGAGGAAGCATTTCTGTAACGAGAGGGTGGTCAGACACTGGAACAGGCTTCCTAGAGAGGTGGTCAATGCCCCAAGCCTGTCAGTGTTTAAGAGGCAATTTGGGCAATGCCCTTAACGACATATTTTAACTTGGTCAGCCCTGAATTGGTCAGGCAGATGGACTAGATGGTCATTGTAGGTCACTTCCAACTGAAATAGTCTCTGTTATGCTATGCTGCTATGCTGTGCTATTCAAGAACTCAGAAACACTGATGATGATGCATGTTGTAGCAGGTGGTCAGCACACTGCTAGCATTGAAAACATTGGCTGCTCAGACCAATGTCTCCTCAGTAAGGGTAGGTCTAGTCAGCCTGTTCAGTATGGCGCTCTTACACATTTTGCCTTGCTTAGGCACATTGCTATCCCTCTGAAGGAGGAATAAAGCGTCTCATCTGCACCTTTTCTTTGCAAAGTAAGTTGCTTGTCTTTATTTAATTTGTAGACAATGTGAATTTAAGAACAAGATTTAAGGCTGCCCTCCTTCTGTCTTTTAACTGTCTACTCCTTGTCAAATTCCAACATTCAGCTCATGCATTTCCAGGAAGCATGTCTATCATGGACTGGGCATTTTTGGAAAGCCTCATCTGGAAAGGTTTAGCTTTTTACCAAGGATGAGACAGAAGAAAGAAACATCAGCCTTTTTCACATTAAAAAAACATATTCTCAATCATGTGGGTAATAACCCTTACACACCTTGCCTCAGAGTAGAAGAAACAAGTTAATTCTACTGCACCTGATCCACCTTCAATCATTCAGGCAACGCCAGAGTAAGGATCTCCCAAACCAGAGTTTGCACTGGGAATACTGTGTTTAATAACCCTTGCTACACTTTTGCTTCATGAATAATGTTTTTTAAGAGATATATATTTTAATATCCACACATTCCCATGTTCCACAATTTACTTGTGTATTCCTTTTATTTAAAGTTCCTGTTTGATAATTTTATTGCGTGCTCTTTTATTCTCACATTGTGAAAAATAGCAAAACGTGATTCCTTATTCACCTTCTGCCTCCTATTCCTTTTAGCTTCCATGTCCTCCTCAAAAATTTATTTTCCACTCTTAAGGCCTGTAGCCTATTTAGTCCCTCTGGATGTAAAATTTGTTTCAGATCTGTTGTAACAGTTGGTGCCTTTCTACAGTTTCTTTTGTTACTCCAATTCCTCAAGTGTCAGAAGCTTTTGCAGTGGACCTACTGAATATATCCCCCTTTGAGAACTGCATGAGCATTGAACTGATTCTGTAGGAGTGTGTCCTGGTTTCAGCTATGATGGAGTTAAACTTTTTTTTAGCAGTGAATGGAATGCCATGTTTGGGTGTTAGCATGAGAATAGTGCTGATAGCACCCTGATGTTTCCGATTTGTTGCCGGGCAATCAAGTACCTTTCTCAGCTCTGCATACTTCCTTACTAAAGAGAAAGGAGGGGACGCAGCCAGGACAGGTGACTCGAATTGGCCAAAGAGGATATTCCATGCCAGTTACGTCATGCTGAGTTTAAGGGGGGACTGGGGGGAAGAGGGGGAGACAACGCCAGGACGTGCAGTTTCTGGGGCGGTCGGGTTGTCCGGGACGGGCTCTAAGCTGTGCGGCCTGAGTTGTGTGGTTTGGTGAGAAATTGAATTGTGTATCACCAGTTTCATCTATTTTGTGCTTTAAACTTCTGTTATTGTTATATCTAGTTTTCTGTTATTGTTTAGTAAACTATCCTTATCCCAACCTGCGTGGTTCTGGTTTCTAGGTTGTGGTTTCGTTCCCTCCTTTCTTCCTTCCCTTTTTCCCCCTCCCCCAACTTTCCTTCCCCCTTCCTTTTAAAAGTACAAGCGACTGTGTGGGGTGCGGCCCCCGGCTGGGGCAAAATCACGACAGTTAATTTGGCGCCCAACGTGGGGCACGAAGGGTTGGGATAACGGTAGATCTGACCCTAACTATCGCAATTAAGATAAGCACTGTTGTTTAAGCAATCTCTGGTCAGGATGCTGTGGTATTTATTCACAAGGCTGTGGCAGCAAAACCACCGCATGCTGTATACAATCCTGGCAGGATTCTTTACTCTCTCAGGTCTGCGGCTCCCGTATTTGTTCCCATACTTCATTATAGTGTATTTTATGATATCGGTCTATGATACAATAATATCGATGATCATGAGCTTAATCTGGTACTTATATGAGGTTTTGCTGTCCTGGCCATTCTTTGGACAGGGAGGGGTTAATAACAGCAGCCGGTATGGTGGGGGCACTGCTTTCTTTTCCTTTGGGCTAAATACAACAGCTCTTAGGGCAGTTTTTGAAAATCTTCAATATCTCTGGGATATTCAAACTAGCATTTTGCTATTGGTAGGTTTGGGGCAGATGGTTCAGTTTTTGTTATATATCAAGCATAGGTTTATGAATACCACTGAAGAGCTTTCTCCGAGACAGAATAATCACGAGTGGCAGGGCATGTGGCAAAGTATGGGCGAGTACCTAGGTACTTTCTTACGCCCGATGGTTTGGAACTTCACTCCTGAACAGTTACAAGACCCCGATCAAGTGACTGCATACCTAAGGAAAAATTGCTGTAGGTTTCCCAGAGATGGACACCTTACTGCACTGTGCTGGGCTCTGGCCACTATTTATCAAACACTGCTTGATAGCAGGCAGCACTGTCAGCACTGTCAGGGAGAAGGGAAAGGAAACAGACTGGCAGATACTATAGCTGCTGCAACCACTGGGGCTGACACTGCAGCTACTGCAACCCCTGTGACCGACACTGCAGCTACTGTAATCTCTACAGCAGACACTGCAGATGATCCGAAAAACCAACCCACACCAGTGTCTGTTGCTCCCGTACAAAAGAGGAAAGGCACAAAGAAATCAGTTCACATAGTGACGGATAAGGATGATGATCAACCGGGATCATCTCAAGGATATCAGGATGAGGCAGAACCAGAGATTGTTACCCGATCCCTGACTCTGAGTGAGCTGCGTGAGGTTCGAAAAGATTTCACTCGCCACCCAAGTGAGCACATTATCACTTGGTTGCTCCGATGTTGGGATCACGGGGCCAGTAGTTTGGAATTAGAAGGCAGAGAGGCCAAGCAGTTGGGATCCCTAGCTAGAGAAGGAGGAATTGACAAAGCAATTGGGAGGAGGCCGGAAATCCTCAGCCTCTGGAGGCGACTACTGTCAAGTGTGCAGGAAAGATATCCCATAAAGGAATATATTACATGCCAGACACCCAAGTGTAACAGCATAGAGACATCTGTCCAGCACCTGAGAGAATTAGCTGTACGGGAGATAATTTATTATGATCTGGACAATTCACGGCTTCCCGCTGATCCCGATGAAGTCCTATGCACTCCAGATATGTGGCGTAAGGTTGTACGAAGTGCACCAGCAGGGTATACCAATTCACTGGCAGCAATTGACTGGAATGATATGGATCCACCAACCGTAAATGAGGTGGCCTGCCGACTCCGGAAATACCAAGACAATGTTTCCCTCTCCGTCATTGCAGCAGTAGAGAAACTGGTTCAACGACTTGACAACAATGTGTCCAACTCCCAGCCCGTATGGAGCAATGTTGCAGCTACTGGGAGAAAGCGTCCATCGTTCCAAGAGGGAGAATACACACCACGACGTACATTGTGGTTTTACCTGCTTGATCATGGAGAGGACATGAGGAAATGGGATATGCAGCCCACCTCAGCCCTTCGAGCACGAGTAAATGAGCTGCGGGGTAAAACATTCGCACAAAGAGATTCTGCCAGGAAGAAGGCTGCACCAGTTTCTACTGGGCAGTTCCCTAGACCAACTGGAAGGCCTACCTATATGTCTGATGGGCCTGATCCTTTTGAAGGGACCTCTAAGTCCTTTATGCAACCAGTGGAAAACAAATATGATCAGCAGCAATAGAGGGGCCCTGCCTCCAGCCAGGTGGAGGAGAGGGATAATCGGGTATATTGGACTGTGTGGATCCGATGGCCTGGCACGTCAGACCCACAAGAGTACAAAGCTCTGGTGGATACTGGTGCCCAGTGTACTCTAATGCCATCGAATCATGAAGGGGTAGAACCCGTTTGTATTTCTGGAGTGACAGGGGGATCCCAACAACTAACTGTGCTAGAGGCTGAGGTGAGCTTAACTGGGAAGGACTGGGAAAAACACCCCATTGTGACTGGTCCAGAAGCTCCGTGCATTTTAGGTATAGATTATCTACGTAGAGGGTATTTTAAAGACCCAAAAGGGTACCGATGGGCTTTTGGAATAGCTGCTTTGGAAACAGAAGAAATTGAACAATTGTGTGCCTTGCCTGGACTCTCGGAGGATTCTGCTGTTGTGGGGTTGTTGAAGGGTGAAGAACAGCAAGTGCCAGTTGCTACGACGACGGTGCACAGACGACAATACCGTACTAACCGAGATGCCCTGATTCCCATCCATAAGCTGATTCGTCAACTGGAGGATCAGGGAGTGATCAGCCGAACCCACTCACCCTTTAATAGTCCTATATGGCCAGTGAGGAAGTCCAATGGAGAGTGGAGACTGACAGTAGATTATCGTGGCCTAAATGAAGTCACTCCAGGTATGAGTGCTGCTGTGCCAGACATGTTAGAGCTCCAGTATGAATTGGAATCGAAGGCAGCCAAGTGATACGCCACAATCGACATTGTGAATGCTTTCTTCTCGATCCCACTGGTGCCAGAGTGCAGGCCACAGTTTGCTTTCACTTGGAGAGGCATCCAATACACGTGGAATCATCTGCCCCAGGGGTGGAAACATAGCCCCACCATCTGCCATGGACTAATCCAGAATACACTGGAAAAGGGTGAAGCACCAGAGCACCTGCAGTATATTGATGACATCATTGTATGGGGCAACACAGCAGAGGAAGTTTTTGAAAAAGGAAACAGGGTAATTAAAATCCTTTTAGAAGCCGGTTTTGCTATAAAACGAAGTAAAGTCAAGGGGCCTACGCGAGAAATCCAGTTTTTAGGAATAAAATGGCAGGATGGGCGTCATCACATCCCAATGGACATTATTAATAAAATAGCAGCTATGTCTCCACCAAGCAACAAAAAGGAAACACAAGCTTTCTTAGGTGTTATAGGTTTTTGGTGAATGCATGTCCCAAACTACAGTCTCATTGTGAGCCCACTCTACCATGTAACTCGAAAGAAGAATGATTTCCAATGGGGCCCTGAGCAACAGCAAGCCTTTGAGCAGATCAAACGCGAAATAGTCCATGCAGTGGCCCTTGGGCCTGTCCGGACAGGGACAGATATTAAAAATGTGCTCTACACTGCAGCTGGGGAGAACGGCCCGACCTGGAGTCTCTGGCAGAAAGCACAAGGGGAGACTCAAGGTCGACCGCTGGGGTTTTGGAGTCGGGCCTACAAAGGATCTGAGGCCAATTATACTCCAACAGAAAAGGAAATACTGGCCGCCTATGAAGGGGTTCGAGCCGCCTCAGAAGTGATTGGAACTGAAGCCCAGCTCCTCCTGGCACCCCGACTGCCGGTGCTGGGCTGGATGTTCAAAGGGAAGGTTCCTTCTACACACCATGCCACTGATGCTACGTGGAGCAAGTGGGTTGCACTAATTACACAGTGGGCTCGAATAGGAAACCCCAATCGCCCAGGAATCGTGGAGGTGATCACAGACTGGCCAGAAGGCAAAGATTTTGGGATGTCACCAGAGGATGAGGAGGTAACACGCGCTGAAGAAGCCCCACCCTACAACGAACTGCCAGAGAATGAGAAGCGATATGCCCTGTTCACTGATGGGTCTTGTCGCATTGTGGGTAAGCATCGGAGATGGAAAGCTGCTGTATGGAATCCTATAAGAAGAGTAGCAGAAGCCACTGAAGGAAAAGGTGAATCAAGTCAGTTCGCTGAGGTGAAGGCCATCCAGTTAGCCCTGGACATTGCTGAGAGAGAAAAGTGGCCAAGGCTCTACCTTTATACTGATTCATGGATGGTGGCGAATGCCCTGTGGGGGTGGTTGCAGCAGTGGAAAAAGAACAACTGGCAGCGTAGAGGCAAACCTATATGGGCTGATGACTTATGGCAAGATATCTCTGCTCGGTTAGAGAAACTTGTTGTAAAGGTACGTCATGTCGACGTCCATGTACCTAAGAGTCGGGCCATGGAGGAACATGAAAACAACCATCAGGTAGATAAGGCTGCTAGGATTAAAGTGGCTCAGGTAGATCTAGACTGGCAACGTAAGGGTGAATTATTCATGGCTCGATGGGCTCATGATACCTCGGGTCATCAAGGGAGAGATGCAACATATAGATGGGCTCGGGATCGAGGGGTGGACTTGACCATGTACACCATCGCACAAGTTGTCCACGAATGTGAGACATGTGCTGCAATCAAGCAAGCTAAGCGGTTAAAGCCCCTTTGGTATGGAGGACGGTGGATGAAATATAAATATGGGGAGGCTTGGCAGATTGATTACATCACCCTCCCACAAACCCGCCATGGCAAACGTTATGTGCTTACAATGGTGGAGGCAACTACCGGCTGGCTAGAAACATATCCCGTACCCCATGCCACTGCTCGAAATACAATTCTGGGCCTCGAAAGGCAAGTCCTCTGGCGACATGGTACTCCAGAAAGAATCGAGTCAGACAATGGGACTCATTTCCGAAACACTCTTATAGACACCTGGGCCAAAGAGCATGGCATTGAGTGGGTGTACCACATTCCTTATCATGCACCGGCCTCTGGGAAAATTGAACGATATAATGGACTTTTAAAAACTACACTGAAAGCAATGTGTGGTGGGACATTCAAGCATTGGGATACACACTTGGCCAAAGCCACGTGGTTAGTTAACTCTAGGGGATCTACCAATCGGGCTGGCCCTGCCCAGTCAAAATTTCCACGTACTGTAGAGGGAGACAGAGTCCCAGTAGTGCATATGAAGAGTGTATTGGGAAAGAGAGTTTGGGTCATTCCTGCTTCAGGCAAAGGTAAACCCATATCTGGAATTGTTTTTGCTCAAGGACCTGGCTGTACTTGGTGGGTAATGCAGAGGGATGGAGAAGTTCGATGTGTACCTCAAGGGGATTTGATTTTGGGTGAGAATAGCCAATATAATTAATAAAGTAGAAATTATAATAATTGCCAAATAACCCATTATTGTATATTCATTATTGTTATGATTGCTGTATGTTGTACCATAGCATTATAGCCGGAGTCATACAAGTTAATGAAGAAGGAGTGCCATGATGATGGAACTAAAGCCTGGCCTCTCAAGAACTTTTTTTTCTCCCTTTGAAAATAAACTCTGACCCACAGACTATGAGCATGGACCATGCCAGGTGTATCAGTCAAGAGCCTGAGATGCAGCATGCAACGAGCCAATGGAACATACAATTATCCTGAGAAACTGTTACGACAAATGGAGCCTGAAAATCATGGACTAAATGAACTCAACAACTTCAGAGGGATGATTCACAGACTGAGGGAATAAGATCTGTATGCACGTATGTGTGCATACATGTGTACATACATATATGGGTGTGTGAAACACGAAACTGGTTGTACCCAAAGAAAATTGTTGGATCTGGTCATGACGTAAATGGTATGGAATAAGGGGTGGATAATGTCCTGGTTTCAGCTATGATGGAGTTAAACTTTTTTTAGCAGTGAATGGAATGCCATGTTTGGGTGTTAGCATGAGAATAGTGCTGATAGCACCCTGATGTTTCCGATTTGTTGCCGGGCAATCAAGTACCTTTCTCAGCTCTGCATACTTCCTTACTAAAGAGAAAGGAGGGGACGCAGCCAGGACAGGTGACTCGAATTGGCCAAAGAGGATATTCCATGCCAGTTACGTCATGCTGAGTTTAAGGGGGGACTGGGGGGAAGAGGGGGAGACAACGCCAGGACGTGCAGTTTCTGGGGCGGTCGGGTTGTCCGGAACGGGCTCTAAGCTGTGCGGCCTGAGTTGTGTGGTTTGGTGAGAAATTGAATTGTGTATCACCAGTTTCATCTATTTTGTGCTTTAAACTTCTGTTATTGTTATATCTAGTTTTCTGTTATTGTTTAGTAAACTATCCTTATCCCAACCTGCGTGGTTCTGGTTTCTAGGTTGTGGTTTCGTTCCCTCCTTTCTTCCTTCCCTTTTTCCCCCTCCCCCAACTTTCCTTCCCCCTTCCTTTTAAAAGTACAAGCGACTGTGTGGGGTGCGGCCCCCGGCTGGGGCAAAACCACGACAGAGTGTTTGTCCTTTTCCTTTCTTTATTTAAAATCTGGGAAATTCTGTGCAGATAATAATGATTTTAAGAAGATCATGGAAGTAATCATGTTTTAAAAGTAATTTTGTATGACTTCTGCATGACTTTAGGTTTATCGCTGGAGATTAAGGACTGTTGGCTGTTTGTCTGGCAATGTACTCTGTTCTTCTGATATGATTCGTCATTCCTGTATCTTAACTGTACTTTGAGATACAAAGCATATCAAACAATCCTTAATTATATGAGTGGATGTAGGCAAACTGGTCAGCAGTGTATTTAATGCAAAATATTGCTTCAGTTCTTCTTGCACAATCTCTCTCTACAACCCAGTTATTTGTGATTTTGACTTGCTGCCTGACATGCAGAAGAGCTGAGTCCTTGATGAAACCTTTCTGTGCTATTGCATAATCATGCCACAGCTATGGACCAGGAGGAAGGTGTAGGTGCTGAGAGTGTGTCCCAAAGATGTGACCTAAGATCAAGCTAGTGTATCCTTCACTCAGAGCTGTGACTCCAGGAAGTCTTCTGATACACCTTCCAGAAAAGCACGTGACAATCACAAGGTAAGATGGGAATGGTACTGTGTGATAAACCCAGACCTTTGTCTCACAGAACATTTTCCCTGCCTCTTCATGTGCAAGAGACTATATAGCATGGATTGCTGCCACTTCACGGTGAAACAGGAGAATCAAGAGAAATAGCAGGGTTACACCATTACCCTTCCACACTCAGAGCTAATTTCAGCATCCTTTCACAGGTGGTGATGTAGCAGTATTGATTCAAACAAAACAAACTGCTAACTTGTCTATTTTGTGCTAAATGCTCTCACCACACACGTCCTTTAACTAAACAGTGATTATTTTCCTTTCCTGCTCACTCAGCTTCCCACCACTTTCCTGCCACGTGACTCACACGCTTGCACAACTGCAAGACTGCTGCACGAGTGTTAAAAGGGGCAAGGCATCCACCTCTCAGTCAAGGCAGTTTTTGGCAGTCATTTCAGGGTAAATAATAATGGCATTAGCCTGGTGGTCATAGCTTTAGAAAGCTTTTTCTTGTTCATTTCACCTGTATCAGAACTAAGATGGGGGAGGCAGAGGGGATGAAAAAGTTTGCTCCTGACAGCCAGTTCCCAAGGTGCTACAACCCAAAGGCAAAATTACCCCTTGCTTTTGAAAACACAGGATGATGTCTTTTTTCATCTACCTGTGTCAGAAACTCTCCTCTCTTGTGGGAGGTGGTGGCTAGGGCAGGGGGAGTGGGGAAGGGAGGAAAGTACTTATCCTTAAAAATACATTCAACTCTTGAAACCAGGCAGGAAGCAGAGGAATAACATTCCATGAAACAGCAGCAAGTGACAAGGACTGACCTGGTTTATCATAACTAGTTTATATAAACACTGGGTTATTTCAGAAACAAGAAAACATGTTGCCTGTACCCTGAGATACCACTAATAATGGAGGTACCTACAGGTGTCCACTCGCTGGAGATTTCTCATCCGAATGATCCTTACGGTCAACAGGTAGCAGGGAGAGGATTCTATCTGGGGAAGAACAGTACAAAACAGAGTATGAATAAGCTTTCCATGGGGAAAAAAGTATCCAATGTACAAACTAATCAAGTGCTACAAAACAGTAATGCAGTTGATAAAAATCGTGTCAATCATCTCACTATTCGGCAGAGGAAAATCTGCAACATAAGCTTCTGCTATTAAACCAGAGCTGTTTTAAAGTGTTACACATTTCACTGCCTCTTTGCTGTGTTAACTCTGAGAGAGTCTGGATGGTTCATCAGATGTTCATCAGTTCATCCCTGTCAGCATCCCTGTGTGACACTTGCAAACCCACTTGCTCTAAAATTGAGGAGTTTGGCTCTAAAATATAGCTACAACAAGTCTCTTGAACAGAAAATGTACTAGTGAGCACCATGGTGGAATTCTCAAATTGCCAGCAGTCTTACTCAAAGTTATAGGCAATCCCCTCAGTAGTGACCCATCATGATGATGATTACAGGGCTGGAGCACATCCCCTACGAAGGGAGGCTGAGGGAACTGGACTTGTTCAGCCTGGAGAAGAGAAGGCTGTGGGGGGACCTCATTGCAGCCTTCCAGTCCCTGAAGGGAGCAGAGAAACAGGAGGGGAATCAACTTTTTAAAAGGGCAGACAATGGCAGGACAAGGGGGAATGGATTAAAGCTAAAGGGGGGAAGGTTTAAATTAGATATTAGGGGGAAGTTTTTTACAGAGAGCGTGGTGAGATGCTGGAATGGGCTGCCCAGAGAGGTGGTGGATGCCCCATCCTTGGAGGTGTTCAAGGCCAGGTTGGCTGGAGCCTTGGGCAACCTTGTGTAAATCCAGACCTGGAGGTTGGTGTCCCTGTCTGTGGCAGGGGGGTTTGGAACTCTCTGATCATTGGGGTCCCTTCCAACCCAGACCACTGAATGATTCTGTGATTCTATGATCATGGTGATGAGGTCCCACCACAATGAAAAGAGCACTGTGGAGAACATCTCTGATTCTCAGGGGATAAACTCAAAGTACCATTCTCAGAGAGGTGTTTTTGCTTTCTGCTTCAAAATAATAGATTTCTCTCTTCCCCTTGTATAACAATACAGGGAAAACAGTAACAGTAACACAAGCTTTTGCAAATCACAACTATGAGATAAATTGATGGCTGAGGATTGTTACCAGAGGATTTAGGGGGTAAGGAATTACAAAAGGGTTGGTTGCCTTGGAGGAAGAATCAAGAACAATTTCCCACTCCAGAAAAGCCCTTAAGATTCAAAGTGCTTAAGTTCTTTCAGTGCCTTTGAGTGTCTAAGTCATAACCTTCAATAAAACAAGTCTCTCCAGATCCTGTGACTGCAAGGACCTCTTCCTATTTATTATTGGAGAATAATGTGGTTTCCTGCTGGCTCATTTCATAAAACTGTCTCTGTCTCAGCCCTATCTGCAAAAGGCTACTCTGACAAAGCCAATATATAAATCAGCATTTCCTGTGGCTGTGACACACGGTCATTTCCTCACACTCCTTAAAACATTTCCACCAGCCTAAGTGGTTACAGCAGAGCCCTACAAATCATTCTCTTTGACAACTGCTATTCTTATCAACTGATTTCCTCTCATTTAGGAACATCCTTCAATTTCTATAGCACTTCAGAGACTTCCTAGAGTGGCTATAAATAAATAAGCAGACAAAATAGATGTTAAGGCAGATAAAGAGAAGCTGGAAGAACCTCACTTAAAACAGTATGAGTAATGTTGCCAAATATATATTTTTTTAAGAGAACAGAGCAAAAAGGACCTTATTTTCAGATGGGAAGACAATTAAGCCTCCTTTGTCACAACAAATTACTTTTTCAGTGTGTTTTAAAATCACCTCTTTTCTCTCCTAGTGTATTATGTTATATTAAAATGGTTTTGCTGACATCTTAAACAGGTGTCCTGCTTTCACCCCTCCTGTAAGTACCTCAAGAATGCTTTTTTTTCTTCCTTTTTTTAGGACTTCATGAAATTCACCCTCAGCAATCCATCCACCTTCTATCTCAAGTGTTCTCAAAGCAGAAAAAGCCTAAAAGAAGCTGCAAAATTTGCAAGCAACTGATGGAAGAGGATGTCCTCAGAACTAGCCATGCAAAAGGCACTGGTTCACATTGCAGAAACAGTGTAGACATATTAATACAGCTCTCCACCCAGTTAATTAACCCTTCTTCTCAGCTGGGTAATTAGCAAAGGTGGATCACCACACTCACACCTTAGGAATGAGCTTGGGCACTTCAGCATATGCCCTAGAAGGCAGAAACTCATGGTTCAGTCAGATCTGCATAAGCACGGGGCAGCTCTTGCAGCCACTTATCTGTGGAGATTGCACAAGGCACTGCCAGCTCCTGGATCAGCTCCTGGAACAGCTCCAGCTCTGCTTCCTCAGGCAAATGGTGCTTGAGCAAGAACTGACGGATTCAAGATTTGCAAAGCGGGTTGAGATTCTCAGACAGGAGACATTCAGGAAGGGCACTGGGTTGGGGATTTTTTAATGATTATTACACAGTTTTTGCCATCCAATGGCCTGTCCCCTGCTTGCCGTGTAATGACTTTCTGAAGTGCTAGGACAATTGCCCCATCTGGACTGGGAAATCAATTCTCAGATATGTAGGTTTCACAAAAAAGGATCTTCTGAAGAGTTAAAAAAAAAAAAAAAAATCACTGGCTTCACAGAAGCTAAAGAAATGTGGACCAGATACCCAAGCAAGAGGCAGCAGCCAAGCATTAGCTGTCCTGGCAGCCCTGGCAGCTGCTGGTGTGGGAAAAGAAGAGAGAACAGAAATCACCCAGTAATCAGGCCTTGCTAGTTCTACTGCTCCCAGGAGGATTTGCTATTTCAATTAATTCCAGAAACATATTAAACAAAAGAAATGTATTTAAATAACAACTGTGGGAACCATAACATGATGTAGTAGGGTCTGGTTGTACAGGCAAAGAAAATAGCAGTTATGCATGCATAAAGCAAATGATGGAAGTTCTGTTACCCTATTTACTTAAAACCTATTACGATCTCTTAAAAAAACCCAACAAAACAGCAACCAACCAACCAACCTACCCAAAAAGTTGCTGTTATGTCAGGATGTTCCACATACAGAGAGGTTTCTGCCACAGCCTTGAGTGGTAAAAGACCCCAAGCAACATCCTGCCCTGGGGCTAACATCCATTTAGCACCATCATATTGTAGCTTTGCTTTAGATAAAATCAAAACTGATGTAGTTACTCTGACTTTCACTATTGGCTTGTCTTCAGTTTGGTGCTTCCCAAATTATGCTCATGTGTGCTTCGTGTACACACGTGTATAGCATAGCTGCACGTGATGTAGCATGCTGTGATGCCATTGCACAAGTAGGGTGTACACTGCTAGTTTCTCTGTACTCCCAGGGAAAGGAATTTTTACTGGGATTGTCCAAACAACAGCTCCATCTGACACAGAACAGACCTCATAGTCTCCTCTTCCCATTTTCCACCACTTCCCAGAGAAAAAAAATAACACGGTCCGATACATGGCACCAACTTGCTGTGTTGGTGGAAGTCAAGAATTCCTCTGCTGTGTGAGTAATTTCAACTTTCTCTTACCTGGGTGAGCAAGAATTGGAAAACAGAAATGCCCCTGTCATGAGCTCTCTGGGGATGCAGGCTGCCTGCATTCCTGGCAGATTTATGCCTCCATAGGTCTATCCCAGCCCTCTTTAAAGTCACGCTTATATTCAGATGTAGGTATGAATGGCATGCATCCATCTTGAGAAGCACTGCTTTAAATTACTCCACTGGTTTAGCTGTATAATACATCCTGTCACATCACAACTGCTGTCAAGCACCAAAATAACAGTACTCCTTAATGAGATGAGACCATGAGACCAGAAAATGGCTATTGATCTTTTTTTTAACTTGCTTTTCTTTCAGAACTTTTCTCCAGCCTCTAGGCTTCTTCATCTAACAGATTCTTCAAGCGTGGGCTGTTGCTAGCAGCATCTTCCCAGCTTGAGACAGCAATGGTACAGACATTCACCACTACACCATGTCTACTGTAGGCTGCCCCAGTCTTGCATTTCTGCAACAGTGCAGTCAAGTATATGCTGGGTCAATGCATAGTTTGGTTTTTGAATGTTAGCTCTTTGTTTTACCATACCACAGGATATGGTAGCTGCCTTTCCAAAAAGAGCAGTCATCCAAAAACACTGATACAGAGAGGAGAATTTACTCTTGAACCTCTGGGTGTAGCCAACACATTCTCAGTCATGACTGTTGACCTTTTCAGACTAATATTTTTCCCAAAGCCATCATAAACTCACAGAGAAATAATGCAGAGATCCTGAAATTCATCTTCCCTGTGTGTGATGAAAACTGTAGTCACCAAAAAACAGCTGCCCTCCAAGAAGGTACTCAGCTGTTCCTTTTCTACATGAAATGTGGAATGCTTTCCATCTGGTCTCGTGAGGAGGTGGCCTTTTTCATGCTGGATGAAAAATCATGATGAGGAAGCAGGAAAAGTTACATGCCACAGTGTGCTGGTTCCATTACCTATTTCAGTGCAATCGTACTGCACGCTATTCCACAAACCACCCTGTGAAGATCAGATGAGATTTAAGAACTCCTTGAGGACCACCAATATACTTTTTCAATAGTTGAAAAAGGCCATTCTACAGACCAGCCTGAAAAAAAATTGTGTTATCTATAAAAACCATAAAAAGCGCCTCTCCTCTGCCCACTCATTTTTACTGTAGTCACCCAATAATAATTCTATCCATTTCTTTGTCATCTACTGGCACACCAGCCTTTCCCGGCAAAGATAGCTTCCTTGCCTTGACTAAGATCCCCCTGCATTCCTGGCCTGGAGAAGCATTCTGCTGAGATTAAATCATTCACAGGATGTCACTGAGGCACTCCTTTCTTCATCTCCAGGTGCAAATTTAACTAGATGGTAGCCAGGGACCAAATCAAACAAACTAAAATTCTTGGCTGCTGATGGCCTATGTGAAGGTGGTGTGTGAAGAAGTGCCTATCTTGAGCTGTCTGAGAGTCTGGTCTCCTTGGAGAGACCTTACACCCTCAAGTCCTTTTACAGTTGTAATTGGGATGCTTTGGGCTGTGACCATCACTCAACCAAGCCCTGTGCCAGCCTGCTGGAGCCGATCTCCCATGGGATGTGCCAGGGGACCCCGCTATGGCACGCTGCCTGAGAGGAAAGCGGTTGGCTGCTGAGTCTGGCCATGTGTCTGAACCTCTTCCTCATTCTCGACAAACCCAGGCTGCATACCAGAAAAACAGCTGCCCTAATTGCTTCCTTCCTTTGCCTCCTCCAGGCACTGGGGCTGTGGCACCTCCATCTAGGGCTGCAGGCCTACGCAGGGCCTGGGAAGGTGCCAAGGCCCACTACTGCCACCGTCTCATTTTCAGGTTTCTTATTAGTAACATAATTTCTTCCAATCAGACCTCCTTTTCAACAGAATTAGCAGCAGCCTTGGTTGGATATCAGTGAATTGAAAACTCCCGTAGCTGGATGGAAACATCTCCTTTGTGCATACACCCACAACAGCCTAGTTTCAAGCAGGGAAAGTTTATCTCTGCCAGGAGTATGGCAGGCATACACAAAGCCAGAAGAATTGTATGCCTCCCACCATGGGACTCTGAATCTTTCCAGGAATATGACTGTGCACATGATCCTGTGCTTGAAACACATTTCCAAAAACCAAAATTTCAAATACTGATCAACACACCATGAACACTTTTTAAAATGGTATACAATGGCAGGACAAGGGGGAATGGATTAAAGCTAAAGGAAGGAAGGTTTAAATGGGATATTAGGGGGAGGTTTTTTACAGAGAGAGTGGTGAGGTGCTGGAACAGGCTGCCCAGAGAGGTGGTGGATGCCCCATCCCTGGAGGTGTTCAAGGCCAGGTTGGATGGGGCCCTGGGCAACCTTGTGTAAATCCAGGCCTGGAGGTTGGTGTCCCTGCCTGTGGCAGGGGGGTTGGAACTCTATGATCCTTGGGGTCCCTTCCAACTCATACCATTCTATGATTCTATGCCAATGGCTGGAGATGTTTATTATTTGTCTGGTAACTGAGGCTAGTTGCATAGCCCTTTCAGTGCTGTTAACATCATCCTCCATCTTTTAGTATTACCAGACGTTGAGTACGCAGATTTTTTTCATGATTTTGAAAAATAAGTCCATGTGAAAATACAGACATTCAACTGCGTGTTCAAAATTATTTCCATACGTATAACTTTACCCAGGAGAATAAATAGTCCATCTGTCAAAAGATAGAGCCCTCTTAACTTGCTTTGCCCTTTCCAACCAGAACAAATAGAAAGAAATTAGACTGAGCATTAACTGTCTGAGGGTTGAGACTCATTATACCTCATTCCAGACAGCTTTAAAATAGGTGTTTACATCTGACGGCTGTTGGGCATTTCTGGAGTCTCATCCTAACATAGGTATTACCACAGGACATGCATCACACCCTGAAAATCTCTATTGCTGGTGCTCAGGGGAACCTAGAGGTCTATCCCAGAACCCCATGTTTTACATTTTGATGTCAAATGTGGATAAGACAAATTTAGTTTCAAAGTTATGGTCTGATGGGAAGTTGTTTCCTTTGACTTTGCAAGGCTCATTTTTGAATTCTGGAGCCTGAGTTTCAGCAGGCTGTTTTAGCATCCCCATACAGCCACTCAGGGTGGCAGGGGAGGCACCAAGGCTCAGAACAGCTCCTGAAGCCAAGCAGAGCCTCTGCTGTTGTGGAGCTGGGGTGACTTAGGAGCCATTGCCTCCTGCCCATCCAGCTGCTGCTGAGCCCAGGACTGAAGCTGCTCCCAATAAGAGGGTCTTGCCCTTGTTTGAGGCAGGGATCCCACACCTGACACCAGCAGGGACCTTGCCTGTCTTGGCTCCTGGTTCACATAACAGAGGTCCACCTGTATGATGGGTAGAAGCTGCAACCTCATCCTAACCTCACCACACAGGGTGGCAGCTCCCCACTCTTCCAGTGATGTCAGGAACTGCTTCCAGCTTCCAAAACTCAGCAGGAGCCAGAGCTCCTGTTTCACACAAAGGTGAAACTTTAACCTCTTCTGTTAAAGAGCTGCTTTTCCCAGCTGCACAAACCCTGCAAAGAGACCTTGCCTGGCAGGGAAAGGAGGTACCACTTAACCTAAGGTGTGAGGCATCTTACCCTGGTAAGACACGGCTGACATTGAATTCAGAACAATGCATCCAATTTTTCTCCCTCCCTTCCTCCACATTAATTGTATGAGGCCAGCTGCAGTCCTTAAATATTTTAGCATAAGTGCTGATGTCTGAAATACCAGAGCTGGCTGCACCTGCTGCCTTAGCATGGGGCAAAGCACCAGTCAAGGCCTGGATAATACAGATTTCTTCATGCAGAGACAAACCAGCATGTTGGCATAGAGGCACACACAGTTGCTGGGATGCACTGTGGTATGTTTCTAAGAGATGACTCCTCTTAGCAGGCAGAGACCTTCATATTTAAATCTCCTGGTGTCTCAGCGACAAAACATTTATATCTGAGAGAAACTGAGCGGAAGATAAGGGTGCATCCTTCACATGACACACTGCAAGAATCAAGTCATGATCAAGCAGGCCCAAAGGACAGAGTGCTATGTTCTGATCATAGAAGAGAAAAAACAGTGACCATGCAATCAGATGCAAGAACAGAAGCACACTCCATCACTAATCGATTGCCATGAATTTTTAGAATTTTTAAATTTGAAAAGCAATCCTTTGAAGAGAGTCGGGGGAATATAAGGATCTAGAAGACAGCTATGAGCCCATACACGTAAGATTATTCATTTGGTCCACTACTGTCACACCTGCACCCTCAAAATTTCATGACCCTTAAATGTCTTTGATCTAACCCATATCCTGAGAAGATAATGGAAAAACAAACACATTACTGTGTGGGATTAAGAAACGGAGACAAGAAGTTACCTGTCATATGTGTAATTATCATAGGTAATTATAACCCAGGAGTTAAAATCTTTTTGCTTTCTTTCCTTATGATTTCAGGTTTCTTGTCCCTTGCAAAAAGCAGATATAGTTATTATACTAAAGACTAATGAATTCTTTCTCGGCCAGTTTTTATTATCTGCAAACATTCTTCTTCTGTCCCAGGGAACCTGCTTTGGCAAGGGGGTTGGACCAAATGATCTCTTGTGGTCCCTTCCAAACCCTACGATTCTGTGATCTTATACAGAGTCCAGCATTTCAGTATCTCCACAGGCTGGAGATACCGGAGATTGTAAGCTAAATATCTGCAAGATCAATGCCAGAAAGACCCAACCAAGCTTGAAAGAACATATCCCAAGAAAATACGATATAAGCTTTTGATGGAGCTGATTTATTTATTTGTAATTCAATTCCTAATACTGGGAAAATACAAAAGCTAAGCTTTACAAAGTGTATGTGAAAAGTAAAAATACTGTGAATGTGAATAAGATTTTGTTTCAATTTCTCAGCCTAAATTGTACCAGGACTACTCGGTACCTAGTTTACGACAAAGATCACCTGTCTGCCTGCTTACAGTCTTACTTCCATGTAAAGCTCCTTGTCAGCCCCATTTTGTCTCAGTATAACTTGTCTGTAGGGATTATAATGCAAATTCCCACAGAATTATCTAGCTCAGAAATGGACAATTCTTGTGATCACATAAGTCACATCTTCATTTGAACTCCTCTAATCCCGATGGATAAGAAACAATGTCAGTACTTCCTGCACATAGCAAAGTAGCAGAATGAAAACCCCTAATGGAATCAGTGATTTCTAACAAAAATAAATGACTGATCCTTAAACCCAAGGAATAGATCTAGAATATCTAAGCATCACTCCTTTCACAGAATCCTATTACAGGGTTTCTTTTTTCTGAAGGAGCATGGGAGAGGTGAAAAATCAGAGTCTAATAATCCATGACTCTCCAATAAATCGCTAGGATAGAGATTGCGCTACCGAAGCCATTACAGCAGAACATGCATCTTCCCTGTTACTTTTGGCCCTTCAGTTATAAAAACACCACAGAACAGTAAGCTTGCCAATGGATTTCCTTTACCAGTGAGGAATTAAAGCAGTACATATTCTGCATGCTCCCAAGAAAACGTAAGAGAGAAATCGTGGAATCACAGAGTGCTTTGTGTTGGAAGGGACCTTATAGGTCACCTAGTTCCAGCTCCCCCTCTGAAAATCATAAACAGAAGAGGAATAGATTGTTCCAAACAATAACCTTAAGGGTGTTTCCCTTGTAACACTTAAACTGCTGCCATCATTATTTGTCTAGCTGAGCCTTCTCCCCTTTTTGAGCAAAACAACCCCCTCACTCCTCTTTGGTTTGAAATTATCTTGTTCATAATACCTTGAAATCACCTTTGTCTGGTACATTACTTTCTTCATTTTCTTCTTGCGGCTCATAATCACCCAAAGAATCGAGGTCTGAGTCCTCATCCTGAAGAAGGAAAGAAATAAATTATAAATGATAACATTAAAACAACAGCAGGGTAGATAATTAATCCCTACTTGCAACAATTTATGCTGAAACCCCAATTAGAACAGCTGTTGGTTACACCCAGCTGCATTACAGTGCTCGGAATAAGGAACAAACCACCATGTGGCTCAGCACATGCAGGTACCATATCCCCATCAGGGGTATACCTTGGACAAGTCAATGAAGGAAGAGCCATTTCAACTGTGAGATACCCAAAAGGTGCCTCTGCATTTACTCTGTGAATAAGGGTTTGACTTTTGGTTGGAGTGTGATCTCCTCCCCCTCTCAGTAGGAAATCTCGGTTTAAAAAATATCCCAGAATCCCTGATCTCAGACTGACCCTAGAGAGTGAAACATGTTTGCGACTGCAAGATTCTGAATCTACCTTTTTAATTTTTTTCAGGATGTAGACCTTCCAAAATACTTCCACGATGTAGAGTGCCCCTTTTTGAAATGCTTTTGGGGAAAAGACTGCTCAAGGACAGTTCTTATGAAAAACATCAGAAGTATTCTGTATCTGTTTCCAGAGTACTTCCTGAAGTGATGTGCCTTCAGCCAAAGAGCAGGCAGAAAAATTTTGCTATGGTAAAAATTAAATGCAAATCTTTAAATGACCCAGAGAAGTCAAAGCATAATGGAAAATTCAGAATATAAATGAGAATGCGGAAAATCAGCTCAATTCCCTATCTCTTACCCTGTCCTTATACCTTTTCCAATAACAAAAAATGGGGTTGTCACATCCATACACATGCCAATTTTTTGTTATTCATACAGAAATACTAAGTTTTAAATAAAAGTTTATCTTTTATTATTTTTATTATTACTTTTTTTTTTTAAGTCTGGCTCTGGATTCAGGTGGATAATGCAGTCCCCTAAAAACTGTTTCTATCCGTGTTCATTTTTTCCACTCTCTCTTCTTTCCCTGTCCCCTTGCTAGGCTGACTTCTCTCATTTTGCCCATGAAACTGGCATCTTTGGATCCAGTGGAGTCAGGAAGACTTTTGTCACTGATAGCCACAAAGAGAACGTTTCACCTTAAACTCCTTGAGGCAGAGCCATTGCTGCCTAGTCCCACCAGACAGCAAGTTTGTATAGTACTATATAAAGAGCATATAAAGACAGTCACAAAGCTGGATTATTTTTTTTTTCCTGTCAAATGCAGCAGACCTTAAGCAAACTTTGAAAGCCATTTTCTTACCTGTAGTGCTTTTGCATTTGGTGGTATCATGGCCTTCCCTGGATTCATGTAATAGAACATTTCTGGCACTTCCACGGGCAGCACTTCCTGAGACATGGTTGCAGGATTTACTCTGGTAGGAGTCAATGACAAGTTATTTTATAAAATGACCCAAGGCCCCACCCATCTCATCCCTATAAGCAAAGGACTCCCCTCCCATTGCCAAAGATGGTGGAGCGCCAAGGATGACGGCTCCAGGGAAGGATCTTACAAACAGCCAAAAGGGATGAAGTAGTATCTTTATCTGTCTGGGAACCTCTCCCAGCCTGCGCTTGTCCCTTGGGTCCTGCACTGCTGCCACCCTTCTCCGTGGTGAGTGGAGTCCCAGGCTGTGTTTCTAGGCAGAGGAGAAGCATGGAGGGCACCACTGCTGCAGTGTGCTCCTTCAAATCCAGTTCTTCTCCACCTGTGGCACAGGGACTGCCCTGAGCAGAGAGCAACGGCAGCTCCTGTCGGGGGGAAACTGAGCCTTGGAAAAGCTTCTGTGTAATAAATAACTCCTGGTGACCTGCCCACTTTGGTCAGAGCCTCTGTGTAGGCAGGGGCACCCGAACTCACTGCCTGCAGAAATGCTGCCCTGCACCATGCAGTAACCCACTCACTCCCCTGAAAGGGACACCCTCCACACCTGACACATTCCCCACAGCTCCCAGCTCCTCCTGTGCTGCTCCCCTTTCTTCTTCCTGGGAGCCCAAGGCATGGGCACAGGGCTGCATCTTTGCTTTGTATATTTTCTAGATAAAGGCAGTTGAACTTTACACAGCAACTGCAGGAAACTCATGTCAGGATGAATGGAATATAGTATCCAGTAGTTTAGTTTTATTAGTTTTATTTGACAGAGATTTTGTTCAGCCAAAGAGCATGAAAAAAAGAGCACATTAACATCTCCAGGCATACCCAGTGGAAATTACCATCTTCAAACACAGAAAAACAAACGAATAACAAACTGGAAGCTCCAGTAACAGTAGGCTGTGTCATAGCATCTGCATTTCCAGCATGAAAAGTAGCTCTGCCCACACTTGAAGTACAGGAGCATCTTTTGGCCTCAGGTCACATCCACTCCGAACTGCGTCCTGGGGAACTCCTCATGTAGCTTAATTCAGAGAACAATTATCCGTGTTTCTGGTTTAGCCTCACCAGAAAAGACCTTCCAGACCTTGGAAGACCTGTCATAGGACACTAAAAATATTGGTATACTTGTTATAAGAGCAGGCCAGCTTTCCTAAGGTTGATCAGTTCAGAGGAAATATCACCATAAGTGATGATATTCACCCAGAAAACCCTCAAAAGGTGATGGATCTTAAGAAAGTTGAGATTCTTTGTCATCAAGGAGACCCATGGAAAAGAACAGGTGGATTTATGCATACAGACTTCATGTCTGCGGAGTTAACTTCCCATTATATGCACACTCAGTCATCTGGAATGATCTATATGGCCTCCAGCTAAATTGAGGTATTCTGTTCCCACCTGAGTGACTCCAGAGGGAACGCCATAAAGAAAGAGAACTCGAAGGCTCTCATTAACAACTGAACTAGTGTTATCTAATTTAAAAATCTGAATGTACAAAGCTGGATGGTTCCAATTTGTAGAATGAAAACTAGAGGCTCCAAGTGGAATGATTTTATTTATTTACATTTTTGTTTCAGTAATTTGAGTATAGATGAAGCAAAATAACCTATTTGCTTCAAAGATTTACCTGTATCTGCCCTGGCAGCAAGCAGCACACTACTCTCACCCCTTAGTGCTTGCTAGTCTTCGTACTCCCTCTAATTCTTCTTATTCACAGATTCTAGCAGCATCAATCACTTGGCAAAGGTACTTGTATTATGTCTGACTGCAGAGACATGCTGTGAAGAAATGGAGTTCTGTGACAAAGTTGACATTTTTCAAGACATTCAAATATACCTTTATGATTTTTTTTATCACAGTTTTGGACTGGACCAAAACTCCTGATAGCCAGTGCCCCCCTAAAAGCCTTGCAAGAGCATATACTTGCCTAGCCATTGGACAAGCCTGGTAAAATGGGCCTGGGGTTGTTCTGGCAAGCTGGAAACACAACCAGGGTTGGCTGTGACCACCTCAGTGCCCTTGGATGTGTAGATGCTTCTATACAAAAAAACAGCAATGGAAAGCAGAGTCGGATGGGCCATTCTGGTTTGGCTGCAGGAGGAGCAGTGTCTTAGACCATCACTTTTGCAGTGAGTGAGGGAAGGAGATGTGGAGCAGGAGAGGAAACTCAGAGGAGTCGGGGGCCCTACTGCTGTCTGTTGTCTTACCCCTGTCACAGCTAAGAAGGAAACTTCTGGGAAATTCATTTTAAAGCAAGTCTTTAACCAAAGAGTTTAAAAGTATCAGAATATATTCCTGTTAAGACATGATTATCATACTGAGAAGAATGCAGCTCTTTATATCCATTGCATATGTGCACCATCATTTGTATGCATCTAGCATATAGCCAGTACGCAGCTCTGATACTGAAACATCATAATTTCCCAGTAGAGAGACTGGCATCATTAATGACTTATTAGATCACTGCACTCACAGTTAAACGCCTGCCTGTTTCTTTCATGTTACAGTTACTGATGCACTGGATAAAGCCCATCACTTACCATACCGGTCTTAGAGCAACGTAATTGAAGCGGAGATTTATGCTCCAGTTTATGTCTCTCCGATTTTATGGGTGTTGCAAATGTACAGTCCTCAATGGTTATCTCTACAGTGAGAAATCCCCCTGTGCCAGGAATTGTCTCCTCATGGGACATTTTCTGACTTTGGAGAAGTTTTCCCAGGAGTACAGTAAACCAGGAGAATGTTCCCATGGTTTTTTGAATTGCTGTTTACACTCCACATTTCTACAGACTACATAAAAGTTTATCAGTGTCTCATGAGCTGGAAACCACCACAAGAGAGGTATGACCAGCATAGTGTTTCCTCCTGTGTCCCAAACCAGCTGTGTCCTACAGACCATCAGTTGTTGCACCAGCAGCGATCATGGACCAGAGCTTAAGAGTGACCAGAAAAGGTATCTGTTAAGGGTCTATGGAGGATTTTCTGAATACTGTTCTACACATGGAACCAACACATTTAATCTGTAACAAATTCTATCATGTAATCTGTTAAATCTCAAAAATAAACATCATTATATGTTTACAAAGCAGATACCAAACCAAAACTGCTGCAGATCAAGGAAAAATTTGGAGCATGGCTTGCGTTCAAACCTGGTTGGAACAATTTTGGATGCCAGCCATCTGAGTGGCAGAAATTGCAAAATTAAAGAAACAACTATCCATTGCTCAAGATTTGAAAGTGCAAATTAATATATGTAGAAATTTACAGCTCCTTACCTGATAGTTATCAGCCTCTGCTCCATTACCTCAGCAGAAAGGAAATAGGAGGGAGCAAACATTTCATACACTTGCAACTAATTTACAAATTATTAACTGAGAGAGAGAAGGGTGCAATAAGCATGAGCCGGCAGGGAAAGCCATCCTGCTGTTCTTTTCAATGGAACAGCATATCAAGACTGCGTTGAAGAAACTAGAAGAGTGGTATACTTTTATCTCCATTTAAATGTTTGTCTTCACCACTTTGTTATTCCTGATTTCCTCTGTCTTCTTTCCATTCCCTTTCCATCATTTCTTTCCCATTGACTTCCTGGCTTTCCAACATACCTGTTTTCTTCCTTTGTCCACCTCAATACCACAGAGCTATAATTCCCTTTTGTCACACCTATTCAGGTATTATGTGTGTGGGGGTTTTCCCCTTCCTCCCTCCCTTGCTCTTTATCCTATCTTTTTTCTTAATATTTCCCCTTTGTCTCTCATATTTCCTCCATACTGCAATGGTACCTCCAGAAGCTTCAAGTATGAATGATGGAGGTTCAGTCATATTTGGAACAAGAATGAATACTACAAAAGCATTTGGACAACTAGGATGTCACTCGTGACATCTGCATGAGACACCCAACTGCACGGAGACAAGGAGATAAACAATTGTGGGTTGAAGGGAGCACAAAGGAGACCTCAGGACCCAAGGAGGAATAAACTGGAGACATGACATCTCAGAGTTTTCAGATGAAGAGCTGTAGGGGTGTGATGAGTGTGGGGAAGTGCTTTATGAATGCCACAGGTGCTGGGCTTCAGCAGGAACCCTGCAAGGGACAAGGTTAGAGGAGGAACTCAGTGGTACAAATGTTCAACGGCATGAAAGACACATGGTTCTCACCCACTGCTACCTGTTGACCAACGTATCGTGATCAGGGCATGAGGAAATCAGCCCTGCTGGCAATAATGCCCTGATGGCCTCCTCCGCAGCATTATCGCTTTAGCAGGACTGTGGGATATTGCACATACTCAGCAGAGTTTTCCACTTGAAGAGGTTTTGACACAAGTGTTTCTCAGAAGGAAGTCTGCACTACCATCCATGTCCTCCCGTATCCGCTGTGGCAGACATTTTCCTTCTTTCATATGGTACAACCTGTAGTCTCACAAGAAAATACCCCACTTTGCTCAGACTGTTTGCAGTAATCCTTACTTTGATCACCCTTTGGGCTACAGAACAGGGTAACATGGTGTTCACAAACATCTCATTAGCTTCTGCTTCTGCAATGGTACTCTCCCGACAGGACTAGCCGAGTACTCACATGCCTCGCGAGGGGTTAAAGGATCCCACTGCTGCTTTCCTTAGGCTCCTATGGGCTGACTCACTTCACTGAGCTGCCCAGTTCTGGATGCACCTTTGTGATAATCGGAAGGGCTGGGGCAAAGGTGCAATTGTATGCTAATCCCTTCAGTTACCCACAGATAATGAATAGGTAAGAAGGAAAAGCGAGGCACAGAAAAGATGCAGGACATATTCATTAGGATTAAGGAGGTCACCATGTTACTGTTTGCAGTTCCAATCGCCACAGCTACCAAGAGTTCTGTCTTTTAAAACATTTAGGGAAAGTCATGTCAACTCCTGTTGGTCCTAACACCATGGTTACTGTATGGGGCTGGACTTTAGTAGTGCTTCCCCCCTTCTAGTTTGTTTCCTCCCTTGAAGGGATAATTCCATAAATTACTCCTATTTCCTGTAAAAAAGGACACTCCCAACCTGTAAAACCTAGAGGGCTTTTAAATGCCCACATCTCCAGCTGTTACCCACATTCACTCAATACCTTAGTACAGCCCAGAGGCTGAGCATGGGAAACGTACCCCATTAGCAGCTGAACCAGAACAAAAAATGCCAGAAAACAAAGCCACACAAAGCCTCCATGTTGACTTGCAAGAACTGATGACCAGGATCTGCTGCAAATGTTCTGCACAATTAATTAATAACTGTAATGATAAAAAGCAACCTGAACCTAACAAATTAACCAACCCCCTAAGTCACAAACAAAGCACCTCTTCTAAACACAGACCAGAACTGCTGACTTAGATGGGAGTCAGGAGAACAGGCCAATGCTGAGGAACAGTCACCTGGAGGTGATGCCTCTACAATATCTCAGAGAGGAAGAAACCAACTGCAGACAGCAATATCGAGCTGGTGTCCTTCCACTCAACTCAAGATCATTACCTATGGGGTTGCAACATATCTTTGGGTGAAGGCCCTACTGCTCCCAAAAAAAGATAGATGGCTGGATGGAGGATTAAGCCATTTTTTATGGTTTAAAGCAGTTCAGGACGTTTGGGGTAACAACAAGGACCCTGCTGTGGGACTCAGGTGGCTCTGAGAGTATCTGAAAGAAGTCATGGCTTTTTGAGGATTGCAAGTGGCGAATTGACAAGAAGAGCCAATTCGTGTCCAAGAGCTTTACCTATACTGAAACCACCACTAGGAGCTATCATGTAGGCCTGTCCAGACTGCCAGGAGGTGGGATGGGCTCAGTCCCTTGAAGGTATAGCAGAGCATGCCTTAATGGCACGCTGGGAATAAATGGGTCTTCCCTCTGTTAAACCAACAAACAGAAAGATAACAAGTGATGCAAAAGGGTATGGTTAAAGGCAGGGTTCTTGAAATATAGTGTCATCAAAGGCCTTGGATACCATGGATGAGAAGTCCATCTTGAAGATATCTGAAACCCCAGCTGGAGGATGGGCAGATGGGAGAAGAGAGAAGTAGCAAACACGTGTGTCACCCCAAATTAGTTTGCCATAATGATAAACATGGAAGGCTGAGAGGGAGTTAGAGCTGGGGCAGAGGAGAGGCAATGCCGAAAGGGACTGCATGACTCAGCAGCAGAGATCACAAAGAGGAACCCTTGATGAGCACCTGCAAGTAAACAGCCATTTCAGCACACTGGAGGTTTGTACCAAGGATGCAAATTGGAAGGAGGTGTGAGGGCCAGGAAAAGTAGCTGGGGCAAGGACACACCATCCCCAGAGGGCCTGAGGTCATGAGAGGTGAGTGTGGGAGACTAAAGATGACAATGGCACCAAACTATCAAGGAATGCTTGAAGGAAGAGAGACAAGTAAATGATGATAGCAGGAGGGAAGAGAAAGGTTTACATTTAATTTTCAATTAAGGATTTATTTTCTTTTTTGGCTATGATAGCGTTTTGCTTAGCTCTCTGTGTGCCAATACACATTACTTCAGCAGACAAGTCAATGCGTTTCATTTAAATTTGAAGTAATTAAGCAGAGCTGATACTGACTGAAACGTTCTATCTTCCTTAGATAAGCATCTCTGTAGTAATGATGGAGGTTTACAGAGTATGGGCATGACTAAAATCCTTCGTAAAGCAAATAATTATTTTGGTCTTTGTCTCAAAAATAAGCAGTTTCAAAGAGCTGCCTTGTGCTATCTGTAGTTGTTGCACAGACTGTGTGCTGACTGTGTACAGTCAGGGACTGACAAAGTTATGCAATTATCCAATTATCCAGGAATTACCCATGGATATCAGTGTAAAGCACAGAATCATAGGGGTTAGAAGGGACCTCGATAGATCATCGGGTCCAACCCCCCTGCCAAGCAGGCTCCCCAGATCATATTGGACAGATAGGCATCCAGACGAGTCTTGAATATCTCAAGAGATGGAGACTCCACACCCCCCTGGGCAGCCTGTCCCAGGGCTCTGTCACCCCCACTGTGAAAAAGTTCTCTTGCATGTTGGTGTGGAACTTCCTATACTCTGACTTGCAGCCGTTGCCCCTTGTCCTGTCTCCACAGACCACTGAAAAGGGGCTGGCCATTTCCCCCTGCATCCCATACTTAAGATATTTATAAACATTAATAAGATCCCCCCTTAGTCTTCTCTAGGCTGAACAGTCCCAGCTCACTCAGCCTTTCCTCACAGGGCAGATGTTCCAGGCCCTTAATCATCTTCGTAGACTCCTCTGGACTCTCGCCAGGAGATCCCTGTCATTTTTATACCAGGGAGCCCAGAACTGGACACAATACTTCAGGTGGGGCCTGACCAGGGCAGAGAGGAGGGGGAGGATCCCCTCCTTCGACCTGCTGGCCACACTCCTCTTGATGCCCCCTATGAACCCATTGGCTCTCTTAGCCACCAGGGCACACTGCTGGCTCATGGTCAAGCTGTCATCTACCAGGACCCCCAGGTCCTTCTCCGCAGAGCTCCTCTCCAGCAGGTCATTCCCCAACCTGTACTGATTCAAGCAGTTATTTCTTCCCAGGTGCAAGACTCTACACTTGCTTTTGTTGAAGCTCATTTGGTTTCTTCGCTTGCCTTCTTACCACAAAATCTGAATGCATTTCAGTGTCTGACGTTTTTATTCTCACAGCATCCCATCCTATACTAATATGAAATACTACTAGATCTGATTCAATTAATGGGACACAGACACTGAGCTGGATCCTCTAAATACCGTGAGTGTCCATTGAAAAGCACAACCCTGGGTTAGGTACTTACACACACTGATCCTGACTCACAGAGGGGTTGGGAACAGTCATTTCCAAGGGATATTCCAAACCTAAACATTACTGGTGTAATTAAACTTGTAAATTCAGAAGTATAGAAAATATTTATTTTCTACATGCAGTCTCAGGTTTTCTGTATCTTTTATGTGTGGCTTTGCATGTTATTTCCAACAAAAATTCTTGCTTACACTATAGGAAAATACAGATTTCTCCTCTTCTTTGAAACAATCAACAGTTGTTACATACTTTTCTGTTGCAGTAATTTGAAATTAATTCAATATAGATAACTATTTTGTCTTAAGCCATAACTCCAACTTGTAGAATAAATTTTGAAAAAATTGGGAGGACAAGGGGGATGAATTGAAGCTAAAGGAGGGAAGGTTTAGATTAGATATTAGGGGGAAGTTCTTTACACAGAGAGTGGTGAGGTGCTGGAACAAGCTGCCCAGAGAGGTGGTGGATGCCCTGTCCCTGGAGCTGTTCAAGGCCAGGTTGGATGGGGCCCTGGGCAACCTTGTGTAGATCCGGGACTGGAGGTTGGTGGCCCTGCCTGTGGCAGGGGGCTTGGAACTCTCTGGTCCTTGGGGTCCCTTCAAACCCAGACCATTCTATGATTCTGCGCTACACAGTGATCATTTAAAAACCCATCAATAAGTCCCATATTTCCCATATGCACGTGAAGAAAAATGTTCACCAGCAGTGAAGTCCAACATAAATAAAGCACAAGACTAATAATTAGTTTGATTGGTTTATCTAGGATCACCACGTGGTGGAGAGGAGCCACAGGCTAAGACAAATCTTCGTACTTTCCCAAATCTGTCCCATTCATTCTTCTGGATGGAAAAAAATGTAGTAATTTGGATCTCTCTGAAACTCAGAACAGAATTTATTTTTTGTGCTGTCGTTTCTGCACTATAGCTGAATTCAAAGCCTGAAGGATCAGATGTTTGTTGTTCTGAATGTTGTAGCTGGTCAGTTCCACCAGCTTGTCAAACTCCTCCTCTGTGTAGGTAAAGCTGTTTAAGCAGTATGGGGAAAAAATGCTGGAAACGTCCACATTGCCCTGTGCCACCTCAGCAGGACTGCGCTCCACACCTGACAAATGAAGAAAGGTTGTAGGTGGGGCATAGATGTTGTCCTATGTCCCACTTCCCAGATGGGGCACAACATTACTCCTTGCTACCAAGACACCTGCATTGCCCTCCCATGGGAGCCATAACAGGGGAGGGAGAGGACCATGCTAGACCATGCCTCACATCCTGACACAACCAAAGGGTGGCCAGGCAGTGGGAGGACCATCTCTGCCCCACGGCTTACCAGGTGCTTTGTATTTTCTGAAGGTGTCATTCACCAGCGGGAAAAACACGACCGTCGGTGCCTCTGGGGTCTCTGTATCTTCGAAGATATAGCACTCCTTTAGGTTTTTCTTTTCTTCTTCACTCAGGTGGATTTTGGGAAATGGGATTCCCTGCTTTAGGAAGTACTTGGAGGCTTCTTCTAAGGGCTGCAGTCAGACAGAAAAAAAAGTCAGAAATTCTGTCCCCTCCACCCCACAACTTTTCCAAATGCACAATACATCCATCAAAGGCTCTTAGCAAAGAGCAGGGAACTGTATTCTCTGTCTTTCTTATGGCCTTTGTCTTTTGTATGAGATGTTAAGCACCAGTTAACAGAACAACATCTCAAGACCAAGCCTCCAGCTTACACTCCTGTTTGCTTTGCTACCTCCTCCTCCTCAGTCCTGCAGGATAACTAAGCTGTTTACGGCTTTGAGTAGGGATGGCCTAGCTGCTTAGGACATAGAAATGTACCCCCTTTACTAGGAAAATCCTGAAATGAGCAGAATGGACGGGAATCTGATATGCTATGGTTTTAAATATGGATTTATAAAGCTATTAATATTTTGTTGACTTGGCAAATTTAAAAGCTCCCTTAATTGGATGGCTGAAGATGATTGTGAAAAGTGATGTAGGCATCTGGGAGCAAACACCATTTTGACTGAAATGTTAAGTAATTTTTGAAAATAGAATTTTTGTTTGTGAATCTGGTTGGCACATGAAAATTTTAGTCTTATCCATATCTGGTAATAAGAATTATAGACCATGTTATTAGGTGGCATTTGAAACAGCAGGTATGATATCAAAGGAAAATTCTTCTCCACAGTGTAGAATTTTTTAAAATATATTAAAAAAATCTATTTACTTTTCTAAACATGACTGGAGAAATTACTTCTAATTCAGTTGCATGTGGATATCTTTAGATGGATATCACAAGACAAAGGAAACGAGTTCCTGAGTGGTGGTACTAGTTCCAGAGAAACACTCCAAACAGAGTGCAGCCTTCATAGTCATACCAAGATCCCAGGACCACACAGGTCTAGGATACAGCATGTACCTATCAGAGGTTAATTACAAGATTTAGAAAACTACGTATGTTCTCCTTAGAAGATATGCCATGGTATACCAGCATCACTGAGAGTCCTAGGCATCTACAAATTGGGAGTGGTACACCAGGAAACCTTTTCTCCCAGAATGAGTTTCTTCTACATACATTATTTTGACTCCTTGGAAGTTAAATAGGGCTAAAAGACAGCAGACATTATCAAAGAAAATAGAGTGGTCATTTCACCGTTGTCTGTGATCCAGAAGAATAGTTTAAGTGTAGGACAACATCCACTTTCCTCTCCGGCCTCATGAGTGGTGGGTAGCTGATATCAATATATCCTGCCGTGTCTGCCAGGCACATGAACTCTGCTGTTTCTGTCAGCTGGTTGGGGAAATTCTCTAGCACAGTATCTGAAAGGAAATATTTGTCATCATGACTGATTCACTGAAGAAGTAATATATATCTCTTGTTTGGCTAGTAAGGGAGGAAAAATTGCCTCTTGTCACTCCATTAAGTTTTCTTTCCAAGACCCAGACACACTGCAGAAGCTCAACATTGACACAGAAAAGAAAAACCTGCCCAAGGCATAAAGACAGCTCCTTCACTTCCCATGATGTTCTTCATACACCCCCAATGAGCAGTAGCTGCCCTTCCCATGAATCAAGGAGCATCTTGGAGCTGATTTGACTGGATTTAACTAGTTATCTTGAAATTTTTGTTTCCAAAGTGAAGAATAAAGCCTGTTCATCCTCTGCCTTTTCTTCACTGGTGAAAAAAACAATCATCTAAGGAGATAGAAATTAATATTCAGGGATATTTACCTTTCCATATACAGAAGCTTTTGCTCTGAAGGTATTCATTGTGCACCTGGAAGCCCTTCAGGAAGTTGTAGAACTTTGAAACCATCACCCGTTCAGTCAGAACCTGTCGAATGATGCCCATGACACCACACTCAGGGGGGATCAAGTAAGTCTCCAACTCACGGCTCCTGGCTGGTGGGGAAGGCTCATCTCCTTCTGAAAGGGTAGAGAAGATGAACCGGTTGTTGTTTTGAGACGGTTCTCTGCAATACTTAAAATACAAAAAAGCAGAGACTAGAGGAAAGAAGATTCTAATAAGACATGGCAAAATACAATCAATGTCAAAGTAGGAACAAGAAGAAAATCAATCTTCAGTATAGCATATACCATGAAAAACAAAGAGTAGCAACAAACTTCATAAAGCCGGAAAAAAGTGATCTACTGCTTGACAGAAGTCACAGGTGGATTCCTTGTGTGAAGGTCATTGTAGAATCTAGACCACTTTCTTTTACAATTAGTCCAAAACAGCTTGGTGGGGGGGTGGGGGGGCGGGGTAGGAAATGCCACCAGGACACTTAGACACCAGAAGACAGCAGAGAAAAAGGGTTGTGCTAAATGATACCCTTCCATTTTGGAAAGAAAGCCAGTAATTACCTATCACAGACATTTATTGAGCTCAGGATTCTGCAACAGTCACATGGAGGAAGTCTCAAAAATCCTATAACCCAAACTTGCTAAGCACATTTGATCACAGTAAAGAGAGCCAATAGCTCTAAGGAGAACACAAATTTACAAGAGCCATAAAGAAAATTGAACTGGAGTTCCACGTAATTGGTATGTCCAAATCTGCAACAACAACAACATACAAAAAGTGCCACCTGCCAAGGCAGACAGAACACACAGCACTGAGATGTTAGCTATAAGATGTAGGTTCACTGAAAGGTCCCTGGCAAGGGTGATCTTTTAAAAAACTTCATCAGTTTTTTTATTTGGTTTTAAATCATCCCTTGCATAAATGCAGTTCAATGGAGACTAATGGAAATAATGGTCTGAATTAATTCGGAGAGGAAACCTAATAAGATATCACAGGCAACAGGATATCTTATCAGGCAGGTGGCAGGGAGAAAAGCAGTGCTGTGTTAGCCTCAGTTTTAAGATTTGAAAAGCCTTCACATCTGAATGTAGCCTTCATTTTAAAAAATCAAAAGATAACAGCAAAGTAGAAGCAGAGACATAACCAACCAACATCAATAGTCCTGTGCTGGGTACACCTCAGTGAGCACCTTTCCGTAGGATCTGATGAATGCCAGGCATCCAAGAGGTTGTAGGAAAAGACATTGCTCCACAGGCCTGCGCAATGGTAGAGAACAGAGAAACTGCTTAGGAAACATTTTAATGGAAAAATAACTTTTTAAAAAAAATTTCAGCTTTGGAAGGAGTACCAGAAACCTGCAAAGTTTCCAAATCCTCAATAAAAACTGTATGAAGTTCTTTTGCAGTGACACTTACATTCTGTCCTCAAAGAGAAACCTAAACATTTTTAAACGATGTGCCAAGGTTTCAGCCACTGTAATCCACTGGTACATACAGCTATTGCTGATCCACTGCAAACCAACATTTTCTGCCCTACAAGCGTTATGAAATATGAAAACCACACAATTTCACATAAAATAAGAGTTTGGTCTACAGAAGTAAGTAATATACAACCGTATACTCAGTTAAATGTTTGCAGGCCACTCCTGAACAGCCAACATTCAAGTGGTTAAAGCACAACCTGGGAGTAGTCCTCTAGAACAAGACATCTTCACTGTCCCTTTTAAGATTGCTCTTGCCACAAGTTTTGAGACTGCTCTCCTCATCCCACAGTCCTTCTTCCACTTTTGCCCTCCTACTTTGGAGAACATCTAAAAATGTTTCCCCACTGCAGAAGTCTCCAAAGCCTCTTGGATTTTGAAAAGTATTTCTTCCTCCATGGCTCTGCCACCAGACCTGAGAGGAACTCTGCCAGAGAAAGCAGTGCTGAGTTTTGCTTTGAAAATCTCTACTGGGGAAAGTTTTGCAAGAGCCATATATTACAAAGGATGAGATGATTTGAATGGCCCAATACAATAATTATGCATTCCATAACTTAGTAAGAGAAATAGAATTCCCTTTTAAACCTGGCTTGTTTGTGGAGTGGGACCAGAAGCCAAGGGTCTTCAGCTTCACAGGAAGTCCCCATACAAGTGGGATTCACTTCAGAAATATTAGAAATACATAATTAAGAAATCAGATAGGGAGTCTCTAACTTAGATTTAGCTGGCAACCAGAGTTCATTTGTGGATAATGACTGGCCAGTTTCCATCAACAGAACTTCATCTCCCTGCAGCTTGAGAAGCTTCTGTCCAGGCCTGCTGTGAGAAGGCAATTTCTCTCGATTCTCCTGTCTTTACTTGGTGCCTTCTCACTCCATAACTATTCTGGCTCCCTGAGCCTCAGAAGTTACACACTGATTGTGCATTTTAATACCTTCCAAACACTGTTGTTCCCCCACAACTCATCCACAATACTGTAGCAATGTTTCCCCAACCTCTTGCACTGAATTTTCATGGTACCTATATTTGCTGAGGCTGGCAGAGTCGAAAATAGCAGACAAGCTTTAATGCACTCCAGTCTTTCTTCTGGAAACCTGAGGTTCATGTATCCCCATAAGCTTATCTAATCATTCCAGCTTTCGTCATTGCTCCCTTGAAAAGCCTATCCAAGGGGGCATTACATGTTGTATCACTAGATGGCAACACTGCTTTAACTCTCCATCCTTTCTACAGATACACCTGTGGCTGTGGAGTCACCAACCCTGTTCAGGTGCTGAGGGTGAGAACATAGAGCTCAGCCCAGACTGGATGCATTGGGTGTGCTTGCTACCTGTCCACCTCAGGTATGAACACACTACAACGCCGCTGTTGCAAAATGGCAAGAGGCACAGCATTCTCAGAAGAAGGATCTGTAGTCCCAACGTAGCACTGTAGTCTATCTCTTAGCACTGGCAGCAGCACAGAGTAATGGAAGAATACAAGAAAATAGAAGGTATGAAGAGATCTCTTCTTCTCGTGCTGATGGCTCCACCTGAACTATGTTCAGCCTGGAGAAGAGGAGGCTGAGGGGAGACCTTATCACCACCTACAACTACCTGAAGGGAGGGTGTAGAGAGATGGGCGATGGTCTCTTCAGCCAGGTGACAGGAGACAGGACAAGGGGAAATGGCACGAAGCTGCCCCAGGGCAGGGTCAGATTAGATATTAGAAAAAGAATTTTTACTGAAAGAATTGTCAGGGCCTGGAACAGGCTGCCCAGGGATGTGGTTGAGTCATCTTCCCTGGATGTGTTTAAAAACAGGGTAGATGAGGTACCTAGAGATATGGTTTAGCTTAGGATGGGAATGATTGGACTTGATCTTAGAGGTCTTTTCCAACCTCGTGATTCTGTGATTCTGTGTGACTGCCTGCCATGAATTTGTCCTCCCACTTTCAGACCTATCTATACCCTAGGATCCTATGCTATCTTCTGAGTCTTTACCCTCAGGGACCTCTTTTCTTAACTAGAGACATCACTAAAATCACCAGGTATAGTCATGAAAGCTCTGAGATTTAGTGACCGCGTGGCTAAGCATAATCTTCTGTTCCTTGTGCCCACTTATTTTCTAATGATTGTACCAATATGACTCTGGACTCCTCCTACATCATATGCTAAGGTGCACAGCTTCGCTGCACACCAAACACGTGGTGTTGCTGGTTGTATAGAATTTTCAGTTCATAAGTAAACCCTTTCTTATGAATATCCTCGGTATGCCATTTTGTGTTGGGACTTCTGCAGCCAACTTCACCCCAGAGAGCCAGTGCACAAAGAGGTGTGGTAGAGAGTTCTAGCATTGTCCAAAATTTAAACAAGAATAGCATAACAAATACAAAGCTGCCTTTCATGCACTTCTGAAAGCTATTCTCCTTACTGAACTATGAAAGACAAAACTCACCGATTAATCTTGCCAGAAATATGGAAAAGTATTTGGGATACTATCAAACTTGCAAAAATATCAGTAAGTGTTCAGAAAACTACTTAAAATTGCTGTATTTTCTAACATACAGCAGTCAGAACATCATTGCTTTTTTGTTATAAAATCATATCATTTGTTGCCAAATTTGGTTTTAAGATACCAGTTTCAAAATACAAATGTTTTCCATGTGGAACTCTGCTGCTGATCAGTTCAAAACAAACCTAACCTCTATAAGCAACCCTGAAACTCCAGGCATGAGAGTCACCATTCAAGACAAAAGCAACACTGAAGAGTGTCATTTGCGATGTCTTCTAAGTATTTTTTAGCCCATCTCCAGTATCTAAGGAATTCAGCCAGGGGTGAGAACAACATGTTATACACTTCGCTTCAGTCCTGCACGACACAAGATGCTGACTGCAATCATAGAATCATAGAACGGTCTGGGTTGGAAGGGACCTCAACGATCATACAGTTCCAATCCTCCCTGCTACAGGCAGGGCCACCAACCTCCAGTCCCAGATCTACACAAGGTTGCCCAGGGCCCCATCCAACCTGGCCTTGAACAGCTCCAGGGACGGGATATCCACCACCATTCTGGGCAGCCTGTTCCAGCACCTCGCCACGCTCTCTGTAAAAAACTTCCCCCTCATATCTAATTTAAACCTTCCCTCCTTTAGCTTTAATCCAGTCCCCTTTGTCTTGCCATTGTCTACCCTTTTAAACAGTAGATTCCCCTTCTGGTTCTATTCTCCCTTCAGGGACTGAAAGGCTGCAGTGAGGTCCCCCTGCAGCCTTCCCTTCTCTAGGCTGAACAAGCCCAGCTCCCTCAGCCTCTCTTCGTAGGGGAGGTCCTCCAGCCCTCTAATCATCTTTGTGGCCCTCCTCTGAACCCTCTCCAATAGTTCCCCATCTTTCTTGTATTGGGGTCCCCAGCTCTGGACACAGGACTCCAGATGGGGCCTCACGAGGGCAGAGTAGAGAGGGACAATCCCCTCCCTGTCCCTGCTGGCCACCCCTCTTCTGATTGAGTCCAGGATACCATTGGCCTTCTGAGCTGCAAGAGCACACTGCTGGCTCATGTAAGTTTCTCATCCACCATGACACCCATGTCCTTCTCAGCAGGGCTGCTTTCCAGGAGCTCTTCTCCCAGTCTGTATTTATGTCTGCGATTCTTCCGGCCCAAGTGCAACACCTTGCACTTCACAGTGTTGAACCTCATTATGTTCACCCGGGCCCACCTTTCCAGCCTGTCAAGATCCCTCTGGATGGCTTCCTTTCCTTCTGTTGTGTCAACCACACCACTCAGCAATATCCAGGGTCTGTATTATATTAAAAATGAAGAGCACTTTTATGCAATTCAATGTTCTCAATGAAGCACATCACCTTTCATGAAACAGATGCGGGATTCAGGGAGTTTCTTCATCAGGCGACCCATGAAGAACTCGCTGCCAAAATCCTCTGCACGAATGAAGGCGCCGTATTTTAAGAACCCAACCTCATAAGGCGTGAACTCCACCCATTCTGCAGAGGCACAGAATTAACTTTTAAAGCTTAATCCAATCCCTACCTCCTTGCAGGAAGGACTGTGAAATGACAAGGAAGCAGCTGCAGGACAAACACTATCAGCAGTGTGATCACAGACTGTCATTCCTCTGGGTAAAATTCTATTGGTTTCGGCCACTCAGTAACGTACCCCAAACTTGTTCACTCAGAACTTCCCAATGAGACTCTCCAGATAGGATGTAAGTGAAGTTTGTGACAAAAGGGGCCCAAGTTACCCCAGCTGAAAAAAAAGCTAAGGCTTTGACTTGTGAGTACCTTGTCTGTCCTTAAGCACCTCCCCCTGATTTCTCCAGCCCTATAGAAGATGGGTTCCTCCTAGAGCCTAGGCACAAAGTCTAGAAATGGAAGAGGAGGAGGAAGTTAAGGAAGGAAAGGAAGTATTTATGAATGCTATGGTTCAGCAGTGCAAGGGGTTGCAGGACATGCAATAACTAATAACACAGATCATTAGAACACCAACCAAGTCCGGAAACAGATCAGTTTTTCCATCACCTTTGAACTCTGAAAGGCTGTAGTTTTCTTTGATGTTGAGGATCATGTAGATAGGAAGGGGGTTCTGACCCTGATTCACTGCCTGTCGCTCATCTGAAAGTCTGTGGTTGTTTTTCTGTGAATTGACCAGAAACAGAGAAACACCAAAACCAAGGGACCTTCTTGGCCTGGTGGACAGGCTTGCAAGATTACAGCAAAATAAATACATATTCCCACCATCATTTTCATATTATCTCCACACATTTTATGTCCAGACATTTTTAAAGTTGATAATCTAAACATTAACACATCCACATAGGCTTATTTAATTACCAGTGAGCTGTAGGACACTTTGCGGTACAGTAGACTCTCATTCTTCCCAGTACACACATCCACTTTAAGTGGATTATTTCAATTCTTACAGGGTGGAACAGAGCAAAACCAACCAAGAGCAGGACCCTGCTGCTGGGTGCTCAGATACTCATGGTGGTAGGAGTAGATACAGGTTTTCTGCTCTACAGGACACTCCTTGGACCACTAATTATGTGTTGAGAGGTATGTGAGAACAAACCCTCTTTTTTAGAAGACCACAACAATTAGTCAGCAGAAATAGACCGCTGGATAACGCTGGCATACTCTCAGGCCAGCATCTGACCCTCGAGCTTCACTTTCCATACAACAGTATTCAGTAGCTCTTAGGGAAAACAGACACGCTACCCCATCACTTAATGCTTTTTCCAACAGAAGCCCCCAAAAATCAATGCTAGAGATCTGGTATCCCTCCTGCTTCCGCAGTTTTAGCTCCTTGTCATAGTACTTCAAGCTCTCCAGGGAAAAACAGCTTAGCTTGCATTTGGTCATATGCCTGCGGACTTCACTGATGGGTTTGAACAGATCTTCATGCGACCAGTCAGTGCTCTGATACAAATGTGACAAGGTCCTGGGAAAAAGAAAGGAAGCACCTTGTCATATGCTCACTTTTTAGACTTGAATTTAAAAACCACGTCAAATGAACTAGGTTCATTAAAAACATCTTCTGGGCTCAGTTTATTATTGAAAATATTTCCTGATTTAGAGGACCCCCTCCAAAATCACTAGCAAAACCTGAGGACTGGCAGAAAGCCCTTCTGTGCTATGAAGCTTTATGCACAAGGCTGTGATTTGCAACAGGGGGCCTCACGAGGGAAGATCCTAGAGATGAAACAGAGGGTCAGGGAAAACGTCGCTCTCCATAAGCAGAGCCTAGGCCATATGCTGGCTCAGGCAATACGTTCCTAACGCAGCAATAAAAAAACCCTCAAGATGGAAGTAGTACCCCTTCCTTTACCAAAATGAAGAATCACAGAATCACAGAATCACAGAATTATCAAGGTTGGAAAAGACCTAGAAGATCATCCAGTCCAACCATTCACCTATTACTACTAGCTCCCACTAAACCATATCCCTCAATACAACATCCAGTCTTTCCTTGAACACCCCCAGGGTTGGTGACTCCACCACCTCCCTGGGCAGTGCATTCCAGTGCCTGACTACCCTTTCTGAGAAGTAGTGCTTCCTAATGTCGAGCCTGAATCTCCCCTGGCGCAGCTTGCTACCATTCCCTCTAGTTCTGTCACTGCCTACACGGGAGAAGAGGCCGACCCCCAGCTCACTACAACCTCCCTTCAGGAAGTTATAGAGAGCTATAAGGTCTCCCCTAAGCCTCCTCTTCTCCAGGCTGAACAATCCCAGCTTCCTCAGACGCTCCTCGTAAGGCCTGTGTTCCAGACCCCTCACCAGCTTAGTAGCCCTCCTCTGAACGCGTTCCAGAGCCTCAATGTCTTTCCTGTAGTGAGGGGCCCAAAACTGAACACAGTACTCGAGATGCGGCCTCACAAGTGCTGAGTACAGGGGGACAATTACCTCCCTGCTCCTACTAGTAACACTATTTTTGATGCAAGCCAGGATGCCGTTGGCCTTCTTGGCCACCCGCGCACACTGTCGGCTCATGTTCAGCCGTGCATCAATCAGTACCCCCAGGTCCATTTCCTCCACACAGTCCTCCAGCCACTCCGCCCCAAGCCTATAGCGCTGCCTGGGGTTGTTGTGGCCAAAGTGCAGGACTCGGCATTTGCTCTTGTTGAACCTCATGCCATTGGCTTCAGCCCAGCTCTCCAGCCTGTCCAGATCCCTCTGTAGGGCCTCGCTACCCCCAGGCAGATCCACACTCCCAGCCAATTTAGTGTCATCTGCAAACTTACTGAGGGTGCACTCAATGCCCTCATCTAGGTCATCAATAAAGATATTGAAGAGGACAGGCCCCAGCACCGACCCCTGGGGAACACCACTCGTGACCGGTCGCCAGCTGGATTTAACTCCATTTACTACCACTCTCTGAGCCCGGCCCTCCAGCCAGCTCCTTACCCAGCCGAGGGTGTACCCATCCAAGCCACGGGCTGCCAGCTTCTGCAGGAGAATACTGTGGGAGACAGTGTCAAAGGCTTTGCTGAAGTCTAGGTAGACCACATCAACAGCCTTTCCCTCATCCAGCAGATGGGTCACTAGATCATAGAAGGAGATCAGGTTGGTCAAACAGGACCTGCCCTTCATGAACCCATGCTGGCTAGGCCTGATCCCCCGGCCATCCCGCACATACCGCATGATCTCCCTCAAGACTATCTGTTCCATAACCTTCCCTGGAACCGAGGTCAGGCTAACAGGCCTGTAGTTCCCCGGATCCTCCTTACAACCTTTCTTGTAAATGGGAGTCACATTGGCAAGCCTCCAGTCTTCTGGGACCTCACCAGTCAGCAAGGAGGACTGATAGATAATGGAAAGCGGCTCGGCTACCACCTCTGCCAGTTCCCTCAGCACTCTCGGGTGGATCTCATCCGGCCCCATGGACTTGTGGCAGTCCAGTTGGAGTAGGAAGTCTCTGACTGTTTCTTCCAGAATCACAGGGGAGTTAGCATGCTCCCCAGCTGAGACTACCAGGTCAGAGAGAGGGGTACCCTGAGGATCTGTTTGACCTTTAAAGACAGACGTAAAGAAGGCATTCAGAACCTCCGCCTTTTCCTTATCCTCAGTGATCACATTCCCAGCCTCATCCAGTAAAGAGTGGATATTCTCCTTTGTCCTCCTCTTACTGTTAATGTACTTATAAAAGAGTTCATTATTCTTTTTCACCCCAGCGGCCAGGTTAAATTCAAGCTGGGCTTTTGCCTTTCTGATTTCACCTCTACACATCCTGACAACTTCCTTGAATTCATTCTCAGTTACCCGTCCCTCCTTCCACAGGCGGTAGATTCTCTTTTTCTCACGGAGCCTCAAGAGTAACTCCCTATTCATCCACGCTGGTCTTCTTCCCCGCCGGCTCATTTTGCGGCTCAGGGGGACCGCCTGCTCCTGCGCCCTTAAGACTTCCTTCTTGAAGAGCAACCAGCTCTCTTGTACCCCTTTGTTCGCTAAGACTGAATGCCACACAGCAGACTACCCAGGTGACAAATTATGTTGTTCTTCAGGATCTCCTTACCATGTTGAACCAGATGACCCAGTAATGTATGAAATAGTATCTAAGAGATCCAGCTTCTGAAGACCCAACAGGTTGCCTAACAGAGATGTCAGTGCCCGGGTGCCACCTCCTGTTGTCATGACCGCTACAACTGGTACCTGTTTAAACACCAACACAGCAGAGGTAAAGCAACAAATAAGTTTACCAGCACATGTGATCAGAGCTGAGCAAATTGCAGCATTCTTGTCCCCCATGAAATTCCAACATTTCACCAGTTCCCCAAGCAGGAGAGAAAAATATGAAAATATGGTATTTTGCACAAAAAAAGACAACAACCAACCAACACAAATCAACCCCCTTGTAATTAACTAATTTTGCCCCTCCCCCCTTTTTTTTCCTAAATCAAAATCAATCAATTTTGCTACTAAATTGTTTTAATATGCTGGCTTACCAAAAGAGCTCAAAACTTGTTTCAAGGCATTTCAATATCAGGATGCATTTTCCTTAGTGGTACATCACCTCATCAGAGCTTTGTTTTGAGTAAAAGCAGAGCTTATCCTCTCTTGTAAGTCAAGCATAATGATTAGATTACATTTCCTATAAGTACCTAGAGTATATAATTGCAGTGATGAACCACAAAGCATAATTTTGTGGAAATCTAAATTGTGTTACAGGAAGACAAATTCCTCTGAACAAACCCACTGAGAGAAGAGGAATCAAATGAGATTTCCCATACACATTTCCAGGCAATTGCATCAAGGAAATACTCAGCAGTGACCTGATTCAAAGCAAGCATTTCAGGTCAAAGCAACCTGACTGGGAGAAAATCTGAAATAAATCTTTAGAAGTACTTCCCCTAAAAAATTCTTACAGCTAAGAAAACATTTTTTTTCCCACTGAAACTAGTGTACTAATGAGAAAAAAAAATATACTGACATCATTTATCACATCCAAAGCCAGTCTGCAATGTAATGTTTAATATGCCTTTGGTCCTGATGTCTTGGGCAAAGTGAAAAGCAAAGATGAAAAAAAAGAACAGTCTCAGAGTGAAAACTTGATCATTTCTGAAGTGCCTAATCACAGACCATTTTTTCTCCCTAAAGCACCAACCATCCCCATGCCAGCATGGAATCGAACAATTACAAACCCTAACTCAGATGAGAGAAAAGATGTTGAATATCTTTGTGCTGTTAGAATGACAAGGCAGCTGAGATGATGAGCACCAGAAGAGAGAGTCTGTGATAAGAAACAACCTTACGAATCAGTCTTATGTATCACTTCAACTGTTAGTTTTTCCTCCTCCAAATCTGATAATATAAAATAACTTACAGGACCTTGGTACCTGAATGCTCAGCCAAGAGAGTAGGTTATCCCTATCCATCTCTGTAATTCATGAATGAAAAAAAAATAAGGAGGGGAAAGAAATGCTGATTTATGGCATTCTGCTTTCTGGCAAATATGTGTAGAAAGTAGATTTGATGATGTCCATTCTTTCTCATTGTTTCAGGTGAACATTTCTTGATGCTTTTCATGGGGCACTGAATACATCAGGGCTGGTTAAGGAACAACATGTGAACAGCTACAATAACACATTCCTGTTGCACAACACAGTCCAGTCCCTATGGTGCTCCCCATACCTCATGGTCTTGCAGGTCTTGCTCTAAATGAAGTGCTTTCTTCAAAGCAGAAGCCACAATCTTCCTTCGTTTTTGTAGGAAATTTTTCTCCTCCATACACAGATCAAAGTCCAAACGAACATCTAAGTTTCTTGACCTCAAACAAAGTCCAGGGTTAAATAGGATGTGTGCGATCACTTAAAATTAACACCTGGAACCCATGCTTCCAAGATGTAAACTCTACCTACTAGCTAGGCTTAGAAAAGCTGTGATTGCAGCCTCATAAAACATCACAGGCAATAGGGACAAGGTAGAGAAAAGGCTGAGAAAGTTAAGAAGTTGTCAAATCTTACAGAAAATAAATATTATTGTGACACTGAGTTTCCAGGAGGCCCTAACATAAATACTGTAATCCATGTACAGACAATACAAACACTGGAAAAATTAGGATTTATTGCCTGCCTGAAAGCCTCCAGGTTTCATAAATACTAATAGTCTGGATACTTTACAAGTACAGAAAGTGACGTATAAACATGTATTTTTCTAAACTTGTAGCTCTAAGGATTTTGCAGCCAGAACAGATTATTCTGGCAATCCAAAGGGAATTCCTGCATAGTAGCATAACAGGAAATCTCACCCAGCGCAGTTAACAACGTTCACCTTCTGGACATGGGTAACTAACATGGGGTAAGTAGGAGTAACTGTAGTCATTGACTATATACTTTATCCCTTTGTTACAGAAAAAAAGTAAGAAGCCAAAAATACTGGGCAGCATCATTTTTCCACAACCACAAAACCCCAAGGCAGAATTTCTTACCAGTCATTTGACTTCACATGTAAATTGATTGTTTCATCCTAGGGAAAAAAATAAATATAAGCACTGGAGATGATTTGATATCCCTTTCTTTCCTTTTTCCATTACCTTTGGCTATGGGTTTTGGTTCTACTTGGTTCATATGAGAATGCACAGATCCATAACCCCCTCTGTTAGAAATGTAAGGGCACTAGCAGCTATATATCTGAACCCCTACTTCACAGTGATTTAGTTAACTCCTGCCTATTGATCTCTGGTCCATAACTTCACACTGATTCTAAAAAGTTGGTACCAATTACCTTTCCTACTGTTACTTTCTCCTTGAAGGGAAGGGAATCCAGAGAAATAGTGAGAGATGGATGGCAGTCCTTTTTCTCCTCACTTGAGGGACACTGAAAAATAAATTATAACATAGAAAAATATTTAATGCATGCACCACAAAAACACACTGTCACTGACTTGTCAAAAGGTGTCAGCAGTTTCCAAGTTGGCATCTAATATTTTGGCATCTCAGGGAGTACAGTGCTATTCCGGAGCAGGTCATGAAAGATCGCTTTTAATTAAAAATACAGATTCTTTCCACTTACCTCAGTCAAGTATAGAAAACCGTGAGTTTACTGTGCTCACTCAAGCTAACAATCACATACCAAGGGGAAGGGAGGGTTCTTCTCAGCTAGAGCCACATGCAGCTCTGACAGGCTGTACTTAAGGTAATGGAAGTCCAGGGGTTCCACCAGTCTCCAGGAAGAGCCCAGTGACAGAGTCTGACTTCCTTCATAGGATCCCTTCACTGAAAATAAGAAGTCTTTTTCTAAAAAAGGAAAAGAAAAAAAGTGTAAGAGAAGTTGTCCTTTTAATGTGACAACCGTGTCTAGCTCTGGGGCCCCCAACATAAGGAGGACATGGAGCTGTGGGAGCAAGTCCAGAGGAGGCCACAAAGATGATCAGAGGGGTGGAACACCTCTTCTGTGAAGGCAGGCTGAGAGAGTTGGGGTCCTACAGGAGGGGGCCTACAGGAAAGCTGTTTATCAGGGAGTGTAGTGAGAGGACAAGGGGTAAAGGTTCTAAAACTGAGAATAGATTTAGATTAGATATTAAGGAAAAACTCTTCACTGTGAGGATGGTGAGGCCCTGACAAAGGCTGCCCAGAGGAGCTGTGGCTGCGCCCTCCCTGGCAGTGTTCAAGGCCAGGTTGGATCGGGCTTTGGGCAACCTGGGCTGGTGGAGGGTGTCCCTGCCAATGGCAGGCTATTCAGACTGGGTGATCTTTGAGGTCCCTTCCAGTCTGAACCAGTCTGTGATTCTACAATACACAAAACATTCAATAATGTTTAAAAGCTCCAAGACTCTATTTATCCAACCAGGAACACTACAGGAAGAAAAAGAACAAAACAAAACAAAAAACTGCTTATAAAACAGCAACAGCTGTTTTAAAAATGCAGACATACAGGCAAATTGGGCAAAATGTAAATTATAGAGATAGAAATATATATTTATTTCTATTTTACAGAACTAATATCACTGTAATCATTTACTCTAATTTCGAAGTCCATTTTTTATGGATAGTTAGCATAGGCACGCTATACCAGTTACACCTATGATCTCCTCTAATTGTAAGAACAGAGTAGAAAAATTACCAGATAAGAAAATGAGAAATTTTCAGTTTACTGTAAATAAGATATTTTTTTCTAATTTAAAGTCTAACCTGAGGGTTCTTTCTTCATCCGTCCATTGTCCACCAGCACTTTCAAGCAAGAAATCTCACGACACTTTAGCAAGGACGAAAGATGAGAGAATTAAGTATTCAAAACATGTCATATCTGAGTCACTTCACTGCTACCTATCTCTGGTCACCTGGGTCCCTGGGGTCAGTAAAACTGCCATCCTGTGTTTGTTAGGCCGATAAGAGAAAGGCCTTGGCACTCTGAAGATGTGCCAGGTTTCAGCTGAAAGGGAAATGGCTGTGGTGCTGTAGCCCATCCATGGCTGGGAAGGGAGGAGAAATATCAAGAAAGGGGACGAGAATGTGCTGAGGCCTTCCAAGGCTAGACAAATGGGTCAGCCAAATACCAGAGCTGTCCTCAATGCCCTGCTTTGGTGAAGTTGGACAGCCACGTGCTACTTCCTCTAAATAGTGAGTTTGGGGCAGTCAGAAAAGCAACTTCCTTATCATCCCATGGAGGTGGGGAAAGCAGGATACCCATGAGGGAGTCCCCCAAAGGAAATCCTCAGAGGGAATGACACAGAGGCAGTTAACTCAGTGAAGGAGCACTTCAGGCTTTGCCAAGACACTTGTTAGCTGTTGGTGGTGCACAGGTCTCTGGCTATCCCCAGGGACTGTTGTCAATCTTTCCTAATCCCCCCACAGGGAGCTGCACAACCAGATGGCAGCCAGTGTCTGACCCCCCGTCTCCCTCCCCTTCAGCCCTGCCTGCAGGGAGGTGTTGGGACACCATAAACGATAAATAGTTTCAAATTACCACTAATACACCATTCGTGGCAAGCTTTTCTGGAGGGACTGGACTGAAAGAGAGGAAAAAAACTTGCCTTCAGAACTAATAGGACCTAAATATATCCTTAAATGAACACCAAGGAATAACACTTTTCTTAAAGTTTGATTTGTCCAGCATAGTCTCGAATACATCACTGACTTGTAATGTTGGGAAACATCTGAAATGTGCCCATCCTTTTTAATGGTAAACAATGGTGTTAATAAGCACAGTGGCTGCAATTCTTATTCTTCTCCCTCTTACAGCAAATAATGGGATAAATTAGAATCCAGAATGATCTTTGGTAGATATGGAACACGGTGTTTTAGCCATTACGCAACTAACTTGATAAACCCCAGCTGTTGCTGTGATACTCAGAATTTTAAACTGCATTATACTAAATGCTGGAATGTATTTCACTGCTTGTTTTTGCAAAGTACAGTTCTTCAGGCTTGTATGGGTTTTACTCACATGCTCTCTGATGCAAACTCAACCTCCAGCATCTCTTGTGTCTGTAAAAGAATAATTCCTTATAAGCATTTGGATTCATTTTTCTTTCTTACTAGCTATGGTTGTCACTGGTTTTTCTGGTTCCTGAGTTGAACTTCCCTCAAGCACTAGCGTATGTTCAGGTGAGTGAAAGCAATTAAGTTAGAGTGATTTTGGAAAATAATCTCCCTCCTTCGTTAACCATCAGTCCTTGGGCTGACTGCTCTTGGCCATTTGGTGGCGAGGCAAAGTAAATTAGTCGCACAGGCAATCCCTAGTCCCAAACCTGCTGTAACTGTTGCCTTGCAATTGTTTGAAGTCTTGGATTTTTTCCTGGGTAATGTTATGAGAAGACTGAGCCCGTTGGAAAGCAGAGGGTATTCTCAGATCTTCTGATGGACTATGATACTGTCCATGGACAGTCATCAGACAAGTTAGTATAGGCTGCCTGCCGACAGCACCATAGTCCTGAATGTCAATACATACCCTATAAAAAAGTCAGTGAAACAGCATATCTGAAACTATCTAAACTGACATCCAGATCCCATGTTGAGGTCATCATGTATACCTTCAGGCACACTGAAGAAATGAGATGGTTATGATAGTCGGCCGTGAATAGGTTTTAGCCACCTCAGCATGGATCTTTGTGTTATATTCAGGTATATACAAAAGAATTACAGGACAAGGTATCAGTTTTTTTAGTGAATACTCCAATATCTGCACCAGAGTATGCCCAAACTCACAAGTGCCTGCCCCAGGAAAAGAAATCATAACAAAGAATGGTGGTGAAGTCTTTTATCTCAAACAAAACCTATTTGAGCAACAGAGTCAAGAAAGAGGGGGAAAAAAAAGGATCTCTGGTGTCAGAAAAGCCCTCCTAGTAAAAACTTCAGCATTATGTCCAAGGTAGGGGGGTAAACCTTGTCCACTTCGCTGAAAAAGGTTTGGAAGTCATTTTACAGGATACATGAAATGCAAAACAACAGGAAATAAACTTTCCTGCCTGCATTTGCTTTACAATAAGTTAATTTAGAAGCAAGAGCAAAACTTTATTTCCTTCTTGTGGTCAAGGCAGTTTTATTACTCACCTTTGGATTTAGCTGAAAATTCAAGTGAACAGTTTCTCCAAGCTGGATTTTAGCAACATCAAAGAGCACAGTGAAGAGGAGGTCATCTTTAGTCATTGCATTTTCATCATAGACTTTCAGCTCAAGAATATTCTGTGAACAAAGGTACAGGATTAGGAACATGTCTATTTCGAGACCTTAAGGAGGCACAAGATGATGTGCTCAGCATGTTAAAGGAAGACAGAGAAAGGATGGGGAGAATTGAGAGAGCATGCACAACCTTTTCATCCACACAGGGCTGAAGAAAGATATTCTCAACCTAACGTAGTAGGGTTTGTGGGTAATTTTTCTCTGCAGAGTAATTTACATGACCAAGGCTAGTAGAATCACTGAATACGTAGCTCCCATATTGAAAAACATGTTTGACCTCTAATCTGGTTTTAGGTCACCTCTTTTCCCTGAATTGTAGGAAAGCATCTAGTGGTCAGGGCTTTATCGCTATTGGTAAAAAACATATTTAAAAATCCTTGGATATAAGCAGTGATTAAAAATATATTAAGAAAACACCACATAACTACTACACAGTTGCATAATTATATTCTGCGAAGTATTGAAAAGATCACATGGAAATAATTACCCTGGAATCTCCAGAAACTAGTATGTTTTTGTTAAATTGGTGACAAAATGCACAGAAAGCAGTAGAACAAGTGCCTAATTCCACAGGATTATATCCTACACCTCTCAGTCTCCTCTTCCTGCCTCCCACTGTGCAAATCTCCTCCTCTCCCTCCTGTGTCACTCCCCTGTTTGGATGGACAAGAGGCGTAAGAGCCCCGCTGTGCCTGGCTTGTAGCTGCACATGGGCTATCAATGCACAGAGATGCTTCCAGACTGCTGAGTGAATTAACAGCCATTTTCTCAGTGGGGAAACAATCCCAGCCCCTCTCCATATATTCAGAAGCTTGTTCTCATGTAAATCACAAGCTCGTTCTCATGTAAATCACAGGGACCTCTTGTCTCCAAGATTCTTACATGCCCAGCAGATTTAACTGAAACTTGCTAAGAGGTTCAATGCTTATTAATGACACACAGATAGGTACGCGGTCTAATACATGCATACATGCACAAAGAAGAGTGAGCACACAAGCTTCATTGCCTTAAACATTCATAATGAATCACAGGATTCAATTTTGACATTTATTAATTCTATAAGAGATTAGCAAGTGAGAGCTGGCAAGCTGCAGTGACCTTGAGTTTGCAGCTTGCTGTCGAAAGACAGAAAGGCTACTGCCCTTTAGGGCCATGTACCTAATGTGCTTCAGACAAAAAACGATTCCGTTTGGAGCTGACAGGCTCAGCGGTGGGTTCCCTCCCGACACACTTGCTAAGATAAACACACTGACAAGAGGCAGAGAGAAGCAGCCACAGCAGCTTGGTTTACCGGCCAAGCATTACGGACGGCGACGGAGAGGATATGCTTGAAAGCTGTAGCTTGTAGCTGTGAGGAGCAGGTCAGTTTTCCTAGCTGTGCTACTGCAACAGACTCTCCTTATTTAGCTAAGGTGGCTGACGTTTTCTTAGTGACCGACTGACTCAAAGCTGCTCGGTTACTAGCCAGGAGCTGCACGCACAGGGTACTGGCTAAGGGACATGACTGGCTGTGCTGCTGGGATGCTGTGCGGGAAGCAGCTGGGGTTCTCTGGGTAGACCACCGTCTGCCTCCACTGCAGAGGACATGAGGGCAGCATTGCTGGGAGCCAGGTGCTGAGCAGGGCAGCCCTCAGCAGTTCTGCATGCCACCTGCTCTGGGAAGTGTCCCTCCTGGTGCCACAGCAGCCCAGGAAGCCCTTCCTCACCCACTGTGCTTTGTCAGACGTTCATCAAAACAGATGCCTTTCAATAAACATCTCTGTTCCTGATGGGAACCAGCCTGATGTACCGACACAGGTTCTTCTCTTCCCTGGTTGACAGTGTTTCGCGTGATTTCACCGAGCTCTGGCTCTCATGATTTAGGAAGATAAATACCTCAATGATAAACAGGACAGGCAAGGAGAAAATAATCAGGCTAGCAGCCTCTGTTTCTGCTCAGAGAGTAATGAGCAGAGCAATAGTAGGGTACACAGAGAAACCTGCGAGAGCCTGAATTTAGTCTGTTGAGCCCGGACAGCAGCAAGGCAGCAACAACAGACAGACATGCCAGAGCCCTTTGGTTGTCCCAAAATTTCCCAGGACACATTTCGTGCAGCCCACACTGAAGCCACAGCAACCACTGCCAGGCTGCCTTTGACCCAAACTGAAAATTATTGGAACTAATGCCACGTATCTTGTTTCCTGCTGCAAACTTACTGCAAAGCAAGTGCGAGGTCTTCCTAAATACTACTTAAAGAAGGAGTAGTTCAAGCAGTGAACAGGGCTTTTTTTTCCACCTCTTATGCATGGTATTGCAGTTTGGAAACATCTGCCAGCCACAAACCGTTGCAGGAGTTAACGTTCTGGTGCAAGACTTGAAGATCAGTGGGCGTTCGTTCCCATGCTGCAATGTTTGTTCCTCGCCTTTTGCCAGCTCACCTGGTCTCTTGCAAATTTTAACTGCTGTTTTGAGATGGTTTCTTTTGTGGTCATTCCAAAGGAATAGTAAAAATGTACAGCACTGTAATGCTTCCAATACATAGTTCATACACATCCTATATGCTATTCAATTTACTTTGAAATTCTCACCTTTACTCTTGAAAAAGCAGTCATTTTAAAGAAAAAAAAGAAGAAAAAGTAAAAAGTGACAGGGCATTATATTAATAGTTATGAAACATCTTGGCATACTTTTATATATCATAATATAAAAGTTTTGCTGCTATATGCTACTCCATGTCCCCTTATCCATACCCTCTTAGTCCCCCCCATGTATTTATTTTTATGTAACCTACACATAAATCACACAATGAGATCTCTGCGCCAAAAGAAAAACCAATGCATCTTACTTTTACTTGGCTCTGGATCCTGAAGCCAAATGTTTCATTCCACACTGGATCTTTGCAGTTCTTGACTGTTTTGGTCCGCACAGTCTCAGGGGAAGCAGTGGGCAAGGACAGACTTATGTAGCAATCGGTTTCACTAACTGTATTTGAAAAGATCACAGAATCACAGAATTTTAGGGGTTGGAAGGGATTTCAAGAGATCACCGAGTCCAAACCCCCCCTCCCCCACCCAGATATATTGTAAATAAGAAATTATTATAGCCATCTTAAAGCATAGCCTTCTAGTATAGAGTCATAGCACTGTACAGACAGCAAGCTGCAAAAAAAGAGATACTGTTTCTATTACTTTTCCTATAGGTCCTTATTCAGTAGTGCCAGTATTTGTTCCCTCTTGCAGGTAGGAGCTCCGGTCATTAACGGAGCTTCAAAGCTCCTACTGCAATACGACAACTGGTAAGAAAAAACAATACGCAGAGGTAGTTTGCTTAACAGAACCCATTACTGGCATGTCTGATGTTTGTTGCAAATCAATAGATTTCTGTGATGAAGGAAAAAAAAGGTTAACATTTAAAAGGGTAAAATAGTTAACTCTTTGAGCCTTTAGACAAGAGTCTAACTTTGTCCTTTGCTCTTGAGAAGAGAACAGAAGAGGGTCTGAGTTTGAAGGATCTTTTCCTTCTGGCCTGCCGTCTGCCCCACTCTCCCCCACAGTACATGTAATGAGCCTTCTAAACTAGTACACAACCACATCCCTTCACCATCAACAAATACTCAAAAATAACAATGAACGTTGCATGCTAACCTGATGCGAGTATTTGGTGTTTTGGGTGCTCTCTGACACCGCTAAGATGATAGGTTTTTAGCATAGGTTTTTAGCAGGGAACAGTGCTGGGCATCTGCTCCTAAGCGCATAAAAGAGTTGATGTCTCATGAACCTGTGGTAATAAACTGAAACCCTGAAAACACAGTAAGGAGTGTGAGACTCACTCCCTTTACACCATTGTTCACCCTTTTCAGCCCTCCCACTTGGAGCAAATTTGCGTCCTTCAGTCCTGTACACTGTTTGCACTTATTTTTGACAATAGACTTTTTTTTTGTCTGCTGGGCAACTACAGCTGTCTCTAGTGTCTCCGGCTCTAAGAGCTTGGTTTGTACTCAGAGTAACACATTAGATTTCAGTGCAATAGCAGACAGTTTGTCTCTGTGAGATACATGCTGAGAGGCAGCATAACCAAGTGGGTAACCTGCTGCAAAATATCTCATGACATGTTGGCTCTGGTCCTAGGTCTGCTCCAGGCTGATAAGTCACTCCAGGCAAGTGCTTCCATTTAAATTTATCTCGCTTCTCTATCTGCATTTCCCCATCAACAAAATAGTGATAATGATCGTTTCCTCTTTTGTAATCTGCTTTGACATCCCATGATTAAAAGTACTGTACAAAAAATAACTGCTGTTATTAATATTTCCACATGTCCCACAAGAAGAGAGTGCCTTACCAATAATCATGGTATTCTTTCTCTACCGGCCTCTTCTTCTCATTCCACACTTTCTTTAGACTCGTGGTGTAACCCATGTGGCAATGAATAGGTGTTGCTTAAAGTAATTTGTGCAATCGGGTTATATATGATTTATCTTTCAGGTCTACTGAAGCTGTCTGAACATGAAACATCTTCCAGTTTTTCAGCATGCATTTGATAGTTTTGCCCTTACTGTCCACAGCAGGGAAGAAATGACATTAATATTGCCAATGCAGACATCTATAGTTCTTGTAAGTAATATTAGGATATTTTCAGACTTACAGCAATTTTAATATACAGTGTTTTCAATGTACCTGTAGACAACAATTTCTTGGTAAAGGAGGTGATAAAATTATTTCTTTAGACCTCTCACCCAAAATATCTTGTACAATTCTTCCACTGATATTTAACATTTGAAAAAGATACTAACTTTGCACAGTTACTTCCTTAGATGGTGCCAGATAAGCAAGTAGCAGTGAGAATGTCTGTTGCTTCAGCAACTGTATCCGTCACTTATGAACTACCAATATATGGTGCTTTTAAAGAACTTAATTTGTGGTCTGTGATATCTCTGTGTTGCACATACTGATCTAGAAGGCAGGCATTCGGTATTTTCAGAATATCAAAGAAGCTCTAAACTTGTGACTTGTGATCTTGTATCTAGGTAGAGCTGTGGTGAGATCTCCATTCAGTCCTTCATCCTCCTTGAAAACAATGAGCCTATAGACAACTTGAGAAGTTAGTCCAGTCTTTAGCAAAGCTGTTCACCCTTAATAAGAGCAAAAAACAAAGTCCCACAACCCAATGAACTACATGCAACACCAGCTCTGTTTTGCAACTGGCAAGGCCTCAGCCTCAGCATAGCCCAAGACAAGAATGCAGATGGAAACAAAGATGTTTGACTCTGAAAACAAGCAATTACAGCCAGGACACTACATGAAGAATAACAAATTATGCTCTATAAAGTTGCAGGAGTCGACTGATAACTTCTATATACAACAGAGGTAAATTTTGGTAAATTTTGGACCAGATCCCAAATACACAATGTTAAACGTGAGTGCAGGTGATGAGATTTAGCACTGAGACCTCTTTGCATACACCTCCAGCCCTGGACAGGAACAAGTGTATGCTCAGAGTCTTCCATGCTGCAGTTCTCTTCCACTCTCTGCTGTTAAAGGATTTAACTGTTACCCTCTGCTAAAATGAAACACATCCAGACTGAAGAGGATTGACTTAGCCTGGCATATGAGAAAGAGCTGAAAGAACTGAATTTGCTAATTCAACGAGAACCACAAAGACTGTCAAATAACATGCTAATAGTCAGTTCTGTGGTGTCCAAATGATTGATAAAAAGAGGACAATGATCTGTGGCTCTGCATGGCCAGAAGGAAATAACTAAAGACAAATATTAGGAAAACTGCTCCAGCTCCAAGAGATTTAGCTCTAGCAAGAGAGATTTTTTAAATTATCTAAGGTAACTCATTTCAAAGGGTATTGGTACCCAGATACGTGTCAAAGAGGGACAGACAAGATAAACTTGATCCTGCTTCAGGAGAAGAGGACCAGCCCAGGTGAACCCTCAAGATGTCATATGGAATTGCTGTCACCTGATTCCCCTGTTTATGCTGGAAGGCAATAAACATGATAATCATGTCATGCCAATTATATTGAATGGAAACCAACTAACCGGTCTCTCTGCCAGCCTTGACTATCAGGGAAGGAAGTGATAGGACATCCTTATACTGTACACCAGCCCAAGAGATCAATTCCAAGATATCTGGGTGGTGTCTCCAAAACAATTGCAAACCTCCCCCTTTGACACATATGAAGTAAGACTGTAAAAGTTCACTGGAAAAGTTGCCACCTTTCCTTTCCAAACACATACAGAGTCCAAGTAACCAGGCCTAAATCCATACTTAGAGCCTCTGTGTATCATCCCAAAATAATCATCTAAAGGAAACAACAGAAAAAGTGACACAACATTATGCACAGATGCCTAGAGACAGCTTCCCCCATGCATCCCAACTCCTCCATGAAGCAACAGGGGTTAAATTATAAGTGGCATTTTGTGGATGTGAAGCTGTTCTTGGAAGATTTGTACGTGCTAACAGAGGCGCAGATATACTTTCTTTTGGCAAGATGGAACTAGAAATCATGTATTTCCACAGGTACATCTGTTTTTCGACTTTTCACAAGCATTGCTACTATTTCACTGTTCCAACTCTCAGAGCGTCAGCCAGTAGGAACAAAAATGCTACATATTTCTGGCCAAGAGGTATTATTAGGAGGTCAGATTTCCTTTGTTCCACCTCAGACCCTCTTGCACTGATCACAGATGTCGCAGCCAGATCGCCCTCACATACCATGTGCAATCCCACATCTATCACTGGGAAATGTTTTTTAGAAAGTTCTTTCATTTCCACTTGAAATAAGCTAGCTAAAAATTAGGTCTTGGCCAGACATTGTCACTGTTGATGCAGGTAGTTAGGACTACTGGGCATCTCAAGAAACCCTTCTGAGAGGAGAAACAGCATGTGAAAGGCCTTGGACACAGGCTGCAAGCAATACACAGAGGTGCCTCAGATTTCAAAGAAAATGGGAGCGGGAACAAAATTAATACCTGAAGCAGATGAACCAACAAATCCACACTCACGGATTTTCTTTCTTCAGCTAGTGCTCCCAAGAATGTTATTCACTCAGCAAAGGAAGATAAACAAAAATGCCTTTAATGTTTAGCAACAACCAACATACTGTTTGCCTTCAGCATCATCATTTTGATGCTCAGAAGTGCCTCTGACACGCTTTATAAAAGCAGGTACTTAAGGTACTTTTTCTTGTATTCTCCCTCCAGGATTTGCATGAAAAAGCAGGATCAATATATCATGGGAGATGAGCGAAGCTCAGACTAAGCTACAGCACCAGCAGTGCACTGCAGCAGTAATTCCAACCTGAATTTTTCAACTGAGACCCAGATTTTTGAATCAAAACCTTTGCTACTGAGTAAATCAGCTTTACAGAGGGGACATGTTCCAAGATGCCTATTTTATTTTGAGTAAAATTTGATACTGAATGGGAAGCTACCAAAAAGTTGTAGCTCAGTATGATAGTGAGGAGAAGGTCAGCTGACTGGTATGAGGTTGCCATGAACCTGGGGAGGTTCTTTGGGGTTTGGTTTTTTTTACGGTGCATATGGAAGAGCTATACCTAAGGAGACAGCATGGAAATAATAAGACACATTGTTATAACTAACAAAATTAGGGTGCATTAAGTCACCTCATTCCCTCACAGGATGGTTTCCAGCAGCAAATATGAAGGTGAAGGAATATTACATAACACACTAGGACAACTCACTGGAAGCAAGTGTGTTTAAATCACAATGTAAATAGGTCTTTGTGTGCCTGAGACTTCGGCCCAGAGTCCATAAATGTCAGTCACTGGTTTTTTGGACCTATAGGGCATAGCACTCGGGTGAAGATTGCAGTTTGATTGTTTGGGTTTATTTGTTAAAGATAGAGTTCATTCCACCTGGATTAAAAGCTTACATTGCAGCAACGGTTCATCCTGACATAAATGGTATGATTTGGATGGACTGCCAACAGGTGCTTGGCTTTTGGCAGTCAAGTCTTCGCATTTTATAGGACATTTCTACAAAGATGGCACCATCAGTTTCTTTCACATCAAAGTCAGTCACAGCTAAACACACAGCCTCCACACTGTCTTTTATCACAAGACTACAATTTATCCTAGTTACACAGTCAAATTAAATGAGATCATACTCTGTCCAGAGTTCTGCAGCACTCACAACTGATCTACACCAACTTTCCTGTCAGTAAGAATGAACAAAAGCATTAAGAATAGATATATCTAACAAGGAACATTTATACCCAAGACCCCTTTTGTCTAGTTTCATTCTTGAACTGAAAGGGAACTCTTTAAAGGGTAAACAATACTGGTCCTGAACAATTAGGAAGAGATGAACACCTTTGCCAGGCAGACATTCAAAAAGACTGCCAATTTAATAGTAGAATATGATGCAAGCACCAGCGCCACCATTTGTGAGTGAATCTTTCTTTTAACCTTCGCTGACTACTACGGCAGCACTGCTTTATTGGCTCCTGCTGAGGATATGGTCACACAAAGTGCCCAGGAGAGAAGCCATAGTCTCACTCTCACATGTGTTTTCAGCAATGCAGACTGTCACGTTAAATCCAGCCTCTCTACTTTACATTGGCCTCCCACATAATAGCAAATCACATCTGTGTTTTTGGTCCTTATCTACAAGGTAATCAATGTCCTTGGTTTAGCAAAAAGGTTGCCTGAAGCTCCTCTCTACAGAGACCATCAGTGATAAAGACCATCAAGCTCCGTGAATCTCACCTGTGGGCAAGGCTTTCCTTGGTACCACTCTGAGTCTTCAGAATAGACCTCGGCAGGGCCCAAGGCATAACACAGGCCTTACCACATTGTGCTTTAAGTGTGCAGCTCATCTCAGCAGCGCTCATCCAGATGCACGTGAAACAGCACTAAGAGAGGACAGATGCATAAAACAAAACAGGTCTGTGCTAGGAGGGTATGGGAATGAATGAATCACTGATGCAGGTATCAGTCACACTGCTTAATGAACTGGATGAACTGCAGATACTGCTGTCTGGATGAAACCAGAACAACCAGCACAAAACTAGAACAGATTCTGCAGATTCTTTAACACTGTGTAAGAAAATCTTTTGGGAAACAACACACAAAAATGCATTTACATGTTTTTATCACACAAAAAAAATCCCAAAATACAAAACAAACCCACAAAAACAACAACAAAAACAATCCCACCCCACCCCCCAAAAAACTAAAGATGAGAAGTCCTACATTCTTCTCCTCATCAAAGGAATACCTCAAAATCCTGAAGCAAGCCTGCAATAAGTAAATGTCTGTATCCATCTTCATATTCTCTATTAACTTCTTTAAACATCCCCCATAACCACTAATAGTCCTGTAAACAGAGATCTGCTGATAATTTGACGTTACTGGTCAGTGTCAAGCAAAGCACAGTTTAGTCTTAAACTCAATACATTATTGTGCAATACTAAGCAGGATAGAGAGTAAAAGAAGGTCCTTATCAAGGATGATCAAACCACCAATACCAAATAATTTTTAAGAAGACATGAGAGACACGGGAAAAGGCAATGTTCAACTTAGCTTCAACTTTTAGTAGTGAGAAGGTCTTACACAATTCAGCCCAAAGTAATTTGTAAATATAGAAAGCCCATTCAGAAAACAAAGCACATAGAATCATAGAATCATATCACAGAATGGTCTGGGTCGGAAGGGACCTCCAAGTATCACATGGTTCCAACTACCTGCCACAGGCAGGGCCACAGACCTCCAGGCCTGGATCTACACAAGGTTGCCCAGGGCCCCATCCAACCTGGCCTTGAACTCCAGGGGTGGGGCATCCACCACTTCTCTGTTGACAACTGCTGAAGTTGCTGACATACATTTGAAAGAAATTGCATGCTAGCCTTGTGCTGTGTTCTTTATTAGCACAGCACTTCACAAAATGTGTCTCAACTCTAGCAGAAACATCTATCCAGGCTGGCTGGAATTTTCCAAATGCAAACGAGAAAGTCACTTCCTGAGCAAAGTCTGCCACTGCTTTTCAACTCTGCAGGCCAACTGGCAGAGGAGGAATCATGAATCACTGGATGGACCTGGGTCCTCTCAAAGACCCATGAGGTTCTACATTGCTGCCATCGTCACCTACTCATTCCAGCCTCTGTTCTCCACCCAAGCTTCTCCCTTGTTCCTTTCCACCACCTCCACCCTTTTGAAACCTGTTTTAAAACAGGTTTTGACATTTAAAAAAAAATATAAAACATTTTTAAACCTGTTTCAATCACTTATTAACTAGAATCCTCCTCTAAACAAGAAGATAATACTAGGAACATGTAGTATCATCACAAAAGTCTTTAAATACCAGCTAAAATACCACACGTGCAGGTACGGTTTTAGAGTATGATAGCTGCTCTTACCTTTGAGAGAGAGAAGAGCCTAACATTTATGTAAGATTATTTATGCCTTTTACCAGTCCTTCAGCCAGTAATAAGTTCATTCTCCTGAGGCCCTTGCTGCATTCCTTGCTTTAGAGACGAGGAACTAAGGTTATGAGGAAACCCACCTTCTTCCAAGGTTATACCAAGAGAATGGAGGAAGTCATGAAGGAATGTCACCCATAATACCTTTAACCACCAGAATAGCTTTCTGCTTTTGCACACAGAACTACACAGAAGTTGGCATGGCTGGCAGAAGATATATGAGTGTCTACATACAAACCATTAATATCTAGCAGTTGAGATGTAACTATTTCCATAGATGTAAGGAGATCTGACCAAGATCCCTAAACAAATAACGTATTAATGATCTCGTTGATTACATATAGTGGAGTCCTTTTTAGTGGCTTCTTAATGTACTAGGAAGGCATGCCACAGGCTTTTTGTCCCCACACTTCTTGCCAGGTATAAAATACAATACAACTGCATACAATTAAATGTACAACTATGATGCATTAAAAACTTGAGAAAGGTAAAAAAAACCCTTGAAATAAATTCTTAGGCTAGACAATACAAAATGGGGCAACTGAGGGCGACTAAGGTTTTATACACATTTTGATGGTTGCAATGAACTGAGAAAGCATGGAAGCAGATGAGTAACACAAGCAGATAAAACCAAAGAGAAGATTGAATGGAAAGGAGAAGAGGTTATTGTCAACTGCAACTGTGAAGTTGATTCACATCATATTCATTGAGATTATCTAATAATTTGTTATTCATACCACTTACTGTGGTTATGACTGTTATTAGAAACATCTATCAAGACCAGAGCTCCGTTTTGACAGGTACTTTAGTAGTTACGCAATTAGCTCTTGATCTAATCAGGTTTCAATAACAGTAAGAAAAGCCCTGCTTCAGGATATGACATCACAGGGAGGAGCTTCTGGTGATTAACAGTTGCTTTTATACCTGTTTGTTTCAGTCTCTTCACCAGTGAGGAAACCCTTGTTTACAGGCCTTGTTGCAATTTGGCAGACATCCACGTTGCCGCTTCTCTGTCCCTGTGCAGATTCCTATTGCCAAGCATTTGTCCTGGGCTGCTTTGAGGGTTGCTCCCCTTTAATGCAAACACAGCCTGTCTGATCCAATGACTACCAAAAACATCTTTGCTCTTTTTTTCAGTGCACCGTGTCCCAGGATTTCTTTCAACCATGGCAAAGGTCAGTGACCACATCCATTTCAACAGGGATGTGATTTCATGACAAAAACAAAGATGCCATTAGCACTGGCCAGCCCAGGCAGCTGCCTACTGGTACCACCCATGCTACCTGCACGCCCTCTTTGCTGCTGCCCCCATCACCCCATTGGGGCTGCAGTCGGTGAGGAAGGTAAGAAGCAGCATATGAAGCTTGCTGCATGCATGGCTCCAATTACTCCTTTCTACACATAATAGTTGCCTTTGGAGAACATGGCAGTGAAAGAGAATTAATTGTTATGATGGTATTACACAGCATTTAGGTGATACAAGAACAGATGTTATTAATATGGCCTTCCAACTTGTAAAATCAATGGGCTTTGTAGTGCAGGGAGTTTGCTATAAAATTACATAGCAACAAAGACCAGATTTAACAAGAGCCAGATTTAATACTGTAGTTTAAGAGAAGCCTAAGGCTTATTTTCTAATGAGATTTGTTTGTCATATTAAAGAGAAAAAAAATAGCTGTAGGTCATTCCAGGCCAAGTTTTCTGGAGTCTTGGACTTGACTAAATATAAAGTAGGGCAAGCTGGTATTTTTACAGACCTTTTTTTTTTTTGGCTCCTAAAGAGAATATTTCTGTGAAATACATGTACATAGAAAATGTTACTCTATGTTTCACTCATAGCCCATGGAACAAACAGGTTTCTCTCCCGCAGCTGTCAGTTCGCAATGTAGAAGATATTTAATCTCCCTCCTGAAAAGACCATTGAACCCTGCCACTGAGAAACGTGCTGCATGAAGCCAGATTTGCCAGCCATGCGAGGCAGCCCATCCCTGCTGTGACTGAAGTGGCAGCCTCTGGGAACAGCGAGGGCCATCTGTGCTCCAATGGCACCCTGCACAATGAGGCAGGTCTGGGCAGCCATGCTGAAGACAAGACCTATGTCACAGTTTTGCATAGCTGGGTACTGTTACAGAATGGGGGGCTGCAGAGATGGCCACTGCAAAAAGCAGCTAAGAGCTCCCTGCAGGCCCCAGAAAGTAAACATTGGCCAATTCAATGCCAAAGTTGCTGCAGACCAAGGCCGGGCCAATTGGTGATGGTCACGGCGCCTCTGGGAATCACATATAAGAGAAAAAAAAAATCGCAAGCAGCTGCATTTTGCCACCAGAGAAGGGAGTGAGAAGATGTAATGAGCTGTGCAGACACCAAGGCTGGGGACGGGGAGGAGGAGGTGCCCAAGGTGCCAGACACAAAGATGCCCCTGCAGCCCCTGGAGAAACACAATGGTGCAGCAGGTGTCCCCCCGCAGCCCGTGGAAAAGGCCGAGACCCCACCTGCAGCCAGTGGAGAGGCCCCCACGCTGGAGCAGGTGGAGACAGAAAGGAGATGCTGTGACCTGTGTTGGAGCAAGCCTCTGCCAGCACTTGCAGCACATGGAGGGAGACAGAGAGATGAACAAGAGAAAGATTTGCACTGGAACAGGTTTTCTGGGGGGAGGCTGGTGACCCCATGGAGGACTGGGACTGAGAGACATTGTGATTTATTACTACCTGCCATAGCAGTGACCTATGCCAGGGCAGCTGGTGAAGAGCTAAAGCCCTGTGGGAGAGGACTTATGTTGGAGAAGTTCGTGAAGGACTGTCTCACATAGGTGGGACCCCACGATGCAGCAGGGGAAGGATGTGCGGAGTGAATGCCCCCCCAGCCAAGAAGGAAACCAACTTGCAAGGAACTGACCGAAGCCCCCATTTTCCCAGTCCCTGCCCCTCCCTGTGCCATAATTGGGGGGGGGGGGGGAGTAAAGGGAGCAAAATCATGACTAAAGTGAAATCTGCTAAGAAGGGAGTGGTGGAGGGAAGGTGCTTGAAGATCTGGATGCACTTTAAGATGTGGTCGCACTTCTCATTATCCGACTCTGGTGTCACTGGGTGTGTAGTGCAGTGTAACAAATGAGATAGTTTTCTTTCCTTCACTCTGTGTTGAGTCTGTTTTGCCCATGTCATTGATTACAGGGTGATCTCTCCCTGTCCTTATCTTGACTCCTAAGCCTCCCAATATATATTTTCTCCCCTGTCCAACTAAAATGGGGAGTGATAGGCTGACTTCGGTGGCATCTAGCCTCCAGCCCAGCCTAAACCACCACAACCTACTCTGAGGAATTTACATAGCATGGGTCTAGTTCTCGTTACAAGCAGCACACACTGGGAGTGAAATGCAGTGGTACTTGACCACCACAGAAGCTTCTCCAGAAAGAACCTCTCCCATGGCTAAAAGTGGTGGAAATGCAGAGCCCAGGATAAAGGTGGCTTCAAAGGCCCTTCAAAGGCTTCTATGAAGAAATGGATGGGGGTCTTGAAGATGAAAGTTATGCTTTCTCCCAGAATCTTGGCTGGTGGACTAGCTCTTGGAAAACAAGAGTTTTGCAACCACTTATCCCTTCCCATATGTGGGAAACTTTCTGAAAGTCAATCTCTGTTACATCAGCTGACAGGGAAAGTAGTGTTCTACTATCTGCTGGATGGAAGAACAAATTAAAGGCCTTTCAGCAGTGAAGGCAAAACTGATTTATGCTACTACAAGGATGAGGCAATGAGATTGCAGCAAAGGTTTTTGTGACATGGAAACCAGAGGCCGGACAAAGATTGCTGTGGATGCAGAGACTTTATGTATGTTTAAGAGAAGACTAGAGGTCTCTTGCTGCATTCACAGAAAAATGGTATTTGTTCTGGAAAGATACCTACCCTTGTACTCCTCCCCAGGCACCCGCCTTTGGCCACACTCAAAAACAGGGCAGGAGAGACCTTTGGTCTGACCCAGTGCAGACCTTCTTGTGTCCCTGTGCACTGCAATGGGGGTGCAGGAACATGCAGAGCCCAGGCGCCTCAGCTCGCGATTCTCACTCATGACACTGCCAATAGCTCCCTATTTTGCTGGTGCCTCAAGCTAGCCTGGTTGGATGATCAACGTTCTGACTATGGGCAATTAAAATCTTCTCTCTAAAATCTCTACATAACATCTGACATGGCTGCAGAGAAATAACACCTTCCAGGCAGCGAATCCAGATTTTGCAGAAATGGTGGGTGCGTTTATGAAGGTTTGTGACAGCCACAAAACTTTCACAGCTTTAAAGCAAGAGATGGCTGCAGCCATGCAGCTCTTAATGGCAAATTTTCTGCTGGTTTCCTGACAAACACAAGGGGTGAGTTTTCTTTGTGTTCTTCTTGTGCTAGCCCTACCTAATTTCACGGAATCACAGAATCATAGGGGTTGGAAGGGACCTCAAGAGATCATTGGGTCCAACCCCCATTTGCAGATAAGGTCTTTTCAGGCCAGCCTGAAAATGAGCAGCTTTTCTCAAGTAGGCATTTCTTTTGCGCATGCAAGGAAGAGGAAGGGGAAAAAAAGAAATGTCCATATCTATTTCATTCACAATATAAGTATATAGACCTTCCCAAAGAACAACATCCTGAAACTGGGCCTGGTGTTTTCCTGTGACACTGAGAAAGAGCATCTGGGTTCCTGTCCAATGACAAATGAGCTGAAAGACACCAAAGTAAAATCTTTTAGTGGTTTCAAAGCATTTTGGGTATGGTGATTAAATGCTGGCAAGGACTACTTTTGACTCAGGAGCCAGATCTCCGAGTCACTGACGTCCTGAAGTACAAAGCTCATGGGAGAGTGGGACAGGAAAAAGCATGCTTCAGTGTTTGTCCTGCCCAAAAACATCTAGTATAGCAAGTTCTGGGGACGGACTTTTGATCCAGATGAAAACTTTGTGCTGATACTTACAACTTATCATGATCCTTACAAATTTTGACAGGGAAAATTTAGCCAAACTCAAACATGCCCAGAAAGTGCAACAACTGTATCTTGGAAATGGTTTGTACTATTCACATTTTAGTTGCCTGATAACCTACATAAGGTAGGAGCAAATCCCAATTCATGAGTAAGCTTTATTCCTATCAGATTTCAACACACATTTGTAATTTAATTCTTGTTATTAAGCTCACACCATGTACAAATACAACCTTTTGTCTGACACAAAGGGTCAAGAGATCACAATTATAAATGATCACCATAGCTATCCTTTAATAAAAGAAACCCAAATCCTATATTATATGACATGCAAGATCTAAGGATCAACGCCGTGGGTTGCGGGTAGCAATTCCTCTGCACAAGGAGGATGCTTTAGCTGCGCAGTGCCACATCTGAAGCAAAGCATATTCATCTCTGACAGGAGGTCCTTCCAAAAAATCACAGTTTGGTCTAATCTGGTTCTGAATCCAACAAAGCACTGATGCCTTTTGGCAGTTTGAATTATTTCTGTGCCATCTTTCAACTGTCAGTCCTGATCTCTGTTTTTTGCAACAACTTTAACTGGTACGGAAATAGTGATTAAAACAAATAAATGTGACTGGGTAACATAATATTTTCCTAAAATACATTTTGAGCGAAATAGATTTCAAATATTTGAATAAGTATATTAATTACATGACGAACACATTCCTACGGAAATATTTTTTAAAACGCACCCAAAAAACCCTCCTCTTTTGAGCAAATCCTGACAAAGCAAATATCTGTATAAATAGATAACTAGTTATCTCTACTTTCTTTTTAATCAATGTTACTACATTCAAATCACTGTTAATGTGTATTTAAATGCTTAGTTTAGGATTCCCCAATTTGCTTTCAAAGTCTCCACTTGCCTTACTGCCATAAACACACCTCAGCTCAGTGCTTGGTATAGGACTAGAGAGTGAACTTTGCTGCACTTCTCTCTCTTCACTGACAGGGTTTTTTAATGGCTTCTTTTAGATCTCTTCCTCTGAGGACTTCTCGCATTGCTTAGGTGTTAAAACCTGGCTGCACACCATTTTTGTCAAGAATGGAATGACCACCACACAAAGGCTCCTAACTACATGCTTACACTGGTTTTCTAATTCATTTCAATGCATTTTTTAATACAGTCTCATTTTTTGCCATGTGTGTATGTGGTACTGATAAAATCAAGTGCTCTGAGAGGGTGTACAGGTACAGTACAGATAAAAGCTCTGCTGTGCCACAGGTAACTTGCTCCTGATTCTCAGAAGTAAAATAAAACGTGTTGTTCTGATGCATGGTAAGGAAAGGTAATGGGGATGCAGAATGAACAAGGCTGTTCCTCTCAGACCCTGGCACCTAGCACTGCTTTTTCTGGCTCTTGCTGGCAAAGAACTTCCTCCACATCTGGCTTTGGAAGAAAATCTCCAGTGATACAGCTTCATACCTGCAATAGGGCAGCCAGGCATCAGCTCAAAAATCAAGATACAGGATAAAGACTAATAAAAGGCAAGTAGCTAAGTTAAACAGCTATGGATTTATGGAAGTTCTTTCATCCATCAGAACATAAAAGCTGTCATTTATGAACATTATGCTGAGAAAGGAAGAAAGAAACATCCCAGATTTTAAGGCAAGAGACAGATATTTGGTTATCAACTCTGTGGTTGGTTTTCTTGATGTTATTTGCTGTCAGGGCAACTTAAGCATTCCTTTGGGCTGGCATCATTTATGGCAGAAAACAGTTTAGCTGAGATTAAAAAGATATAAAGGGAACTGAATCCTCCTTTCCTTCTTCTCTGAAAACATCCTGTTTTTCAAGAAAAAGCAACATTCCTTCACTAGGCTCAACAGCAGAGAAGAGAGGAGAAGAAGAGGAGGAGAGGAGAAGAAGAAGAGGAGGAGAGGAGAAGAAGAGGAGGAGAGGAGAAGAAGAGAGTAACAATTGAACAGTAGTCTCCATGGAGGCAAATACTCTTGCTGAGTTCACTTGGTCTTAATTAATATGCAAAGGTTCATATTTCACTTCTTTCCCACTGTATTCCTGCCCTGTTCTTTCTCTCTATGACAGATATTTGAGTTGACCTTCAGTTTGCTTTCTTCTGCTGGTGTAAATGATAAGATTTTTTTCCCTCTTTGCTTCCATCTCCACCCATTCCACCAAGTCCCCAGAAACCTCTCAATGGTACTCCTTTTGCCCTGGAAGTCTGGTGTTTCAAGTACATTTCAGTAAACATTTGATGGAAAAATGTTGTTTGCTATATAATGTGTTTTTTTCTTTTGTTTTTTTTTTTTCAACAGAGAGCAATTCGGAGGTGCCTATGTGGCATCTGCAAAAAACAGGCAGGTACAGCAGATGATACCAAAACTCCCACATGGCCCCACAGGCTGTCAGCCCCACAGCATCAGCACTGCCATTTTTGTCGAGGTGCAGAGGTGCAGCCTGAGTCTCGGCACGTCAAAACCAGGAGCTGAGAATTAAAGAGCTGAACTTGTTCAGCAAAACTGGCTCTGAAGCTTGTTAGCAGTTAAGATACTGCACGGTTCACCACAACAGACCTTTGGTGTTTCCACTAATAGCAATTTCTGTAAACTGAAATAATATTGTTTATACAAAATCATATTCTCATGGATAGCCCAAATTCAAATATGCATCAATATTTGAAACCATGGTGACAACTCGTGTGTAGATGGACATTACAGCACTTGCATATGCTCTCTGCTTACAGAGAACAGCTGGGAACCTTGAGGAAAGACAGACGGACATACTCACACAGATCTGCTTTTCGCAGGTTTCTCATTCTTACAATTTTCACAGAGAGCCAACAGCACGGGCATTCTTCACTCTGCAGAAAAATAGCAAAGTTGTTACCAGCAGGAATATGAAAATGTTTATCTTTCATGAAATACCTCCCATAAGCACATGTTGCAATTTTCAAAGCCACACAGCAAGCCCGGGAGATTAACTCCTTGCACTGCTTTGGAATTTATAACCATGTCTAAGTAGAGGCAAAACCAAAGAGGTAGGAAAAGGGATGTGTGTATCTGTCACTGTGAGATAAGTAACAGTGAAATGGCTAACATAGTAAAATGCCTTTAAATTAAATTAACACTTGCATTGCATGACAGGGCATTTTAATTTAAAAGAAATCTTTATCAGCAATTAAGCTTGAAAAGTAAGCGTGGAAAGAGATAACACACATGAGAAGCACCTCCATTAAACATCTGTAGATAAAGAAGTAGTAAGTTTCATTTTCTCAAAGAGTTGAAAATTCACATGGAAAGCAGATCTTTTCTTTAGATAATTTGGTTTATTAAAAATTCCACCTTTCCATTTAAAATATTTTTCAGGAACTTTTCCCAGAAAATGTGAAGAGCAAAAACGTGAAAGGTTGTGAAGGGTTCAGATACTGCTCTCAGGAAGAGGAGAATAAGGGAATACAAAGATCTGCTAGGAAATAGAAATAACCCCTCATAAAACATATAATCACAAAGCTATAGATTTCAATGCTTTAGCTATGTCCAAAAGCATCATGACCCCAGAGGAAAGTGAGACTGTTCAGTGAATAAGGCACCAGCAGTACAAATGCAGCAGAACCTACCTGAAGGAAAACAGCTTAGAAGGAGATATTAACATACCTTCCCCACCCAAACCAGAGCTGGGCATTTGCAAAAAGGATTATTGGCGGAAACATCAGGCACAGAAGGAGAGGCAAACAGCTAGACACAACCCAAACAACTAGACACAACCCAAACAAACTATTCATTGTTGCAGGTTTTAGCACCTAACAATTTAGCTATGGCTTCACTGGAAGTCATCACCTACTCCCCCCACTCTCTGCTGGCAAAATGACTCCATTAAATCCCTTTGTGGGGGTTATGTCACTCCTCTTTTTCCACTTAGGAAGCTCAGAGTCAAACAGCAGATGAATTTCAGAGCTAAGAAAAAGACAGAGTATGCTGGCTGCCTGGAGCCCAACAGGCAGTTTTAGGGCTTCCCTTCCTAGGTATGTTCCACAAAACAGTAATAATTAGACTTTTTTTTTTTTTAAAGAAATTACTGACAAAGGTAGATCAAGATTTTCTTGGGTGCCAGTCATGCACAAGTATCAAACTAGGACCATCTTTGTAGCCACAATTAGTCCTTGGTTTTAGTCAAATACCTTCCCATATACACTACTACCAGGCGGCTGCTAGCACAGCTACCTGGGCACAGCACGTGAATGTATTCACTGCTGGCAAATGGTATGCTGTGGAAGAGTGCAACGTATACAACACTTAGATCACACCACAGATTCAGCCAAAATCCAGAGGAATTTGGCTGAATCCACACCTCAGACTGCTTCCCAGCCTCCACACAGATCACCCACCGTGGATGAACTTCCCTCCACTACCAAACGTGCCTCCACAAGGCAGCCAAAATGAGCAAAGCTGTCAGTCATCCTGACATAAATAAGCAAATACATACGTGAATTTGGACAAACAGTTCACAAGCCCTCTTCTAGTCATTAGAATCCCAATCACAAATCCACTTCACATCATCTTCAGCTTCTAATGAATTACAGTCTGAAATTTCATACTCTTACCTCCTGAGCACTCCAGTACAATCCCATTGTGCTCCCAGCTGCATACAAGTCAGTTACAGATGACACTTCACTGTTAAGAGGCAACAGCTGGCACTGACTCACAAAGTATCTCTGTAAACTTTGAGTCCTCTCCTCAGAAGCCAGTGGCTTTTCCATGCCCCACCTTCCTCATTGCCTGAAAGGGAAAGTATGAAGAGAGAAGGGGAGGGGAATCTGCTGAGTTGATTTGATAGCTAACCACCATAGGTGTGTGTTGGGTAGAGACTGTGCCAAGGTACTAAGAGCTATTAGCAATTAAGATAAGGGAGTGATAATGCACAGCACTTATGCATGGATACATATGACCTGGCAGCCTAAGCAACACCAAAATCAGAGAAGGTGACAGCAGCTACATGTAAGTTGGAGGAAAGCAGAACTCTACAGCACTCCAATCAACAACCAAAAGTATTGTGGAGAAAATAGCTTTAAAAATACTCATTTCAGCAAAATTTAGTTAATTTTCCTGTTCTTGGTGGTTGAGGGAGTTTAATTCCTTGCTGGTAGATGTTTCCCCAATTTCATTTGTATACTTATCAAGTCAATATACATTTTCCTGCTTGCAGATCCCTTTCACAAACCTAAAACTTAGAAGTAAACCAAGACAAAAGGAACAAATTCTCCTCCAAAGTAGGGAATACACCAACTCATCATAAATGCTGACATCTAGGTGTTTTAAACATAATGCAGCCCCATCAAGTTATGACATAAAAATGACACATTTTCTGCAGCAGCAGATACACCGGTGAATAGCCCTGACACTGGTCCAGCTACTGATTTCAACTGATTTGAAATGAGCAATTGCGAACTGCAGGAAACTATACTATACACTCACAGTAACCACAACCTGTCCTTAGTTTCTAGACATATATACATTGGGAAAACACACACAATAGAGTCAAATTCTGGCCTTACATCTTTCTACTGAAGGCAAAATACTTTAAGTCATCAACTATTTCACCATTAGGAATCTACCCTCAAGTCCCTTCTAATTGAAGAGATGTGAAATGGCACATTCCCATTAATACTGTGTCCTGAAAAATAGACCCTCAGGCAGTCTTGGCTATTTATCCCCTCAGGAAAACTGATCTGAAAATGGCTAAACCATGACTGTTTTCTTAGCTTGTGCAGCAGCTGAACTGAGGTTTCCTGAGCCATTCTCCTGGGAAAGTCTGACTTGGGGATGAAGTAGCATCAAGACTGTGGAAGATATTGTCTGCCTGCAGGTTAAAAAAACCCTACCAAGCAAAACCAAGAAAACCCCACCTCAACAAAACACAACAACTAGATAAACACTACTGAGGTGTGGTGGACAGCAACTGTTTACAAAGGCATGTGGTGATAGTCATGGTTTTAAACTGGAACAGGGTAGATTTTGATTAGATATCAGGAAGGAATTCTTTACTATGAAAGTGATAAGGCAGTGGAACAGGTCACCCAGAGATGCAGCAGCAGCCCCCTCCCCTGGCAGTGTTATTTAAGGCCAGGTTGGATGGGGCTTTGGGCCACCTGGTCTAGTAGAGGGTGTCCCTGTCCATGACTGGGGGATTGGAACTAGGTGAACCTTGAGGTCCTTTCTAACCCAAACCATTCTGTGATTCTATGAGTGTCCAGTTGAGGTAGAGAAAAAGGAAGGGAATGAATGGCTCATCTCAAAACAACTGAGAAGCATCTACTCCTTTAGTAACTCAGGGAAAGGAAAAAGGGAAGACCAATCTCCAGGCCTCTATCACATCTCTTACCCAAGGGAGACGCTCTGCAGGAGTTTCATCCACAGTAAGAACTGCAGAACATTGAGTTGGAGGCAGCCCATCCCAGACACCGACTGTGAAGTGCCTCTGCTAGAAGAGGACCTATTAATGGTCCCATCATATGCACCTGAGACAAGGCAGCCATTGTGAACATATAGCAAATGGAGAACCCAGTATCTGTGCCAGTATCCAAGAAACTACTACTTCTGATTTGGTTCATATTACCTGAAATTTTAGGGTCCATCACAGTTTCTGACAAGGGATATACAGAAGGTGGAGTGGGCTGTAAAAGGGGTCCTTGGAGAACTGTTTGCCTTGTCTCAGGAATATATGTTTTCTGACCAATCTGAGGCTGGTAAAACCAGAAAGGAGCAGGTACTCACCTTTTACTAGCAAAAAGTCCACAGATAAAGTAAAGCAGAGTATCTAATCTTGACAGAAAAATCCCCAACGAGGTCCACAGAGTACCTCAGTTAGCCCACAGAATTAGTGAAGCAGATGCAATACCCAGATCTGTGCAGTAGGACTCTGACAAATATGACAATTCCCTCCCTGGCAGGCATTAAGGGTTCAACCACGCTACCCTTTTTGACAGTTTGGGTACCTTATTTTGAGTTCATCAGTGGCCTTCTCAGATAAAACAGTGGACAGGATTTTAGAAAATAAGGTTGAAACTGTACCTTGTTGGGAAATCCGTGGAGAAAACACACTCTTCTATAGCTCTTGCTGATTACTTTTAGGCCAGGCGACACAAGGAGGTGAGTGACTCCTGTAAGTCTTATCCTGGATGGCCTTTGACAAACTCCCAGCTGCCAGTACCTGCCTTTCACGGTGCTTTTGTGGGGCTGTGACCAAAAAGATAGCAAAAAACCAACTAAAGTGGCATCAGTTCTAGAAAAGACCACCCATCTTTATCTCGTAAGTCATCTCTGAGGAAGAATTCACACTAGAAACAGAACCTACACTTCTCTTTCCAATGGACCTTTCTTGGCCTTTAGCGTGTTTGAGTAGATTCCCTTCTCCTCAGAACACCTGGGCTTTTATTTCTTATCCGAACAGTTGATTTTTTTCAAAACATCTAAAAAACTGTCAAAAGGTACAAAGGATTTAGTTATGAAATTTCTCATTATCTGAAGAGAAAGAAGTGCAATATATATATATTTTGAGATATATATATATATATCTCAACATTTAGGTAGGCAATGATGGCTGATCAAAATCCATGGTTTGGTGGACAAGTCGCTTGCTTCTTGGGAGCCACACACAATTGCTCACTGCCACAAACCATTCTCCCATAGAGCTTGAAGGTGAGTGCTGTTTTTTGTTCACAGGTTGTTTGTCAGGTCCTTTATCAGATGTATGCATGCATAATTTAGTGCGTTCCCAGAATAGGTGTTTCATCATGTTTTTTGGCAGCTGTGCTGGTGTTTGAGCCTTGTTATGTTCTTGTGCTATTTGTGTACAAATCAGCTTTTCCCCCCTCAGACACTGCACTTCAACGGTCTTGTCAAATAACTAAGACTGTGGCAACCATGTAATTTTAATTTGTATTAGCATACCTAGCAGCTGTGTTTTACATTTTATGGTTGTTTAACAACTGTGACACAGCAAACAGAAGAATCTCATTCCATTTCTCTAGTGGGATTCTGTGTGTGCAATTACCATACAGCCTTACATGATATCTGCTTTACAGAATCACAGAATCACAAAATCATAGGGATTGGAAGGGACCTCGAGAGATCATCAGGTCCAACCCCCTGCCAAAGCAGGCTCCCTAGCTCATATTGCACAGGGAGGCATCCGGATGGGTCTTGAATCTCTCCAGAGACAGAGACGCCACACCCCCCTGGGCCTGTTCCAAGGCTCTGTCACCCTCACTGTGAAAAAGTTCTCTTGCATGTTGGTGTGGAACTTCCTATACTCTGACTTGCAGCCATTGCCCTTTGTCCTGTCTCCACAGACCACTGAAAAGGGGCTGGCCATTTCCCCCTGCATCCCGTACTTAAGATATTTATAAACATTAATAAGGTCCCCCCCTTAGTCTTCTTTTCTCTAGGCTGAACAGTCCCAGCTCACTCAGCCTTTCCTCATAGGGGAGATGCTCCAGGCCCTTAATCATCTTTGTAGCCCTCCTCTGGACTCTCTCCAGGAGATCCCTGTCATTTTTATACCAGGGAGCCCAGAACTGGGCACAATACTCCAGGTGGGGCCTGACCAGGGCTGAGTAGAGGGGGAGGATCACCTCCTTTGACCTGCTGGCCACACTCCTCTTGATACACCCCAGGATGCCATTGGCCCTCTTAGCCACCAGGGCACACTGCTGGCTCATGGACAACTTGTCATCCACCAGGACCCCCAGGTCCTTCTCCGCAGCGCTCCTCTCCAGCAGGTCATCCCCCAGCCTGTAATATTTCAGTTCACTACATTGAACACATTTCAGATGATACGAAATTGCAGGAGGCAACTGAGGCGCGTGCACATGATCTGAGACAGAACACAGTTGTTTTTGAGAGGAAATGGTCCTTCAAAACAAATCCACAGATTTGATTTAATTGTTAAGATTAGATGTCATCAAAGACCTAAAAGGCCACCCACCCATAAAAACAAATTTGAAAAATCAAATATCCTTCATCAGATATACATATTTCATGACAGTGTGTGGCAAAAAAAAAGCAGCTGGGAAACAAAACTCTTAACTTGAATTAAATGGTGTTCTACCTTTTATTAAAATAAAGTAAAATTATTTAAACTGATACTGCTTGGTCACCACCCTGTATGTTTGAAGGAGACTATGGATTTGTTACCAACGATCCTAATGTAATGCCAGAATATTTTGCATATGAAAAATACTAGCGTCTAGCTACCAAGACAATAAAAGACTTCAGAGACAGAGAGCTAAAACCATTTTCCTATCATGGAATCTTCACCTTTTGAACATCACAATTATGTTATTGACACAACATAAACTGCTGTGTTTGGTATCTCAACTCTGGATCAAAAATGGACTACTGCTTAGTAAGCTGAACCATGTGGCTTTGAAACAAATATTTCAAGTTTTCTTTTTTTGAGGAGCTCACTTATTAGAAGAAGATGGCACCTGCAAAGAACTGTGAAGTAGATGTTATATCAGCTGTGCTGTTATAGCAAAGGAGTAAAGGAGAGGAAAGTGCTGTTCAAGCAGACGGCTGTGCTTGTGAGACTGGCTGGCCCTGAGCTTGTTTCTTCCGTGCCACAGCCATGCGCAAGGCCTGAAGAATCATGTTCTCGTTGTTCATGATGTTGTAGTTAGTCAGCTTCAGGAGCTTGTTGAAATCTTCTGTTTTCAGCGAGACCTCCCTTGTTGAGTACGGAGAGCAGAAACTGGAGATGTCAACCTTGCCTAGTTCCATTTCAGCAGCACTACGCGACATGCCTGTCAAGGGGAAAAAGGAAGCTTGTTGTATAGTTCCAGGGAATTACAGTGTTCTGATATACTATGTCAAGAGTAATTCAAAGTAATAACGGATGCAATTGCTACAAAGTGCAGTGCTATGAACTTTGAAAAAATAATCCACTTCTGAACAAAGCCTATTGGAATTTAAAATAAAACCACAAAACAATCATGTCACTAGACATCATTCCATTCCACCAGCACCTTCTACTGGCCAGCTCATGGCATGTCATCTTATTTATGTGGTCATTGGTATTCATCTTACCCTGGAGGCAAGAATACATACTAATGGTAAAAGGAACAAAGAGACAGATAGGACAGGAGGAAGCAGAATATTAGTAGCCTTAGAAATCATAACAAAAAAAGCCTGCAGTTCAAATAATAGCCCAGACAGACACAGTGACTGTATTAGTTTCTATACTGTTTCTTTAATTTTCCAGCCCATACAACCAACACAACAGCCCCGACAGCAATCAGAGAGGCCCTTCATAGAGCCATTCTGTGCTGTACAGGGAATTCTCCCCTAGATTTGACTATCATAAACAGACATAATCTGAAAAACATGCTTTGTTCTACACACTGAAGTGAACTTTCAGAGATCACAAGAAGAAATCAGTTCCCATTCTTTTACTTGCGGAACATGTTTCTTCTTTCCTTGAATTGCACCGAGACTCAAAATAAAATTATGCACAGTATTTCACCTGATTTTGCAAACAGTTTGTGTCATCCCATTTTGCAATGTATTTGCTAGCAGGAACAGGCAAGCAAACAAAGTACTTTTGTATTGAGATGAGGAAAAACCACACAGGGATTGAGAAGATTCATTGGGTCAATGATCTCATTGTGTCACTGGGTACAGTTAACTTACCAGGTGCTACATATCTTTGGAAGGTGTCATTCACTAATGGAAAATAAAGCAGCAGAGGAGCTCCTGGGGTCTCTGCACCATCAAACATATAACATTCTTTCAGGTTCTTCTCATCATGCTTCAGCTCAATGCTGGGAAATGGTATTCCCTGCTGTGAGAAGTATCTGCAAGCCTGCTCCAGGGGCTGGTCATGGCCCAACAGCAGCAGAAGGAGGAATGGAAAAGATATGCAAGATCAGGCTGCTGCCAAAGCCCAGTAAGTCACGTCAATTTGCACAAAATAACCTGATAGTGCTGGACAGCCAGGGATAATGTGAGCACCTGCACCCCCAGGGACTGTTTTTATCATGCCTGAGGAACTATTTGGAAATAGTCCTACAGAAAAGCACCCAGCATTCAAAATAGTAAAGGGGGTTTAGATATGTACTGAGGCACATCTGTAAAGTGGGAATAAGATTTAGGAACAGAACAGATTAATTCAAAGGATGTTATACAGCATCATTACTTAAAGGAGAACTAATTCAGAGACACATAGATCTAAACAAAACTAAATTTGTGGGCCCAGACAGTAAGGTCCACAGCCACATAACCTGTATATAGACTGGTATAACCCAGGAGTTGACCAAAATAGACTTTAGCAGGCTTTTGACACCCACTTAGCCCTTTCTAGAACTTTGAATTAATGTACAATTTGAGATTTCAAGATAACATATTTTAGACCTCAAAATCTAGTGCTAAAGCACTCATTCAGAAAGCTCATTTGTGATGACCAACTTTGTGGAAACCTCTAACAAAACACTGAAGCACTACCTCTGTTTCTTTGAATTAAATCTTCTCAAAAGACTTCAGAGCACAATACAGAACTATGGTGTGAGTTATTGCATGTGCTCTTTTACAGCTGCGTGGTACAGACACAGATAGTTTCCATGTGACATCACAGTGAAGAACAGTTACATTAAAGTAACTTCCACTGGAAAAATAATAAAGAACCTTAGACAGTGAATTTTGCATTTTGTCATGGTGGCCTTCAGGGACAGGTTTACAATTACAAGTCTGTATTTGGAAGTCCAAAACTGTGGTTTTAATGTGGTGAACACCACTTCAAAATCTATAAAATCCTTTTAACCAAATCAGGTTTACGATGCAAGCATAGTAAATGCATTTGATATCTAGCTTCAAGTCCACTATTTAAGGAGAAAAATCTTATTTATTGAAGGAGATAAAAATAAAGATGAAGAATTTCTCCACTCACTATGTTATTCTTGGACAGCTAGAAAATCACATATTAAAAAAAGGTGACAAAATCTTATAACATTTAAGGACGGTGCAGATTAAATTCAGCATCTGAATCCCAGCTTTACTTCTGCTGTCACATCTTACATACAACTGCCATAGAAGTTGCATCTCAGTGATCTCAACTTCACTGTGCCACCCAAGTGCTTAGGGCTATTTCAGAAGTAGTTTGAGAAAAACAGATATTTTCCCCTCTGGAAATTTCCATTCTTCTTCAAGGTTTGGAAACACCATGTTACTAAATTCCACTAAGCTCCACATTTTACTGACACCTGTCTGAAAGTTGCAGAAATCAAAGGAAAAGCCATTACTAAACAAAAACAGTTTTGGGGCTTCTCACCAAGGTCTGCGATCCACCAGTGTAGTTGAAGTGAATGATGACATCCACTTTCCGCTCTGGTCTCATAAGGGGTGGGCAGCTTGTTTCAAAGAAGAAAGCTGCATCCACCAACTCCAGGTGCTCTGAGTTGCCTCTTAGGTCATTAGGAGAGGTATCTAGCAAAGTGTCTAAAAAGATTCAGAGCTATTAGCAAAATGCAGAAGGACATTTGTCAAGTTAGAAAGAAAAAGGAAGGCAAGCTTCCCTCCCATCCAGGATTCTCCCTTTGCTTTAGGGTGGCGTGCAGCAACCCTAAAAAGCTCCCTTCCGCCTCTCCACTCATGTTTTGTTGGTGTTTCCAGACCCATGAACTGTACCAAAGCCTAGGCAGAAGTTCTGCATGCGCAGAGCACCACCCCAGCGGTTTTCCATCCCAGTGAGAACTTCCAGTAGCAAACAACCCAAAAATGGAACAGTTATTTTTCTGGAAGTGAAAGATGTAAGGAGTTCCTTTGTTCTCCCTCCTCTCCTCTCAGCAAGCACTAACAACTAGCCACAAAGCCTGCTCAGCCACAAATGCCCCTCAATAAATCCCAGTCCCTGACAACTGCCGAAGCATGTAGACAAAAGTGATGCCCGCACCTTTCCATTTTGTGAAATGCTCTTGCTGGATGTACTCATTGTGCATCTGGAAGCCCCTCAGGAAGTTGTGGTACTTGGAGACGGCAGGGCGGTCCGTCAGGATCTCCCGGAGAGTCGTGGAGAGGCCACTCGTCGGAGTGAACATGCATGTAGCTATCTCATATGGCTTCTCGGGCAAGTCCGGTTGTTCCTCTAGAGACACATGGCATAAATGATGTGCAGTTGAATTATAACCACAATTAAGAGGAGCTTAGGCACAAAGAAGAGAAAAGGTCAGCAGCTCTTCCATACCAACAGTAAAACCATGTGTTCACAGCTCTCAACATTGCATTATTTTTCCCCATTGTCTGCTGTGAGTGCCAGTTAATTTCTTGACAAAAACATAAACTTACTTTTGTTTTCTAAACCCTGATCCAAAGTGTCAGACTAAAAGAGCATTCTTCTCATTAACCAACATGAATTTATTACACATTAAAGTAATTCACTTTGCCAAGCAAACAAAAACCAGGGAAAATAGTTTTATTAACGCATTTCAGGCAATTACTTCTTTTAGATTCTATGTAGGTTAAGTACAAAATTCAAAGCTTATTTTGAAAATAATAGAAAAATCTGAACATTTTATTTTTTAACTAAATATTTTTCCTTTTAAAAACCCATTTTTTCAATTTGTTTCAAGTGTGGCCAGCTGAATTCAACACAAACTTGCAAGTTATTTATATAAACCCATATGTAAGAGTTTGAAGGTTTTTGCTCCAAAATTGAGTCCATGGAAATGAGACCTGAGTCTGTTCACTATGAAATCACTGTCTTTGCTTGAATTTTAACATGAATATTGTCAAGGAATGGTCTTTCAGGAGAGCTGTCCCTCTCAGCTGCTGTAATGAAGCTCCTCTACATTGACTTCCTTTGACCTCTACTAAGTCTTTCAGTTTAGTCAGATTTTGAGGGAAAGATGCACTGTATGAGGCCAATAGATGTTGGAAAGGAAACTCTCAAGCTTCTCTGGCTAACAAATAGTTGACATGAGGCTTTGATAGAACTTCTAACCGCAACACTTTAAGGACCACCTTATCTATCCATCCCTATCTCCTCTCCATCAAGGTCTGTCTGATGGTACCCTTCCTTCTAAACATCTCATTATTTAAGCAAAACACTGGCTATTCAGGAAAATCAAGTCACCTGATTTTGCCAGTGCGTCCCATAACTCAAGGCTGAGAGCAACAGGGTGACAGAAAACACACAAAAAATGAGAAATGTGAGTATAATTACCCTATCAGAGGGGCCTGGAGGAGGGAAGCCAAAGGGTACTTGATATTTACCTATTTCGGTCACTTTGTCTTGGGTCCACCTGTGCCAGAAATCCTCTGAATTGTCAGCAGCATGCCAGGCGTCCAAAAGGTTTTTGGAGAAGATACTACTCCACATCCCTAGGAAGTGGGAGAGGTACAGTAAATAGCACTGAGGTAAACACAAGGAAGTTCTTTTAAAAATTGCCTTCTGCTCCTTCCACAGCTCTTCTCTAACTTTATCATAATCCTATTCAATTTTTGCATAAGCCCAGGCATCTATTTCAGTGGTAGTGTGGTCTCAGAAGCCAATCTTATTTCAGAAGAAATTTCAAAGTATTTTCCCTTCCACCATGTTTTGCCTGGAGAGAGAGAAGTTTAACACGGTCATTTTCTGATTTTAATTTCCATGAATGAAGAAATATTTTCAGCCGGCTCCCTCCTTGTTTTCCCTCTTTCTTGCCCTCTTTCTTTTCAACATTTCCTTCAGCTTCCACAAAGTCTTAGAGATTTCCAATTTTCAATACATTTTACAAGCTACCAGAAATGGTGATGCTTTAAAAGAACTCACGAAAGTATTTAGCAATTTATTTGTCATTTTCATTTCATTTTATCTTAGTATAAATGAGAAAACCACCTTTGCTAGCAAGGGCAGTTGAATGAGTTTCAGGAGTCATGTTAAATTTCATCAGTTGGCTGACCCAGTGCCTCTGCTGCTGCATGCAAAACAGAAGCTTTATGTGGACTAAGCTCCAGGATCATTAATGTGTGTATTAAAACCTTTTCACCCCCCCAGGCTCGTGATTCACCTTGCATGAAGCAGATCCGGGACTCAGGAAGTTTCTTCATCAAGCGACCCATGAAGAATTCACTGCCAAAATCTTCCGCGCGAATGAAGGCACCATACTTCAGGAAGCCCACCTCATACGGTGTGAATTCCACCCACTCTGCCAACACACACACACACACCTCCCAATGTTAGCTGCAGTACTAAAACCAGTCAAGTCACCAGATGTGGAAACCTTTCAGGTTTTCGCACACAAGTTGACTTCAAGGCCAAGTTGGACAGGGCCCTGGGCAACCTTGTGTAGATCCAGGCCTGGAGGTCAGTGGCCCTGACTGTGGCAGGGGTTTGGAACTGTATGTTCCTTGGGGGCCCTTCCAACCCAGACCATTCTACGATTCTATGATTAGCATGGGCACCAAGTAAACCCTGCTGACAGCTGCTGCTGACCCAGCTATCCCACTGCCTACAGGTTTGTGAAGGAACAACATCCGGGCTAAGGGAAAATTTAAATTCTTTCTTTTTGTCTTGCAAGTGTGAAGTTCTCATGTAAGGTGGGCTAGAATATGGATTTACTTCAATTGCTTTTATTGCCTTTAGCCAGTCATGGAAAATGTATATTAAGCAAATTTAAAGCTCCAGTGAATCACCTTCTTTAAGATTTCAGAGTGTTTCTAAGACACTGTCACAGGTGTATGTTGAGTTGTTAGTTTGAAATTAATGTTTGAATATGCACATTTACATGTCAGGAGTTCTTGCAAATACTGAACTGTTGCTGTCTCTCCTGTGGCTGTCCAGTTACTCTTTATATTTCCGAACTGGACTTCTCCTGGCATGCAGTGAGAATTAAAAACAAGTCACCATTATTTACAGTATCCTCATGCTGTATCTCCCCAGGTACAAACATCGGCCTTTTTGCAAACTGAAACATTACCTCTAAAATCTTTGGTGGTAACTTTGTCCTTGACATTGAGGGCAAGGTAGATGGGCAGTGGGTTCTGACCCTGATTCACTGCCCGGCGTTGATCGGAAAGTCTGTGGTGGCATTTCTGGATTTGGAAAAAAACCCCAAGAAATGATTAGCTCATAATCAGTTTCATAAAGCTATCCGTTTATAAAGTCTGAATATGGGATATAATTTTCCTGAATTTCCTCCTAAATTTACTTCCATGTGCATGACTAACTGAGCGCAAGGAAATCAGGAGAACAGGAGTAATTGTTAAGATGCCACATTCTACATTAAGCATATAACAACAGTAATGAGTTGCTTCACACACTATTCTAACTTTGCATTGCTAAATTGAAGTGTAAAAATAGGGTAGATTTGGGTAATTGGCTAATATATTTCATCTGTTAGACGCGAGTTCTCCAAGACAGCATATTAATGACCCTTCTAGTCAAGAGGCTTTTTTGAAAACCATATGGAAAGTTAACATCCACAGAGGAAAAATCATTGACCTGTTCAATATTAACAGCTTATTTTGTACATTTTGAGTGTGCTTCAGCCAAATGAAATTCTAGCAATTTTTTCTAGCTACCGTTGAGGCCAGAAACACAAATTGAAATATGATGTGAAATGGGAGTATGATTAATTTTATCTGTTCGACCTAGACAAAATGTAAGTCATGTTTAGGGGCTTTAAAATGAGTTAAGCCTTTTACTATTTTACATGGAAAGTTTTGCTTGTGTCACTACAACAAAATTAAGAACAGGAAGTCTTGAGAGATCAAATTCAAAGTAACTGAAAGGCAAGTTCACAGTTTCTGTAGCTAAGATGTCTCAGAAGCTGTGGAGCTATGCGTTGTCGCATCACTAAATCACAAAATGCAGTAGCTATGTATGAAGTACATCTGCAATAGATTCGAGGTATGACTGCAGCATGGGTGAATATTGCAGCAGTGGAAATATAAAAACATGGGGCCATAAAAAGAACTCTTATAGAAAAGGAGATTTAAAACAAAGACAAAAATTCCTATTAAAAGATATGAATCTCAAAAATTTCCTGGACAGATATGCTGTTAGTTGGCATGCTTTTTTAACTTTAGAATTAGCTTGAGCAATCATACTTATGGCTCCAGTGTAGACATATGATTCTATATGCTGTGCCTGCAGGTTATAAATATAAACTAGTGCTGTTTTGCCTACATATTAGGTACAGTGTTACTGGCCAGGTGCCGCTTCCTAGGGTTTTAATTTCTTCTAATGGACATAAAGATCAAGCCATCAATTTTATGAGAAGAAAGATGCATAGTAATTACCCCATCATTTAACATGGATTCAATCATGAGCCCCCACAGATCAATAAAAGATGTCTTATGGCCTGCTTGGGTCCTTTGGCTCAGTTCCCTGTAATAATTCCTCAGACTTCTCAAGCAAAAAGCACCCATCTTGCACTTGGCTGCTTGCTTTCGAGCTTCGATAATTATTTCTCCAATGTCCTTACGTGACCAATCAGCATCTTCATACAGTTTTGTCATGGTCCTGTAGGCAAGAAATATGATATAAAGTAGAAATAAATTAAAATGGTGCTTTTGAAACTAAGGTTTTGCTTTGCAGAGCTTTGAGCACCTCTTATTGCTTTAGCTTTAGGCCACTCCACTCCTTCAAGTAAGTCTAAAGGCAATCAGTCAAAATCACTCGATCTGGGATCCAAAGCAAGAAGCTACACCAGCTGTCTATGCTGTTTCAGTCCAACAGTAAATAACCACAAAGGATCATTTTGCATAGGATTAATGATTTTTGCACTTCCAATAAAATCTCCTCTTTTAGTTAGGGGTAGGTTACTTCAGTGACACCAAAATCATGATGCACAATAGGCCTTTCATAGGTGGTCTTGGCATTCGTAGGCCAAAGATGGAAGAAATAACTCAATAGACCCCTTTTATCTTCACTGAGACCTAGAACCCTAGATGAAGCATGGGTTTTACTTAACACAAGAAGATCCAAATAGCCTCAAAATGACTCCTCACCATGTAGTGCCAGATGAGCCACTGATGTATGAAACACAGTCCAGAACACGCAATTTTTGAAGACCCAAAATGCTGCCGTACATGGCAGTGAGTGCTCTTATCCCACACCCTGCTGTGCTCACAGCCACTATAGGCACCTGTTCAACACAAAAAAGGGCAGAAAGCATAGGTGGAACAGTGGCATCAAGGCACATCATGTCAAAACATGACAGACATGAAAAGCAACATCCAGACACTAGTAAAATGAAAGACATACATTAGAGATAAAGCAGCATATTTCTATGAGTTATAATTAGTATAATTTGCTGGATATGCCTGTGAGGTATACTAGAAAATTTTTCAGGAAGGATTTTTAAGAAACATGGACCAGACTCCTTGGTTTGAAGTTCCGTCACATGATTCACTTGAAAGCCAAGTGGAAATAGAGACTCTGCTCACACAGACTGTTGAGGTCTCCAGCTGAGATCACCCTGGCTGCGAACAGCACCTTGGAGAAAGAGTTCCTGACAGAGATCTTCAATCCTCATCTGGTCAGCGGGGAGAAATCACTCCTCATCTCCAGGCCTGAGGGAAAGGAGAGAGAAAAATCCCCCAGCAGTGCCTTTGCTGATATACCTCATGCTCTTGCAGATCTTCCTCCAGATGAAGAACATCCTTCAGTGCAGCAGCAACCACCCTTCTCCGGTTTTGCAGGAAATTCTGTTCATCAGTGCACAGGTCAAACCCCAGGCGGGCGTCTAGGTTTCTTCGCCTGAAACACAGACCCTGAGTCCTAAGACCAGGGCCCAAATATTATTATTCACTATGGTCGACTGCAGCTACGTCTGTATGTGTTTTCAGTCCGGTTTGTGGACAATGTAATGTAATAAATGAGAAAGAGCAATGCCACAGACAGGCCTCTGCTAATTGCTGTAGCTGCCAACAAGAATGCAATGGGGAAGGCAGAGCAGAGCATGACATACTGACCTGGTATGGTAATGAGGTTCCCATAACACACATGTGGGGGGGTTTTTGCTTATGTAAGTAATTTTGCAAGTTATGGGCCTGAAATTGCACAGTAGCTTTCAACAGGCACTGCAGTTGATGAGGGAAACAACTATCATGCCTTGGTTTTGGTTTGTTTGTATAATACAGAAATAGGATTGCTTTGTGGAGCTCTCTCTCTCCACCTGTGGACATAATGATATACACAAATCAAGTTCTACTGAGCTGCACTAACAGCTTGGAAACTTGAAAAAGGAGAATCTGGCAAACAAAAAGTCTGCAGCTGAAAGATGAACACACCTCTGCTTACAACTGATCCTGTATGGACCCCTGCTGATTTCAAATGAGCTTTGTGCAGGGGCAAATGCCCCCCAGTTACAGGATCAGGTCTTGCTGGAGACTCACTTACCATTCATTTGCCTTTGTGTACAAGTCAATTGTCCTGTCCTGAAAATCGCAATACAAACAGTGTAAGCATGCTCAGGTCAATAACCCTGTGCCTTCCTCCCCCACTCCTTCTACTGGCTGAATTCCACTATCTTTGCAGTCCAAAAAGCAGCTGCAGAGCCTGGCCAGAGATGCGCTGGGTTATGGGAGATATAACGAGCTCCAGCACAGTCTGAGTTGAACAGAAGTGGGCTGTTAATCCAAGCTAGGTGGGCTTGGGGCCCCTCAGCCTTTCCTAGCTAAACACCTAATTTAACCTTCATTTTCTGTGAAGGTCACTGAAAGCTGGGCATCTGAACCACAGACATATGGATATTTTCTGTTTCATCTGCTGCTTCAAGCTTTCTCTTAGCAAATGCAAGTCTTAATTATCATATCCCTTACTGTTAGCTCGCATTCTACATTGATTAACATATCTAGTGTGTCCCAAGGAAATTAATTTAAACTCAGAACAGGGTTGAATGGCATGCCTGGAACCAAGTGCAGAATTAAAAAAAAAAAAAGAATAATAGCATAGTTGCAGAGTGACTGTCATTCACACCTTACACTGTAGCTTGTGTCGTGTCTGATGGGAACTGCATCACTGAACTGTCAGACTCTCATCAACCAACAAACTGAATGTGTATTTGCGCTGGTTTTTATTAACAAAGACTTGTTCTCACCTCTGCTATTGTTATTTTCTCTTGTATAGGAAGCGAGTTCAGAGCTAGAGTCACAGACTCATTCATATCCCTTTCATTTTGACTTGATATAGACTGGAAAAAAGGGTAAAACCAAAAAAAATCAATAAGGACAGTTGATCATTATGCAAAAGGGAGGGAAAAAGAAGTAAAAGCAATATCCTGTGCCTCACATACATACACCTATCCATTCCCTGCAGATGCACTCAGGTCTTAGCGGTCATGGAATCATAGAATGCTTTAGGTTGGAAGGGACCTCAAAGATCATTTAGTCCCAACCCCCCTGCCATGGGCAGGGACACCCTTCACTAGACCAGGTTGCCCAAAGTCTCATCCAATCTGGCCTTGAACACTTCCAGGGATGGGGCTTCCATAACCTCCGTGGGCAACCTTTTCCAGTCCCTCACCACCCGCATAGCAAATAATTTCTTCCTATCATCTAATATAAACCAACTCTCTTTCAGCTTGAAGCCAATGCCCCTTGCCCTGTCACTGCACTCCCATTTTCCTGTAGGACCCCTTCACGTACTGGTAGGCAGTAATTAGGTCTCCCTGGAGCCTTCTCTTCTCCAGGCTGAACAAGCCCAACTCTCTGAAGCCCAAACAAATCCACAACGAAAAGCCAGCTGTTCATTATCAGTGATCACATACCCTGCTGAGCCTCCTCCGGCGTGGTAGTGCCACAGTGAGGGCCGACTGATTGTACTTGATGTAGTGGAACCTGGCTGGGGAGGTTGGGCAGAGGCAGGAGCTCAGCGTGTGGGTCTGGGTTCCTTCATATGATCCATCCACACTTAATGCAAACTTTCTCTCTGAATAAAAGGAGTTTCAAACTTAAGTTCTTCAGAAAAAAATGTGGATAATTTGCTTGCATGGTAATGTAGGATATGCCTTTAAGTAATGACTTAATTTGGATGCCCAAGTTATACAATAAATAGACTCAACATAAGCTTTCGGGTTTCAGCTTTAGAGCTGAGTTTCTGCAGAACGTGCCACTGAGTAACAGTTGCTGTAGTACCACTGCACTTCCCCATACACTGTGACTGCTGAGACTATGGCTCTGTTTGCTAAATAATGATTCACAGCTGGTAACAGTTTTTTGGGGAAAAAAAAGGACTTTCTCCTGTAAGTTCCTCAGCAATAAGACAGTATGTGGTACTAAAATTTTATTATAGTATAGCAGAAATAAAGTATTTTTTTTCCATAGCAGAACACAGTTCTCTTTGGAACCAGTAAAATCTCAGTCCCTCTATCATCTTTCCCTTCATTTCAACCTGTAATATTTCTTTTTAAAGGATTTCTAGCGCTTACAAAAATACCATCTGGTGGCTTTTGTCCTTCATATAATAAATGCCAGATATGCCTCTTCACGTAGTTGAAAAACTGATCTGTATATAGAGTAGTATCAAGCCAGGTTCAAAGTGAAATATACATTGTAAATTCACACACTCAAAGGTATATAATCAGCTTTCAAAAGAGCTGTCAATCATTTTCAGTCACATCTAGCAAACATCTTTACTGTGACAATTGTGTTCAACTGGATGACCCACAAGCTAAAGCAGTTTGCTGGACTGGAGCCATCAGAGTGAGACTTTTAAAAATTGTGTAGGAGACACACGGGTCCACAAGTGTGGGCTCGACAAGGTAGTGATGCACTGCCAAAAATGTGCAGCCGATGTCTTTGGTAATATGCTGTGCATCTTGTCTTTCACCTAGTGGCATGTTTTATATTGTTATCCCTAAAGAAATTTTAAGAGGTGTAATTTAGAAGAGGCCCAGTCCTCATCCTACTCATTTTCTTTGTCTCTGAATCCACAAACAACAGGAATTAGCTCCAGTTTAATTAGCTCAAAAAAACCCCACAATACTTTCGAAAGCACAGATACTTTGGAAAATTCCTAGAATCTGGAAAGATGTTATAGAGGGGAATATTTTGTGGGGAAACCAGCCCACACGCTCATCACACCACATGATGTAGTAATCATCTGCATATTTTTGACCAACTACAGCCCCCCCTCCAGAGGCCACTGCCATCAGTGAGATTTTGTCATGCATCTCAAATACTTTAAAAGAGGGTGTTTAAAAGTAAAAACAGATTTAAAACCGTTTTAAAACATCTGCCATAAAGTGGCGGCCAGATTTGCTCCATAAATCAGTGAAAGGCTCACCAGTACTGTCCTTCTTCAGCCTACCACCATTCACCTGCACGTCCAAACAGGAAACTTCACGGGACTGCAAGAGACAACCAGGAAAAAAGTGTTTGCTGTTGGCAGAGCTCTGCCTCAGCTGGTCACTCAGGCACGTGTGGGGCATATGTGGGGCCTTGGGACTCTGGACACACACCTCTGAAGAGATAGTGCCAGCTTGTAACTCCCTCAAACCACTCTAGGGAGGTGGCTTTGGGCTTCCATGTGGGAAATAACAGATCATGTAGGGATGAGGGAAGAGAAGGGATCTGCTCGCTCCTGCATGGAGGAGCATCCCCACAAGGGCCTGGGGCAGGCCCAGTCACAGGGGAAGGCTCCCTGCGGGGACGGGGTGCTCAGCCTGGCTCTCCCAAAAAAGACAGATGGATGTTGGCATCCTGAGCTCAGCTCATTTCAGGCAAAGGTGAGCACTGGCAGCTCACAGCTTTTGCAGCTGCTGCCTCTCCGCATGTGAGTAACTGGTGGGGACAGCATGGGAAAGCCAAAGTTGACATGATGCCTGCATCTCAGCCAGTGCCCTCATACCACTGGATGGAGAACTGCCCAGTACCTTTAATACTGTCTTTGCAACAATCATGGCTATATGGCAGGGAAAGGACTATGAAATAAATTACCACTAGAACTCCATTAGTAACAATGTTTTCAGGAGGATCCGGACTAAAAGACAAAATGGAAAACAATTAAAAATCAACACTCTCTTCTTTCTGTTTGTTTAACTGTTGGGTTTTGAGGGTTTTATTTTGTCTTTACACTCTTCTTTAACCATTATTTCATTATATTAATCTTTAAAAGTCCACCTTTGGGGAGGCAGCATGGGCAAAGAGCACCAGAAGATCTAGCTGGCCATTCAATCCAATTTGCCTCTCACAGATTTGAGCCTGAGGTTTATTTATGGAGATCTGGTGAAGAGATGAGCTCCTCACTCTATCAGGCAGGATCACTTTCTGGCACACTGAAGCAACTTTACACGGGGATGGCATAATTACAATATTGCCCTGTATTGCTCAGATCAAACCAAGGGGATCAGAGCTTGTGAATTCATCCAACATACTATAACAAGGAAGAAAATTTACCATTTACCTTAAAAATCAACAGCAGCACTAGGACTGATTTATATGCTATTTCTCTCCATTAACTGTAGACCCAGCACAGAAACACAGTAAATAATCTTTTTAAATCCAGTCCCAGAACTAAAAAAAATTCCAAGTATCATTTTCCCAACATTTTCCCACAAAGCAAATGTCTGTGATGCCACAGGAAGGAGCAAGGGTTTGAAACTTTAAACTGCCTCCTGTGCAGAATGCCCTCTACAGCCCAGTGAGCAGGAGCTCTCAGGGACATCTCTACACTCCTATCAGCATCTGTGCTCTCTTCTCCCTGTGTCTGGATGCACAGTGTAAACGCACTCACATTAGGCACTGCCATGCACCCCTTCTCCATTCAATGCCACAGAAGTGTTTCCCTCAAGACCCAGAGTTCCCCTCTACGTTACTCAGATGGTGACACAGTTAGGGGACTGCAAGTACAAAATGTTTTGTGTCAGTAACCTTTTGTTTCTGGTTGAAACTGCTGTTGAACACGTATGTGACCTTACGCACCTGCTCTCCATTGTGAATTCAACCTCTAGCTCCTCTTTTCCCTGCAAAAGACAATGAAGGCGGTCACTGCAGGTTGGTCCTCCTGCAAAGAGAAACACCCTACAAGAATCTGTGTTCTCCAGAGGCCTCTATACACCAGTGTCCACATTTTGTTACTGCACATGCAACAGATTTCATTTTCTTCATGTTGTACCTGTGATATGTCTAGCATCACATACTCCTAACATCATATCCATTATTTTGGCAGACTCTTGGTTTAGACCTCGCAGGACTACACACTGCATGGCCTGTTGGTGGTTGTTCCCCTTCCTGTAGTCATAGGTTCACCCCTCACTGTTTCATAGGCCAGCTGCAATTCCCCTTTCCCCTTCTCCTCCCCACAAGCTCTCACTCTCCCCACCGATCATCAGCGTGAGCGAGGCTGGATTTATCTGGTGCATTCAAATCTTCCAGCCCCTCTCCCAGCCCTCACCCCCAGCCTGTGCAGATGGGCCTGGTGACACATAAACATGGTGCCACACTTGGGCAAACAAACCCCAGGTGTTCTGGAGGGTATGCTTTGGTTTGGTGGAGTAGACATCTAGAGTCATTGAATGCTCAGACTTCATCCTTGCCTTTTTTAATTGTCTGCCCCTGAGATTTCCTTCCTCCTTTGCAGGTTTTGATACAAGTCCCATTATCTTGTCGCCCTCCTAGCACTTAGGAAAATACAGAGTGCTCTGACAGTCTTTCCAAAACAGGTGTCAAATCAAATCAGTACTCACACAAGTCCTAGGTTTAAACACTGACCTTAAAACTTTATACTGAAGTTCTCTCAACCATGTGAAATTGAGACCTGCTGAAAAATTCGTGGGGTTTTTTTAAATAGTTCAGCTATAGAAGTGTTGTGTGCATTTTCCAAATATGCTGAATGCCACAACAGGTTTGAGGGTTGTGACTGCACATCGCTACTTTTACATCAGCAGAACATTATGCAGCTCAGAACCACCAGCTCCAAGTATAAAGGGATGCCCAGAACTACTGGGGTAAGCTCTTGATATTTTGACATCAAGGTCAGCAACCAAACAATCCAGTCCAATAATGTTGGCCAATTCTGTGAGACAGACATGTTTACATCTGACCACATCCCCTTACCTTTGGTCTTGAATTTCATCCATACCTGTGGATTCAGCTGAAAAGATAGCTGAATGTTTTCTCCAAGCTGGATTTTGGAGACGTCAAAGAAAACAGTTAGGAGATGGTCATCTCGAGTTATGCTGTCCTCATCACAAACTTTTAGTTCCAGAATGTTCTGGGATTAAAAAAAAAAAGATTATGTAAGGAGTAAGGTTTGATGAACATAACATGCCACAGAGACTTCACTTTAGCTGAAGAAATCTGTGAAAATAGTTCAAGAATGAAAAATTGGAAATTTTGCAGTTGCTCTCTACAGACTCTCTTGACTTTGCAGGCCAATACAGTCTGAAAGCGAAATAGCTACAGTAAGAATGTAACTGTTTTGTAAAAGAACTCAGAACAGCAGAGTGGAAGGTCTATGTGGCAGGTTTGGTATGTGGTAAGAACATCTGTTGAGGATAGCCACCTTCCTACCTTAACCTGGCTCTGAATTGTGAAGTGGAAGGTTTCATTCCATGTGGGGTTCTTGCTGTTCTGGACTGTCTTGGTACGGAAATGCTGCACTGAGGCTGTTGGCAGGCTCAGGCTCACATAGCAGTCGGACTGGGTTACTGTTGAAGAAACAGAAAGTGTGAAAGCAACGGACCGATGAAACACAGCTAGTACCCCATAAGGTGGTGCACTGTGTGAGTTTTTAAGCTCCATACTCAGGGTAATATGCAGAACATGGGCCAGGATGCTAGCTAAGGCACCATCAAGCCAGTGCTAGACATCCAGATTGCCTTACTTATGTGAAGCCCCGACAGTTTGCTCTTCTGGAGAGCTATTACTTTTAATTGCTAGAAAAACAACAAGCATGCAAAATATGCAGTTACATTACATTCCTTTTCAAAGAGATACATAGCCAAACTGTCTATTTAATTCAGGCATCTAAGGTTTCAATGCTGATGAGCCACAGGGGCACGCACACGCAGCAGACACACGGGGCTGGGCACCATGAATGGTGGTGCTGCTGGTCAGGAGCATGAAGCAGATAATGTTAGAAGCTGTGACAGGGGCTGCCTAGCTCCTGCATGCCTTAATATTTCTGGGGTAGCTTTGGCTGTCAGCTTTGTCTGCTGTACTTTCTGGAACATCCTTTAGTTCCTCTAGCACGTCAGGCTGCCAACATGGCGGAGACAGGAACTCGTTGCACTCAGGGTTCCCATGAAGCCCCATTGCTGTCACAGAGGGTGGGTCTTCCACCAAGGCACCTGATCTCAGCCTGCATTCTTCCCTTTTAGAATGTTAAAGAAGGGAACACACACACATACCATAGAGCTCATCATCAAAACGTTTCAGTTAAAAAAAAAAACAAGAAAAAACTTTCAAGAAAAAGATATTAATCATCCATGGAGAAGTGCATTTAATCCTCTCTGAAGTGGATTAAAATGAGCACATTGAAATGTTGAACACTGATGGTGTAACACTTGATTTGAGAAGCACCTGTCCTGAGGCAGTTTTTGCCAGTAAAGCTGCATTAAAAATATTGCTTAATGTCACTATTTTCACCTGCATCTCCGTGCCTCAGAGCGGCAAAGGCATTTGCAACACTTGATGTGCAGGCAGAAGCTTTCCTGTGCTTCCCAGCAAGCTGACACTGCTTCTTTGCAAGGGATTGCATCGCTTTGCTCTTAATTAGAGACGTGTTCAGGTCATAAAGAGCACCTATGAGTCTTCATGTTTCCGGATGTAGGGAGGGCAGCTTTAGTGTTTTCATTTTCCTTTCTCTGCTGAAGAGCCCAGTTTGTAAAGTTTTGCTTCCCACCTGAGCTCCGCCATAAGCGAGGGATGTTCGGGGCTTTGGTATGAAATGGTGGTTAGCAGTCTGCAGTGCTCACGTCATCAACAAGCACTTTCATTCTGAGGTCAAAGTAGCCTGCTTGTGCATATATTTCATCATTGTTATTGGGAAATAAAAGGCAAATGTGAATCATGAGATTAACAATCCTGTAGACCCACACTCAAAAGTCAGGGATGACTTACCTTACAGAACACGATTGGTTAGTTGGGGATGACAGCCTATGCAGGTGCCAAAGATAACATGGGGGACTACTGCCCAGAAATGCTAATCCCATCATTAGCCTTATACTTCCTCTATTTGTAACTCCACCCACTCCAGAATTCCTGCGATTGCATAGCAGGCACACCTTCATCTGAACAGACTGAAGGCTTGTCCCACTTAGTTTCAACAGTAGACCTGACTTTGGGAAACACAGAACAATTGACATGGCCCCTTATCGCACTCCATGTGTAAGAACTAACAAACCCAGCCTTTCCTTTTCCCCTGATTGCCCTGAGACTTAAATCATCTTTGAGTAACTCTGTAGCTGTGACACAGGCAAAGATATATAAATTCTAATATAGTATCAAAACATGTAGAAATCACCTGAGCTTCCAACAGTCCTAATAGTTCCCAGGCTTCTATGTGCATCCAGAAACCATCTGTATGAAAATCCTTTTTTATCTCTTGGGAGTCCAGACTGACATTAGCACAGACTGCTGTCAGCCTTCGGGGTGACCCTTTGAGGGGTGGCCAGCAGGGACAGGGAGGTGACTGTTCCGCTCTACTCTGCCCTCGTGAGGCCCCATCTGGAGTGTCCAGAGGTGGGGCCCACAATACAAGAAAGATGTAGAACTGTTGGAAAGGATTCAGAGTGGGGCCACGAAGATGATCTGAGGGCTGGAGCACCTCCCCTACGAAGAGAAGCTGAGGGAGCTGGGCTTGTTCAGCCTAGAGAAGAGAAGGCTGTGGGGGGACCCCATTGCAGCCTTTCAGTCCCTGAAGGGAGCATACAAACAGGAGGGGAATCAACTTTTCAGAAAGGTAGATAATGGCAGGACAACGGGTAATGGATTGAAGCTAAAGGAGGGAAGGTTTAAATAGGATATTAGGGGGAAGTTTTTTACAGAGAGAGTGGTGAGGTGCTGGAACAGGCTGCCCAGAGAGGTGGTGGATGCCCCGTCCCTGGAGCTGTTCAAGAACAGGTTGGATGGGGCCCTGGGCAACCTTGTGCAGATCCAGGCCTGGAGGTTGGCCTGTAAGTGACCCCTGCCTGCTGCTGGACTGTATCTTACACCTTTAAGAAACAACTACTTGTCAGATGTCAGAGCTCTGACTTTCTCTGGGGGACTCCTCACACAGCCACTAAGCAAGCATGTTTTCTATCTCCAAAATGTGTTTGATGATGCCTTTGTACTTCAGAGGTGCTCTCTGAAGCCTAATTACCTCTTCCTCCTGATGTATTTTCCCCATGTTATGAAGAAGGCACTTGCAACATCCAAGTACGTTTTTTAGACATCTTGGATACCTCAGGCCTGTATTCTGCCCAGTCAGCTCCAAGCACAAGCAGATGTAAGAATTGGGATTCCACAGCATATGTGAAGCAAGCCAATCTGTCAAACCACAGTATTTCATGGCCTTGTACCATGTATACATAGAATGCTCCCACTGTCAGCCATGTGCAATCACATCTTCAATACCCTGGTATGTAACTTGAACCACCACCTCACTGTGGCAATTACGCTCACACACGGTACATACAGCAGAGCTTCACAACAGAGACCTGTTTTGTCCCTCCCCCAGACCACGACACGAGCAGAAGTCAAACCTGCTTGGGGTGACAGCCGTGGTATCACTGTGGGGCAACATCCTGCCAAAGCAGGTGTGGCAGCAGGTGTTTATGACAGCACAGACTTTTCGTCCAGTTATTACACTAAGCTTCTAATTATCTTGCAGGACTGGATCTTAATTGTGCTTTACCATTTGAAGGCATTATAGCGACATGGTCCACGCTCTGAAACACACCATAGCCCTAGCCCCAAGCTGCATCCCAAGCAAGATGGGCACCAGCTGCCCTGCCTTGAGCTCAAATCTGACCCAGCTCACAGTCAGCTCAAATTCAAGCAGGGATAAACCAGAAATTTCTGATTTTAATTCTACCTCCTTTTTTCGATGCTAACAGACACAACCTCCAACCCACATGTAACCTTGGCAGAAAACTTGATGTCATCCTCCTCTTTGTTGGACTGACTATTTCTAAGGGCTAGATTATTTCATGAGTCTTAGGGTATGGAATTTTTTTCTTATTGCGCTGAAGGGATCCAAATGAAGAATAACAGGCTCAAACACTGTTTGCTCCGGTCATCTCCTTGATTATGTCTCCCCTCACTTGGAACAATTCATGTCATAAAATGTAAACTATCACAACCAGCTGAAAAAAGCATATTCCTTCTTCCTCTCCACACTATGGATCTGAGGAGAAATCTTGCTGAGGGTGGGTGGACTCAGTTTTCTTGAGTGCAGAATATCACATAATTTAGAACACTGGAACTTTTCATATTCTCTTTAAAAAAAGAAGGTGGGTTCCTTCTGTGAAAGTAAGCATCGTCCTTCTCAAGGACATTCACAATCAGACTATCAGAATTCATTCATTCTTGGGAGAGCAGGCCCTGCCTCCAGGGAGCATCCGACATTAATCTCCTAATAGCTAAACTTCAATAAAAAGCTTTCACACTTTCTCACACCTCGCTCTTCAAACTGTGTGCAGCACCCTAAAAGTATCCCTACAAAAGCCGGTCTAGTCCTTAAAGCATCCCTTTGCTGAGATGTTGCTAAATGACCTTACATTTTTCCGCTGCTTTCTCCCTTCGGGCCTTATCAATCCACATCCTCTTACTTTATAATGAGATTACAAGCAGCACCTAGAACAATAGGCCGTCAGTATGTAATTGCAACTGCTCAAATGGTGAAGTAAGTAATAAATGACAGTGAAACAGTAGCAACACTGTAAGAACAAAACACCAGAGGAAATCTGTGGGTTCCTGCAATAAGTATCATATTGAACCATAGTTCCTGAAACAATCATGTAATTCACTGGCTGTATTTCTTTTCGGGATCATAGAATCATAGAATGGTCTGGGTTGCAAGGGACCCCAGGGATCAGAGAGTTCCAACCCCCCTGCCATAGGCAGGGACACCAACCTCCAGGCCTGGATCTATACAAGGTTGCCCAGGGCAACATCCAACCTGGCCTTGAACAGCTCCAGGGACGGGGCATCCACCACCTCTCTGGGCAGCCTGCTCCAGCACCTCACCACTCTCTCTGTAAAAAACAGTACTCCAGATGGGGCCTCATGAGTGTAGAGTAGAAAGGGACTCTCAAGAGCCTTCCCAGTAATTGATTTCATATATGGTAGCAACTGCTACTGCAATGCCATAAAGTATATTTTTTTAATATAAGTGCAAAACATACTTAATAATTTTATTAAATATTGAACCCAAAATAATATCAGCCTTATATAAAGAAAGTCCAAAACTTGAAAGTTTCCAAAGTTAAAAAGCCTGTTTAAAAAAATAATCCAAGAAAGCTTAAAAAAAAATTCATTTTCTTACCAAGAAAAAGCTGAAGAATATTTTTAACTCCATACAAGTCAAGGTCCATTTAGCCCATGGCCCACAGGCAGTGCCCTCTCTATGTTTTTAGAAAGCAGGGAATGATGGCTTAAAATTGCTCAGCTCAGTGTACCCATGTTGTTGCCTATTGTGATCCTTTTTCAACCCTTAACTACCTGTTTTGTTTTTCTTTTGTTAATTCCACTTAATGATATTGTTTCTCTCCAGTATCTTGTTCTTAAGGCCCTTTTCTTTTTTTGGGAGGGATCTTGTTAGGGATGGCTCCATCCCTGGAGATATTCAAGATCAGACCTGACGGGGCTCTGAGTGACCTGATCTAGTGAAGATGTCCCTGCTCACTGCAGGGGGGTTGAACTAGGTGACCTCTAAATATTCCTTCCTAACTAACGTATTCTATGATTCTATGATATGAATGCAAGAGGAGAATATGCCCCATATTTAGTGGTGGATGTCTAAAAAAGCAAGCAAGACAGCAAGCATCATCTAATGTTCTCTCAGCCCTAACAATTTAAGATTCAGAGACTTACTAAGACAAACTTCACTGGATTTTTCTTCTATGAACTTGTCCAGTCTCTGCCTGGAACCCACATTAACTTTTGGCATCCAAGACCTTTTTCCATGCAGAGATCTCAAGCTGAGCCACATTCTGTGAGAAAAAATGTCCCTCCATTTATTCTGGAACTATGGTGATCGCTGAATTTGAATTTTTAATTCGCTGCAGAGAAAACCCTGTTTTTAAGGGTGAGTGGGATTGGTGCACATCCAAGTCTCACCTCATTAGGGAGTCAGGATGCAGACGGGACACAGACCCAAATATGGGAACTGGCCAGTGTTCACAGGTCAAGGAATATCAAGAGACCCAATGAGCATAATGGGGACATGGGTGTGCTCAGTGGGAAGGGGGAATGTGGAGAAGATAAACAAGGCACTAAATTCACAGGTGGTATCGATGACATCTGATGTGCATCAACACCCAAGCGGAAATTAGTGCTCTAAAGTACACACTGATCAGTAGGAAGAAGAGATAGAATAGTGCCGGGGTGCATTAAAAAGATTCAGGGTTTAAAAAACAGAGTGAAACAATTTAAATTTTCTTAGATAAAAGTATTATCTTACGTACTGAACTTCTCTTAAAGGTCTTGCACTATCTGTTTTATGGGAGATGTTGGTGAGGTTTTGAGAGTCTATTGTTACAGGTTATTTTTCCCACCTCCACTACCTGGAAAATGGAGCAGATAGACCAATAATGAAGTTTAACTGGTAGCACTGGGTTGCAAGACCTTCTAATGCTAGATGAGTTTTAAACAAAGTGATCCAAAAACTCTACAGAAACCTGGTGCAAGAACGGATTCTTGAGAGGAGAAAGTAACAAACTGGAATTCACTCTGGAAACCAAAGGATGGGCACAATCAGTGAGAGATAGGAGAAGCTGATTTAAAATGTTAAAAATCTGTAAGATGATTAAGAAATAGAACCAGCGAAGGAAGAATGAGGGGACCAAAAAAAAAAAATCAGTGTTAAGAAAATGGTAAGAAGTCTGAGTCGATGGTGATGGGGACCCACATCTTTCTGGAAGGATGCAACAAGCTAATCTCTAGGGAACCATAAAGGTGACAACCTAACATTCTCCCAGTTTTGTACAAAGTTTTGCTGGTTTGTAAATGGTGTATTTTTTATCTCAAGCCTCCCATTTTTATTGTTTCTCAGTCAGCCATGTACAGTTACCAGTAAGTAATTTGCAATAGCTTTGGCATTGCCAATGAATTTAACCAGAGGTTAAATTAATTTATTAAAACATTTGAAATCTAGGTTTATTTTATATGATAAAGAGCCTGTCACTGAAATCTGTGACTTATACAAGGCTAGCTGCATAGAAAACTAAATCCTGGAATGGTTTAAAGGCAAATCTTTCTGATGAATGCAACTGACAAATTTGACACTCAACAAAATCAAATGGTACTAGAACTAAGCTGCTATCAACCAAAAATGGATTCAACAACTAAACACAAGCAAGGCAGTGCTGCGTCTGGTATGATTTTCCTTTCCTACATGATGCAAGTACCCAACAAGCAAAGCATTCGCTTTTGCAAGTATTGGTTTGGTTTTGTTATCACAAATATTACACACACACACCCCCAGTGTTTTTACTGGTCTTATAGTTCCAAATAGCTTGGCAACACGGCGGTGAACATCTGTTGTTCTGTTTTGCAGGCAACATCCAATATATGCTTCACAGTGCAAGACAGGACAGCCTCAGCCTGGAAAGTCCACACTATGCCTTTACTGCTGCTCCAGACCTTGTGCTGTACCCCCAAAAGCACTTCTGTCTTTCAAACTGGTCTTTTAAGCAGCTTTACAGGCTGGTGGGAAGCATCTTGGGTTGGGAAGGAGAAATACCTGAGCATTTCAGCACCTGCAAATTTTCTCTTGCTATAGAAACTTTCTTGTACTGGGAAGAACAACATCAAAACATAGGGAAGTCCCTTCAGAATAAAATTGTTTCAAGACCAAAATAAAATAGCATTGATCTAAATGAGAAAAAGGTGGACAAGAAGTTTGGTAAGCTCATTATCTTGCAGATGGTTTAATAGAACATGATTATGTGGGAGATATCCAAGGTCTGTCGTTTTCCAAACCTTCCTTTCTGTTCAGAGTGCATGTTTGTACCTTCAAATAGGTTTTAGCTGTAGCAAGGGATTTTTCTTTAGCCCATATCTGAAATTCAAATCTCCCTTCTGCATTTTAGAAGCAGTACTATGGACTCTTCTTCCCCATACATTCATCAACAACAAAGCATCTTTAACATTCTTCATGTAAGTTTGGTCTCTAAGAAACTATAGCAAATCACTTTGGAAAGGCACAGGCATCTTACATGATTTTAAGTGAACAAATTTAGCTTGGTCTGGTTCTTACAGAAATTCTCTGAATCTAGACCTTATTTGTATAAATGAAAAAATGTAATACAAGCAGACATCTCCTCGGATTGGAGGTGATTTTCATTCACAGCTTTTTTTTCTAGTGTTTTACAGTCCTGGTATTTATAGAGAATTAACAAACTTGTATGTAACTATCATTTCTGGGGATTTTGTCAAAGTAATTACGAATAGAAAAAGCTAACAGCGTGATCCCTCAACCAAGCTTTGAACCATGACTGTTGTTATGGCTGAATCAAATTTAACAGTCAATGAGAGATGTCAAGTATGCAGTCCTGAGCAGACTGTGACAGGCTCAGGGAGCCTCTGATCACGTAATACTCTGTGATAGGCTCAGGGTGGACACATTACTGTCAGAAGGAACCAAAGAAAGAAGTGCCCCATCTGAACTTCTTACTGTAGTCTTCCCTGTGAATCAAATACCTTTCTTTGCAGGGTCTGTGCAAACATCTTCTGAAACACAACTGTTGGCTAGACTTCAGCATTACGCTGGCAAAGATATAAGAATAAATTGTATCTTCTAACTATGCTACTGCATCTTCAGCACATCATAATCGTGCATCCCCCCTTTTTATAAATACTCTGTAGTGTTTGTGACACTTGGTTATAGTCCAAGTAGATTTATAAGCATGTGGATGCTCCAGGGGTAGAGCAAAGATACTCACTTAAGTCTGCTTTCCTGGCATTTTTCATCCGTATGATTTTTACGGTGAGCAAGTTGCACGGAGAGGGTTCTGTCTGTTGAACACCATACAAAATACATGAGATGAGCATGCGGAGAGAAAGAACAGAAGCACAGTCAACATTAAGTGTTTCAATTCCAAAAATCCAAAACATTTCAGAATTTACTTTTTCCTCATGCTGTTTTCTCCTTCTTCCTAGAAGGTTTGCAGCCAGAGACCCAAAACGTACATTCAATCACGGACCAAACATCAGGTATCCTCCATTTGCCATCTGAGGAAACTTGTGGTAGCCCTCAACTTGAGGTATGTGACTCCTACAACTCAATCATGATGTGATTGTATGATAGTGAGCCTTGCTGTGTTAATAGAGCTGACACACACCTCAGCCTGTGCAAATTCAAAGGATGTCATATATATCCACTATATTTCACAACAAAGAGCAGAAAATCTAGCAGGGCAGGAATTAGTAACGATATCATGGTGTAACGATGCTGCTCATCAGCTGGTTTATAGCCATGTAATGTTTCACGTAAAGCAGTGCTGGCTCTCAGGAAACAAGGACCCAAAAAGTGCTTTCCAGAAACTTTTCAGAAGGGGGAGTGCAAGAAACAACTCTTCTGAATAATTCAGCTCATCCAATCTTCCTTTAAACAAAGATCACAGGAAAGTATTAATGGAAATCTTGGGAAACCACCTAAACCTAAGCAGTTATCAAAATGCATTTAACAAACCTGCCAGGAAACTACTTTGATTTTGTCATCCTCTCTCACACTAAGCAAGGATCAAATATGGTACTTAATCAAAAGCACGGGGGCTTAAGGTGAGGTGCTTCATTCCCCAGACAATTTTCTTTTTAAAGCAATAAAAGGGGGAAAAATTGCATATTAAATGACAAGGGGAAAAAAAGACCAAAAAAGACAAAAACCCCTAGCCAGACACACAACCCAACGCCCAAACCAACTACAAACCTAAAAACAACCCCTTAAAACCAGAAACAAAAAACAGGATCAAAAAAGAACGAGCAAAATCATGTAGTGATGCAACAAACATAAAAGAAACCGCTCATACATACTACCAGTAGAGTGGGGAGCATCACTGCAATGACTAGGTAGATCAATCATAACCATCTGCCACAGTTCATTCCCTTATGCCCCAAAAACTCCCACAATTTTTAAGAGAGCTATATTTAACACCTCGCATTATACCAGTTCCCTGGCTTTCCTTGTGCACTCCTTGGCATTAGTGGCCAAAACACAAAGCAGGCACAAACCCCAGGAGAAGCCCTGCTTTGGTGCTGAAGGCACAGGAGGTGGAACACTACCTCCCAGAGCAGGTCCCTCTGCCACCAAGGGGCTGCCTACACAGCTGACCACAAAGTCTCCTCCATCCCTTTATTACCTGGCTCTTACTGTAGAACAGCCCCATCGCAGTCTTTCTGTGTCTGAAGCAGGTGTGAAATGTGGCAGCAGATGGGTACGGAGAAGTCTCTCCCAGGCAGCTTCTCGTGCTTTAAGCTGCCTGGAGCAGGCAGGCAGGTCTGTTAGTGCCTGACTCAGTGCTGCCTCACCCCACCACCACTTAAGCAATCCCCAGCTGCTCCTCCTCCCTGCCTGGGAGGTGAGTGCACGCTGTACACCTGCACTGAGGTCGGTACTTGGAGGCTCCAGCACTGCAGGGTGGTCTTGGTTGGTAGAAGCCCATTGAGACCTGTAAGGGACCTTCCCTTCACAATTACGGGCACCACACTGAAAACGTTTTATCCTTTTAAGCACCCCCATCACTTCTTGAGGAGGCCACAGTGCTTCTGCACGCTGGAGGGCTGTCAAAACCGCAGGCCCTTGTGTGGAGGTGGCTGGCACCAGCCAGGACCCATCTGGTTTCCAAGGAGTGGGCAAAAAGGACTTCTCTGGCCAAGGACATCCAAACAAACTGCTGTGCAGAAAAGTGGTTTTGGAGCTTTTTATTGCCTACAGGGAATAGGCAGGTCTTTGCTTAAAGACACATTGGGAAGAATTGTGTCGTCCCCATCTCACCTTCCATTTTGCCTGACTTGGGCAGTAAGCCATCTGTCTGCTAGCCAAGCAGTCATCATGGGACAAATACTGCATGAAACAGTTCCCCAATCACCTGTCAAACCTGTAAGAGCTTCCATTGTAAGGGCAAAGCTTTAAAAGCTTTCTCAATTTTCATTTCATAAAGCATTTGGTATTTAAAGAGAGCTATATGCAATAAGTGTTATCCAGACATTAAACAGATGAAGGATGTATAACTAACAGATCACAAAAAGCAGTAGTCCAAGGAAGGTGCCCTCAGAGGCAAATACTCCTGAAGAGATTGTGAACAGCTCAGTTTTAAGCCTACTGCATGCTTTTATCAATGATCTGGAAATTTAAAAACTAAAAAACAAGTCACTATTGGCCCACTATTTTAAACAGAGGATATTGAAATATTGGGGAAGCTGAAGGAAAGAAGCATGGAGTGATCTGAGGGGAGCAGGATCTCCCTCCTTGGAGAAGGAAAGACAGGTCTCCCATCAGCCATCAGGACAACACAGATATCCCAGTGCTGACTTGGTATGCAGCATAGCTCTGTCAGTGCAATAATTAGGCTGTAAGATGGGCTAATTTTCCCTGCTGAAAAGCAGGGTTAATCAGGCTCAGGCTGTGTTATGTACCTATGTGGCTTTTTTCCATCATGTTGTTAAGTTTCCCCTATACAACAGACTGAAACAAATCCTACCTGCTCTATTTCATTTCCAGCAAAAAGATCTGGAAACCATAGGAGTAAACCCAATGGAATATCTGGAAACAATCCAGATGGATCCCATGAGCTGATATGCTACTGTTCTGGAGCTGACCTACAATTGCAGCTGCCTCATACACAGAGGGCTAATAATCTAGATGTAAATGTGCAATACTGTACCTGGAAACAAGGTTATAGCATGCCCTTTCAAGTGTTTCAGGTCCCTGAACACAATGAACATGCTCAAAGGCGAAAAACATGGCCTCCTCCTCCTCTTCCACCATCCAATTGTTCTAGGATGCACCATGAGCCATTTTTTCCCATAGAAATCTTTTTCTCACATCCATTTCCTAGAACTTTGCTCCATGCAAAAATTTGTCCCTTCTGAGCATGATCAAGACCTGGATCTCAACACCAATTGTGCCCTGGTTACTCAGTCTGAAGTTCATTGCAACAGTAGGAGCCTTTTATTATCAAAAGGAAAATAATCTCAAGCAATTTTGAGCTGCTGTGACCAGACCGTTCGTGCATCACAACTCCACAGTGCAGGGCTGCTGTTGTGAAAGGTGGAGCTTGTGATATGTCTGTTACAGAGCTGTGAGAAGACAGTCTTTGGCAGCTGCCTTTCCCCATGAGACCTCTACAATTTTTGATGAGGAGGAACCCCTCTCTTAGGACAACCCTTGCACCAAAAGATCATTTGCAGATGAGAGTCGAACAGTTGCAAAGATTATGGGTGGAAGAGAGCTCTAAAGGCCATCTTGCTCTCCTCTGTGGAGCAGCCACTCCCCATGTTATGTAACACTGCGAGAAACTGCAAGGTAATCTTTCAGGAACAGTCAAGGCAGGTGAAGATGAGTGAGACAGGACAGCCAGCAGCAACTCCAAGAGAAAATGAAGGGGAAGTTGGGCAACATGAATACTACTTAGGCTGAATATAGGTGGGTTTGTGATTAGCAGTCAGAGGATTCATTTGACCACGTGAAACAAAGATGACCTAATCCAGGGGCATTTTTTATTGATAGTGAAAAGTATATAGATTTTTTTACAACACTGGTAGTAACTTATGAAACTTATTTTCAAAGACTGGTGGAAGAAAGCCAGTTAAATAAAAATTTCATCATGGACAGGCAATCAAATCAAAGACAACAACCTTCAATGTGCCATTAATTAAAATAAGCAAGACTAACACAATGGATTAACTGTTTAACAGAGGACTTCTAGTTCAAGTGATTGCTGTTCTGCTGAACAGAAATAAAACGTATAAATACTGGTTTGATTCACATTTTAATGTGCTACATATGTCACTATTTTACATGATACTATATTAATTTATGTAGAGAATGTATATATCAATTGGTAAAGAAATAAAGCAACAACAGTAAACTCAAATTTGTGGCTCTGAAGTTTGTTTTGGATTAAGCCACTGATAAATTCCAATCTGTTCATCTGAACAGTCATGTAAATAGGTTGAATTGGAGTCCAGCAAATCCTCAAGATGATGGAATTTCTACTGCAATTAACACTGCATCAAATATCTTAATCTCATAAAATACTAGACCACCCAAAAAATATCATGTGGCAGGTTCAAGCTAGCAGGCAATGGTCAATAATTCCGCTGCTTCCTCCGTGCCACTGCCAAGCGCAAGGCACGGATTATCAACTTCTCATTGTTCAGGATGTTGTAATCAGTGAGTTTCACCAGTTTGTCAAAATTCTCTTCACTAAAACACACCTCCCTTGTCGTAAATGGGGAGAGGATGCTGGAGACATCAACTTTGCCTTCAGCCATTTCTTCAGGACTCCTTTCCACACCTGAGGGACAAAACACAAGGAGATGCACCAATAGAAGGCTTTTTGCAGTCTGTGGCTCGTATCAGTCATTTAAGTAATTATAGGTATAATAGGCAGATTCAGAGGAAAAGATATGATTTGCCAGAAGGATGTAAAAGTAGTCTAGTAGCACCATATTCTTCAACCTCCAGATCAAATCTTTGTCCAAAAAATGGTATAAACCCAAACAGGTGGGAATAAGAACAACACCATTTAGCAGCAGCGGCAGCCCACTCCTTGAACAACATAAAGCCTTTGTTACCAAAACTAGAAAAATGCAAGCAAAAAGAAAACAAGAGACTTCTAAAGGAAAGCACAACCCTCTCACGGAAAGTTCAGGAGACATGGTGGCACCCTGACAGAAGATATTTCACATGAAAAAAAACCCAGTAAAACAAAACCAACCAAAAAAATCCACTCTTCAAACACAGTCATCAGTCTGGGAGATTAAACATGTGCATGAAACAGCAGCGCATAACAAATGCATGCTTGTAGAGTGTAACAGCTTGCATTGAGGACCTGCCACCCTTGCTCTATGTATTTGAGGAGTTTTAACTTCACGATATTTCTAGCAAGTCCTGTAGAGTAAATACCTATTTTCATCTCAAATGTATTAGGAAAGTTTCTGGAGTTCTCACAGTTCAGACATGCTGACACAGCATGTCAGCAATAAGACTTACAATGGTGGCACTGGAAAGAAGGTTAGAGATGACAGTGAGACATTAGATATGAAATGGAGTGGATACACCAGGCAAGTGACTTTTTATTAGAATGGCTAGCCATGGAGGACTTACCAGGAGCTTTATATTTCTTGAAGGTGTCATTTACAAGGGGGAAAAAGAGCACTGTTGGAGCTTGTGAACTGTCAGAATCTTCAAATACATAGCACTCCTTCAAGTTTTCCCTGTCTTCCTCACTTATCTTAATTTCGGGAAATGGGATTCCTTGGCCAGAGATGTACTTCGCAATCTGATCCAGGGGCTGGATGAATTAATAAAATGAATAAAATTAATACAAAGAATCAAAACTCAAAAGAGATCCAGAGACCTGAATTTTTTTAAACTCTTCAGCTAGCATTAACATTCTAAGGCTGGAATCTTCCCCTGAGATGATGTTAAATTTCAGATGGAAACAGCCATAACCACACCAGATATTTTCATCTTGTTTTGCTTAAAGTGATGCAGTCACTTTCTTTGAGCTTGCAAATGGAGGTAAAAGCCAGTGGACTGATTTTTAAATCCCAATGAAAAAGGTTTAAGAAGGGAAAGGCAAAAAAACTGCAAGAATGGAGAAGGGATGGTTCAGTCCAGATTATTCTGCATCATTGTATTGACTTCTTGATTATTTACTGTTTACCCAATCTCTGTCCTCTGCACAGTTTGTGCTTCTTTGATGATGACTCTCTAATAACAAATACACTTAACATACCTTATGAAACAAAACCCAAAAAAACTCGAACAGCTATATCTACTCTAAGTCTATGCTTATTTTTATTTTATTCTCATTATGTATGCAACATTATGTATATTATTCTTCATTATTAATCAAGTCCAGCATTGTCCAGTACATTTCCCTAAGTGTGACATGAGAGAAACATGCCCAGAGACACACAGGATTTCCCGTTTACTTTGTTCAAACATTATCAGGACTTTCCATAGCCTCTGTAACCTGTTTAGTTCAAGGATAACAAAAAATCAGTGTCAGAGCTCCAGAACACTTCTGTCAGCTCTTAAACTCTTGGATCCACTGTAGTGAAGACCTTGACGATTTTAAAATGCTTCTATCCATCTCTGTGTTCTAATATTCTCCTTAGTTACTGAGAAGTAAATCACTTAATGATCTAAATAATAAATCATGTATTAATCATCTCATTTCCATTCCATTACTGGAGAATCAGCAGGTTTAATTGATGAGTGCTGGAGAGCAAAAGACCACAAAGGAAAAAGGTCTCCATTATCATGGCTTTTCTTACCAGTGTCTGGGACCCCCCACTGTAATTTAAATGAAGGATGACATCCACCTCCCTCTTTGATCTCAAAAGCGGTGGGTAGCTGGTATTGATGAAAAAACCAGTATCAACCAGGGAGAGGTCATCATCTGCCGTTTCCATTAGTTTATTTGGAAAAGAGTCTATCACTGTGTCTGAAACACAAACATTTCTCGTTACAACAAAAAAAACCCAAGATTGACTGCTCCTTTGCAGAAAACTAGAGAGGGAAGAATGGAGAATTTTGTCCCTCCCATTTTCACTGTCTTTTTTTGACTCATCGGCAGCATTCACTTACGGGGTGAAACACTACACCTTTTTCTTTCCTTGCTTCATGGACACCTGAAGCAGCTTTGACCCTAAAGGGGAGATCACTTCTGACTCCTCAGGCTGAGCTCACCTTGTCCACTGAAACACAATCCCCAAAACAACCAAATTCAATTCCATCCCTCAACTTCCTCCCCACTCCCCCCCCCAAAAAAAATGAAATGCTATTTCAAATCTGTCTTCTGTCCCCTCCATTTGTGGAAAGGAGAAGTTGAATTTCATAACAACTCAGTCTTGTTTCTTCTTCCTCATTGGAAAATGTTAGGGAAGACAGCAGGCCTGCCGGCGGCCTAGCTCTTTCCACTGAAGACATAGGCCCTGACAATCTCCTCGTGCTCCCATGAGACAGTAAAAGTTACTCATGCTGAGAGGATTTTGATAATCACATTCTCAAAACACAGCAGCCTTGATGACAGGGGTACAGACTGCCCTAAACCAAGAAGTTATGGGAAGGTACTTGGGAATAACGGAACATGTTAAGAACCAGCCATAATAAGATGGTCAAAACAGCAGCTGTGCAGATGCTTTTAGACATCAAAGGTAAACTAACGATATTTAGTTATAAGATAATGCTTATCAGAACTCATTATAATCACTAACCAATCAGTGTGGTGTAAACAGTGTGTGTAACCAATTAGCAGTTTTTTGGCTTGCCACATTTGCAGTAACAAATGTATATAATCTGTGTTATTTCACCCAATAAATGGCTTCACCTAAAGTTCATATTGAATTACGTGTTGCCCATCACCGATCTCTGCAGGAAAATCCTAAATGAATTCCCAAACCTAAACTTCCCCAAAATGTTACTGAGAAACATGCTGTATAACTGTGCCTTTCCAGGTAGAAAATCCTTCACTCTCCAGGTATTTGCTATGCATCTGGAAGCCTCTGATAAAATTGGGATACTGTGCAATGGTTGGGCGTCCTGTTAAGACATCTCGCAGAGCAGAGGAGAGGGCGCTGGAAGGAGTTAATAAACATGTGTCTACCTCATACGGATTCATGGACAGAAAGGGTTCTTCCTCTGCAAGAAGGAAAGAAGATCTGAGTTTAGGACACTTTTCTGATGTTATCAATGTTTTTTAAAAAATGGAGTAACTAATAAACACAGTTATGACCATCCCCCACCCCAAAAGTAAATCAAACATAACTATCAGAAGAGGGGTGGCCAGCAGGGACAGGGAAGTGATTGTCCCTCTGTACTCTGCCCTTGTGAGGCCCCATCTGGAGTGTCCAGAGGTGGGGCCCACAATACAAGATAGATGTGGAGCTGTTGGAGAGGGTTCAGAGGAGACCACAAAGACGATCTGAGGGCTGGAGCACCTCCCCTACAAAGAGAAGCTGAGGGAGCTGGGCTTGTTCAGCCTAGAGAAGAGAAGACTGCGGGGGGACCTCATTGCAGCCTTCCAGTCCCTGAAGGGAGAATACAAACAGGAGAGGAATCAGCTTTTTAAAAGGGTAGACAATGGCAGGACAAGGGGGAATGGATTAAAGCTAAAGGAAGGAAGGTTTAAATAGGGTAATTAGGGGGAAGTTTTTTACAGAGAGAGTGGTGAGGTGCTAGAACAGGCTGCCCAGAGAGGTGGTGGATGCCCTGTCCCTGGAGCTGTTCAAGGCCAGGTTGGATGGGGCCCTGGACAACCTTGTGTAGATCCAGCCTGGAGGTTGGTGGCCCTGCCTGTGGCCAGGGGGATTGGAACTCTATGATCCTTGGGGGTCCCTTCCAACCCAGACCATTCTACGATTCTATGATGGTTTATGCTAACTAAAACTCAGCATTAGACAGCAAACCAAATGACCACTACCTCCAGGCCGCAAGCTCACAGGCAGCAAGCCCCACCTCCCAACTCCAGGCTTCCTTGAATGATGCCCAACTTCATGGCAGCGTGTGGTACAGGGGAAAGCCAAGTCCCAAAACATACAGGAGGACAACACTGGACTTTGAACAGGACACTTTCAGAAAGCATATGAATATCACCGGGCTGCAAACATTAGCTGAGTTAGAGGTCAGTTACTGCAGGTCCCCTGTGCAATTAACAGCGAGAGTGAGCTTTCTCCACAGGCAGTTCAGTGGAGGAAACAGCCCACTGCAAGAGATCTTTTCTGTGTTCAGAGTATTAGTGGCAAAGGAAGTCAATATCTTAACTCAGCAATCTTAAGGTGCATTCTTGAGACATTGTTTTTACATGTCTGCTGGAGACTGGTTTTGTGTCTGTATGTCCTTTAGAAAAGCACACAGCTTTGCTAAAGAAGCATAGTTTAGTTCTTCTAAATCAGGCAGAAAAATTTCTTAGTTGACATCTTTGCTTTCTTCACCTCTTTCCCTGACTTTGACAGCACCTCTTTAGGCATTAGATCTCTGCACAGAATACAAGCAATAGATAGAGGTGGTAAAAAAACCAACCCAACACAAAAAAAATCTCACCAATATCTTTTACTCTGTCTCTTGTCCATCTACACCAGAAGTCCTCTGAATCAGTAGCCAAATTCCAGACATACATCGCATCTATAGAAAATATACTACTCCACATGCCTATAATGCAAAAGAGAGAACAGAAACTGATTGAGTAGTCTTGGAAGAATTTTAATTGGAACACACCTTTACTCCTTCCCCTTGGATACTTCCTTTCTGTTTCGATGGATATCTTCATGGGCATGCTTCCTAAGTATGTCCTTGCTAATGCACTCACACCTGTTCAACCTGTTTGCTGGTGTCTCCCCTGGGCTGTCCACCCCAGACCACATGCTCACGCATGCCAGCTGGCCTCTCAAGTAGGCTCTACCTTTCCCTTTAGGCAACAGTCATCACCTTGCATGTAGCAGATCCGAGTCTCTGAGAGCCTCTTCACCAGCCTTCCCATAAAGAATTCACTTCCAAAATGTTCTGCGTGAATAGACGCTCCGTATTTCAGGAGACTGACTTCATAAGGAGTGAACTCCAACCACTCTACAATGACAGCAAGCACGTTATGAAAAGGTAGTAACATGTTAACTATTGCTAAACAGAAGGGTACTAACGAGCAGGAGCAAATAATGAGAAAGACACTGGCTAGTTCATAACATGCCATTCACCAGCTAAAGCAGTGTTATTTCCCTTTGAGAACATACATACCAGCTCTGGTCTGAATGAAAGCACAACTGGTTTGTGCTGATAATCCTACCCAAAAGTGTGTATTGCTCAGTTACAACTTGTTTCGGTAGGGGCATCGGTGACAGAGAGCTTGGCATTCACCCAGTATAATGGGCTCAGCTGCTTATAGTAACAAACACCATGAAAATTAATACTAGATAAAACATTTATTTTCCTGCTACTGGACCCAAAACCTCGACATTTTCCCTTTAATTGTTCAAAATAAGACCACACGGAACCATTATCAGAACATTCATTAAAATGTGAGTTTGGTATTTTCTGTAGCATAAATATATTTTTGCTTCTGAGAACACCAAGAACTCAAATTCTAAAGAGTAAACATGTCTGGACTTTTTATTTTTAGTTGTTTCTCACTTATGTGAAATTTTGAAACCTTTTCTTGTGATTAGAAATAAAGGACAGTTCTATAATTAAACCTGATTACACGCATTTAGTCTTAGTTCAGATTACTTAAATCACAAAGTTGTTGAGAAATCTGGATCATAACCATTACCTCTGAATGCCTGAGCACTGTAGCTGGACTTGAGATTGATGGCCACATAGATGGGCAACGGGTTCTGACCATTATCCACGGCCTGTCGTTGATCTGAGAGTCTATGCTCATCTTTCTAGTTTTGATTAAAAAAAATTAATGGAATGAAGTGAAAAACAACTTGCATTTGAAAAAGCATAGTGCTAACTTATGAGCTTTATCAGTGTTCTCCTTCCCACTCACAGCACGCTGGTTTGTGCAGAAATATCTTGCCATGGCAAGCACCCATAAGCAGCAGCTACACCCTACAGGGGTACTTGGATTTTTAGATGTGCAGAGAGGTTAACTGTAGATTCAGAAAGATAAAAACAACATTCCCAGGAAGAAATATGTGTCTAAGAAAGGTAAGGTGCTTTCCTTAGCTGGGTCTCAGGGAACAGACTTTACCATATTTTAATATATTTTGCAAGTATATTCACACGCCGGAATATGTTCTATTAGGCATGATTCAAAATTTCCTTGTATAAACAAAAAACAGGAGGAAACTACCTAAGTGATACTGTTTTTGAAGTACCAAAATTCCTATCACTCTTCCTTAAAACTCAATAACTTAATTACAGCATGGGCTTTCCTGCTATTTGAGTCATCTCCATATGCAGTCCACAACTAAGTCATTTTATAAATACATATGTTCATTTATGCTAGTGAAGCAAATTATTTCAAATTTTTAAGTACCTCTTCTAGTCATGATATTTCATGTTCAAAGTGATCAGTTTACATTTCAAAATATTTTTTTCCTCAGGATTTCTCTGTCTCTAAGAAGAAAGAACACCTCTGATTGTTAACACCATAGCTCTTTCAGTTCAAGGTCAACCTCACTTTAAAACATTTTAAAGAGCTTTAAATGGATCTGAAAATATAGAATTTAACCAACCACTAAACTAATTCTTTCCATTCATAGTACTGAATGGCATCCTAGGATTTATTTTCTTCTCTTCTCCTTTATAGTTATAGAAGTTCATCAGGTTTCTGGAAAATAAGAGTAATACCTTATCGTGTAGCATGGATTCAATGACAAGCCCCCAAAGGTCTATGAAAGAAGTATTATGCCCTTCTTTAGTCCTTTCCATCAGGTCATTATAATAGTACTTAAGACAATCCAAAGAAAAACAGCAGATCTTGGATTTGGTTACTTGCTTGCGAGCTTCCTTGATTGCATCTTCCAGATATTTTTGTGACCAATTAGCATCTTCATACAAGTTTGCCATTGTCCTGAAGAAATATTAGAAGAAAATAATGAAAGAGAACTAATGCTGTGGTTTGGCTTGAGAGAATTTTGTGCAACCTGCTTGCCTGTTTCTCAGTCTACATGGGGTTCAAACTGAAAACTAAACACACCTGAAATACTCTGATTTCAAGAGCAAACCAAACCTCCAAGCTTTACTGGGTTTGATGATAACTGATGAAGTTTATTGATGGGCTCAAAAACAATCTGAGAAATTCAAGGGAGAAAAAAATTGACCAAGTCTATTAAACACAAAGACCCCACAAATTTCTCAAAAATTCTGTTTCTTGGAAGGTAGATAGTATTCTAAGAAGCAGTCACTACTAGTTCACTCTTGTGTCATATTTGTTGCCAGTATCTGCTACTGGCTCCTACCAGCAAGAGAACTGGGCAGTTCTTGGGTCTTGACTATGTCCTGGTATGACAATTCTTACTTGTCTCCTTGAAATCATAACACAGACAGGTATGCTCAGATCTCCCCAGACATACAGAGAACCTAAAACAGTTTCAGTAAATACTTAGACAAATCTGCCATTAAGGTTTGGATTTTATATAAAGGACCGACACACAATTCAGTGTGAAAACCCTGTCTCCACTTCCAACCAGGTGTAGAGGAGTGAAGCTACCTGGAATTCACATTAAGTACTTAAGTTATTTTAAATATGACATCATCTATTATATGCCCACTGGGAGAAGACAGCACTTTATGATGAGCAGCCATAGCTGCAGTCTCTCCAAGGTCAATAACTTGGTGTCGTTTATTGGACCCTCCACGACAGTGTTAATTCACTAGTCGCAAATACACCTTTTACCAGAGGGAGATGCACTCTAAATCGAAAATGGAAGTGAGAATAACCAGCAAATGGCAGGCATAAATTCTTCTTCCCATCTTTCTTCCATTTCCAGTCTAAAGACAAACTCGTCGTATTCAGTCTAAGGTATAATTGATAAAATATGAGAGGTAATAGAGCATTTACATGAAAACATCAGACACAGACTGTGTCAGCGTTGTGACAAAAGCAGCTGATGGATGTGAGAACCGATCTGTTATTCAGTACGTTTTGTTTCTTTGCTCTAGGTGGATGTGGAGGAGTTTTTGGGGAAAACTGAAGTGCTTTTGAATTACTAAGTGCCATGTAAGCTGATGGCACTGTACAAGTAGTCAACGGTATGAAGCAAAGAGAGCGCAAACGTAAACCTTGTTTGGGTCATTCTCACCATGTGGTACCCGACAAGCCACCGATGTAGGAAATGCAGTCTAAGAGGTTGAGTTTCTGGAGACCCAGCAGGCTGCCGTACATTGCTGTCAGCGATCGAGTCCCCCCTCCAGTTGTTGTGATGGCCACCACCGGCACCTGTTCAACACAGCAAGGCAGAAGGAGCAAATCCACGTGTGTATTAGAGCCAAGCAATCCTTCTCGCTGCGGAAATCAGGTAACAGGTATTGATACAGGCAGTGTGGTGCAGAAAGGATGTGATTGTTGCAAAAGGTTTCTGTTGCCACCACCTGACTGATGGAGAGGGAAGGCTTTTATCTCACCCACTCAGATTGGGTAGGCGGGAGGTTGTTTACTTAACATCTGTAATTGGAAATCAACCTCATCACCCTGGAATTCTACTCAAAGTGTATTATTAAAAGTCGTCATAGAAAATACAGGATTTACCATGCCAGAGCAGACTGGGGACCCATGATTCTGTCTCTAACAATGACCAGCGCCTCAGAAGAATGCATGGCACCCTGTAATCAGCCAGACCGCATAGTAGGCAAAGCCTTCCTGGACTCAGACCATTAATTACTTTATGTCCTAAAGAACAATCATTGATAGGGCTTCCCACCCTCCAAGGTCCAGGTGCAATTGAAGAGACAGACTATTCTTCTCAATCTTTTCCTGACAAAGTACACCCTTTGCTTCCGTTAGTATCCTGAGTTGAGCAGATATCCATGTGCCTTAAGGAAAACACATCTATCTTTAAAGAATTAGCTTTTAATTTCATCAAGTGATCTGCTGTTCTAAAGACAATGAGGAGAGCTTGAAAAAAATATTTCTCCCATTCTATGAAATTAAAACCGAAAAAGACCAGATGTTCTTCCTACCCTAAACTGGATGAGAACTTAAATCTAGGAAATATTATAAAATAATAAGGAAAATTCTGATCATCTTAACTAAAATCAGAATACTTCCAAAAAGTTATATTTTGGTTTTTACATTTTCTAACCTTCACATTATGAATTCTCAGTTTAAATGTAAATCAGTTAAGGAGGTAGAAAGATTTTTTTTTTTCTTGAAGTTAAATATATGAATAGAAGAGCCAGAGTAATTAGACCTTTTCAAATACAGCTTTGGTCTTACCATTTTGGCTGTACTACCTTAACCACCTTCCTGTGTTTCAGGAAACCCAGATAGCTATGTAAAAACATTCTTTCCAGATTTCCCAAAAAAAACTTTATTTCCTTATAACTTTCTGCTCTATAACTCCAAAATACAATTTCTTTTTAAATTTTTACTTTATTCCCAGCACTATGAATTTTAATTGTCAGCTGAAGAGGATTCCTGCTGTTGGTATCTCTGGGTTTTTTTGATTTTCAACAATCCACCTCGGCATAAGCAGTTAGAAAATTTACGGCTGAATTATGGAGGCAGAAGCAGGAACTACAGCACTAAAGCCACACTGCCAATCTGCTGCTTCATCTGTATACCTCAGCAACGCTGTAAGATTCACTGTTCTTTTCCAGCTTGGCAGTTTTATTTAGGGGTCCGTTTTCCCAAAAATACACCTTTCTGCTGCAGATACCCAAAGTATTTTTATTAGGATGCCTGCTTGAAAATTTTTGCTTTCTCCTCTCTGACTCCAATACAAATGCCTTATAACCATCACCTTGCCTCTTTTACTGAGCTAAAGCATACTATTTTCACAGGCAGTATGTCCCAAATGTTTTATGTCTGCCCACTATAAATCCTCCTCCCAAGACCCATGAGCTATATCAAGAAAAAATAGGAAGGGCTTGTATCGAGGACCTGTTGAGTTTTGGGGACTGCAACAAAGGCATTATCCTGCCTTCTCTGCTCTGTTATATGAACCAGCTACTTCTCTTACTTATCTCTTGTGTCAGGTGGTCAGGCCTCCCCAGAACAGCGGGATTAATTAAGTTTGCTTTTTTTTTTTTTAAATTGTGGTTTCAATTTGCGAGCCAGGCCCTGATCCCCTGAAAGGAGTTGCTACCAGGGACTGTATTGGCTTGCCTCATGCTCTTTCAGATCCTCCTCCAAATGAAGAATCTTTTTCAGGGCAGCAGCAACATATTTCTTCCTTTTCCACAGGAATTCCTGCTCTTCCATGCACAGGCTAAACCCCAAGCGCACATCCAGATCTCCTGAGCTGGAATAGACAATGGGACAAATTAAGGCACATGTCATATATAGCTGACATCAAGGCCTATAAGGTAGGTCCACAAAAACTCCACAAATCACAGAATGGCTAGGTTGGAAGAGACCTTTAAGATCATTGAGTCCAACCACTCCTGTCCTCTACAATCATCTGTAAAACAAATCTACAATCATTTGTAAAACAAGCCATTTCCAAATCTGCATATTGGTCAAGGAACAGAAGAAAAAAGAGCATTTCTACTGCCAGCAAGGAGTAGTAGTGAGGATGAAGACAAGTTTCCAAAGTACTTTAGAGTTCTGCTGAACATAGGCACAAATACAAGACGTGCAAGGCTAGGAAAGAACACCAAGAGGGGCAATTTCACAAGTAATTTTTTCTGTTTTCATTCCTTTTTGTTACTGTGACATCCTGGAAAACTCAAGTGATGCCAGGATCACCTGTTCTCCGGCTTTGACAGCTCACTAACAGTATTTAAAGTGAAGGTCCTAATGAGCTGCGTGATGGAGTTTGAACTACAAAACAAGTCCCGCAGCATCAACCCCTGCTCTCGGCCTCTGTCCCACGAAATCCAGCCTTTCACCTGTGCACTGAACATTTCTAGGTAAGCATTTGCAAGCTGCACCCTGCAAATAGGTAAGAATATCCATCATTCACTCCACATGGGCAGCCACACTGAATTGAGAAATACCAAGCACCAGGCAAAAATTCGCAGAAAACAAATGCAGTCAAACAGCAAGTGATGCTTTGTCCCTTCAACAACACCAATATGCTTGTTACTGAGAAGAGCGCTCAAATATTGACCAAATCTTCTGGGTCACATCACCCTCTGGTGGCTGCAAACTCTATCCCAAACACTATTTTCACCAGTATTTCACAAACACATATGTTTGAAAATTCACCTTGCTTCCTCTTCTGTGCATCACCCCATAGAAAGGATGCCACAAAGCGCATGAAAGTTTCGGCTGTACCATAAAACCTCATTGTATTCAGTTTTCCCTAAGACTGGTGCAATTCTGCTCCTGCGATTGGTCTGGCAGAGGCGCAGCTGGTCAGGTCTCCGCTCCCACTCTGCTCAGCGAAGCAGGAGAATTACAAAATTATAGAATCACACAAGGTTGGAAAAGACCTTTAAGATCATCAAGTCCAACCGTTCCTGTCCTATGCTAAACCATATCCCTGAGCACCTCATCTACCTTTTTTTAAACACATCCAGGGTTGGGGACTCAACCCCCTCCCTGGGCAGCCTGTTCCAGGCCCTGACAACTCTTTCAGTGAAGAACTTTCTCCTAACATCTAATCTGACCCTGCCCTAGCACAGCTTCATGCCATTTCCCCTTGTCCTATCTCCTGTCACCTGGCTGAGAAGGGGCAGAAGCCAGGCCGCCATGGGTTTATTTTGGTGATTTTGCAAAGTTCAAGAGGAATAGAGCTTATTTCAGCCTTCACACAGATCTGACTATTGTCAGGAACAGGCAAGAAAATAAATACACGAGTAGTGCAGCTGTACTCACGTCTAAGAATGAACGAGTCTGGTTGATGACTGCTAAAGGAACCTACCACAGCTCTCAAGCTTGTATTGAACTGTGTGATCCTGCGACTGCGGCAGACTTGCACTTACCTCAGGCACCACGTGAGTATTGGACAAAACACTCATGCAGCATCTGCTCATCTCTCTTTCTTATAGAAAAAAACCTAGATAACTACTTTACAGTAGTCCTGGATGATAGGACAAGAAAAGGCTATCTTACCATTTTCTTGCTGTCACGCACAAGTGAAAGGAATTATCCTAGAAACACAGAAGAGAAAGCTAATTACCACCAAGTTTTAAAACAGTATTTTTCCTGCTCTCAGTGCACACACTTAGAGAGAGCAGCAAGAATGAGACAGGTTATTAAATATATATTTTTTTTAAATTAAAAAAAAACATGCATAGTAATTCTAAATATCAATATTTAGACAAGTTAAGATCACAATTAAGCTTGCATTCTGGATTATTATTTTGTTTTATTTTACTCACCATTCTGGAAGTGCCCCAACACCCAAAAAAGAACTTTTGGAACTTATCTGTATATAACAGTCATTTTTGTTGCTTGAAATCATTCCATTCTAATTTTGGAATGGCAGTTTCCAAGGGTTTTCATACTTTTATGATTATTAACAACTTCTTCTTCAAAAGGGAGCATGACAGTCTTCATTTATTTTTAACATTTTTGATAAACTGAGCGATTTTACACAGCGATTCTGCTCACTTGGCAGCTTTATTTCTAGCAGGCCAATATTAAGCATGTTTTTTGAAAATACATATTTCAAAAGGTTCACAGCACTCACCTCTTCTACTGTTATTTCCTTCTGCAAAGGAAGTGAGTTCAGAGGGAAAGAAAGGACCTCAGATTGCTCTGCTTCATTTTTATCTGCCAGCTGAAAAGAAGGTAGAAAGCAGTAGGGATGCACACATGAAAGTTTTGCCATCTCTAGAGCATCTCCTAAGAGGGCTAGTTCAGTTCACTGGTTACAATAATTTCTTCTTCTAATTTCACTGAGGTTAATGATAACATACAGAAGGGGAACGTACTTCTTCTGGTAGTATGATATCCAGTCTTGTCTGATCATTTATGACACAGTGAAACACAATTATCCTAAGGCTGGGGTCAGAGTCCAGTGAAATCTTCTGGCTTCCTTCATGGGATCCTTTCACTGTAAATGTAAGCTCCTGATCTAAACATAGAGGCAGGGAACAAAGAGAATTTTATCTATTCCAAGCGAACATACGTAACTAATAAAATCCTCCTCTACTTGTCATACTTTTTGTCTGATTTTCCTTACACTGTGATGATTAAGTAGACTTAATTATTGTAAGTAGCCAAAACAGATTGTAAACTGATATAAAACATCTTAGTTGATCTCTGTAAGTCATTATTATAGAGAAATCCCACTTTTTTTTTAATAGATCAGCATGGTATATGGTGGGTGCTCTCCAGGAATAAATAAAACCATGTTTTAGATTTAAAGGAGTGGCAGCATAAATGCATTTTGGATTATTCACATTGACTAAGAGACTCATCTATTTGATGTCAGACTGTTCAGGTTTATCTTGCACATTTTGTTATATGTTGTGTCTGCCATAATAGTCAAATGATTCAAACCCCAAAATCAAGCAGACTACTTGATGTGTGCCCTCCCATCACCAAAACTGAAACAACTTGTCAACCCAAAGCCTGTGTTCCTTGTACAGGAAAGCCTTTACGTTTACAGAGAGATCACAGAGAGAGCTTGCAAAATCAGGGCCAAGACACATACAATTTTAGGTCACTAAGCCTGTCCTCCCATATTACGCTTCAGTCCACCAAAGCTTCCTATAACGCAGCTTAGCCATTGCTCCCGTTTTATTCATAAAGGTCAATTTTCCACTCAAGAATTCCCTCAGAACAGCTATGATTTTTTGATGTTTGCCCCACAAGCAGCTTTACACAAGCTACTGTTTCTCTGACTGAACTTAAAAAAGCCCTACTATATTTATTAGAGCTACATTTAACAGGCAAAGTCTGGATTTGGTGGGGGGCTGCATTTTGTGCAGGCACCTTTGATGCAATTTTACATTTAAACCTGTGAGTTTAACTTCAGTTTGTTAGTTATGCTCAAGCAACCAACTAACAACAACAAAAAAAATCAAATCTCTTTCAGAACCCTGAATGTGCAGGAACATTGTACATGCTCAAACCCAAACTAAACATAGAGGGTACAATTTAACATTTTAATTATGAGACATTTTTAAAAGATGATCCAACTTAGTTAAAAAAATCCTTTTGAACAAAGGAAATTAATGTCATTTTCCCCCAAGTTTTTAATTCTAGCGTATATGGCTCTGTTTATTGCATCAATTTAAGATCTGCCTCAGAATTAAATACTTGTCTGACTTGAATTTTGACAGATACAATCTTTCTGCAAGGTGAGGCATGCTGAAGCTACGCATTATGTGACATAGAGTAAGGTGCACAACAGATTATTAATTTTTCACCATCTGTTAGAATGGCTGAATCACAACACAAAAACAATAGGATAATGAAGCAGTAACCTCACTTGTGGATAGCTGCTTCAGCTTCCCCGTATCCACTCTAACCTCCAAACAGGAAACCTCACGTGCCTGTGGAGCAAGAGAGGATAAATGACGATTGAGAGAAGTGTAAATGTCATGGCAAGTGATTCATGCTGTTCTCAACCAACCCCCTCTAGCTGATCAATGAGCAACACAATCATTGTCTATTATTAGGTCTTCTGATAACACGAGAGCAATGGTGGCGTGGTATTTTTTTCTAGGTTTGAAAGTAAAGATGAACAACTTCAGGGAGGTGGTTGAGTTTCAGGGAGGTGGTTGAGTCACCTTCCCTGGATGTGTTTAAAAAAAAGACGGGTAGATGAGGTACTTAGGGATATGGTTTAGCACAGGACAGGAACGGTTGGACTTGATGATCTTAAAGGTCTTTTCCAACCTTGTCATTCTATGAACTCACGAGCTGCTTGAACTTGGACAGTTAAGAAAGGATGAGACCTATTCAGAATAGTAGGTGTATTGAGATATGGGACTCTTCTTATGAGTGTTTTATCACTTTTTTCATTAACCCCTGATAGTTCAGGATTTAACGCAGGAAAGATGGGTAGGAAATTCAATTTTATAGAAGAAAGTAGGTGGTATGTGCATGCTGACAGCAGTCCCACAGCATGCCCTTGCAGAAGGTTCACTGTACTGAAGTGATTGGGAAACGCAGTGATCCTTGGTGCCAACAACAGAACCTTTTTCTCTGTAGGACAGCACGGCTGATTATATTGGCTTTGGGACACAGCTAAAAGCTTCTGGAGTTAAAAATATGAACATTTGTTATGCAGGCACAGAAAAGATTGTAAGAAATATACATTACCACTAGTACTCCATTAGTAATGATGGCATCAGGATAGTCCAGACTGGAAAATAAAATGGAGAATATAATGTGATGGGTAGAACAACTCAGATAAATATTTAAGTCTATGCATTAACACACCATTCAAATTTTTCCCCATCAACTCAGACATTTCTAACTCCAACAGTCTCAAACACACTTCAAAGCTTTAATCAAACATTGCTCTACATGATGAACTGAGTTGCAAGTTTTTCCATCCACCCATGACAGAATATGAAGGTGGGCTTTTACTCTTTCTTTTCTTTATATATTTGATTTAGCAAACCAAGTGATGAACTCCAATATGTGACATGCTGAGTCTGAGAAGAGCTGAAAGGTTGTTACATCCATCTTGATATTTTTTTGATCATTTCACAGTTTGACCCAAGGTTTTGTACTTGAAAAACTAAATACACACGAGATTTTAGTATATCACTGTATATATAGTGCTATTGCCACTTACCCCTCAGAAGTGGGTGGGTAGAAGTGGGCAGAAGAATATAATGCAGACACCAGTTTTTATATTCTTAAATATTTTTCCCCTCTGAGAAATCAGATAATGCCTCATTAAGGCTACCCTACAATTTAGTGTTTTACTGAATTGCTGATGTAAATTCACACAGTATCTCAATAACCCAAATTATCCCAAAGGGAATACAGACATATATAAAATTATAAAGATTGAGCACCAAGTCCTCAACCCACTGCAGACAGCGTGAGCTGTTGATTCAGACTTTACAAGCGATGGGTTACACACTCTGCAGTCTCACATAGCTATACAGTTGCGATATGTGTTTCACCTCAGCTGAAACCAGGCAATATGCTTCTTTTAAAATGAGATTAATGACACACAGTTATGCATTTTAAGAGAAGGTTTATCTAAAGTATTAGCTTTCAGTATAAACACATATGAAAATAGCTTTGTAAGATTTCCCATGATCAAGATTTCTCCCAAAGCACGTAAACAGTTTAAATTTTCATTTATAAATCAATGTTTTCCTTTAAGAGAAGCTAAATACAATGCAGAGCACTCAGGAAAAAGTTTCCAGTTTAAAAAAAAAAAAATTTAAAGCCCTACAAAAAGCCACCAGACACCAGAAAACTCCCCTCCCCCAAAAAACCCCAACACAAAACAAACCAACAACAGTAATATAATTTTGCTTAAGACTTATGTAGGACCTTGTTTGGAAAGTGTAGCTTTAAAAACTTCAAAGAAAATTGGTCAGGAATGTGCAAAAACTACTCCGTGTTTCTACCTGCATGCAGGGAAATGGGTTTAAGTACCACGCAAGCTTTATTACAGACACAAACTTCTGCACTTAATTACTATTTTGTAGTCCAATACTCTTAACATACCATGATGTAAGGTGTCACTATCCTAAAATACTTCATTTAAAAAAATAGGGAAAGCAGAGAAACAGCACAGTGGATATAAGATCTCAGCCTGTTCAGCATACCGGAGTGAAGATAGAAAGGCAGGAAAGGATGTCAGGATGTCTCTTCACAGACACAAACATCCACTAGAACATAGCATTACTGGAGGTATTGATAACAGCAAAGTACAAAGGTCAGTAGTTAGGAGTTCCAAGGCACAACTTTCAAACAGGGTGGAAGATCCTGCACTGTTAGAACAGCTTGAAAGGCTCCTGGGAAGAACCAGGATGACACAGAGGTTAAGCACCAACAGCTGAGATGCCCCATTTAGGGTGTCACCTCTGAAGACACCACTAAGGAAACTCTGCTGCTGTCACTTGCAGGTTACTCCGCACACTCCACTTCCAACTTGTATATCCCGAATTTCAAGGATTCTGCTGATCACAGCTTAAAACAGATGTTTTTGAATTTTGGGGTGGGTTTTTTCCAACCTTGTGATCCATACACTTGTTTCAAGAAGAGCAGAGGCACTCACCTTTCTCTGAGTCTTCAGAGATCAACTGTGGCTTGAACCACAGCAGAGCTGGGTACAGAGGAGCTCTCACTATTCAGACTGGTAGGGACCTTTGAATATTTTGCCTACCTTTGGAGCACAGAATAACACCCACTTCTCTGGACTAAGTGGTAATTTCCCTGACAACTAACCTGCTATTAGACAACCCTCATTACACGTACTAACACTCCTGCACTCTCCTCCATCACAGACTGCAATTTGCAGACTTTTGTAATGCAAACATCAGTTTTCCTATGAGAATTGGGAGAATATTACATCCCCTGACAGGGGAAACCAGGAACATAGACCCTAGGCATCCTTCTCCACCAGACATCTATTGAAGGGGTGCCTAAGACTGCATTGGACTCTGTAAGCCCAGGGATGACTTCCCAGCGCCTGTTACGCATTAAACTGCCACCTTCTTCTTAGCTCATGCCTGGCTTCAAATGAAACAGGCGGTAGCGTATGGGAAGTTACAGTCACACAGATTCTCATACTGCAGTTCACATTTGGAGCAGACTACTGTGCTCCATTCCACCAGAAAACGTGGATTTTTTGGATATACATACAAAATTTTAACTCTTTCATGTCATATCCACCTTGCCCTTTTAGCAGCTCCCATATAGCAAAGGCCACGTTTCTGAGCTGCCTGGCAACCCAAGAGAAGCACAAGGGATGGTATTATTTCAATAACAAAAGCTCTATTCACCTCAAAGGTTCTTTGATTGTCACCTTTCTCAACTTGAAACTTTTGCCTTCAGTGCTCCTTGAGGCCTGGGGACTTTCTGCCACAGGCACAAATATGAACAGTACATTTGGTCCCTGATGGATGGAGGCTCAGCCTGTCTCCTCAGCAGTGCCCAAACCAAACAGCTAGCACAATCTGCTGGTCCCCACACACGTGGGGGAGGTTTCTCAAAATAACACAGCAGAATTACAGAAAGAAAAACAAAAGGCTTTTATTTTCTAAAAATCATGTGTTTTTGCCATTTTTCAATAGTTAATATTTAACTTTTATACAAGTTTTTGTACACCTATTTACATTAATTTGTGATAAGTGGGCTTTGTTTTAAACATCCTTCACATTTGAAATAACGAAAAGGAAGGGGAAGCTGAGCTGAAAGGTTGTGTAAGAGTGGTCCTTCATTCTTCTAAGAGTTGTTCGAGATTTGGCTCCTCAACTTGCAACACCTGAAAGACAGTAAGCAGACAAAAATAAGATCAGCAGACTGAGCAAATACCCCAGAGCCCTCAGACCGATCCTTGGAAACTCAAAGTACCTTTTAGTTCAAAAGTCTCTTTTCAGCCCCTCAACATGAGCTGTGGGCTTCAGCAGAAGTCAGAGGGAAGGGGGATTTTAAGTGAGCGAAGCCACCTAGTCCAGCGGGACCCTGTCCCTGTAGCAACTCGTAGAGGCTCATGCTGGTGCTGGACCCTATCAGTGGAAACACAAGGGAGAAAGCCCATGTTACCATTGATATTCACCAGAAAATAACACAAAAAGCACTAAAGCATGCAAACCAGCACCCTGTGCACAATGACCTTACCTTTTCTGTCACTGCTGCTCGAGGGCAGCAGCTCTCATGCCAGCTGGCCTTGTGTTATGGGCTCACAAAACACTGGGCGAGCATTTGCAATCCCTTGGCTTGGTTGCTGGTGAAAAGGCACTTGGAGGAAAGAGCGTGCCTTCCTCTCTGTGTTGTTTAGGCCCAAAGCTTTGTGCTCTCAGCACCTGCCACGGGCAGCAGCAGCAGAGAGGGGTGAGCATTTGCAGGAGTGGTGTAAGAGTCAGGCAAAAAAAAGCTAGAAAGGGTACTTGTCTTGCACTTGTGGAAACCAAGCTACCAAAGCAAAGGTTTTTCTTCCATTTTACATGGGAAGGATAATGGGAACGAATGCAGGAAACAGATTCCATCAAGCCCAACAGCGCTATCATGAGGGGATTTTTACAATGTTCTTTGGTCAAAGTAACACACAACACAATTTTTGCAGTGAGCTCAATAGGCAAAGATAGATAAGAGTGACAAATGCACTGTCTTAGGTGCAACCCAAGAAACTTCCTTGGCCTGGTGTTCATGTGTGATATTATTCATCCAAAACACTGTAAGGAAAGAACAGGCTAATCTACTATATCTTTCAATTAGTGAAGATTGGAATGAAGATAAGGAGGGAATGAAGAACTACTTCAGACAAATAGTGTCAGACAAAATGTGCTGGTGGGAATAATTACCTATTTTAGAGATAAACGGCCATATTCACCCAAAAGAAGTATGTTCTCATCACAATACCGGATTTGTAGAAACCATCCCGCATAGTTAGCTGTATTCCTTGTTGGCACTATGGTTGGTTGTCCCTCTCTGAAAATTATCTCTAACCTCTGTCAACACTTCTCCCAACCAGCAATGCCAAAAACCCTTCTCAAAACCTGCTGAGCCTGTTCAACACGGGAGGCGTTGGTTTGGTCAATAGCTTTTTGGTGACCCATCTCAGCTGCTTCAATTTAGTCTTTCAGACCTTTTCAGGTCTCCCCAGTTTATCACAGGTAATGCAACTCATTGCTCCCCATTTTAGTGCACAAACCCTTTCATTAATTACTCCTGATATCACACTTTTCTGTGTTGAGGGAGGGGAAAAACCCAACCCAGTATCATGGACAGATGACGATATTTAATCAATTCAGATCTGCTTACACCTTTATTCCAGGCCTGACCAATAGACAGAACAGCTTTAACTGCTACACATACTCAAGAAAAGCAAATGAGGAGTAGTAGGGGAAACATTTATGCACCTTCCAACAAGAAGTCCATTTTCCCAGAGAAGTGTCTTCCCTTTGCTCAGGCTTGCTGGGATCTCACAGGGACATTCCCTTCCTGACTGACTTATGATGCAGCAATTTCTTCCCTTTATGTGAGGAGTTCTTCAGGCCACAACTATTACAGTGGTCACCCAGTTACCACACTATGAATGAGAAAAGTTTATCAGATATGGTGTTCTTGTAGCAACTGAGCCCTGACTGTGATTCTTTTTAAAACCTCTTCCTTGGCATAGCCCAGGTGTGTCCCATCCCCCCCCCGTTTTTTTTTTTTTGGACCATCCCAATCATTTTTTTCCAACCAGTAGGCCTCCTATTCAGATAGCACCTGCAGAAATTGCTATATTTCTGACTTCATCTATTGAACACATCTCCAAGAAAGGGCAACTATCTGCAAGGTCCAAAAGAAAAGTTTGACAGAGCCTGTGCACACTTACTCCAAGATGAATTCCAGACTCTATCCCCTTATGCAAACACACTCAGGCACAACATTCAAGCCAGACAACCTGCCTGGATCTCCCTCACCAAAACACAGGAATATCTAGAGTATGATTCTACACACCAACTCCACAAGCCATCCTCTAACTTGCAGAAGGAGGAAGACTGCAGACAAGCCATTTGGAATGCCTACTGGAGCTCCCATCCCCATTACTGTTACTGGTTTCATGACACACCTAACCTGTGATAGGATCCGTTTGCCTTAATGCTGCCCGACCTTCTGCTAGTTTGGGTATATAGTGAACAAAGAATCCACCCTAGTGAGCTTCCATGAGTTGGCAATAGGAGATTCCGGGACTGCTTTATCTCTGATGGCTTTTTTGATTGTGAAGTTCACTTGGGAGACCCCCATTCATAACACTGAGCTACTGCCCGTTCTCCAGCAAGTCTCAGTTCCCCCTTCTCTCAGGAATAGAAGAGGTTGTTTTAACAACATTTCAGTCCAATAAAATGCATCAAATTGATAACAGAAATACTTTCAAGTAATTTACTCAGAGACATAAAGCATATTATGGAGACAGACTAAAGTACCTGTGATCCTGCATCACACTCCTTTCTCCAGCTAGAGTGACAAGCTCCCAAATTTCTGCACATCATGAACTACCCGAAGTAAACACATCCCCTAAACAGTCAAACTGCACCAACATCTTCCAAGCCTACCAAGTGAACCTAGTGCTGCTCCTCCAGCTTTCCTGTTTCCTCAGTGCTCAGCCTCCCACAGTAATCAAAGTATTGCTCCTTTCTTTACACAGAATATTGAGCTCCTCTCCCAGCTGGAATTGATACTCACGTCTACCACAGCTCCCCAGATGTAGTCGAACAAGGCGAACAGATCAATTTACAGGAGAGCATTTTAGATCTGTAGATTTGAAAAGCCAGATTCCCAAAGAAGGAGTGACAAAAGACATTGAGGCTTGGCTTTCCTTCTTCTAAAGGTCAAAAATTCCTCAATATTGTAATTGTCCTCATAGTTCCTCGTATATTGATCCAACAGCAAAAGAAACAGGAGGAAGTTGATGCCCAGGAGGTAGCAGTCCAACAGGGCAAAAATTACATTTCCAGATGTTTAAAATCTCCAAATATGAATTCTAAATTTCTAATTTACTAGACTTGAGTGAGAACATCTCAATATTGCATTGAGAGACTGTAGATTTAAGAAGCAGTCACACATGAAACCGCTTTCCAGAATACTTTTATACCGATTACAACAGTTTATAGAGAATTTGAGTCTACTCACGTGTTCTGCAATGTGAACTCCACCTCCAGCTCCTCGCGTGCCTGAAGGGGGGGCGGGGGGGGAAAAGTATATTGCTTACTTTTCTTCATAGCTTTCACCATGCCAGGTACATATAATTTGTAAAATATATTTTTAGAATAACATGTAGGAACACTCCCAGAATGTAAGAATAATTTTCAAATAAAAAAACCCCATGGCACGAACTGAAGATATTAAATTTTAAGATACTAAAGAAGGAGTTGCTAAAGCTAGTTTTCTGAACTCTAAGTGCCACATGAGCATGCAGATGTAAGAACTGCTGTTCTGCTAAACCAGCTGGTTTCAGACTTTAATGCCTTCCACAAAAAGAATCAGCTACATTAATATTACAGTATCAGGTGGCTGAAAATTCAGAACTCATAACAAGTGCCAAGACACATATCAGAAACATTCAGAATTAAGGCACTAAGTAATTAGTTCTAGATTTTTTTGCCACAGAGATTTGTTCTTAACAAAAACTAGCATGGAGAACTCAGGGTCGTGGGATTTTAGTCTTATAACAGCAGCAAAATGCAGTGTAAGTAGATTCTTCCTATCAGGAAAAATGCTGTAACAGGTTATATTTAGATAGAAGGAAATAATTTTATTTTCTTCTCAACAATTACAGAATCACAGAATCACAAGGTTGGAAGAGACCTTGTAAGATCATCAAGTCCAACCAATCCCATCCTAAGCTAAACCATATCCCTAAGTACCTCATCTACCCTTTTTTTAAATACATCCAGGGAAGGTGACTCAACCCCATCCCTGGGCAGCCTGTTCCAGGCCCTGACAACTCTTTCAGTGAAGAACTTTCTCCTAACATCTAATCTGACCCTGCCCTGGGGCAGCTTCGTGCCATTTCCCCTTGTCCTATCGCCTGTCACCTGGCTGAAGAGACCATCACCTACCTCTCTATAACCTCCCTTCAGGTAATTGTAGGTGGTGATGAGGTCTCCCCTCAGCCTCCTCTTCTCCAAGCTAAACACCCCCAGCTCCCTCAGCCGCTCCTCAGAGGATTTGCCCTCCAGCCCCTTCCCCAGCCTGGTTGCCCTTCTCTGGACTCACTCGAGGACCTCCATGTCCTTCTTGTGGTGAGGAGCCCAGAACTGGACACAGTACTCGAGGTGCGGCCTCACCAATGCCGAGTACAGGGGCACAATCACCTCCCTAGACCGACTGGCCACACTGGTTTTGATACAAGCCAAGATGCCATTGGCCATCCTGGCCACCTGGGCACACTGCTGACTCATATTCAGCCTGCAGTCAACCAACACCCCCAGGTCCTTCTCTGCCTGACAGCTCTCCAGCCAGTCTCCCCCAAGCCTGTAGCACTGCATGGGGTTGTTACGTCCCATGTGCAGCACTCTACACTTGGCCTTGTTAAACTTCATCCCATTGGTCTCAGCCCATTGGTCCAGTCCGTTCAGATCCCTCTGAAGAGCCTCCCTACTCTCAGGCAGATCAACACTTCCTCCTAGTTTAGTGTCATCTGCAAACTTAGTGAGGGAGCATTCAATCCCTTCGTCGAGATCATTGATAAAGATGTTGAACAAGACTGGACCCAGGACTGAGCCCTGGGGAACGCCACTCGTAACTGGCCTCCAGCTGGATTTTGTTCCATTTACCACCACCCTTTGGGCCCATCCAGCCAGTTTTTAACCCAGCTGAGGGTCCACCTGCTGCCAGTGGCAGCCAGTTTCTCAGTCAGAATGCTGTGAGAAACCATGTCAAAGGCTTTACCAAAGTCCAGGTAGATCACATCCACAGCCTTCCCCTCGTCCTTTAAGTGGGTCACCTTGTCAAAGAAGGTGATCAGGTTAGTTTGACAGGGTCTACCTTTTGTAAACCCATGTTGACTAGGCCTGATCCCCTGGCCATCGTGCATGTGCTGCATGATAGCTCCCAAGATGACCCTCTCCATGATCTTCCCTGGGACTGAGGTCAGACTGACAGGCCTGTAGTTCCCTGGATCCTCCTTCCGACCCTTCTTGTATATGGGTGTAACATCTGCCAGCCTCCGGTCGAGTGGAACTTCCCCAGTCTGCCAGGATTGCTGATAGATGATGGAAAGGGGTTTGGCAAGCACATCTGACAGCTCCCTCAGTACCCTTGGGTGAATCCCATCTGGCCCCATTGACTTGTGGGTATCTAACTGGCCAAGTAGGTCGCTAATCATTTCCTCCTGAACCATGGGAACTTTGTTATTCTTCCCCTCCCTGTCAGCCAGCTCCTGAGGATGAGTACCCAGGGAATATCCATCTTTACTACGAAAGACTGAGGTAAAGAAGGAATTAAGGACCTCAGCCTTGTCCTCATCCCTTGTCACTAATGTTCCCTCTGCATCCAATAAGGGCTGGAGATTCTCCTTGACCCTCCTTTTACTATTAATATACCTATAGAAGGACTTTTTATTATCTTTTACAGAACTGGCTAGTCTGAGTTCCAGTTCAGCTTTAGCCCTTCTGACTTTCTCCCTACATGAGCTCACTACATTCCTATAGTCAACCCAAGACACCTGCCCCTTCTTCAAAAGCTCATATTTTTCCCTCTTTTTCCAAATATCGTCCTGGATCTCTCTACTCAGCCAAGCTGAGGATTCAGCTCACCTGTGGATTCAGCTGGAACTTCACTCGAACAGTACGTCCTACAGTGAGTTTATCTATGTCAAAAAGCACTGTGCAGAGCTCATCATCCCTGGTGATCGTGTCTTCATCACAGACCTTTAGTTCCAGCACATTCTGCAAAAAGAGGTTAAAATTTCATGGAGTTATGTCCAAGACTTCAATAAGGAGAAGGCTGCAGGGGGACCTCATTGCTGCCTTTCAGTACCTGAAGGGAGCAGAGTAACAGGAGGGAAATCTACTTTTTAAAGGCCAGACAATGGCAGGACAAGGGGGAATGGATTAAAGCTAAAGGAGGGAAGGTTTAGATTAGATATTGGGGTAAAGTTCTTTACAGAGTGAGTGGTGAGGTGCCGGAACAGGCTGCCCAGGGAAGTGGTGGATGCCCCATCCCTGGAGGTGTTCAAGGCCAGGTTGGATGGGGCCCTGGGCAACCTTGTGTAGATCCAGGCCTGGAGGTTGGTGTCCCTGCCTGTGGCAGGGGGCTTGGAACTCTATGATCCTTGGAGTCCCTTCCAACCCAGACCATTCTATGAGTGTATGATAAGGCAGGAAAATCTCAACACTAGGCTTTCCTCCCTCCCCGCTCCAGTTTTGGGGAGAGAAGGAAAAAAAGGAGAAAGAGAAACAGAAAAGGGAAAAAGATTTGGAAGTATTAGATTTCACATTACTGATATCCATGCATACACAAAGAAGCAGGCTTGTCTGCCTGGGGAAATGAAACAAGTCAGGCAGAACTTCCATGAATTTGGGAAAAATAACTGTGTTGAATGATTTGACATTTATTTTATGGCCTTTTGCCTCTAAGCATATAAAACAGGCACAGGTATATAGAGAATGTTTAAAGGGTTTCTTTCTCATCACACCTAGAACTAACTGATCTCACTGTTATTTTCATATGATCGTTACATTGGGTTTTATTTGTACACGTCAGGATCAGGCAGTTAGGCCGTATTCATTTCTCACTGCTTTGCTGTAGTAGAATCACAGAACCATGGGGGTTGGAAGGGACCTCCAGAGATCATCGGGTCCAACCCCCCTGCCAAAGCAGGCTCCCTAGCTCATATTGCACAGGGAGGCATCCAGACGTGTCTTGAATATCTCCAGAGAAGGAGACTCCACACCCCCCTGGGCAGCCTGTCCCAGGGCTCTCTCACCCTCACTGTGTAAAAGTTCTTCTGCGTGTTGGTGCAGAACTTCCTGTGCTCCAACCTGAGGCCATTGCCCCTTGTCCTGTCTCCACAGACCACGGAAAAGGGGCTGGCCCTTTCCTCCTGCATCCCATACTTAAGATATTTATAAACATTAATAAGGTCCCCGCTTAGTCTTCTTTTCTCTAGGCTGAACAGTCCCAGCTCACTCAGCCTTTCCTCATAGGGAAGATGCTCCAGGCCCTTAATCATCTTCGTAGACTCCTCTGGACTCTCTCCAGGAGATCCCTGTCATTTTTATACCAGGGAGCCCAGAACTGGACACAATACTCCAGGGAAGTTTAAGTAACAAACAGCCAGAACAGAACAATACCAAGGAGGATGTAAGCAATGGACTTTTTTATTCTGAGGAAACTTTAATGCCTGCAGTGTTGGGAAACTAGTTTTATACTTATTCGTTTATTGCAGTTTGGCAAAATCGACTATCTGCAGGCAGCAAATGGTGAAAAACATTTCTTTTTGTTACCTTGATTCGGCGGTCTATCTTATAGCAGAAAGCTTCGTTCCAGACAGGGTTTTTGCTGTTCCTAATGGTTCTGGTTCGAACCTTCTCAGTTGAGGCAGTAGGCAGCCACAGTGTCACATAACAATCCGAAAGGGTGACTATATATAACGAGATGAGGAGAGTGATAGATGTTTAACCTTAATAAGACAAAGGTAACACATTTGGGGATTTCACAGAATCACAAAGTTGGAAAAGACCTTTAAGATCATCAAGTCCAACCATTCCTGTCCTGTGCTAAACCATATCCCTAAGTACCTCATCTAACCATCTGTTAAACACATCCAGGGTCAGTGACTCAACCCCCTCCCTGGGCAGCCTGTTCCAGGCCCTGACAACTCTTTCAGTGAACAACTTTCTCCTAACATCTAAGCTGACCCTGCCCTGGCACAGCTTCGTGCCAGTTTAGTTACAATTCATCCTATTCCTTCTTACCCACTCTATCTGCAGACTAGAAAAAACTTGCTGCCACTCAAGTCTGGGGAAGGAAGCCGTAAGTGCCAAAGATATCAGCTCCTTCCATAGTCTGACACTGCCCCATCCCCCAAACCCCACCCCCCCATTTCTGGATGGAGAATCACTAGAGAGTGAGAACTGCAGAAGCTTAACCCAGGTACCAATGGCCTTCCTTTCACGCCTGTAACACAGTACATATCCTCCCTATCTCACATTAGCCATGCTCAACCAGTCATCTGGTTCAGACAGCAACCTTCTGAGTCAGATGTCAAATAATTCAACCCATAGTCAGTCCCTGCATAATGCTCAAAACACGTAACAGTGTTATTACATATTAAGCACAATTTTCTTATATATTTCCCCTTGATCTTTCAGTAACAGCTACAGATATCCATTTTTCTACCAACTGTATTTCTCCTAAGGTGTGCTTTTATCATTGTAGTTACCATGCAATCCCTACCAGCCAAACCTCTATGATGACTGTGAGAATGAAAGCATTTCCAGAACATTCCCTTAGCCAAACCTGATCAGAAGAGCCCGACTGATCAGACATTTGGTAGAGGCACAAGTGTATGCAGATGAAAATGTAAATGGCTGATGGTGATTAATGCTAAAGCTTCCATTTTCAAGGAGCTTGAGACACACTGACAACTGACTTCACAGTGTCAATGTAAGGATTAAGCAAATAAATACATTGAGAAAACCTGAGTGACTTGCCCAAGATCCTCTAATGCACCCAGTGTCCGTATCCAAAACACAGTCTAGATTTCTAGGCCTAAACCAAAGTCATAGAATCATACAATGCTTTGGGTTGGAAAGGACCTCAAAGATCTATTAAAGTTATCTTGCTCTGGAAGAACAGTAGGGAGAAAGACTTTTAAAGCATATGCTCCTATTTGCTAGTGGAAAACAAATGAGAAGCAAAGACCAAGAAGAAATATTCACTTCTACACACTAAGCACAAACACTTCACTACCAAGGAAATATGAAAAGATACCACTGAAATGGGAAACACTGAGATTTAAGATAAAAAGGAAAGCTGAAGTGAAGGAAATAAACAAGCAGCATACTGTTACCATTATAATCGGGTAGGAAAGGGACCCATTGTTAAAAATACCAAAGTTTCAAGGAAAACTCACTGAAACGTTTGATTCTCAAATGCCTTTTTAATGTCTCAGAAAAGATGAAGTCTGCCTGACTTACCCTTCCCACTACAGACAAAAAATTAAGAACAATTTTTCCACAACAATATGAGTTTCCTCAGAAAACAAATTTTCCCCTGAGAAATACTCTTGCCCAAGTTTTCAAATCTCTCTGTTGGATACACTTTAAACAAAGCCTTGGGAAGACCAAATTCTCACCTTGGGGCATCTCAAGGGCGTAACGATATGACATTCACCTGGTCTAGAGACCAGAAACACAAGGAAGTAAGGCAATATGATGTGCCAGGCATACCAACTGGCTTCAGGAAGAAAGACTGTATGATTCACTGTAGTGTGGAGTGACCATGAGCAATTCTTTCCTGAGGACTGAATGAATTGAAGCATCAGCAGGCGACCCGCTGGAGTATGCAAGCACACGCACCATTGCATGTGCAGGTTTACAGATGCCATCACTGTGACTGCCTGGTTAGATCACACATGAGGGTTGATGGCGTTTGAACATCTGGGTTCACAACTATAAGCCCACAAAACATGCCCTTCTGCACATTAAATTAGGTCTTTAATCTCCAAGAAACACAGAACTTTAAATCTTATGAGGTGCTCTCACTTTGCCTAATGCAAGCGATCCGTCTTCCAAAACATCAGCAAGTAGTTTGATCGCCTTTCATTTCTACAGTACAAATATTAAGACAAGGAGCAAACAAAGCATTTGGTAAATCACAGCAGATTTTTATAGCTGAGAAAAAGGAAGAAGATAAAGAGCACAGTAGCATTACATTGCAGAAGATGCAGCAGTAACCCAGAATACCAGAAATAAGTAGAGCAGAGATTTGTCCCCTGGTAGTAATCACAGAATCATTAAGGTTGTTAAAGACCAAGATCATCTAGTCCAACTGTCCCCCTACCACCTATATTAACAACTAAACCATGTCCCCAAGTACCTCATCCAATCTTTCCCCGAGATACAGTGACTCCACCACCTCCATTTGCAACCTGTTCCAATGTCCAACCACTCTGAGAAGAAATTTCTCCTAATTTCTAACCTGAACCTCCCTGGTGCAATTTGCAGCCATTCGCTCTTGTCATTCATTCAAAAATACAGTTAAGCCCAGCTTCCATGTGTTCCAACCATGTTGATCTTGCCAGAAACCACCAAATCCAGCCTCAGTTAAGAAGATAGAGTTTTCCCTCAACTCCTGGACCCATTACTTTAGTTGAAATCTTAGAATATATAGTAGATTAACTAAAATTTACAGCTAGTTTCCATATGAAGTACCACATGCTGCATGAAATTCTGAGTGTGCCAAAAGAAATTTAATTTTGAGCAATATTCAGCAAGATTTTCGTGAACATGTTGTGAACTTTTTCCCTTTGTTTGGTATCATTCCAATTTATTCTTGTGGTCTCTGAATTTACATTTTCTTCTTCTCTTTTATCTTTAGTTGCCTTTTTCTTTCATGCCTTTCCAACTTCTTGACACAGATGTTTCACCACTCAAATTTCCCCATGAAAGTGGCTCAGCGGCTTGTTCACTTGAACAAGCCCCAGTGCACCAAGGAGAGTGGTCTATGGAGGACCCACATCTCTGGAACAGAAGTCGCTCAATGAATTGGAAATTTTGCATTTCAACATTAAAGCAGTCCCGCCCCTGGTCTAGCTGTGAAATTTGTCTCTTGTAGTCTCTATTCTAGATACCCTTTTCTTGCCTCCCCTCACTACCCTACATTAAAGATTTTAAAAATCTCACAGAGCTGCTCTATTTAATTTTTTTTCTAACTTAAATTTCTCCATTATCAAGGTTAAATAAATTCCCAGACACACTGGATTTTGTAGTCTCTTGTTGACTATTTATAAGTTCTACCAAAGTAATAGAATGTTTTTGCTTGTACTTATTTCCATAGACTTTTCTACTACTGCTGATTTCACATTGGCATCACAAGTACTCGACTTCCTTCTGTCCAGAAGTTCTATAGACAATATTCTTAAGAGTATGAGAATTCTCATTATTTAAAGAGCAGTCCTCTGCTCTGATCAGCAGATAAGTTTGTCATCACAAAGGTAGGAAATACACCTCATACAGTGAGGAATGAAAACAATAGGTGAAACACATCACCTTGCTCAAATTAGCCTTTCTACAGCTTCAGAGCACAAAGCAACCTTTGATATTAAAACAAAAATGATTCTTGCAAACTCACAGCAACACATCTTGTTATTCTTACATAATTCAAGAACAATAGCATTAACCAAATGTTTTCTTAAAACACAATTATAAGAAACATCCAACCATAGAAGAAGTACTCACGCAAGTCTGCCTTCCGGACATTCCTCACTCTTAGGATTTTTACAGTAAGCAAGTTGAAAGGAGATACTGGTCTCTGCATGACAATCCAGAAAAAGAAAAAAAGACAACATTGAGATTAATATGATAGCCTATAGTCACAGACTACTGTAACCCTAAACTCCTAGGGATGTCAGTAAAACCAAGGTTTTTAAGGTTGAGCCAACATAATCAAACCTGTGGGAGCAGTTGGAAAAACTACACAAGTTTTTGGCAGAGAACCCTTTTCAGTTCTGAAACTGAAGCAACAGATTTCAAAATCACATATGAATTGAGAATAGGTGCTTAGAGTTTAATTTCATACAGATGGCTCCTTTCTATCACTGTTCCACTATTATCACAATAAACACCCCGACAGCACATGCATGGGTGCCCTCGCCCCTTACACACCACTGTCTGTCTGTCTCTGGGACATCAAACACCATCACAGTAGCTGTGTGAGGGGAGCTAAGCAGCCACCAAGCACCAGCAAAAGCCCTGCACCAGCACAAGCTCCCATGCACAGCCTAAAAGGCCAGAAATGTAGCTGACAGTGGCAAAATACTTCCCATGAAGACTCTGATCCATCTCTGGAACAGATCTGATCCATCTTCAGTCCTGATCACCAGCAGAAAGCTACAACACCTTCCAGATATCACAACTCCACTGGATACCAGACACCTTAGGCTCAGAGATATAAATTCTATAACATCTCATACCTTCCACAGCTCATGTTAATGTCTTCATGTTCCGCAGGCTATGAATTAACTCCTTCCACATTTCACCTTGGAGATAACTACTTAACATCTTTCTCTCCTCTCCCACACTAACGCTCCTCAGTTTCATAGGTACCACCTTTCCTTTGAAAGCCAATGTGTGCACAGATATCATCTCTCTCAACACTAGCTTAAAATTAATATTGAGCTTTGAGGCTACTGATTCTGTTTTAGAATAGGAACAGGTGGGGTTTTTCCCCCAAAAAACTTGCCTAATCTGTCTACCCATATCGGTTTGTAGGAACAGCTATTAACCCTACGCAAAAACCCTCTCAACCTATATTCATGGACATAGAATGCAGTGTCCAAACCCAAACGTGTTTTTTATTACATTGCACCTGAAGTGGAAAAGTAAAAAGGATGTACTGATGTTAACTAATTGAACGTATCTTGCTACTACTACTTTCATTTGTGCTATACATTTGTCTTTCCAACTGTAGCACAAGGCTTATCCCGAAGTGTTTCAGAACGCTTTGAGCAAGCAGCTTGGGACCATGATGTGACATTGGATATCAACGCAACACAACAAAGCAGGTCCTTCTCCTCAACAACAAAAACTTCAGCACTTCTCAAAATGAAGCAGAGATGAAGAACAGCCTCGGAGAAACAGCCTGGGTAATCCTCGTGTGCTTCCCTTTGGATTAGCAAGGGGCCTGAAGATGCAGAGTCGAAGGTCAGTGACACAGCAGCAGGGGGGTTGGAGCAGCCACTGATGTGGGCACATTTGTGCTACACTATCTTAACCTGTCCAGACTCTGGCACAAGGCACAGTTTGCAGGTGCTTGAATTGCGAGCTGTGGGACAATTCAGCTGCCTCAGAGTATATCACACCTCTACCTGCTCCATTATCTCAAACATGGACACTAAGGAGAACCTGGACAGGTTTTTTTTTGCAGGGGAGGAAATATTACACTCTCTGATCAAAGTGACCAGAAGACATCATGCCCAGACTACAGACTTGAGCTGATATAATTGCCTTTCTACATGCATTAAATAGAACTGAATAGAAGACAGAAGCACTCCTAGGCAGAGAGATGAACAGACAAGGCTTGTCTATCCTTACCAAATCTAATGACATATTTGCTTGGTCCCTGCTTTCCCACCCAATAAATCCTAATTGTTGCTGCCCTCAGCAGCGCTATTTCGTTGGAAGAGGTGGAGCATAGCTTTACCCAGGAAGGACGGGGCTTGCATCCCTTGAATACAGACCAACAGACCAGAGCAGAAGTTCCCCAGCCCAGGAAAGTGCTGTAGCCACTGGGCTGGACACTACTGTAGAGGATTAACCTTTGCTCAGTTCTATGAAAACAAGTTTCTAGACCTCTACTTCGTGCACCTCATGTGAAGAGTGGTATCTCCCTGCAGCCCTGAGTGACACACAGAGATAGGATCCAAGAAGGGTGTTTCTGTGCTTGGTTTTCCCTGCTAGCTGGCTGTACCTGTTTATGCAGATGCCTGCTCAGCTGTTACACTGCCCATTCTGCTGTACTGAACTCTCCAAATGTACTGAATCAACCCTCAGTGCTTCACTCTGGGTCTGAGTCCTTTCTCATACTAGTGACTTGGATTGGAAGTCAAACCCTACAGCTCCTAACTTTTAGGTGCCTAAATGCTTTGTCAAGTTTTGTTGTCAGCAACTTAGTCACACAAAAAAACTGTTGAGGGGCATATCTTAAAGTGGATAATCCACTCGCAGTAGGCAACGACTTCCACATCTTTCTCTTTAATGTGATGATGACTATATCGCAGGTCAGGTAAGTTCTGAAGGCAGACTCCTCTGAGATCTGTTATTATGCACACTTCAACTTTCAGCTTCTGTATTCATTTCGTCTGAGACATGATTGTTACCTCATAAACCGGAAATGCAAGCCAGGCATTTTAATAATCGCTGTTGAAACGACTTAAATACATGAGATTGCAAACACAGGACTTGGTCACACTATCCTACGTCAGATAAAAATTCAATTAAGTCCTGTGGCACGCTTGTGCAATCTTACACATCTTAGTCCCAGGGAAGTCAATGGGAGCGTCCGCATACGTGCTCATCCATATAAATAAGTTATGTAACTGAAACTCTAAAACTGCTCCGATTCAGTAAAATTCCATGCTTTTACTTCCACAACCGTTTGCTGATTTTTTTTTTTTCTTGAGAAGTGAAACACCTACAGCACTCCCAAGTTACATCAAGAGCAAACAAAGCAATTATCAAAGTAAAAAAACATTGTCAGATCTATTTGGAGCAGAGCACTCTTCCTTCATCTTTCTCTTCAAAAAGGAATAGAAATCTCACCGCTACTTTAAAAACTGTGAAGATTAAGCAAAAAAAACCAAACAAAAACAATGCTCAGCCATGTCAGGAAGAGCGGTGAGACTTTGAAACAGATCATTGCCTTGCTTCTGACCTGGGTCAGGTATGTGGCACCTTTTAACTTCAAAGAGTTTTGAAGCCTCAAGGGCAGGCAGGATTTCATTACATTACTATGTCTACGACCTCAGGCAAGGTCAGATACACAAGGAATGCTTTTCATTGTCCCAGTGTTTTGTACTTATTTCATCCATTTTAAAATATAACATAGCCGGGTCTTATTAAGTCAGTAGAAGTCACCAGGGTTGTTACAGAATAAAAAACAAATGGAGATGCAGTGACTCAAGTCCTGTTTCTTTCCAGGAGTGACTGCTGTGTTTGTGTTATTTCTCTTCCTATTTGCAGGTGCACAGCTGAACTTACCGGTTGGAATAAAACCATATCTTAGAAGAAAAACCAAGTCAAGCATTTCTACAGCTCAACATGGCTTTTTCTCAAGACCATGCTAGCCTATGTTATTTTAACAATACCATAATTTGAGTAATCTAAAAAGGTATTACATTTTTTACCTTCTCGTTTAAGGTCACTACCCATGTTTTCTCATCAAACGTGTTACATATTCCCTTTAATTTAAATGGCCACTCAAGTTTCAGCCACACACATCCCATGGGTTGCCTCGAAACCGACTGATGGTTAAAGTTGGTTTCCTCAGCTGAGCCGCCATTGAATAACAGAAAATAACTCACATGTACAATTTTTATACATTTACCATCGCCAATATCAACTTTCATGGCAAAAAAGTTCAGGTCCTTCCCAATTTTTGCCTCTGTGAGCCTCGAAGAGTCAGGGCAGAAAGACAGGGCTCCTGGTTGTATGTGCAATATTCAGGTCAGTTCTGACACCCTAAATACCCTGAAGATAAGAGCACAACCTAAAGCTGCTGAATGGCACAGATCCCACACCTAGAGACCTACTGACAAGGTAAAAAAGTACTAAGGGTAAAAATAACCAAACTAGCTTGATCCTCTAAACACAGGCTAGGTTTACAGGACTAGAGGTAACAACTTTTATGACCCTAGCATACTTCCTTAGGGCGGCCACTCTATACAGAGGCCTAAACATCATTTTGAAAGCTACTTTTTGAAGAAACCATGAAAAGTCTTTGCTTTTCCACAGCATTTCACTTTGAACAGAGGAGGCAAGTGGTTCTCAGGCACAATCAGGCATCAGATACTATCAACAACAGCAAACCTTCCTGAGGCAGCCCAAATTTACCATGGTTTGGGAGCATCTCTGTATCACTGAAATTCCCAACATGGATGCAAAGCCCAAAACAAACCAGGCTGGGAAACCCCCACATCAGTGAAGCAGGGGCAAGAGCCCATCTTTGCAACCACAGATCCCCAGAGAACTGCAATCGGTGCTGGCAGCCCCAAACACACTGCAAGTGTCTGAAGGCAGCCCCATCTTGTTGCCGCTGCCATTATTCCCATTCACACCCTCCCAGCAGCTTATCTGATGCGTTTCCCTTTATGGTAATGCCTGTTCACATTAACATGAACACATTAATATATCACAGTAACATATCTGCTAATTGCCACAGGAGTTTCCATTTGCGTGCCCAAAGAATCCATCTTCAGTTCAGCCTGTACAAAAACACCTCGTTCTTTTTTCCACATCCAGAGAAGTTTGGGCACTACTCCCACTTCTATCAAGGTGATGAGATCAGGCTTGTCAGGAGCCTGAACACACACCACATTTAGTCCACAGTTTTACCTGCCTCAGCGCAGTGTTTTTCAACACTGTCACACAAGAAATCATGAGCTCTATGGCAGGCCACCACAGCACAAAGAAAGGCCACAGGCAGTACTAGACCACTAAGAACAACCGAGAGACCCAAGTAAATCGTCTTCTTGTGAAGCAATGTAAGACAACTGGGTGCTTCCTCCAACGAAATCAGAACACAGACAATAAAAAAAAGGAGGAATTAAAACCCTGCTATAGGTGAAGTATATAAACTAGCCCAGACACAGTGCAACACCTCCTCACACCACCAGAAGCATCAGGCACCCACAGAGACTGGGTTATTTAGTTTACTGAAAGCCAAGGTAATATTTCACCTCCAGAACTGAAGGCACGGTGCAGCTTTTCAGTATTCAGTAAATATCACAGTGCAGCTGTTCAAGCCATTGAATTCCTAACATTTTTTCTGGTGATCTACATTCAGCACTGGACAGCATTTAATGAAGAGCCAGCTAATTACCACCTACCGTTCTCACCGCTGGTGCTGAGGTGCCCGTAAAAGTCTAGGAAAAACAACACAAGGCAAAAGTTAAGAAAACTAAGCTATGTGTTAAACTCTCATTTTAGGCTGACATTTAAAAACATCTCATGTTCAAAGACTTACTTAGAGCTATGCTCATTAACAGCACTCATTAACAGGTGCTTTACAGACCACCAAACCCATCACAGCTCTGTGCCAGCTTCTTATTTCCCTGATGTGAAGTTTTTTTTGTTTAAGGCAGCACAGTAAGCAGCCTTATCAGCCCTAAAACACCTTGAAAATGCAGACACACCATGAAGTCCTGTAAAAGGTGAGACTAGGAAAACCATCCTTGTGACAATGAGACCTGAGGAACAGCAAATTCGCTTCCCATGGATTGCCTGTACACCTCAAACCGTTTGTTCTCCGCTGTGATCAAACAAACTGGGACATCAAGCCATTCCACCCACTTTATGCTTGCTGTCAGCTTCTCTTGCTTACCTCATTTGAACTTAAATTTGATCCCATTGTAACCCCAGTTGCATGTAAGTCCAACGTTAAGAGACACCAAGTCGTACAGCCAGCAGGAGCTCCTCATGCAGATTAGGGGTGGAAGAATAAGGATTTTATGAGCAGGCTCTCCCGCCCCACCCCTTTATTATTTCTAGTCATTAAGCAGTCCCCTCCCTGCTTCCTGCAACCTATTAGAGCACCTCAACTGAGTCAGCAGGATGAAGAGCGATGGCTTTTCTACCTACTGTAACATTTAGGCAGGGAGGACTCGAAGGCCCCTTTCTGCCCAGGGATTGCTTTCTTGAAAATACTACTGCTAATAAAAAGGTTTGTATTTATGCAACAACTCTTACCCCAAGCAAAGCACTCATGACTAATTAAATCCCACCTGGCAAGAGTGTGGCTGTTCAGCCTTCATTGTACTACAGGGTAGTGGAGAAAGTTCTCAACAGCTTCTTTCCAAACCAGGAACACAAACACCCGTGGTAGTCTTCCTGCAGCCACAGGCAGTTTGTCAAGGTAAGTGACCCCACTGCAGTGCCACAGTTAAATGATCTCTGGACCCATGCTCCTCTAACACTACTTTGGGCATCTCTGTGCTAGTCACCTCACCACGTGCACGTTCTTTGCCTGGACATTCAGTCTTCATCTATTAAAAACAAAAGAATCCATGTCCAGAAAAGCTCACAGTTTGATATTTAAAGGTAATGAGAGGGAAGGGAGGAGCTACAATCAGTAGGTGGAAGGGTGAGGTAGGAGAGAGGGCTGCACTCTCCTGCGTGGGCCCAGGGACCACAGTGTTCACCCATCCTCAGAGCTTATGTCAAAGGGATCTTGCTCTCACAGTGGGCCTAGCAGTCGCTATACAGGAAACATTGGGGCACAAACCCCTCCCTGCCTGCCTCCTCTCTACTCCAGTGTGTGGTAACTCACTGCCTGTAAGAGCAGAGCATTACAGTAGCCCTAAATTAGTATATATGTCCAGACTGGTAGAGTTTTGGAGCATGCGGACCAGACTCTGGCTCTGCCATGCTCCTTCCTGCCTCTCTGCTTGATGACAGGAGGCAGCACTCATTCCTGCATCACGCAATGCAAGTGGGGCACAGGGAACCTTGTGGGGGGAAAGGCTGGTATCTTACACTGATTTTAAAAATAAATCTTCTTCATATCGATGAATAATTCGCTTCATGCAGGTAAAGAAAGTAACCTTGCAAACTACAGCAGGTACCATCCAAACACACTCCCCAGTCACATGGAGGCCAAAGCAGTTCTGCACAGGGGAAGAGAATAGGTGTCGTCCAAGGAACTCCACTGGAGTAAAATCCTCTTCTGACACACACATTGCATCCTTCTATGTTGATGTCTGTGTGATGCACATGAGATGACTGCTGGGAAGGTCTCATGCAATCTGGTAGTTTCCATCTAAAGCATTTAATAACCTGTTGTGGTCAGTTGACCCTGGCTGGAGGCTACATGCCTGACCAAAGCTGCTCCTATCACACCCCACCTCAACCGCACAGGGGAGAGAAAACATAGCAAAAGGCTCATAGGTTGAGATAAGGACAGGTAGAGATCACTCACCAATTACTGTCATGGGCAAAACAGACTCAATTTGTAGAAATTAATTTATTACCAGATAGGAGTGGAGTAATGAGACATAAAACCAAATCTTAACACACTTCCTCCCATTCCTCCCCTTCTCTCAGGTTTAACTTCACTCACAACTTTCTCTACCTCCTCCCCACCCCCATGAGCACAGGAGGACAGGGAACAGAGGTTGTAGTCAGTTCATCACACACTGTCTCTGCCGCTCCTTCTTCCTCAGGGGGAGGACTCCTCTCACTCTTCCCCTGCTCCAGAGTAGGGTCCCTCCCACAGGAGACAGTCCCCCATCAACTTCTCCAATGTGAGTCCTTCCCATAGGCTGCAGTTCTTCACAAACTGCTCCATCATGGGTCCCTTCCACAGGGCACAGGGTCATAAATCCTGGCAACAAACCTGTTCTAGCGTGGGCCTCTCTCCATGGGTCCACAGGTCCTGCCAGGAGCTAGCTCCAGCATGGGCTTCCCACAGGGTCACAGCCTCTTTCAGGCATCTGCCTGCACCGGTGTGGGGTCTTTCATGGGCTGGAGGTGGGTATCTTCTCCATCATTAATATTGATGGGCTACAGAGGGTCAGGTTGCCTCACCATGGTCTTCTTCATGAGCTTCAGGGGAATCTCTGCTCTGGCACCCCATCCTTCTTCACTGATTTTGGTGTCAGCAGAGTTGTTCCTCTCTTGTATTCTCACTCCTCTCTCCAGCTGCTGTTGCACAGCAACTTTCTCCCCTTCTTAACTGTGTTACTACAGAGGTGCTACCACCACTGTTGATGGGCTCGGCCTTGGCCAGCAGCAGGTCTGTCTTTGAGCCAGCTTGCATTAATTTTATCGAACATGGGGTAAACTTCTAGCAGCTCCTCATAGAAAGCCACCTCTGTAGCCTGGCTGCTACCAAAACCTGGCAGCAACAAGCCCAGTACACCTGCTGCTCACTCGATGGTCAGACTTTGTACAGCCTTCTCAACAGATATGGAGTCAAAGCCAAATGGCCCAAAGCTAAGCCTGAAGCAACTGTAATGCTTCTTGAAAGAAATACCAAAAGATATTTCCGATGGACATGAGTATATCTACCGTAAAGAGAAAGTATCTCCCTTAACTTCTCTCTTTATTACTTTATATCAGTCTTACAGCACTTATGAAGAAATTCAGGTGGAGCACTCACAGCTGAGAATCATTTACTTGTGCTTTTGCAAAACTAGTCTTTCCAGCTTTTCAGAGAGGAATGCTTCCCCGGAAAAATTCCAGTATTAAAATTCATTAAAAATAACATAGTCATTGCCATACCCAAAAAACGTTCCAATATAATTCTTCCTCTCCTCCTGCTCATGACCACCACCAAGTTTTGTAGCTGATGTTGTCTTCCCTTAACCACTGTTAGTTGAAGGCCCACAAGAAGTCTCTGGAATACAGTATCTGCAAAGCTTTGTGCAAGTCAATAATCATAGAATAGGGTTGGAAGGGACCTCAAGAGATTATCAGGTCCAACCCCCCTGTCAAAGCAGGCTCCCTAGGACAGGTCGCACAGGGAGGCATCCAGACAAGTCTTGAATATCTCCAGAGAAGGAGACTCCACACCCCCCTGTGCAGCCTGTCCCAGTGCTCTGTCACCCTCACTGGGAAAAAGTTCTTCCGCATGTTGGTGTGGAACTTCCTGTGGTCCAACCTGAGGCCATTGCCCCTTGTCCTGTCCCCACAGACCACTGAAAAGGGGCTGGCCATTTCCCCCTGCATCCCATACTTAAGATATTTATAAACATTAATAAGATCCCCCCTTAGTCTTCTCTAGGCTGAACAGTCCCAGCTCACTCAGCCTTTCCTCATAATTACAATCTCAATTTTCATTCATGCAGTAAATTCATGATAACACTAAGCGTTATGGTCATAAAACCCATCATAGTCCTTGTCACTACTGAAGAAAATTTTAACTATTAATGGTTTACTCACCGTGTCAAGGAGGACTACACCATCTGCTTTAAAATAAAATGTGATTTTGGAGTTTGTCCCACTGGTGTCTCAGAGATTGAAATCATAGCCACAGGGACCTATTTCTAAAAGAATACTACTGCAAAGGTTAAGCATCATGTTGGATTTTTTTTGTATTTTGCCTTAATTCTTCCACAATTCAAGCAGAATTTCAAACACAACCAAGAAGCATGCTGTAAGTAAATTCACACGTGAAGTTACCTGAAGTCTAAAGAGCTGTATATTGGCCCTTTTTAGCAATAATATTTCTGGAGTAAATAATTTAAAACTACTAGGGATCTTCATATACATGCTACTTACTGGTTTTTTGGGTTTTTTTTACAGATTAGAGAGACTGTGTCACTGATGAGGGAACACACCACAGTCTCCTTAAAACTCTAAGCAGTAACTAAAAATTAAAAGGAAGATAGAATTTTCCTCTGCTCTCCATCTACTTTGTAGCGTGCATTTACATCTGCATGATTTTGTACCAGTGCCTTAAGGCAGAGTGGAGCGAATATCAATATCTTGCTGATCCGAGGCAATCAAAATTCATCTCAACTACCCTGTTGCAAGCACTAGTTTCCCCAACATGATCTTCAGATAAGCATATATCTAAGTGCAATAGGAGGCAGGTAGCAATAATAATAGCTGCATCCAATATCCCACAACTATCTCAGAGGCCACTTTGTCACCTTCTGATACTCCAGGACTACAGAAATGCATGACTAATAGGGGATTTCATATTCTTGCAACAGAAAAGTATCTCTGCACCACCTGTGGGATGACAATGGGAGTTGGTCATCATTTAAATGCCTTAAACATAACAAGAAGGGTAAATAACCAAGAACACGATAGAGGTGTTACGAAATGATAGTCAGGTGTCACATTAGAAATGTTCAGAATTAACAAATAAAGCAAATCAATAAATAGATGTAGTGTCAGGTCTATAGCTGGGGATTTTCCCTAGCTCTAGCCTTTCAGATTGTTTTCCTTTTTTTCTTTTCTTTAAAAAAACCCCAAAAAAACCAAACCAACAATTCCTTAAGATACAAAGCCTACACAGACCTCCTCCTGCTGATCAAACAGGAGAGCAAACAGTCCAGGTCAAATTCCAGTTACACAATGGACCTAAACTCAATCTCAGCACACAAGAAGATCTACCAGGGATGGAAAGTGTCACTTCCTTCCTCATGGTAACAGATTTAAGTCTCAGATAAATTCAGCTTTGGCTGGATACATTTTGGCATGCCATTAATTTAAAGCAAGTGTCTGGCATTAAAAAAAAGAGATAGCTATCATTCACATTAATATAGAGGCATTTTATTTTCATACTTATCCATACAACACTTAAAATATCCCTGTCCTTCAATACTCTTCAATATCCTTGATGTTTTCTACCACATAAGGCCCAGAAAAAAAATCATAGGAGATGCAAACTGGACTTCCCAAGAAAACACTGTTGGAGAAGGTGATGGGGCACAGGTTCAGAAAAACTGCCTGAAAAGTTTTCTATCATCTGTTTGTGAACAGGAAAGACCTTCAGTGTGAATCCCTGCGAATGAAACATGCAAAATTAGTCACTGGGGAGAGAGATTGCTCCAGCTGATCAGGACAGGGAGGGATTACGTGTTTTCTTAAGGCACTATTCTGATTATGATATATATGAAGGAGGACTTCTGCCTTCAAAAGACTATTAGGAAACTTGATTAAAATGACTCCACATGCTTTTGATAAGCTTTGGAGAGATAAAAATCTCATTCTGCCTACTCACTCATCAGAAGCATTGGGCAGTTTTGCCATCCAAAAACCATCGGTGAAGTATTGGCCCAGCCATCCCAAATACACGCAATCCTGCCTTCAGTTTTGTTGCAACAGAACTTCAAATGCAATCCATGTCTCAAAAAGCGTAACTCACAACCTTTATCTCTGCCTCTCCCTCCCCCTGTGCTCTGCAGATCTCAACATCCAGCAACATCTTGTTATCTTTGCAGGAACAGTCTGAGGTCACCTGATCTTCCCAGGTTCATTTGCCACTTCAGACACTGTTTCAGCAGCTTGCGCTCTTCCCTAACCCCATCACCTCACAGGAGTGAGGAATACCAGCAGTGCCAGCCTGTGTCAGCTAATTAGCCAATAATTCCTTTGGCACAAATGTGACAAGACACAGAACCCAGGACCTTTACAGGGAAATCTTGAGCCAATTTGAATCAGAACCAATTCTCAGAATATCAGGAAGTTACCTTATGTCACCAGTTAATTAAGGGGGTAACTTCATCTACACTCAGCCTGAGAGTTGTTTTGAGTCCTAACAGGGACTATGAAGATTCACATCTAATTGCTTACAGGATCATTGTTGTTGACCTACCTGCATCTTAAATAGAACAATTATGCCAATGCTGCATCATTTTGTAAAATCCAGCTGATATGTCACTGAGCATCAGCTCCTTCCTTAAAAAAATGACAGAAGTGGTACTGAACGTCTCTTGTTATTTTTGATTAATAGCTGGCACACCACTCCAACATCATCTTTTCCTCTGTGCTTTTACATTGCCTTTCACCATCACATCCCAGGCAGAATCCTGAGGTACCACTGCAATGCAAACAACATGAACAGGTTTTAACAGGAGAGAAAGAGAAACCTTTCCTCCCCCAGACAAGAAACCAAGTGAGTCCACTGTGGAGAAAACTCACAAGCCACCAAGGTAAGACCACCAAACTTGGTGAACATGAGCCTCATGCAGAGAGCCAGGTCCCACCTCGAACATCAGCATTTGTCTTACTTCCCTTCAAGTCGAAATTTCGACCTGCTAAGGTAGGCAGTTTGGCCAGACTAAGATTCTTCAGTAGCTTGCTCAACAGGCCTGGATTTCTTAAAATGGACTCCCTTTCCTTGGCCCATTGTAAAAGCCATCCTAATTTTCTGGATCAGATGCCAAAAACACACATCATCATCACCACACCTCAGGTGAGTAAAGCTGAAGACCCAGTGACAAGTGTTGCAACCACTAAAAACCAGTTGGTGGCATACACCGGACACAAACAGCACTAGGACATCTTCCCAGAGCTGTGAAAATGACTCTTGAAAGTCTTTAAAATACTTAAAAGATACTTAGCAAAAAAAATTTAATCAATTCTTTGAAACCTCATTTCATTATTGTTTAAAACCAAACTTTTTATTAATAAACTGAGCCAAAGTGACATCATCATCCTCTGCTCACAGAAAGCATTGCCATCTTACTAGTGAGACATAATATCACCAAGGGCAAGAAAAGAAGGTGAAAAACCAGCTTCCTGGTTAAGAAAGTCAAGTTGTAAAAGAAATATTTCTCAGTAATGAAAAAAAAGGAAAATAACAAACTGTGGGCCTTGACCTTAGTACAAGAAGCAAGAAGCATTTGTTCCCAGATCACCTAACTAGCTGAGCTGAGTCCAAGAACTTAAAATAAAAACCATACTTCAATGATTGCATCTGTAAGACTCTTATTTTTAATGAGATTTTGCATGGGTACCCATTGTTTGATTGGTAGCTATTACAGTGTGTGTATATTGATATCTACAAGAAAAAAAATCAGATCTAAGAAGCACCAGTTAAATACATTCTTAAACAACCATTTATCTAAAACTAGAATGAAAATCCCATGGCCACTTCCCTGTCTGTTTTTAGATGGCAGTGGGAATAAAACTGTAGCATCAGCTGCACACTGATCATCATAACATTGCAGAAGTCAAAGAACATGACCAAGCAAATTTTTTATGCCATCACAAACATCTGTGAGGTTGCAGCAGATTAATAAATTAAGACATGGTTAAAACTGTTTTGCCAAACCCACTAAGTGTAGGATTTGAAACCTTAACTGCTCTCCTCAGCTTCAAAATCTACTTGGTAGGGAACAGTTCATAGAGAAGGTCAGCAAAAATGGATGGAGTCAAATTATTTTTATCAGAGAGTTGTCAAAACTATCAGGCTGCTATATCTGGATAACACTGTGGTAGTCCATCAAAAGCATAGACTCGGTGACAGCCAAGCAGTTAAATTCACTGAAGGTCAGACTTCTGCCTAGCGGATGGGTACTGAGAAAACAGAAGGCATCATGTGCAGTTCCATTCTTCCACTACCAGCCTTCCTTTCCCTGGTGCAAATATTTTTGGTATCTGATTTACTCCTGACTGTCACAAGCAGAGATGTGTTAACAGGGCAAGGCTCTGCTTGATCTTTGCTTTGGGTTGTGGTTCAAAGACCACATACCATCATGAGTCACGTCCAAAACTAGCACAGACTTTTGTGAAGTTGAAGTCTTGTTCTTGCACAGCTGCGTAATCCAAATAAGACCCAACTGCTCTACACCTGCCTCTCCACTCCCTAAAACAGTGAAGAGAATTTTTAACGATAACCATGATTTGCCAATGATTTTAATGCCAGAACCAGCATTAGTCCTCAAGTTAAGATGGATGCTCATTCTGTATGAATTCATGTTCCCTGAATATTTTAGTCCATTACCCAAACATTTGTTTATCTCCTGATGAGATTTGTCAAAATATACTTTAAGATTTAGACAACTGAGGTGACAAACAGTTTTTACATTGCTTCTTTCGCTCCACCGCGGTTCGCAAAGCCTGAAGAATTAGATGTTTATTATTCAAGATGTTGTAGCTGCACAGGCTCAGTAACTTGTTGAAGTTGTCTTCAGTATACGTAAGCAGCCCTGTGCCATAGGGAGAAATAGAGTTCGACACATCTACTCTTCCTTGCTCCATCTCTGTGGGACTGCGCTCCACATCTGTTGAACACAGAAAAGTCCGACACAGCAACGTTACTGAAATCACAGAATAGTAGGGGTTGGAAGGGACCTTGAGAGATCATCGGGTCCAACCCCTCTGCCAAAGCAGGCTCCCTAGGACAGGTCGCACAGGGAGGCATCCAGACAAGTCTTGAATATCTCCAGAGAAGGAGACTCCACACCCCCCTGGGCAGCCTGTCCCAGTGCTCTGTCACCCTCACTGGGAAAAAGTTCTTCCGCATGTTGGTATGGAACTTCCTGTGGTCCAACCTGAGGCCATTGCCCCTTGTCCTGTCCCCACAGACCACTGAAAAGGGGCTGGCCATTTCCCCCTGCATCCCATACTTAAGATATTTATAAACATTAATAAGATCCCCTCTTAGCTTTCTTTTCTCAAGGCTGAACTCACTCAGCCTTTCCTCATAGGAGAGATGCTCCAGGCCCTTAATCACCTTCATAGCCTCCGCTGGACTCTCTCCAGGAGATCCCTGTCTTTTTTATACCAGGAAGCCCAGAACTGGACACAATAAACCAGGTGGAGCCTGACCAGGGCAGAGTAGAGGGGGAGGATAACCCCCTTCAACCTGCTGGCCACACTCCTCTTGATGCACCCCAGGATCCCATTGGCTCTCTTAGCCACCACCGCACACTGCTGGCTCATGGCAAACCTGTCATCTACCAGGACCCCCAGGTCCCTCTCCGCAGAGCTCCTCTCCAGCAGGTTATCCCCCAGCCTGTACCGATTCAAATGGGAGACTCCTACCGGCATTGCAAGATACACAGCAACAGCCAGGAGAAACTGAATTATCTCTGAAAATGGTTTGAGATTTACTTACTGCGTAGATACTGCATGTGCTGCACTAATAAAATCCACTGTTTCACTGCTCGACTACAGTCACAGCTGATCCAGAACTTTACGATGCAACACACTTTCATCTCTAAATTAAAGCTTTCCATCAAAGTATTTCACTTTTGCAGATTCAGAATGATATATTTAACTTTTCCATTGGGTACTGAGATGGTAACTGCTAATCTTTCAACTGGTAGAGAATGACACCAGGAACGTACTGGATTGGGAATACTCTATCTCAGGTGGCTGAGATTTTAAGCATGTGTAGGAGGATGTCCTTTCCAGTAAATCCACATGGATTTTTGTTCAGTTTTTCAGGAAAGTTTCCAGGATCATACTAAATTAGCAACAAGAAAATTGGAGTTGATGCATGCAAAAGTATTTGCAAACTGAGTTTGACAATTACTTTTTTCTGGTAAAACAAAAAAGCCATAATTTTATTCTATTGCTGAACTAAAGAACTATTTTTCTGGCAACATTTTTTTTTAAAGATATCAAAGTAGCTTGTTACCCTGGCAAATCCTTTGCTTCACTATGTTTTCAGCACTTTCTAGTCTCAATTTTTATTTCATGTAAGCAAAGCAATGGGAGGATTCCAGCTTTGTTAACAAAACACACACAGTAACTCATCATAAGACTGTTAAGCAACAGTATTAGCTACCAGTGGATATAACTTAGTAGCTGCCTCCTGACCTTTATCATCAAAGGAACACAAACTGTTCCAGATGCCAGATAAAGGTGTTTGCCTCAAGCTACAGCTATTCATGCTTTTAATTTTGAAACTCTTCAGTTTAACCCTAGATTAGTTGGCCGACACTACATCCACCACAGCAGGACTGGGCCTACGGTAAAACTCAGAATCACAAGGTTGGAAAAGACCTTTAAGATCATCAAGCTCAACCATTCCTGTCCTATGCTAAACCATATCCCTAAATACCTCATCTACCTGTCTTTTAAACACATACTCATCATATTTAAACTCAGACAACTGAGAAATCTGCCAGTCTCTTGTTTTACAAGAGGAATAAAAATCAATGGATAAAGGATTGATACTGCTAACTTACTCGGTGCCTTGTATTTTTGGAAGGTATCACACACCAGTGGGAAATAGGCCAAGACAGGTGCCTCTAAGCTGTCCTCAAACACGTAGCACTCCTTCAGGTGTTCCCTCTCTTCCTGGCTCAGCTCCGTGCCAGGAAATGGGATCCCATGCTCCAAACAGTACTCTGAGAACAGGTCCAGCGGCTGGCTCAACAAACAGGAGGGTTGCAATCAAAAGAGAGGTTGGAATAAGACTACCAAGCCCCGTAACTGGTATTTTGCTGCACCAGATAATCTGTGATTGATTTATGTGTTTACATATAAGGCTAACTATGCACTGGAACAAGCATACCCCTCCCCATTTTATTAGACTCTGAATAATAGAAATTTGGTTGATTTGCTAACATTCTAAATTTTTAAAGCAAGATTAATGTTTTCTGAAATTTATATGAAACTCAGATCTTTTATATGGATTAGGTGCACAGTAGAGGAAATTTTGGTTACATGTATGTCAGATCACAGGTTCTTGATTATTTGCATTCAACATATCTAACAATTAATGTGTTCATGTCCTCCTATAAATAAATTACATTAGCTTCAGCCATATAAACCCCTCAGTGTTTCTTCAAATACAGCAAAGCAAAAACCTAACTGAAACTTAGTCAAACACCAAGAGTAAAACAAAAAAAATCCGTCCAAATTTTCATTCAAAAATAGCATGTATTAACTAATCACCTCGTAAAAGTTATTTAACTATCAAGAACTTGCCACCACAATGACAAATCTGCACAAATATACAAAATAGGTAATCTTCTATCTGTCTGTGTATGTCCCAGAAAACTACTGAAAATATCCCTGATAAAGACAGTGACATTATGATCACAGGAAGTACTATCACTTGTATAATCATTTAAGTTAAAAAAACCCAGACCATTTTCTGGAAAAGAGATAAATGTGATAATTCAGCTGCTGGAGTCATCCAGATAAAGATAAAGAATCACTATTTCAGCACATCACCAGAGTCTGTGATCCTCCACTGTAATTTAAGTGCAAAATGACATCCACTTTCCTCTCTGGCCTCAGAATGGGCGGGCAGCTGGTGTTGATGAAGAAAGCTGTGTCTACCAGCTTAAGGTAGTCACTCATTTCAATCAGCTGGTTGGGAGAAGAATCAAGCACTGTGTCTGAAAGTCAAAAACTTAAATTAATTTCTGCAGGAGCAAGTCATTTTTTTTTTCCAAATCAGCATAACAAGGAAAGAAAGAAAGGACAGCCCACACTGAAACAAAGCTCACAGTTAGATGTTTCTTTGACACAACTTTAGCACCTATAGTTCAACTCTGAGGTCAGTAAGATGTAGCAGTTCTGACATTCAGCTACAAAGCGATACATTAAGCTGCTTTTTCAACTGGTGTAAATCTGTGGTTATTTAGGTTCAGTGGAAGCTGCAAGTCATTCTTTTGCAGTCTTTCTTAAGAACAGAATTCAAGCAATCCTACTGTGGTTTCTGCCTTGGAGAAACAATACCAGCTCAGCAATACCAATTCCACAAACATTTAAACCAAATAATATGGTTCAAACTTTGCCTTTATGCTAAAACTTATCAAATACTTGTCTTCAGCATGCATCAGCACTCAAACGACCTTCAAAGACGCATCTAAATTTGGTACCTTTCCACATAGAAAAGCTCTCATTCTCTAAATACTTGTTATGTAGCTGCAAGCCCTTGAGAAAGTTATGGTAAGTTGAAACCACTGGCCGTCCAGTCATCATTTCTCGCAGAGTATTGGAAAGGCATCCTTTGGGAATGGATAAGCGAGTTGTGCGTTCGTGAGGCTTCCTGGGCAGAGCAGGCTGTTCCTCTGCAGGAGGAATGAGAAGAGGTAGTATGTCTGCAGATGTTTAGAGTGTTTCTCAGATACTAACAACAGTTAAAAGAGGAGCTGGGCAGTTAAACCACCCCACCTGTGATGGAGTGTGTGCACTGACATGCAGACTATTCTGGACAGTGGTGGGTTTCGGCATCACAGCATCACCTTGTTGTTTATCGTCTGGCCTCTCCCTCCCCAAAAGGCCCATGGTAACCCCTTCGTGACTAACAAAATTCCCCAGTGATGTTGCACAGTGAGCAGTGCAATGTTTTTTCCTGTTTTCCAGCAACTGTTGCACTCCCATTTCTCCTTCATTCCCAAAGGCTTGGTGTCCCCTAACCCGTAAACAAGGCAAAAAAACAACCCCTTTACAGAACGTCATGTTTGACATTTTGGAGAGCTGTGAAGACAATTCAGATGCAAGTGAAGAGTAATCCCGTTAACTAACCGATGTCATGCTCAGTGCCTCTGGTCCATCTATGCCAGCAGTCTTCTGAATGACCAGAGAGGTAGACAGCATCCATAAAACTCTGGGAAAATATATTACTCCATGTGCCTTGAAAGTTTAAACAATAAAAAAAAAAAAAGAGGGGCATGCTTAATAACTTTGAATTTTCAAGCACAGTTAAGGCAATGTGCTTTGATTCAGTCTCTGTGGTTTTTTAAATTAGCACTGTTATGAAACATCATAAATTTTATTATAGCAAATGCCATGCCACATCATGTCTGGCTTGCAAATAGGCCATTTTAGAAAGCTGGCTGTTTAGAAAAGTCAGACTGTGATTTTAACCACTTCAAAACATCAGTTTTAACATGTGTGTTCTGTTTCAGTCTAACCTAAGACATTTAGAAAATTAACTGTATCTGTATCAAGAATCTGCTTTGTCTTTTGTCCCTTTTGGCTGGTTCATTTGTGATTTAAATTGCATCAGATACATTATTTGGTATACGAGTTACTTGAAGGCCAGGAGTTACTAGATGCCAATTCTGTGTAGGTAAGTATGTGATTATAAAGGTGATGTTTTTCTGAGGTCGTAAATCACCTTCCAAGAAGCAGATGCGGGACTCTGGGATCTTCTTTACCAGGTGACCCATGAAGAACTCACTCCCAAAATCCTTGGAACGAACAAAGGCCCCATATTTCAAGAAACCAACCTCATATGGTGTGAACTCCACCCACTCTGCAAATAAGGCACAAAGGAGGACTTACTTTTATATGTGCTGATATCTGCAGTAACAGCTTAGAGGTTCAAAAGTCCTTAGCGTGTCCTTAGTGTGTCCATAACGTGTCCATAACATGTCCTTAGCATGGCCCTAGTGTGTCCTTAGCATGTTATTGCATGTCAAATGTGTTCTTGGTGTCCATAACATGTTTAGGCATGTTATTAGTTATCTTAGCGTGCTCTTAATGTGTCCCTAACATGTCCTTAGCATGTTCTTATTGTGTCTTTAACATGTTCTTGGCATGTCCAAAGTGTGTCCTTAGCATGTTCATAACCTGTTATTTGCCATGTTCTTAGTGTGTTCGTAATGTGTTCTTAGCATGTTCTTCAAATATTCTTAGTGTGTCCATAGTATGTTCTTAGCATGTTCTTAGCACATTCTTAACATGTTTTTAGCATGTACTGTCACCCAGTATCAAGAGGAAACCCCTTAGATTTATCAAGTGTGTATAATAACATTACCTTTAAAATCCAAAGTGCTGTATTCATCCTTGACATTGAGGGACAGGTATATGGGCAGCGGATTCTGCCCCTGATTTACTGCCAGTTGTTGATCAGAGAGCTTGTGAGTACTTTCCTGTTTGTAAAGATAAATCATCATAAAAGATCAACACAATGCATGAACTTCCTATGGCATATGAGCATGGACTATCAATGAAACACCTCCTAAGCCTCAGCAGACTTTCTTCGCTGTACTTCAGCTGTTTCACCACACAAATGTATTCATTAAGCTTGACCAAATGATTATCACTGAGGCTTCCAGGAATTTTGGAATGAGGGACAGAGTGAAAATGGCAAAGTTGTCTGCACAGTCACTAGGATATGACTTGCTTCAAGGAAAGGTATTTATCTACTTTGCAGTGCTGCAGATAAAAGTCAACCAGGGCCCATTTCAGTCAGTCCAGCTTTGTTTGCTGGTATGGCTACAGATCACTTTGCCTGAACTTAGCTCAGTCAGAGCCACCTCTGTTCTGTATGTTACTAGAATCCTCATTTGAGCTGAAAGATGTAAAATCAGCTTCAGACATTTACCCTGGATGCTTACATTGTCACAACAGAAGGAAAGGAAGCCATCCAGAAGGATCTTGACAGGCTGGAGAGACGGGCCCAGGTGAACCTAATGAGGTTCAACACTGCAAAGTGTCAGGTCTTGCACTTGGGCCAGAAGAATCCCAGACATAGATACAGACTGGGAGAAGAGCTCCTGGAGAGCAGCCCTGCTGAGAAGGACCTGGGTGTCATGGTGGATGAGAAACTTAACATGAGCCAGCAGGGTGCTCTTGCAGCTCAGAAGGCCAATGGTATCCTAGGCTCCATCAGAAGAGGGGTGGCAGCAGGGACAGGGAGGGGATTGTCCCTCTTCTACTCTGCCCTTGTGAGGCCCCATCTGGAGTCCTGTGTCCAAAGCTGGGGCCCCAATACAAGAAGGATGTGGAACTGTTGGAGAGGGTTCAGAGGAGGCCATGAAGATGATCAGAGGGCTGGAGCACCTCCCCTGTGAAGAGAGGCTGAGGGAGCTGGGCTTGTGCAGCCTAGACAAGAGAAGGCTGCAGGGGGACTGCATTGCAGCCTTCCAGTCCCTGAAGGGAGCAGAGAAACAGGAGAGGATTCAACTTTTTAAAAGGGCAGACAATGGCAGGACAAAGGGGAATGGATTAAAGCTAAAGGAAGGAAGGTTTAAATTGGATATTAGGGGGAAGTTTTCTACAGAGAGAGTGGTGAGGTGCTGGAACAGGCTGCCCAGAATGGTGGTGGATATCCCGTCCCTGGAGCTGTTCAAGGCCAGGTTGGATGGGGCCCTGGGCCACCTTGTGTAGATTCAGGCCTGGAGGTTGGTGGTCCTGCCTGTGGCAGAGATTTTGGAACTGTATGATCCTTGGGTCCCTTCCAACCCAGACCATTCTATGATTCTATGATTGGAGGCTGTGTTACTTTTCTTCTAAAAAGTCAAAAGAAAGACTCCTCAAGTTTTGAGAGACCTTCCTATTGCTGAATCTAGAACACCAGACATGAAAAACTAGAAATCCTCTGGAATAAAAGACAGATATAGAGTACCTGATGATGTAGCATACAATCAATGAAGAGTCCCCATAAATCTGTAAAGGACACCTTGTGACCTTCTTGCTTTCTTTCACAAAGCTCTTTTTCATAGTATTTCAGATGATCCAATGAAAAACAGTGCAGCTTGCTCTTGATCACATGCTTCCTGATATCACCAACTGGCCCTCTGAGATCCTTCTTCGACCAAATTGCATCTTCATACAACTTTGCCATGGTCCTAGTAAAAAGAAACATATCATGGTTCATCACTGTGTACATGACAATTCATGAGCTCATACCACACATAAGTGTTTTGTTTCAGGAGACATGGGGCTCTTGCCCTCCAATTTTTACATAGGCAGACCAGTTCAAAGCTCAGGCAAAATTAAGACTATGCAACAGTATTTTTCTGCAGGGATACATTCAAAATCATCCTAGCTTGTTTCTTCACAGCATCATACATTAATAAAATGACACCCATAACTTAACAGAAGCTTTTATCAGCATTAACATTCAATGTTCCAGGTTCAAGCCATAGCTTCTGTCCAAGGCCAATTCCATCTTCTATTTCCAGCACTGTGAAATCTTAAGCAGGAGTTCAGCAGAAAACATGAACCGCAACAAGTGCAAGAGTTCCCCTGCTTGGGTGAGCAGCAGGCAGGTCACATCAAGCTCACAGTCAGACACAGGGCTAAGTCTGCTTGAGGTTTCAGCTCACAGAGCTGGAGCAGATTCCAGTCACCCCTGCTCATCCACACCTCATTTTTTCTAGTTCTGTCTCACATTGTTATTAGAGCAGCCCTCCAGAGGCAAAACATTTTAAAGCCCTAGACCCCTGTTAGTCACGCAAGGAAGTCACCATTGTGTGTGACACTGTTTCTCAGGGCTTTTCCTTTAGATTCTTCTTTTCAGAGCTGCCTAAGAGTTGAGCCAGACAAACAGTACAAGAAGATTTCTGAAGTGTTACATGCACCTAGATAACCCAAGAGATACACAAAGAAAGGGAAAACAGCATTTCCCTACTTTCACTTCCTCATTTTCTCAAACATGCTTGAGGATCATGTCCCTGTTCTTTCAGAGTGTCAAGTCCCCAGGACTCCAGCTGCATTGCTTCTCTTGCATATTTGCAGCACCTTCTCTGACTCACGATTAACATATAATTAACATCTGCACTGACAATCAAAATGTTTGCTTCTCCCCTGGGAAGCAATACCCATTTCTGACATTCCCAAGAAAATGCCAGCTTGTTGGCCTCCCAGGCCCCGTTGAATCCCCTGTTGATAGCCATAAACAACCACTCTTTGTTTAAAGTCAAACATCAAGATACCTCTACATCCCATCTTAACACAGGAATCTTTTCTCCCAGGTATTGGTGAGGCCGCACCTTGAGTGCTGTGTCCAGTTCTGGGATCCTCACTATAAGAAGGACATCAAGGTCTTGGAGCGCGTCCAGAGAAGAGCAACAAGGCTGGGGAAGGGGATGAAGGACAAATCCTATGAGGAGCGGCTGAGGGAGCTGGGGATGTTCAGCTTGGAGAAGAGGAGGCTGAAGGGAGACCTTATCACCACCTACAGCTACCTGACAGGAGGGTGTAAGAGAGGTGTGTGAGGGTCTCTTCAGCCAGGTGACAGGAGATAGGACAAGGGGAAATGGCACGAAGCTGCCCCAGGGCAGGGTCAGATTAGATGTTAGGAGAAAGTTCTTCCCTGAAAGAGTTGTCAGGGCCTGGAACAGGCTGCCCAGGGAGGGGGTTGAGTCACCGACCCTGGATGAGTTTATAAAAAGGGGTAGATGAGGTACTTAGGGATATGGCTTAGCATAGGATAGGAACAGTTGGACTCCATGATCTTAAAGGTCTTTTCCAACCTTGTGATTCTGTGATTCTGTAACTGGGAAATGAGAAATGAGCAGTCATACAGATTTTTTGTTAAAAAATAACTACTTTTCCCACCCATTCTCTGTACCAGGTACTAAGTTAATGACAGAAACAAGTCCAGCCCTGGGAGAACACAATTTAAATCTTGTATCTAGAAGAAATAAATTGTATCTAGAAGAAATAAATACGACTGCCCTGGGCAGTCCCATGAAATGGGTGAGCAGCAGAAGGCAGCCAAATCCCAGCCAGCATCACACTGAGTAAAATCCATCAGGAAGGCAATATGCTTCACTAGGTTATCACTGTGCTGCCACAAGCCCCGCTCTCCTTACCATGTTGTGGCAGATAAGCCACTGATGTATGAGACGCAGTCCAAAACACCTAACTCCTGGAGAGCCAGAAGACTGCCAAGCATAGCTGTCATGGACCGCACTCCCCCTGCTGTGGTCATGACTGCCACCACCGGCACCTGTTCAACACACAAAAGCACAGAGATGTTCATTATCAGACAGAATAGAGAAGCGAAGGGCATTCAGAAAAACTAACAGCAACACAGGTAGGTCTGGACTCAATTCATCCCCTTCATGGTGGTGCTTTGGTGTATGTTGAGTTGTGCAAACTTAACATATGCTGAAAGCATCCTTCTGCCCAGTGATGCTTTGGTGAGCCAGCAGCTGTAAGCATGGCTCATAGGGCATAGTCTATTTTCAGAGCTGTAGAGTCTGTTCTGGATGTTTTTCGTTTTTTCCTCATGCCTTTCCCTCAAAACACCTTTCAAACTTGTGAGTAAAACCGAGGTCAGAAAAACAGAGCAAAAGCCGCCTGTGTAATTTTTTTCTCCCATTAAGTTTCTTTACAGTATTTGCTGTTCTCCAGGCAGATGATGCCAAGCTTTATAGATTTATTTTAGCATTATCTTTGTTACCCAGATTATCTCCACCTTCCCTGAGATCGCTATATGCAACGGGACCTCACTTCCCTCAGGGATTCAGCAATTCTGTTAGCCATTCTTCCTTAGCTCTAAAGGTAGCCCTTAACAAAAACTAGGACAACATAGTTTTAGGAACATATCCTGCCATTACCTCATATCCTGTCATCATTGTATTTTATCATTTATTTTGGGAGCTTTGATTTTTGATCTGTTTTCTTAGGTTTTGCTTTTTAATCAATGTTACTCAATAACCCTTTATTTTAATTTAATAACAACAAGTCCTATCCTACTTGTTCTTTAAGCTCACGAGCACTTGGACTTGGTTGACAAATGCTGTCCTGTGCACAGCATCAAGGGACAGGTGTGCTGGAAGCCTAAGAAAGCAGCAAAGGAAATTGCACGCAGGCACATTCAGTTGTAGAAGAGTGTCTGCCTGATTCCTGCTCCCAGCACCACACCCCCATAACAGATTGTCCTGCAGCAACAGAGACCTCTGGGTCCAGGGATCCCCAGAAGAGAAGAAAGCAAGAGCTAACACACCAGACAGATGCTTCTGCACCAGAGTGCTAAGGAAGAGTCACAGCTTTCCTCTCCGAGTCTTGAGCAGCAGCAGAGAAGGGAAAAGGTATCAAAATGACATGAAATGGTTTCAGTCCAAGCAACCAAATTTCATCATGCTTGGTTCTATGTATGTTCATTCTCAACAAATATGTACTTTGGGTTCTCTTGAGAGAGGACGGAGGTTGGTAGAGAATAAAGGAGCTACGACTGACCTCCTAATAATTACTTTTTCATCCTGTGCCAAAAAATCTTGGATTTGGTTTTAGGTCGAAGTGATAATCTGTTCTATATGTTTTAGTTTGGAGGATGTGGAAGACCTATTGGATAGGTCGCACAAGTACATCACATCCACCTTGTTCAAAGGTCCCAAGATGCTGTTCCACACACCTCATCCTCCTGCAGGTCTTCATCCAGCTGAAGAACATTTTTCAGGGCAGCAGCAACCACCTTCTTCCTTTTACAGATGAAATCTTTCTCCTCTGCACATAGATCAAACCCCAGCCGCAAATCTAAATTCTTGCAACTAGAGCATGAGAACAGAGCAAGACATGTTACCTGCAAGCTTGAGACATCAAGAAAAACCAGCAACAACAAAAGCCAGTTTAAAGAAAGGCTATTTCCATGCTCAGGAAGGTTCTGCTACGCTAATGAAAGCGGGTATATGGGTTTCACAGGCCCTGTATTTCTGCTGTCTTGTGGAGATTTTAGACCAGAATCATGTCCTGAACTATTTCATGCCATCACAAGGAAGTTAAATCAAATGATCTGCTGATGAAAACCAAAGAAAATAACCGAATTCAAGCTGTTTCACATTGAGCTCTGAAATCTGGACACTTCACATTTGCCTGCTATGCACTTAAACTTAACATGCTTTAGGCAAAATGACCCCAACACCGTTAGATCTATCTCTACTTGTGCTGTAAATACTTCAGTTAGAAGACATCTCTTAAACATATCACTTCATATCTGTACATGATTATGAACATCACATGCATCATTAATTCTATAACTTTTATTTTCACAGGAATACTCTTCCAGGGATTTTTCTTTTTCCAGCCAAAACATAATTTTGTCTCTTTTGTGACATAATTAATATTCAGTACAAACCTCTGATTTATCATCTGGGTGCAATTAGTGCTTGCATTGTGGCTAACTAATCAGTAGGGGGCAATGATACCCTCCGGAAAACTGCATGCCAATCTACACTAATAACTACCCACTTCTTTAATTTACTAGAGAACTTAAGTATCAAAAGTAGGAAGCATCAACATTAGGAAAACCACTGTCACTGGTTATACCCCACTACTATCTACCACCTACTCTATGTTTAACTCTTACCAACCAATTTTAAACTGTAGAGCATTTTATTGACCCTTCCCCATATTTTAGCCTTCTTTAGCCAATTATAACCTTTATTCCGGATTTCAAAATTAATTAAAGCTGTAGCTTCCTTTCATCTAAAGATGATACTATGAAAGGATAAGAGACAGCCTAAGTAATTGTTCAAAAGAAATCATTTACCCATCTTCTTTCTTCACAGACACCTCGTAAGATTCACCCTGAGAATCAAGAATGAAAACCCCATCAATCTGAAATGGAATTGAGTGTTTGCAAAAGCAAGTCTGACAGTACTACCAATTATTCAGATATATGGTCTGTGATAAATCTTTGGTCTCTTTGCAGACCTTGCACACAGCTCACTTACGAAGAGAGGCTGAGGGAGCTGGGCTTGTTCAGCCTAGAGAAGAGAAGGCTGCAGGGGGACTGCATTGCAGCCTTCCAGTCCCTGAAGGGAGCAGAGAAACAGGAGAGGAATCAACTTTTTAAAAGGGCAGACAATGGCAGGACAAGGGGGAATGGATTGAAGCTAAAGGAAGGAAGGTTTAAATTGGATATTAGGGGGAAGTTTTTTACAGAGAGAGTGGTGAGGCTGCCCAGAGAGGTGGTGGATGCCCCGTCCCTGGAGCTGTTCAAGGCCAGGTTGGATGGGGCCCTGGGCCACCTTGTGTAGATTCAGGCCTGGAGGTTGGTGGTCCTGCCTGTGGCAGAGAGGTTGGAACTCTATGATTCTTGGGTGCCTTCCAACCCAGACCATTCTATGATTCTATGATCACTCAGACCCTGCTTTTGAAATACTTCTAAAGCAATCAGCAATTCTGAAAATCACAGAGAAAAGAGAAGAAAAAAAAAAAAAAAAAAAAAAATCACAAAATGCTGCTTTTTTTTCCCCCCTGGATGGTAGTTATACTTTCAAATGTATGCAGAACTGAGCAAACACATACTCAGCTGGTACATTTCTAACAACAAAATTAGTAGTGCACTAGGAATCACACAAATCTAGTTTACGCTTGTTGAAGTAATTCTAAATGCTGTCAAAGGACACTCACTTTCACTACTCTCACTTTCTTTCCCAAGTCCAGAGAATGCAGAGGCACAGGGATTTCCCTCCTTGCTGAGCCACACTGAAATAAAGTGATGAGAAAAAAAAAAAATCATTATAAGGAGAAAATTATTTACAACTCATAGGTACAGACCTACCAGAGAAGGGCTAATTCACTGTGCTTCTCCCAAAAGTTTCTTTAGCCACTGTCACTGTCCACAAGCAAAACATACACCACAGGAAAAACGCTCCTTGGGCAGCATCATGTGCAGTCTGGGTTGACTGTGTTTGACATAGTGGAACATGGTGGTTTTGCTGCCTCCACAGCTGCAGTGAGGACCTATGGAAACATCCTGGGCTTCTTCATAGGATCCTTTCATTGTGAAGATGAAATCTCTCCCTAAGAGCAGGAAGCAAACCGCAGAGAAACATTAACTGCATCCAGCCATGAAAAATAACTAGAACACCTCATGTTTCAGCCTTAGTGCAGTCAATATTAAAACTGGGGCACAACTTTTTTCCTCCCCCATAATCAGTGTGAACAGCTGGAAAAGCAAAGAAACCAGCACAGCAGGACCAAGTGTCAAGGGACATGTGTTGTCAGTGGATGCCACTGGCAGCATTCACATCCCTCAAGTTTCCACTGTAGTCTTTCCACTCCTGATAGCTGTGTCTCCCCTCTTTCATTTTTCTGTTCTCAAAGGTATTTCCATTCCATCACATCACCGTGATGTTTCTCAGTCTCTTGGCCAGCTCCACAGGCTACACAGTCATGCCACCTCCAGAGCATTCTCACTATTTGCAAGCAGGGGATAATTCAGGAAATGCCTCAAAGCCCAAGGACCCCTGTTACAAACAGAGCCTAAAATAGGTCAAGTACTTTGCTGCATCTCCCATAGCACAAAAAGCAGTGACCAGTTATTTAAACCAATAACCTCACTTGTGTAAGGGCTCTTCATTTTTGTTTCATCCACTTGTACTTCCAGACAGGAAACTTCACGAGACTGAAAGAGTTAAGGAATAAAATCACCAATCACAGAAAACAGTTCAGGATCCTCACTGCGGATCAGTGGGTCCTGTGGAGACACCAGGCTTGGCCACGATGTCTTGTGAACAAGAAGTAGTCACAGAGGCCAGGTTGGATGGGGCCCTGGGCAACCTTGTGTAGATCCAGGCATGGAGGTTGGTGGCCCTGCCTGTGGCAGGGGGGTTGGAACTCTATGATCCTTGGGGTCCCTTCCAACCCAGACCATTCTATGAGTCTATGACATGGGATCCACTCCTGTACGAAGTTTCCTTGCTTACTGCCTCAGTGAGCAGCCCACTAGCACTGTGGCAGAGCACTGGTCCAAGCCCAACCCAACCCAGAGTGCATTACAAGCATGACCAAACTGAAAAGCATACAGCCACACCTGTGTCTTACCTGGAGAAGAATAAAGGCTATGCCTAAAGGCACAGTTCTTACAACTACATCCTTCACTTCTGCCCTACCATAAAAATATAAGCATTAAAAAAAAAAATAATTAAAACAATTACCACTAGTACGCCATTAGTAATGATGTTTTCAGATACACCTGGACTGCAAAGTAAAAAGGAAAAGGCTTATTTAAGGGTGGGTATAGGAGCAATAACCTTTGAAATGCATTTAAGTTCTGAGCTCAGCTTTTCTTGTTGCCAAGTGCACTTCTATCTTTCACCTCCATCTTGTGCTCACTGCCAGGTCACATTCCCATAGCTCCTAGGGACACTCCCCCCCCTTCTTAACTCCCCTGATCATTATCATCTCTCCTTAGGCTGAATTATAAAAAACACCCACCCTCACCTATAAATAGCAAGGCTGTCACGCAAGGTGGGATTGCACCAGATTCAGGAGAGAAAAGCAATCATGGGGAAGATGCCTAGGTGGGATGTCTGAGCACAGGTACACAGAGCTACTTCCCCAATGCTGCATTACCACCCTCTAAAATGTCAAGCTTCCTGATGAAAAGTTATGTAACATTTAGGCTTTACTCACATGTTTTCTAGTAGAAATTCCACTTCTAGTTCTTCCTGTTTCTGAAAATAAGATTTATTTTTCATTTTAGGAAAAGGAACAAATTGGAAAGCTGAGAGAGACATTTTCCAATTGCAAGTAGCAATACTGCCCCCTCCATGGCACTGTTCAAGGCCAGGTTGGCTGGGGCTTTGGGCAACCTGGGCTGGTGGAGGGTGTCCCTGCCCATGGCAGGGGTGTGGAACTGGGTGATCTTTAAGGTCCCTTCAAAACCAAACCACTGATTCTATAATTTTTTCCTTTGCTAGAGCTCTGATGATTTTGCATAACCCTCCCTTGCAAAGCTTTGCTATTCCCACATCCTGTGTTGAAACGTAAGTGGATGAAGTCTTCTTTGGCCACCCTTCTCTTTTAATATCTCTCCACAGCTCTACTGTTTACAAACCAACTGCCCCCACAAGGGGGAGAGGAGGTTACTATCATGGAATAGGGGGTGAATGTCCCATTATTTATTTATTAGTAGGATGAGACACAGGTCAGTGTCAAGGAAGGGAGGTATAAACAGGTGAATAGTGTAGGAGAAGATACTTGAGAATAAATTGACTCAGGTAGTGAGCATGCCTTGGTTCAAACAAAAGCATTGGCAGAGTAGAGTAAGTATTTTTTTAAAAGATGGGAGAAGAGACCAACTTGGAAAATGAAAATTGCCAGGGTGAAGGGAAGATGGACAAGTGAAGACTGAAGCTGTGAAGAGAAAACAAGGGAAAGAGGTCACAAAGGCTGAATCAAGATGGAAAAGGGGGAAGCATAAGAACAAGGAACAGCAACAGAAGAGAGTAACATGTCAACATCACATGAGGGACTGAGTGTGTTACTTCAGCCATGTGCTGGATCAGTACGTATGGGACTCAGCCAATCCAGAAAAGACCACACAAATAAATACATCAGAGAGATCTCCTATATCACCCACAGGGAGGAAAATACTAATTAGTGGAAGATATAGATCTCTTTCTGACAATTTGCAGTAAATTTTTTCATTCATCCTCAGAAGAGCTAACGTTTACTGCCAAGCATTCTTTCAGTCTGACTGCACAGCATAGTTGAACTTTGTGAAGAGACCAAGTGCCAAGTCGATAATGTAGCTGCCAAGGTAAAAACGGCATGGCAGTAAAGGTGAAAATGGAGTATTTTTGTATCTACTAGTTCATGTCAGTAATTGAGACACCTCAGGTGGCTCCTCTGAGAGCTGGATCCATGGCATGTAACCCAGCAGCAGGGAGCTGTTTATTTCTCCCAAAGCCTCCAATTCATGAGAATTAATGTTGTTGCAACAGTTTGTAACAGATGGCTGAGGAATGGAATTTAGAAAGCAGCCACCTTACAGAGATGTGAGACAGACTTTATCAAGCACTGGATTGTGACCACTCTGTGCTATTCAAACTCATTAAAAGTCTGCTCCAATTTTGTCCAAAGAGTAGCTGAAAGAATATTCAGGAGATTCTGGTTCATAACATCAACCTAATTCTACCTGCCTTATTTTCACATCCTTCTTATGCTGTTGTACACACACTCGTGCAAATTATATTTCCATTAAGCTCCATTCACATTCTTGTTGGTGAAAAACCTGGAGCAAAGCAATGGAAAGACTTACTGAACTACATGGTGAGCAAAGAGGTGCAGCCAGAAGCAATCCTGATGCTCTGACGTTACCATCCAGCCTCCTCAGTCCTCCCTTTTGAGGCACTTTTGTAGATGAAACAAATCATTCAAGGCAGAGGTGGCAGTACTGCCTAAGGTTGCCCAGCACATTCTATTATCAGGTCACTTTGTTAAAAAAATAACCCTAAGTGTTCTAAAAAAAAAAAAAAAAAAAAAAAAAAATCTTTGTACAGACCACAACCTGCAATGTCTCATGTGCACCTGAGTAGGAGTCACAATCCAAATAATGACAGCTTGGCCAAGACGTTCCTGAAGCACAGCTCACTGTCTTATCTTCCCAACTTCCACTTGGCTAATCCGATGGGTTAAGCCAACTCCACACATACCTGGTGAGAAACTCATGGCTTGAATCACACCTTGTTGGCCACAGTCACACGAGGCTTATTCTGCAGCAGGTATACTGAATTACTTAACGAGGATTTGCTTTCTAGAAGAGTAGTTAATAAACACTCTCCAAAGAAATAGCAACATATAGAACAGGCAAGAGTGGGGTTTTTTCCCAGATAGTGTGTCTGATACACACACTATGGTTTAGAAGTAAACAGAGCACACACAATTCCTAGGAGCTGTAAACTGAAGCCATTGCCACAAGTGTGAAAAAGCCTGAGATTTCTTACCACATAACCCCCAAGCAGAGGTGTTATATTTTGTGGAAAAAGTAACCTGAGTATGCATTTTGCTCTCTTAAAAGAAAGAGGTGGGTTTCTCCACCTGTCCTCCCAGCAACTCCACCCACCAAACATTTCATAAGGAGCTCTTTATGCCTTCTTTGATACAGCCAAACGCAATATTTTAGAAATATGTGGCAAATAAGATTCCTGGGTCACACACAGACCTAGAGGAAAAGAATAAAATACTAACAATATTCTCATTAATCAAGCCCTATCCAAGCCCCCCAAAGAAATCTAGAATCCTGTAACAAAAGATGATAAACAGAATTTATGAGAATTTTAAACAAAAAAGTTGTTTACCCAAAGGAGGAAAGAAATCTGAGATATTCTCATGAGCATATATAATAATTTACCAAGCATACTGCCTGGAAGCACAGGACAGGACAAGGGCAGGACAAGGGGGAATGGATTGACGCTAAAGGAGGGAAGGTTTAGATTAGATATGAGAGGGAAGTTCTTTACAGAGAGAGTGGTGAGGTGCTGGAACAGGCTGCCCAGAGAGATGGTGGATGCCCCGTCCCTGGAGCTGTCCAAGGCCAGGTTGGATGGGGCCCTGGGCCACCTTGTGTAGATCCAGGCCTGGAGGTTGGTGTCCCTGCCTGTGGCAGGGAGACTGGAACTCTATGAACCTTGGGGTCCCTTCCAATCCCGATCATTCTATGATTCTATGACAGAATCCCTGGTAAAGGTGAGAGGAAGTACCCCGTGATGTATTGGCAGTTGGGGCAGCTGCCCAGAAAGGGGGCCAGGTTTGTTCCCATCCCTGCTCTGTCAGTCTCCTACAACAGTGATGAGCTCTCTAACCAACAGCTTCCTCATTTTTGACTCTTGCTGTCTTTTTTTCAAAAGGCTTTTTTGAAATCTCAAAAAATTATTTGGAATAGAAAGGACATTTTGCATCTAATTGCAACTGCAACAGAGAGGAGACTGTTTCTGATCCCTCCTAAACCCTAAGTAGTTAACCCTGGGATTTAATAAGGTCCTTTTAACAAAGTCTTTGCACATCAGACCACTATATATCAGTAGTAAAACGGGTCAAAACTCTGATCAAGAGTATTTTTTCTCTCCACTCAATTTCACTCATCTTTCTATTTCTCACCTCTGGATTCAACTCAAAATTCAGATGAACTTTTTCTCCAAGTTGGATTTTAGCTACATCAAAGAAAACAGTCAGAAGCTGGTCATCCGCTGTGAAGGTATCCTCATCACAGACTGTCAGCTCCAGGACGTTCTGAGAAGAGAGGCAGAGAAGGACACAAGTACTATACTATGGGACTACTGAGCCCAAAAGGGAAGTCTAGCAAGAGTCAGCACATAGCCACCTCATTGTTAAATGTGACAGTGTGGTGCTCAGATGGCTGCAGGAGGCCTTCACAAGCCCCATGGCTCAGACTCCAAAATCAGGGACTAACCCTGGAAGAGGTAAAGCATCAGATTTGGCAATGAAGAGGAGCTCAAGTGAATGGCTGCGTGACACGTGTGGTGCTCATGTGCACTCGACAGAGTAGAGATCACACATGCTGCTCATCACGATCCCTTGTCTGTGGATTCAATATTACTATCTTTAGAAATCTCAGTCCATCAGCTTATGGTAACAGTAGAGGGCAAACCCTTAGCTCTTTACAAAGGGAAGAAAGCACATTAAATGTTGACAAAAGATTGCAGTGATTTCCCTTGCATTTCCTTGCGGCTCAGATTACCTGCAGCAGTAAAAGACCACCACACAGAGCTATTAAGCCATAGCAAACTACCCCCATGTCTAATCTTGTATCACTCATGCTCAACTTCATTCCATATGATCCATAACCCTTCCAGCTTACACTCAAACCACGGGATGGACACGCTTCTGTCAGAGGTCTGTAAATCAGACATAGGTTTGATGTCTTGTAGCCTATTAGGCTTTTGAAAATACACTCCCCTTCAGTGAGAGCGGTTGGTACTAAAGGGTGAGGATTTTTTCATGTTTAAAAAGACAGCATTAAGTTACAGTACCTCATAATTTATAAACACCACCATTGTTACTGTATAAAGCAGATATTATAAGCTCATGGCAACATACAGCAAAAACACCTTCAATGTTGCATGTAAGAAAAAGTTACTCATCCTCTAAAGAGTTTATAAGTGCTTAGAAGAAGTCCTAGTGCTTAGAAGATGACAGAGACCAGTGAGGGTACCAGAGCATCTGTTTCAAGGCTTTTATATTTACTTTCTGGTAGGAAACAGGATCTCCCCTGCAGCCTCTGGTGCTTTCTGCATCTTCCTATATATAAATATATATTTCCATATATATTTCAGAGGAGGGCCACGAAGATGATTAGAGGGGTGGAGCACCTCCCCTGTGAAGAGAGGCTGAGGGAGCTGGGCTTGTTCAGCCTAGAGAAGAGAAGGCTGCGGGGGGACCTCATTGCAGCCTTCCAGTCCCTGAAGGGAGCACAGAAACAGGAGGGGAATCAGCTTTTTAAAAGGGTAGATGATGGCAGGACAAGGGTGAATGGATTGAAGCTAAAGGAGGGAAGATTTAAATTGGATATTAGGGGGAAGTTTTTTACAGAGAGAGTGGTGAGGTGCTGGAACAGGCTGCCCAGAGAGGTGGTGGATGCCCCATCCCTGGAGGTGTTCAGTGCCAGGTTGGATGGGGCCCTGGGCAACCTTGTGTAGATCCAGGCCTGCAGGTTGGTGGCCCTGCCTGTGGCAGGGGGGTTTGGAACTCTACGACCCTTGGGGTCCCTTCCAATCCAGACCATTCTATGATTCTATTTTTTTTTTTATATATATATATATATAGAGAGAGAGAGAGAGAGAGCGAGAGCGAGCGCGCGTGCAGATATATATATATATATATACACACACACCCCCTATCCCTCAGCATAACTGAGGTCAAGCTTCTACATAAGCCTCAAGGCCTTCACAAAGAATCTGCTGGCAGACGGTGACACTGTCCTCTTTGTGAGCAGAGGCTTTCTGATCTCAAGCATAGCTCCCACCTTTACTTCGCTTTGGATCATGAAGTGGAAGGTTTCATTCCAGACGGGGCTTCTGCAGTTCCGTACAGTTCTTGTCCGGGCTTTCTGACATGAAGCCGTTGGCAGCCACAGCTTCACATAGCAATCAGGGAGGCTCACTGCATTAACAAGAAGATTTTGTACTTAATTAGCACATCAGCATTTATTTTACGATGGTTTTTGCCCAGCCATGAGAAAAAAATATTTACCTCTGAAGACAACTGAATATTTCATTAGACACAAAGGAAAAAGCCTTCTACATTTAGACTCATTTAGCTTTTCTATCTAAATTTATGTCTTTTTTCTTTACCTAGCCCTATTTGCAATGTCCAAGTCATTCCCTGTGAAAAAGCAACAAACAGACACAGAAGCACCCAACACAACTTCCTGACTTTTCCTATGTCTTTCACAGAGCTGCCCCTTTCAGAAAGGAAACGGGCAACCTGTGGACGAAGAAGCACTGAAGAACTAGGGAGTAAAGGACTACAGAGCAGTCAGTGAAAGAGGTAAGGGGGAAATGTCACAAAGTTACACCAGGGCAGGGTCAGATTAGATGTTAGGAGAAAGTTGTTCACTGAAAGAGTTGTCAGGGCCTGGAACAGGCTGCCCAGGGAGGGGGTTGAGTCACCATCCCTGGGTGTGTTTAATAGACAGGTAGATGAGGTACTGAGGTGTATGGTTTAGCATAGGACAGGAACAGTTGGACTCGATCTTACAGGTCTTTTCCATACTTGTGATTCTGTGATGGGAAGGACATCATCTTTCCCAACACAGAATTTCTATTGTTAACTGTTTCCTAAATTAATGTAATTCCATCTAAATGAAAGCTACTATAACCCTCGCGGCATCATATTCAGATGACAGTGACTTCCTTGATAACCTATAAACATGCCATCAATGCACCTGGGAAGAAATAACTGCTTGAATCACTACAGGCTGGGGATGACCTGCTGGAAAGGACCTGGGGGTCCTGGTAGATGACAGGTTGGCTATGAGCCAGCAGTGTGCGGTGGTAGCTAAGAGAGCCAATGGGATCCTGAGGTGCATCAAGAGGAGTGTGGCCAACAGGTCAAAGGAGGTGATCCTCCCCCTCTACTCTGGCCTGGTCAGGCCCCACCTGGAGTATTGTGTCCAGTTCTGGGCTCCCTGGTATAAAAAAGACAGGGATCTCCTGGAGAGAGTCCAGAGGAGGCTATGAAGATGATTAAGGGCTTGGAACACCTCCCCTATGAGGAAAGGCTGAATGAGCTGGGACTGTTCAGCCTAGAGAAAAGACGACTAAGGGGGGGACCTTATTAATGTCTATAAATATCTTAAGTATGGGATGCAGTGGGAAAGGGCCAGCCCCTTTTCAGTGGTCTGTGGAGACAGGACAAGGGGCAATGGCTGCAAGTTGGAGCACAGGAAGTTCTGCACCAACATGCAGAAGAAGTTTTATACAGTGAGGGTGACAGAGCCCTGGGACAGGCTGCCCAGTGGGATGTGGAGTCTCCTTCTCTGGAAGTATTCCAGACCCATCTGGATGCCTATCTGTGCAATATGAGCTAGGGAGCCTGCTTTGGCAGGGGGGTTGGACCTGATGATCTCTTGAGGTCCCTTCCAATCCCTATGATTCTGTGAATACTTACCCAGGTCTGCTTTGCGGAGATTTCTCATGCTTATAACTTTCACAGTAAGCCAGCACAACCGAGGCACTTCTGGCTGCAGAGCAATGAGGAAAACACCTTCGTTATTAGCAAGTAGCTGAGATGCAACTAACATCACTTATCCTATAGCGTAACAAAGGGGAAGACACCTGAAAAATAAGTAACAATAGATCATTTTCACATTAATGCACTAAGTATATATTTTCACTGTAATTACTTCAGGCAACTTCTGAGAAGAGATTATTTCTCCTGATGCTACATAATGTCAGATTCCAGCTTTGTTCACTAACCTGTTGTTTTAAAGATTTTTTTTTTAAGGATTTAGGTTTTGGAGTTTAAGTTTCAATGCAGGGGGTAGTTTCCACAAATGAAGTCATTACATAATTGCCTTTGTAACATCTGGCCATACTCAAACTACAGAGCTTGCTCCTCAAATTTCAAGTTGAGTGCAAGAGATTACAGCATTGCACTTCCTGGTGTGCCAGCTTGGAGACCATGGGCTGCCCTCCATCTGGCAGGGACAGCTGCCCATCTGCCATGTGACATTACTGCAGAACAGGACACACACCCTCCTTTTTATAATGCTCAAGGTATCACTGCTACTAGCGAATCTGGTTATGTGATTGATGACATCAAAGCATCCTTCACCATACCAAAGTACATGGGCCTTAAATAGAAAAAGAAACCCATGAGTAAAAGAGGGACAGAATCATTCTGGAAGTGAACATCCCAGGATGGGACTCCAGACCTCGGGAAGAGGACGGCTGAAGAGGGAGGCTTGGGATAAGTATTCTTCCATTTCACACGTCGGTCCAGCTCCCTAGAAGGCAGCTCTGCCATTTCAGTGCCAATGTGACATAAAGCAGAAGAACTTGTATTTCTAGACTGACATTGAGTAAAGATAGCCTGTCATACATAGATAGGATCTACATTAATTGAAACCACATTACCACAAGGTGCAGAACTGATTTACGTACACAAACCAAGGGCTGGAGGAAAACCAGAGTCAAAGAACGTAAGAAAATGGAATGTTCCAAACACAAACTGAATTCCATATTTGATAGGTTGAGAGTAAAACGACCAGTGTGCTAGACTGCGCAGTTACACCAGAAAAAGCAAGAATAAAAGCTGTCATTGTTCAGGGCTTTTGCAACAATGAATTATTTTTAAGATAGGGCTGACCTCACTGATTTATCAAGCAGAAGCACTGAGGTACAGTAACATGCTGACATCCCATAGCATAGGGGTCTACAAGGAGTATTGTGAAAGCTTCACAATCCTCTCCATTTTCTGTTTTCTCCCTCACACTCCTTATCACAGCTACACACAACCCTATGCTTCGTTCAGGAAAAACAAGACAAACTTGAAAGCATCAGAAATAAAACACTACATGCAGAAGCAGTAGCTCCATTAATTAGATTGAAAGGAGCAATTAAACCCTCAAAGCAACATGATTGCTGAGAAACTGTCTCCTTAGGACCTCCTAGTGTACCTCTCATTTTGTTACACCAGTCTCCTGACAGAAGATTAACCATCTAAAAAGCAGTAAGTCACCAGGCCAGATGCTATTTAGAGCCCACTGGAAAATTTCCAACCCAACAGTTTTCTCTCAAAATATCATTAGAACAAAACCAGCAGGTTTAGAAGAAACCCAGCAAGCTCAGCAGAATTTTTGGCAGCAGTGTTTATGAAAGAAGAGAGAACAATCTCTCGAGGTCCCTTCCAACCCCTACGATTCTGTGATTCTGTGACAGAAGTAGATGATAAGAATCATCAGCTCAGTTTTTCATCCCAAAACCAGAGGATTAACATTTTATCCTTAGTTTTAGTAGCATTCATATCCAGGAATTTAGAGAAAACTTAGTCCCTCAGCCATCTCATGAATAAGAAAATACACAGACACAAACCAAATTATTCCATAGTGCTTGTAGTGAGTTCGCAGCTCTCTTAGATCAAGTAAAGACTTAGCCTCATACCTCTGCACTGAATACAGCCAGAGAACAGATTCGGTAAACTCAGGGGCAAAACCCATCACATTTTACAGTCTGTCATTATTTAGGCTATCATTTACAATCATATAAACAAGCCATGACTCAGAAAAGGGAATAGTTTGCTACATATACAGTATGTACCACATTCAGTACCTTCCAACACTCTTTCACCAGTTCAGTTTCATAAAAATTAGTGATCAGTAGTATTTTAAGTGAAAGACACCAAACAATCCATTTTATCTGCTGATCTGTCTCTGTAAAAACTATTTGAAGACTAAGCCTTGGGTGTTATGAGGTATGACTACTGTCATGTAGTGAGGTCACAATAAAATCAAGACTAAAATCCAGCCCTTCCCGTTCCTTGCCCGGCATCTAAACCACAAGTTTGTCACCTTCCTTCTCCTCCCAACCTCCAAGTCACAGTGAATACTTTCCACTGTAGAGAAGGCACTCACAGAAGAATTAACTATTCCCCTAACTAACTGTTAAAAAAAATATCACATCTCATAACAACAGGTAAGTTCAGGGCAAGACGGGAAAGGCTGATTGATGGAGAACTGCAGGTAACACTCATACCCTGCAGCCTTTCCCCACAGCCCAGAAGCTGCCCTCTGTACAGTACCTCCTCTTCAGCTCCATGCAGTCTTTCATGATTCTTCCTCCTGATTGCAACCTTCCCGTGGGGGTTTGCTTGGATGAACCGATCCTGGGGACAAAGACTCAAGGGACCAGTGATGCAAGCCAGGAGTCAACAATTCTTAGTTTTTGGTTTCTACTCACATTTGCTATGGCAGTAGCAGGGAGCCCTACCATTTCTCCTCCTCATGATGGGATCCCATCTCCATCACATCAAGACCATCTATCTGCTGCTCTTACTAGTAAATCTGCCCACTGCAGACCCATTAGACATTTAAGCATTAAAACTCCCCAAGCATTTGTCTTCCATAAGCCTCAACCAAGACAGCACAAGAGCTTCTCCTGCCCCACCACCGCTTTTCTCTTACCAAAGGAGAATAGGCTGAGGATCCCATCAATGTCTCCGGTTCATAAAAGGTGACACTATAATGGTCCGGTCTGTGTGTCTCACAGCTGGCAGGTGCTCCTGGACCACACTATTTTCCAACCAACTGAGGCAGGGAAGAAGAGCAGTATAGATTGACTCATAGCTCCACCTCCCACTGATTCAAATGTACTACTTCTGTGCCACATGAAGTATTATTTTTGTTTGGTTTATTGGGGATTTTTAACCACAATGATTTAGGGCAACAGAAGGAAAGAGTCAAACACTTTATGGTAGGCTAATCTCAAAATAAAAGAGCTATCCACCATCATACGATTTGAATAACCACACATTAAGCAACAGCCTAGGGCTGCTGCAGCTCTCATGAGCTAGTTAAGACCTGTCAGAACACTACAACTACTGATACCTACTGTTTCTTCCTCTAGTCCTAAAATCCATACCTGCACTTTGGCAGCACCACGCACAGTGATCTGAACAGCTGAACAGCAGCATTCCATATCCCACCAGCTCCTCCAGCCAGATGTGCAACTGCACGGGTTCTCACCAGGCTCCCTACAGATTACAGCCACAGCATGGAGGCTGGCTCTCATGGACTCGTTTCTGTTACAGAAGGGATATTACACGGTAAGCAGAGCCAGCAGCAGCTTTTATTATCAAAATGTTTTTAGCAAAAGTGCTAGCTTCAATTAAATTCTTTTAGAAACCCACGTAAGCATTAACACAAATACCTACAGGTGATTTTTTTTTTTTCAAAACATGAACATTCATGTTAAAATTAGCAAGCCTGATTTCTTTTTCACTATAGGAGTAATCCCACATTTTTTCCATGATAACACTCAATACCTAGCAGCAAAAGTACTCAGTCCCACTACTGAAATATGACAGAAGCCAGCTATTGCATTAAACATTTTTAAAAATCTCTAAAGCCAGCTGTTATTTAAGTGAGAAACCACAGTTAAAATAAGTTCATTTTTAAAAAACTGTTTATTTTTTTAGAAATCCCAAGTTTCTACATCAGCCATGAAAACTCTTTTTGAAACAGCAGGACAAAATAATAAAAAATAATACTAATACTAATAATAATCTGACTTTCAACCATACCTAATATAAGTATCTGACTTAGTCCAACTGTCTTGTAGAGGTGAGGTGCCCAGAAAAAAACTTCAAACAGTCATTGCAATTAGTCTGGTCTTTCATAGACTTGGGCACTGAATGCACAAGCGCTCCTGCCTTAAGTTGTACTCATTTATGGAAGAAAGTGTGATGTGCTCCCAGCTACAGGGTTTTTTCTTGGGTTGGTTTCTTTAATTTTGCAGTGTAATCTTATAACACAGATATATTTCATTCTGATTAGATGATAATGCTTTCGAAGTAACACTCCCTGAGATTCAGCTCATGCCATTACAAGAGGCAGAACATGACAGCTGTCACATCACTACAGGCTCTGAAACTGTTTAATAACAATAGAATCACTCCAACTCTTCAAGAAGGAGTTACCTGCCCAGTTAAATTATACACTATGCTCCCCACTCAAGTCCCACACTTTCCACTATCTCCACATCCAGGCCTTTTGTGGATCATCTAAATGAAATCAAGCCGTATTAGCTGCTCAAGCAGCTACGCTATTATACTAAACACACTCGATCTGTACACCATGATGAAGAGGAAATCCAGCTGAACAGCTCTCCCATGCAACAGAAAACATACCCCAGCAGTAGTAGGAAGTTACTTGGTAACATGAATTGTGCATCATGAGCCGCGGTGGAAGCAAGCCAGAAGTCAAGGGCCTGCAGGCCAGAAGACAAGATAGTATCTCACCAACAGCACTGTGACAACAGAAGCCTTCAGCAGTACTCGTACGGTGATACAAGGGCTGGAGCCATAGACACGTACCATGTAACTAACATCACACGTGGCTGGTGTGGCAGCGGAGCAGGCTGCTTGCAGCAGCACCAGCATGGGATCTGCAGCCTCAAGGGGCAGCTGCAAGAGCTCGAGACTCCCAGCTACCACAAAGACCCCAGACCAATTTTGACAGAGACTCAGGATCACCTTCCTCACACAGAAATCTGAGAGATAACCAGTGGTATCTCCAAATACTCAGAAGGTTTCTACAGCCATTTAACACCTAATGTGAGCAAAGGGGGGAAAAGCCCTCAAAAGTCTGGCTCACAAACCTTGCAAGACTGCTCGCTCACTGTCCCCCCCCCCAGCAGTATCACAGGTGAGAGAATACAAAGGGCAAAATCAAGAAAACCCTTGGGTTGAGATAAAAACAGTTTAATAAGTGAAGGGAAGAGGAAAAGGAACAGCTGATCCAAAGGCAATCACTCACCATTTCCCACAAGAAGAGCGATGCCTAGCCAGTCTCAGAGCAACAGTTACCTTGGACTACTTCACTCTCAAGCAAAGTTAGATCTCAAGACCAATGTGTCTTAACCTGCAGAGTCAGATTATCCACTTGACTGGAGAACAGATGCTCCCTAGCATTGAAGATTTCTGCAGGTGACAACAGTTAGAGTAATCCAAAAAAGATCTACATGAGATATACCTGATGAAAAGACAACTGCTCTGAAATAGTAAGCATCAAGAATGTTTTGGCTTGATGTCTAACTTTAGATGTCCAGCGTTAAACAAAGTAAAACACAACTTCAAACTGGAGAAGGTTTTTTGGGGGGATTTTCTACATCTAGAGTGAAATGAGAGATCATATCCCTAAATCCTTCTGCTTTAGGGTCAGAATTAAAAAGATTTATCACTCAGGCAGGAAGATACAAGCTTTCCAGAATTTATTTCAGTTATCATGACATTTCTTCCATTCAAAGGTCACACAAAAAGCCTGGAGAATCCAGTCTGGTATTCTGGATATTGTAGTTACTTACAAGAAGCAGCCTGAGAAAATCATCCTCAGGGTGACTCATAGAATGGACTGGGTTGGAAGGGACCCCAAGGATCATATTGTTCCAACCCCTCTGCCACAGGCAGGGCCACCAAACTCCAGGCCTGGATCTACACACATCATATTCATCTAGCTATCTGGAGAGCAGCAGCCAGCTGGAGGTACCAATCCTCCTGCTCCACTGCTACAGAAAGGAGAAAACATTCCTGTTAGCAAAGTTTCAGACTTCGAAATGGTTGCACAGGTAGCATCAGTCATGACAGGACCTCTGCTTGTGACTGTTACAGACAGTGCCTTATAAAATGGCTTCTTTGTGTAATATTTTTAACATAACCACCTCAAAATCAGTACTCAAGGACTTATCAAAAGGACAAAGAGATGCTCGTGCTTCTCTCCTCCTTCAGGAGCAGTGGATGATGGGTGTTAATGAAAGACAGCATCAATAAGGCAAAGTTTGTTTTCCAGGAGTGTCAATTAATCAGGGAACAAGTGCGGCTGCCAGTCAGAGAGACAGGCATTAGCACTGCTAGAGAACTGGTCTGAACCCACCTTCACTGGCAAGGGAATTGAGATACCTCAGCCCTCCAGACATGAGGAGCCATGAATGGCTGTCTCCTCTGCATCTTTACCCCAACCTAGAGTAAAGTCCCAAGAGTAAATGAGAGGCTTTGATTTATTAGAGCAATTTCAATTTTACCACAGTGAAACAGGTGACATAAAAGGAGAATTTAAGGAAAAAATTCAGATAAACTCAGTGGTCCCACAATTCTCCCTTGAAAATAAAGCAAAATCCACGGAAAATTTCCAAAATGACACATAGTTTTTCCCATTATCCCACTAGCATTCAGTATATTAATAAATTCCTAGGGGAAAATGTCATCTGTTATCCCATATGTAATTTATAAACTGGTAGTAGTGAGCTGATCCAATTTCAAAAGAGACGGTTTTCTTCATTTGTTAAACAATTATCATACCTCAGCCACCACTCAACCAGAATTTGCTTAATGAAATCAGAGTGTGACTTCACATCTTATTTTCTTTAAAAAAGAATTCTTGGGAGATGCAACCCCAAATAATTCATCTCTACAGAACTGAAGAAGAATACAAACAGCATTTGTCATAGGAGGAGCATCTGGATTAGATACTCTGGACAAGCCGAAGTGTAAGATCTCCAAATAAAAAGCAGCATCTCTGGAATGAGGTTGGGTGAAGATCAGGCCCTCTGAAAGAGTGCCATCTAAAGGCTGATTACAAGAAGAGAAAGTGCCCAGAAACAAGAAGCATTTACGTGGGTCTCAGAGTATCACAAATGATGTAATTTAATGACCATTGGGCTGAAAAAAATCAGTGGATTCATCAGTATTTCAGAATCCTGTAAAGATATACCATAGCGTTCTCCTTGGGGATGGGCCATCATCAGCAATGGGAGCATTAATCAAAAGTCTCAGTCCTCTATTCAGCTATTTCCACAGGACTTCTAAGGATTTGTCTTTAATAAATAAGTCAAATTAAGCTGGGATCAGCCACAGATTAAAAAAGTATATATTAGAGTAGAATACAAACACACAGGGAACATGATCTTGTAAATTGTGATGCCTTAAAAATTACTGATTCAAGCAGTTATTTCTTCCCAGGTGCAAGCCTCTACACTTGCTTTTGAACTTACACTTGAAGGAGCTGACTTCCATTTCCTGCTTCGTACTGTGACCTCCACAGGACAGGGGCCCCTGCATGTAACCCCAGGTACGTGCCATCTGGCATCAGGTCAGACAGAATACCTGTTTTTCTGATTCCGATCCCCCACTCCCTGACCCGATTCTTCCTGAGGCACTGCTTTAATCCTATTGACATGTTTTAAATGAACCTACGGTGTCAAGTTTTCCTTAAAAGCATCATAATGCATTGCTATGCAGGTTCCAGTAATGGAGCCACAGCAAAGGCCAAATTGAAATTCTCAGGTTAAACAGGCTTCAGCTTGCCGCATTTCACAACACAGGAATGAATGCAACTGTCCACATGCCATTTTATAGAGCTTGTTACAAAACACAGGGTAACTTCTGCAGACAAAGCACTCATGAATTACTTAAGTCCATTCCCATCCACTCTGAAGCTACAGAATTCACAGAATCATAGGGGTTGGAAGGGACCTCAAGAGATCATCGGGTCCAACCCCCCTGCCAAAGCAGACTCCCCAGCTCAAATTGCACAGATAGGCATCCAGACGTGTCTTGAATATCTCCAGAGAAGGAGACTTCACACCCACACTGCACAGCCTGTCCCAGGGCTCTGTCACCCTCGCTGTGTAAAAGTTCTTCTGCATGTTGGTGTGGAACTTCCTATACTCTCACTTGCAGCCATTGCCCCTTGTCCTGTCCCCACAGACCACTGAAAAGGGGCTGGCCATTTCCCCCTGCATCCCATACTTAAGATATTTATAAACATTAATAAGGTCCCCCCTTAGTCTTCTTTTCTATAGGCTGAAGAGTCCCAGCTCACTCAGCCTTTCCTAAGCCTACTCCCCCACCAAGGTTCTCATTTCCAGCTCTGCTTTTCAACTACCCTATTTGCTAGCAAGTAATAAATAAACTGAAAGCCTTTCAAGTTGGGAAATAATCTTAGCAGCAGGGGTGTTCCGTTTCTCTAGTGCTGGCGACTGGCTGTATGGTGGAATGTTAAAGGAAAAAAATATCCCCACACCCTACATTTAGAGCCTGAAGATGACTGCAGTGAGTCTGACAGCTCAAACAGGGCATAACGATGCTGCAGTGGTACAATGGCTGCATTACAGTTTGGGTTGAAACGTGTACAGCCACTCTGCGATGGGAACCCTCAGCGCTGGAGGTGGAAAAGAATGTATTGTGAAAATTTAGAGACTGGTGAACTTCAAAGCAATGTTGCAGAAAACTGTTTTAATTTCCACTTTTTACAAAGGAGGAGGAAATGTTTGTGGTGGTGGAGCTGCTCTTTATGTGAGGGAGCAGCTAGAATGTGTTGAATTCCACCTGGGCGAGGGTGATGTACCCATGGAGAGCTTGTGGGTGAGAATCAAGGGGCAGGCTAGCATGGGTGACACTGTTGTGGGTGTGTACTACAGGCCCCTGATCAGGAGGAGAAACTTGACAAAGCCTTCTACAAGCAGCTAGAAGTAGCCTTGTGATCCCAGGCACTGGTTCTTATGGGGGACTTCAGTTACCCAGATATTTGTTGGGTAAGCAACAGGGCCAGGTATGCATGGTCCAGACGGTTTCTGCAATCTGTTGGAGATAACTTTCTGATAGAGATGGTGATGGGGGGGTGGGGATGGTACTGTATCTTCTTCTTACTAATAAGGATGGGCTTGTTAGGGAAGTGTTGGGGGCAGCCTGGGACATAGCGACGATGAGATGGTGGAGTTCAAGATCTTGAATGGAAGAAGCAAAGCAAAAAAAAGTAGGATTCTGTGGTCAGGTTTGGCATAATGAGCCTTTTATAAAAATACTTCCCCCCCTCACCACTGGGGTTATGTAATGATATTTTTTGTTTGGTTTAAAGATGAAGGTTGCATGTAAAATTTAATTACCTGTGTTTTGTTTCTTGGTTTTCTTTTTGTTTGAAGAGAAACAGGTTTGACTTTTCATTCACCCATAAACTTCTAACCAGCTTCTATTCTCCTCCAAGTTATCACACCTAGTTAATTGAGCTTTGCAGCCCTACATGTTTACCCTTAAGGTAAACCCAGTGTGATATTTACAGCAACGCCCTTGGTTGAAACTACATGAATCACAGCCTCTGTGGAATTCCCATCACAATTTCTGGTTTGGAGGACATTATACAACTCTTAGCAGAGCTAACTAGGGTGATCAGCAACCCAATAACCAGTTCACAAAACCAAAAAGCAACAAAAAACCCCATACACACTAACAGCACTGCTGAGCTGTTGAACAAAAGTGTAACAGTTAAAATCAGTCACGGTTACACACCCACAAAGCTAAAGCAGGGAAGATGGGGTGCAGACAGAGCTGGTCGGTAGTGACCTACAATGCTTATAGTCAGTAACAGAACATTTCCCAGGTCTCTCCTGTATTAACCTCAACTCTGATATATTTTGCCTTGAAAATTAAAGGTCCTTCTGTCAAATACAGTTCACTCCGAAGAGATTTGCTCAGGCATTTGCAGGAGATAGAAGAGTAATAAATATAATTTCATCATACATCCACTAAACACAGCACCCTACTCTTGCAAGAGGCTACTGTAGTCACTGTTCCTGTAGCTCAAGGTCTTGCCTTATTATATTTTAAGATTATAAATATAGTAGGTGATGTTTGTTAAAGAGTGGGTGTACAGTCATTGCAGAGTCATGTAAGAGAGCACTATCTCCCTTCAAAGCATTTGAAAAGACGAGATGGGTATGAAAGAGCATGCAGGAATGTGTGTTGGTGCTACAGCACAGACTGTATGATCCAAGGACTTCCAGGACAAAGTTTTACTCGCCACCACCAAAATACCAGTGGTGGTGGCTTTGGTGGGGCATCTGTGCTGTGAAAATGAAGGGCCAATAGAAGTGTGGTTTGATACCGTTGCTTCAATTTTTCTCCCCTCCTCCCAGTTTGATATGTGGGGAATCTACACTAAGAAGCTACAGTGTCACAAAGAAAAGAGTTAACAGTATTCCCTCATGAAGGATTGGAGGAGCAGTCTCATGCTTTTGCGCAGCTTTACTGAGCTCTGCTTCTGTTTCACAAGGAGAGACAGAAGTGGAGGAAGAGTTATTAGATATAATCTATGTAAGTATTAGAATAGGTAAAGAGACATTTTCAACTGCACTAATCTGCTCCTTAGACGACAAGAACCACAAGTCTTCACAGCAGTGCTTTAATTATATCGTTATACTTAAAAGGCCGTAGGAGGTGTATATTCACCAAGTCGTCATGGCTATGATTCTTAAACAGGACTAAGCTGAATGAGACTGGAAGGAGAGGAAGTACTGTCCTCAACCTGCCAAAAAGCATCCCATTCACCCTAACAGCCTGCAGTCAAATGAAGCAGGAGCAACAACATTTGTGACTGAATTTCCATGTTACAGCACAACTGAAGCAGTGAAATAAATGTTCATTTTAATTCCTGAACAAACCTTACAGCAAGCAGAGACTTGCCCTAAAGCAACACATCATTAACTCTACCAGCCTGAGAGATTTATATCTGAAGGCCATGGGAGCTGCAGATGCCCAAGCCAATACTCAGGCTTCCACTGACTCTGTTTGGCAACCCACCTCTCCCAATGGAAGCTAAAGCCCTCATACATACACTGCTGAGATAGACTACAAAGAAACTGGTGTGATTAAACATCTCATTTCTTAAAAGTACTATATTATATAGGAAGTAAGCCTTCCTATGTAAGAGTGGTCTGAGTAAAACCTCATCTTCCAAGTCCCTGGTCATCTACAGCTACTAAGCATGGCCTTTTTTTCCTTGCAGCAATAAAACCACTTTTTCCTGAAAATTCTCATTGGGCATTTGTATCTTGCTTCAGCTCCTGCAGTAGTCTCTATTTTAAGGAGGTTTCCTTTACTTATATAGACCCTAGGGAGATACCAGCATTTCTCTTCCCACCAGTTGTTGAGCTCTGATCGCAAACCCAGAAGATATGCAACAGAACACAGCTTAGTAACACTGACATACCTTTGTATGAACCATGTTATATCAACTCATCAGGTTCTACTTTAGATTAATCACTGTCAAGTCTTTCACAGATGCCACAAAACTCTGAAACTTTCATGTTCAGCTTCAGTTTATTCCTTAACGTATTTGTTCTCAGATTGATGTTGGCCTTCTAGCTTTATCTCCCTTCTCTAGACCACTTTCATAAAGAGCAGACTTTTGAGGTCTATCCTCAATTGCTGCTGTGACAAGCAAATCAACCTACAGTCATCTGGTGTCCTCTCAAATGGCAGGCTTTCCCTTTCCCAGACTTCCTCCTCCACGCACTTGTTATGAGTGCATTTTCCTCAAACACAGATCAACATGCACTGTTCAACATGAGACCTTACCAGAATTTTCTTCAACAGTATTACTGGTTCCCTTTTTCCACTGGAAATGTTTCCACCTCCAACACCTCTGGATCTCATTGCCATATCTTATTAACAACAAGATCTAATTACATACTGCTTCCTGTGTTTGTCTTTTTCCCTTTTGAGGTGTTGAGAGAAATATCTAACCAGGAGTCTGCCCTCTCCACTACCCCTTCGCACAAGATTCTGCTCCCTCTGTTGCCCTGGCTCTGCTGCTTATCCAGCGCTGCCCTGAGCAGAGGAAAAAGCTGTCCTGAAGAACTGGTACTTCTTCCACATAAAACTATTTTGGTGTGTAAATCCAGGTTCATTTAAAGGTTTATCATTTACACTGATCATTCACTCTGAACATTTCTGAAGAAGTAGAATAACCAAAGTGATCCTGCCACAGGGCAAATACCAAAGTGGTGTAAAAACAAGTTGCTGTAACTTACGACCCAGTTTCTCTGCTTCTTTTGACATCTTTAGTTGATTCCCAGAGTGCAGCCAGTACCCCTTCCACAGCTGTACGGTGGTGCAAACCTCTTGTCTCTACTTTCTGCTCTGACAACTGGCTCTGTCCCACTCACAGATAATTTTTGCCTGCAAATGTTAGGCATGCATAGCTCAGACCTTGCCTGCACTACAGACTTGCTTGGCTGGACCTTGACCCCATAGCATGAACAAGAGCAAATGTACATAATCCAGCCAAGTTTGAGATCACTGAGTTTATTTTGTTTTCTGTTAGGAGTCCCTTGACACCCTGGAGCTGCCCCAGCAGCTTCTGTGAGCCCAAAGCCAACCACCAGAAGAATTGGTCAGAGCCTGGACCACACGACAACAGCCACCTTGCACTAGTCCTCAAGGTGAACTTAGAAACTAGATGCCATCACCCGCTCTCCTTGAAACTTAGAGGACTTGGGTTTTTCCTCCAGCATGGTTCAGACTGAGATTTTGAGCAAAACTTTTGAAAGAAAGACAGAAGACAGTTGAGCAAGGCTGCTTATAGGAAGATGGAACAGTCAGGATCAGGATCCTGTGCCCATTTCTGCAGCAGTATTGCCATATGAATGACAGTAAATAAATTAGGTTTTTAATACTATTCACTATTAGCATTGTTGCAGAAGCCACCCCTGCAGAACCCCCTTCTCCACCAGAACCCAGCCACGCAGTACTACAACACAGCCCTATATGGCTCAAGAGCTACACACAAAATTTGTTCTTTTGAACCATCTGAGATGCAGAGGAGAGGAGGGATAAGAGAAACTGAAATGAGAGCTCCGGAAGCACTCCTGGGCTAACAGTTGGTAACAGCAGTTTCAAGTTTTACTCTCTAGGGTAGAATATTAAATACTTCGGATTATTTCACAGGATTAATCTGAAGACAAGGTTGCTTAAACAGTTCAAGTTCCCTTCACTGCGAATACAGTCAATAAAACATTTGTTGTGAGGTTTTTTACTCTATTATCCAGCAATCTTTCAATGTATATATATCTACTCACAGACACATAAACACATTCAACTGTAGAACACAAATTCCCCTATGATAAGCTTTTTAGGAAAAGCTTTATAAAAAGTGTTTCATTGGATCCTGCGTTATATATATAGAGAAGACTGAAGGGAACATTATCAGATCCACTAGGTACAGGCAGTGACAGAATAATCAAGAGAAGTTACATGAGCTTCTCTTTCCCTAAACCATCACAAAGCAGGGCCATAAAGCATTTCCCAGAACCTCATGCTAACTATTATCTGCCTAAAATCAAAAGTCACAATTACAACATAGCAAAAGCTACGTCAAATACACCATTTCATATTCTACAACCTAACAAGAGAAAGAAGTTTGGCAAATAAAATTCCACAGTGTTCCCAAGTAGTTCGTACCCTACAGGACTCCATAGGACAGTGACCAAAAAAAAGCTTCACATGTTGAGAAATTGCCTTTTGAACATTAATATGATGAGCTGTTAAGAATTCTTAGCAACTAGCCAGTGTGGGGGTAGTTTGGATCATGAAAGGGGAGGAATCATGAGAACTTCGCCATTAGCTGATCATGCTCTATCTCAGAACAATCAATTTTTACCAACCAGGCTTTCCTTGGAGTAAAGCCAAGATATCATAAAACAGGTTAGCCTTCAGGATATTTTTGTACACGTCTTGTTTCACAGAATCACAGAATTTAGGGGTTGGAAGGGTCCTTAACAGATTTCCAGACTAACATGCAGCCTGCATGTTGGTCACACCTTTGTAGGCACCTCTGAGTTCTAAGACAAAAAAGAACTGTGCATTCCTCCCATTTTCAGGGCTCCTGTCCCATCAACACTTTTATGAGAGAAATCTAGCCCTGGGGCTCAGAGGAAAAAACAAACACCCAAACCCCCCCCCCCCCCACGCCACTCCACTCAATGCCTGCAGCAAAAAACACCAACCCCAAACTTACCTACTTCCCATTCCTTATGAACTCTCCTTTGACTTGGGATGCCAGGCTGATTTCTCCTTAGTAACTGGGCTTGAATTTTAATGCCAGGACAAGAGACACATTCCTCCTACAAGACAAGAAGCATTTTAACAAGACTGAAGAACATGCACTGTACAGTGAGGGCTTGTGAAACACTCTCCTGCCGTAACAAGGAGTTTCAAATGAGGTGGCTACTTACACACCAGTTTAGGAAGTTAAAACTATTAGGGCCCCATACCTTATTCCAACCAAGAAGCCCTGGCATTATGGAAGACCTTACAGAACAGCTATGCCTTCAAAGAGTCCATTGTCTCCAGAGTGACAGAATTGCAAGGTTGGAAAAGACCTTTAAGATCAGAGTCCAACCATTCCTGTCCTATGCTAAACCATATCCCTAAGTACCTCATCTACCCGTCTGTTAAACACATCCGGGGCAGTGACTCGACCCACTCCCTGGGCAGCCTGTTCCAGGCCCTAACAACTCTTTCAGTGAAGAGCTTTCTCCTAACATCTAATTTGACCCTGCCCTGGGGTAGCTTGTCCTATTTCCTGTCACCTGGCTGAAGAGACCATTGTCCACCTCTCTACACCCTCCTGTCAGGTAGTTGTAGGTGGTGGTGAAGTCTCCCCTCAGCCTCCTCTTCTCCAAGCTGAAAATCCCCAGCTCCCTCAGCCAGTCCTCATAGGATTTGCCCTCCAGGCCCTTCCCCAGCCTTGTTGCCCTTCTCTGGACTCGCTTGAAGACCTCAATGTCCTTCTTATGGACACAGAGTAGATGGAGTTTTTGGAGAAAAAACATTTGGCTTTTCCATCTATATCCTGGTATCTAACTACCTCTATCTACAGCGTCCATGCACCTCTGGATAAAGAAAAGACCTCAAAACCAAGAACACATACATAAAACCATGCAGAACATTGAAAAAGGAACAACTCAGGAGAAACAAAGGCAACTCTCATCCTACTACAAACATTCAAAGGCATGGTACAGCAGCAGGCTGACAGGCAGCTGAAGCAAGATTCCTTGAAAACCTTGTGTGGAAAAACATACACAACTGACTCAGGTATGACAGATGTTCAAATCCTACAAAGCAGTTAGCTGTGCAGCACAAGTTATAAAGAAACATGATAATAAGCAGCTGCTGTTTCTCTGATTTCAGATTAATTACCGAGGATGTAAGGGCTACATCCTTCCAAATATCAAGAGGAAATTTAGTTATCCAGATGAAGTCAATGCTTAAAATACATCTAAAATTTCAGGTTTAGTGACACTTCCTCAAGGAGGAATCTCACAGAGAGATGACTTTCTACAGCTGTGCAGTACCAGTCTGAGGTGGACTCAGTAAGTCACTTTCCCACTGCCAGGTATCCCAATGTAATAGAAGCTATACAATGTAGTATTAAGTTGACCTTTTTTCCTTATTTTTTTAATTGGAATAAAGAAAAATATATCCAGACAAGTGTTTATAAGAAAAACTGCAAAAAGTAATTAGCAAAGCAAGTATTTATTAAAAGAGGAACATGAAAAAAATACATCAAGAATCATACCCATTTGTAAGTCTTTACATCATTTCAGAAAAAACAAATTTCATGTCTCCACTCTTAAAATGCAGAGTCAGCATTCAGCTCAACATAAAAGCCCCAAAAGTAAACAGCTTTTGTTTGCCATGCTTTGGTATTAGGTATTTTCCAACTGCTTAATTCAGTACTGTTCTCCAAGATCTCTACAGTGATATGAATTCCGTCCCACAGTGGCATGGGTTTCTAAAATACCTAGGCACACACAGAAATTCCTTGAACAAAGGTCTGGCTGAATTGCAAGGAAAAAATACCTAATTCAGACTCTCCAAAGGAGCCTTCCTTCCTATTACATGGAAAGAGGAAGATGAGATTGTTTGCTCAAACATGTGGTTACCAAAGTAAGGTTCTTTTTATTGAACTTCTGGGAGGCCAAAACCCATTATAATCCTGCAGAAGGAAATATCACAGGGATCTTTGAGACCATGAATTGCAGAACTGGAAAGCAGATAATGACTGGTCAGCCTTGAAAGTACATGGGCATCAGCCAGTAGCAAGTTCAAAGCAAAAGGACACATTTCCTCTCTCAGTGCATAGTTACAATCTGTGGAGTTCCTTGCCAGACGATGCTGGAGCTCACGGAGGGAAGTTCAACAAGAGAGAGATGAAAGCATAGAAGAAATCACTGTTTCCTCAAACACTGCTGCACCTTTGACAAGAAGGGGTACTTCACTGAACAGAGTTTGGAAGACCATTCTTTAGATGCTCAAACTGTTCAAATAGACCTCCACAACAGCAGCCACAGCAAGATGAGGTACTGGGCAAGAAAACTCCCTACTCTTTCCCACATGACAAAGCAACATCCATGTGGTACTGTACATCCCTTGGGTTTACATAAGAACAACTGTTATCTGGGATGAATTTTCAGTGTCACATGGGCTCCTCCCTTCCCAAGATGACAGTTTCCAGCTATTAGTTTTCAGCATTCCATCTTGAACCCCGTGGCTTTCATACACTGCAGCTTGCATGTATCCTCCGCTACAAAAGCTGCTCATGTATTGGATGTATTGAGGACTTTCTTCAGCTTTCTCCTTTGCAGTGCTAAGCTCAGGGTTTTGAAGAGAGTGTCCCTGCTGTTCAGAACGTTGTAGCAATTCACTTCCACCAACCTGCTGAAATCATATGGCTCAAAGGTGAAATTTAGCGTGCGGTAAGGAGAATCTGTTGACTCAATGACAAAGTCACCAAAGGATTTCTCTTCTTCCGACTCACGTTTAACCCCTGAAGCAAGGCAGAAAAAAAAAGAGGCACACAAAAAACCCAGCTGTGGTAGACTCGGTTTAGTTGGATTCTGCAGAGAGGGTATCACAGATAACTTTGTTGAACTTTAATTTTCTCCCTAAAGCTCCTCAGAGATTTCAACTCCTTCAGGATCAAAATGCTTGGAAGCTGAAGATAAAGTATTTATTCTTTCTACTTCCACTAGACTCCAAAATATAGGACTAAAACCCATTTTCACTGTGATAAATTGTTAGTGTATCCATGATTATCATGATCATAAGAATGTCAAAATTAAATTCTTCCTGTAAGTGCTTTCCAAACTAAATTAAAATACACCAACACCCTGAATTCAACTGATCTTAGGAGATTAAAGGCTATTTAAAAATACTCTTTAAAATATGTAACCTGTGTTTTTAGCACCTGTCCAACTAGATTTAAATATTAAATCTTGAAGGATGAATATTAAAGTAATTTGCTAATCACTCTTCTGCTTGTTGCTATTGGAGAAATAGTAGTCTTGTGCCATATTCCCCCTCTATTCTGCCCTGGTCAGGCCCCACCTGGAGTATTGTGTCCAGTTCTGGGCTCCCTGGTATGGAAAAAACAGGGATCTCCTGGAGAGAGTCCAGAGAAGGGCTAAGATGATGATTAAGGGCCTGGAACATCTCCCGTATGAGGAAAGGCTGAGTGAGCTGGGGCTGTTCAGCCTGCAGAAAAGAAGACTAAGGGGGGACCTTATTAATGTTTATAAATATCTTAAGTATGGGATGCAGGGGAATTGGACAGCCCCTTTTCAGTGGTCTGTGGAGACAGGACAAGGGGCAATGGCTGTAAACTGGAGCACAGGAAGTTCTGCACCAACATGCAGAAGAACTTTTACACAGTGAGGGTGACAGAGCACTGGAATAGGCTGCCCAGGGAGGTGGTGGAGTCTCCTTCTCTGGAGATATTCAAGACTCGTCTGGACGCCTATCTGTGCAATATGTGCTAGGGAGCCTGCTTTGGCAGGGGGGTTGGACCTGATGATCTCTCGAGGTCCCTTCCAACCCCTACAATTCTGTGATTCTGTGATATTGATGGCCAACACATTGAAACTCTTCATCGCTGATAAGGAAATGCATCCAGGGCCTGGTATTCATTCTAGCATCAATACAGAGAGCATAAACAGAGAGCTTTACATGTCCCTTGCCTGTGCCAGTCCTGCATATTCTTGTCTATGTATCCCAAAGGATTTCTTCAGAATGTTGCTTCCTCTGAGCATGTAAGAAATAGGACAGTGCTTTTTTTGTCTGTCTCTTCTCACAGTGCAGCTCAGTGTGTCACACCAGTGCTCTTGCTTGATAGACTTTAGTGGGCCTTACAGCCTACACTAATCACATGAAGTGAAACAAGGATCATTTGTGACATGTCCTTACACTACAAAGTGCAGGTCAGTTAGCACTGAGTCACATGACCTGACAGACTGATCTCCAACAGTTTGCTGCTAAGTGATTTATTTATATTCAATAAACAAATTAACTTATTTAATCGATTTATAGCGCTTTCCTATATATTCAGAGTAACTAGAAGTAACAAAATTGGGTATTAAGGCAGAAAGGCCCTTAAAGAAGAAAAAAAATTGCCTAATTTTTATTCTCTTTATTCTAAACACTGTCTAATTTTAAAGTAACAATTCCACAATTACACTGTACTACTAAGAGGAACAAAAGGAACTACAAAAGGAGGGACACCGAACCCACTCAATTTTCCCTATCACTACACCCAAAAAATTGTAAAAATAGCTCTAAGATACAGCTCCCTTACCTGGAGCTTTGTATTTCTGGAAGGTGTCATTCACCAATGGGAAATGGAGCACAATCGGAACCTTTGGATTATCATCATCCATAAACACATAGCACTCTTTTGGCTTCTTCTCATCTTCCTTACTCAATTTGATTTTTGGAAAAGGGATTTCCCGCTCTTCACAATACTTCTGAGTCAGCTCCAAAACCTGTTGTCAAAGAACAAAAGGAGTGTTTATAGAATACCACCTAGCACCTTGAAGATCATCTAACTGCAATCCTTGAAGGGAGCGAAACGTTCACAAAAAGAGTGACAGAAATCCAAGTTCAAATTGGCAGAGAACATTAGCAGACCTGAAAAATGCTACCAAACAGCAATAACTTGCTGTTAGCTTTTCAGGTTTGTTTTCATGTTTTGTTGCCCTAAACATATTCACCTTGACAGTTCTGAACTTAAAAATAATATTTTTTTCTACAGGAAATAACTCATTGGCATGAAGAAAACCACTTACAGCCACTTTACCATTAGAAGTGTGGATGTAAGTGAAAAAAGATCATATGAGGTGAGAAAATACTCTTAGGCAGCAATCTATTTAGGCTTCTGAAAACTTGAATCTTATTATGAGTAAGTCCAGAAGAATGCCACAAAAGTGATCAAGGGGCTGGAGCACCTCTCCTAAGACAATGGGTTTTGAGAGTTGGGCTTGTTCAGTTTGGAGAAGAGAAGGCTCCAGGGTGACCTAATTATGACATACCACTACTTAAAGGGGCCCTACAAGAAAGTGAGAGAGGAGCTGTTCACAAGGGAGTGCAGTGATAGCACAAGGAGCAATGGCTTCAAACTGAAAGAGGGCAGGGTTAGGTTAGATGTTAGGAAGAAATTCTTTACTATGAGGGTAGTGAAGCCCTGGCACAGGCTGCTCAGAGAGGTTGTGGAAGTCCCATCCCTGGAAGCATTTAAGGCCACGTTAGACGGGGCTTTGGGCAACCTGGTCTAGTGGAGGGTGTCCCTGCCCATGGCAGGGGGGTTGGAACTAGATGATCTTTGAGGTCCCTTCCAAACCAACGCATTCTGTCACTTTCCACCTCGTCATGACATTCACAGTAAAAAGCATAGTACAATCGTGTTTGAAAGAGGTAAGGATTTATTTTAATGCCATCTTTCATTAGTGTTTGTTCTCAACATCAACTGAACTGCTGACATAGTGAATGATTCTTTTCATGCAATTCAGCTACACCTCTCACCTCAAATGGAGCTTCCCAGGAAAAATTGAATGACAAGATAACATCCACATCCCTCTCTGGCTGAACCACCAAAGGAAAGGGAGAGTTGATAGAAAAGCCACCATCCACTAAGTACAAGCTCTCTTCCATTGGGGTCAGCTGGTTGGGAAATGCATCCAGATGAGTTCCTGGAAGACATGAAAAGTAATTATAATGATTCACTACATACCTCTTGGTACAAGCAACAAACAAAGCTTATGCTGGGTCTAAAAGAATAAAAAAAATTATTTTGACATACACTTTCATCTGAGACTGATGACTAAATTCTGATGATGAGCTTGCCTTATATGATGGAACAAATATTTTTCTATGGTTTAAGCAGGAGTAAATTTCCTGACCCCAGGGGAACCAAGTCAAGCTCCCTTATTTTCCATATCATTGACTGTTACAAAATATTAACACACCATTTGATGTCCCAAATACAGGCTCACAGTGTGGCCAGTAGGTCTGGGGAGGTGATGGTGCCCCTGTACTCGGCATTGGTGAGGCTGCACCTCAAGTACTGTGTCCAGTTCTGGGCTCCTCACCATAAGAAGGACATTGAGGTCCTCGAGCGAGTCCAGAGAAGGACAACCAGGCTGGGGAAGGGGCTGCAGGACAAATCATATGATGAGCGGTTAAGGGAGCTGGGGATGTTTAGTCTGGAGAAGAGGAGACTGAGGGGAGACCTTATCACTACCTACAACTACCTGAAGGAAGGTTGTAGAGAGGTGGGCGATGGTCTCTTCAGCCAGGTAACAGGAGATAGGACAAGGGGAAATGGCAGGAAGCTGCCCCACGGCAGGGTCAGATCATATGTTAGGAGAAAGTTCTTCCCTGAAAGAACTGTCAGGGCCTGGAACAGGCTGCCCAGGGAGGGGGTTGAGTCACCTTCCCTGGATGTGTTTAAAAAAAGGGTAGATGAGGTACTTAGGAATATGGTTTAGCTTAGGATGGGAACGGTTGGACTCGATCTTTAAAGATCTTTCCAACCTTGTGATTCCGTGATTTACCTCTCCAAGTTACAAATTTCTTGATGTTAACATAATCTTTATGAAGATACAATCCCTGCATGAAATTGAAGGTTTCTCCACACGTGACCCGGGACTTGAAGAAATCCTGAAAGATTTGTAACAAGGGGCCCCCAGGTGTCACCAAGCGAGTCTTCAGCAGGGTTGGATCTCGGCTATGGAACCTTCGGCAGTCATCTGTAGAAGCCACAGAAGAACTCAGAACACACAGAAAGGGCTTGTCCAGCTCCAACATTGCAAAAGAACTTTTTTTATCCAATATTTAACCGGTTGTCCTAAGGCGGAACTTTGCTTCTAATAAAAAAAGGATTGTAATGAAGTTTAAATGACCTAAATGTTCTGTAGTTGGATAATTTCACTTCGCTGCTTGAAGGGAAGAGAGTTACTCATAAAACATTGTCTGTGTTTATTTCAAGCCCATACAAACAAAACCCTTGTTACCAAGTAGCAACCACTTCTCATAAAACAAGTCATCCACACACAGTAGCATTTACAGTTACAACAGAAGTGTAGGAGGGAGACTAGGGCTGCAAAAGCAAAGAAGAAAAATACTGCCCCCCACTACTTAGGGTAAGGCTATAAACATGCACCTCAGCAACTCTCAACCTTTAATACGCTTCCTTTTCACTCCTAGGGACACACTGTACAGAGAACAATAAAATCATCTTATCCAAAATAACCAAAAACAGGCCAAGGAGGGAACTGAAAACCTATTTTCCACCACCTCCTGCTTAGCAATCCAGCTTCCATTCTTCCTCTTCTCATTATTAAGATCCCTGTGCCACAGTATGTGCAGCTCCCAGTACTAGCCCAATTTGATAGTCAGTCAGAAACTTTTTTTTTTAAAAATGAGGAAGTGTAGTGAAGAACTAGAATTGTTCTCTTCACTATGTGTGTGACAGAAGGGAAGAGTACATAATACAAGAAAGATCTTTCCAAATCTTGAAAATTACACACAATACATTTGAGTCATGTTATTTTATGATAATTTCAAAACCAGGAACCCCTTGAAAAATTCTACTGTTTTTAGTATGTTCTTACCTACAACTTTGATAACATCTTTGAAAGAATCCAGAAAGCTCAGTCCTATACCAACCACCTTCAGGCAGATATCATCCAAGCTTGCAGCGAAGGCACTACCCCACATCCCTGCAGGAGGAATGTGGAAGAATTTAGTATTCAAAATGCTTTCCACATTGTAGCTGGAACACCTAGTAAATCAGCTACCATTTGTCATGGGAGAGAGCTATTTTAACAGATGATGCTTGAATTTAAACCTTAGAGTTTATCATGGGACAAATTTTAATTTAATGCCATGATGCGAAAGCTTCTCCAAGAGAAAAGTTCTTACCCGCAAGGGAAAGATGGCAAGAGAACAAGAAGACTTAAAGCAGAAGTTTTTGAGAGGCAGCTTATAACAATCTTCTTTCAGACTCAGGTCATCAGACTGTAATACTATGAATCTACACCCAAACCTCTGGAGAAAGACATTTTTTCTTTCCTCAAATACTTTAGGAAGAGACAAAAAAGCATGGGCTTAATTTGATGAATCCAAAAAGCAGCATAGCTTCTTCCCCTTTCCCCATTTCATTTTTGTCATTACTGCAAGATCATACCTTGCAGAAAACAAATCCTAGGCTCTGGATGTTTCTGGATGAGCCGTCCCATGAAGAACTCGCTGTCGAAGTCCTCTGTTCGGACAAAAGCTCCATATTTGCGAAATCCAACTTCATAGGGAGTGAACTCACACCACTCTAAGAACAAGCCAACAGGATTTCTTCTCATCTCAGTAAACAAAGACTATATCAAGCATGACAGAAGGGACTCTCCCTCCACTTCCACCATCAGTATTTCCCTGCTATTCTTTGCAGTGAGCCTCTTTCTTGCACAGGATTAGTAAAACCTCTTGCGTGGGCTTTCGTAGACAAAATACAACCTCCCTTCTTCCTGACTTTTCAGGAAAAACCCACCAAAACCATCTTGCTCTATCTTGACTTTGTTCCTGCAGAACTAGTCTGCCTATTTCACCTCCACTTTAAATCATTCCAATGGCTTCCTCTTCCATCAGAAATGGAAGCTACCTCACGTTTCTCAGTCTTTCTCCACACCAGCTATAACGTGTCAGCAGTTATTACAGCACTGACTTGAAAACAAAACCATACCCATAATGGTACACAGATGAACACAAAGTCTTATGTTCCTGTCTCTATCAATTCTCACTTGAAACTTTAAAGTATGATGGAACAAGTGACCTGGAATAGGATTGGCCTTCTTTTTTTACTGTAATTCTAAAGTACCCAGCAAGAACTCAGGCTGCTAAATCCAATTTAAATGATGCATACTGTACAGTTGACAATCCATTATTTCACATGAATCCTACACAAATTGATTATCTGAGACCATAAAAGAAATTCAGTCACCTAATTACCAAGGACTTCAAATATCTGATTCAGACACAGACTCAAGCTTTATCAGAATCTTTCATCTCAGCTCCTGAAAAAACTTCAGGCAATTTCTATCAAAGCTTGTGGAGTTGAACCTCATTTCTCTGTTAAAGCCATGACGAAGAGATCTGTGCTCAGTACGGTAACACCATGCCAATCCATACCCTATTGCTTCTTCCAGTACCAACTGCTGTTTGAGCCATACTTCCTGTTGTCTGGTACAAGGCACTGGATAGATGAAAGGAATTTATGGATTCTAGCAAATAAAAATAAGTTTGCCATGTTCATACCTGCAAAGTCACCACCACTAACATTGGGCCGCACGTTGACAGCGGCATAGATAGGATAGGGGTTCTGGGCCCACTTCACTGCTGCTTGCTGATCAGATAGCTTTGATGGATTCTCCTGGTCACAAGCAAGGAAGGAGAAGCATACTTCAGTCAGGTCATTTCTGTACCCATACTTGGAATGATAATTTGAAGCTGTTGCTTAGAATTTCTTAACAATACTACCAATTCAAAGTCCCTTTTCCTCTCTGACACACACTGTTAGATTTTGCCAGAATATTTCTGCACTTGCATATTTAGAATTTCTAGTGTTATTAATGAACTAGTTACCCCTCTGCTTTCAATTAGTGTAGCACATACTGTACAGTCATGTCATTTTGCAAAACCAGCACTGTTCTTTCAGGTTTAACCTGCCCAATCCAAAAGCTATTAATTTAGTAACAGTAATTCTGACACACTACATTTTTCTGTAGCACTGATTTATATGAATTCAAAATTAGTAAAGACGGTGCTGGGAAACTCCAGACAGGAGATGTTTACTCACGCCACCATCTCTGCCCTGGTAACAGGTCACTTTGGTAGAGAGTAATTGGTTTCTTCACACACACAACATGTCAAGTGGGCAGAGCTCCCACCTGTAAGACAAAGAGCAGTACACATCCAAACATGCACTCTCTTACCTTCTGTTGCAGGAAATATTCCACAATAAGTCCCCACAAATCTGTAAAGGAAACTTTCCGCCCACTTGTCTCCATCGCATTCAGCTCCTGGAAATAGTATTTCAGTCGTTCTGGGGAAAACGCCCCTGCTTTGCTGCTGGACACAGTACCCTGAGCTCTTCTGATTGCACCTTGAAGGTCCTTCTGCGACCAGTCAGGGTCTTGATACAATGTCGATAAACACCTGAAAATGCTTATATTAGTGTCATCAGTCATAATGACCCCTGTATAAAACAGTTTCAGCTAGTTCTAATTAGTGCTGCAGCACTGAACTAAAAGCTTGAGAAATCTCGCTAAAAGATATGACATCACGAAGAGAAAAGAGGCCATAACAACAGATCTCTGAACGCTAAAATGTGCTGAAAACCTTAACACCTACAGGATAACTTCATCCTGATTGCTAACCTACCTTACAAGGATGTTCCAAGCATGGTATCCTAGCACATATGCACCAACTCATCAGTGCGAGTTAACTGCTGACAGCAAGAGTGCTACTGGATACAGCAGCAGAGGCCACAGGCCTCAGCAGAACGCAGGTCTGATTGAACAGAAACTCATGTGGATATTGGCTGTCCGCATGAATGAATGCCTACATTTGTTCAGAAGCCTGTCTCTGACTCAAAAGTGGCTGCCAGACCACAATGTAGTGCCTAGATACAAGGTACGTAGGAGTTAATTTATCACACAAGGCACTGGAAGTGAGAATTACACTGTGAGGTTGCACAACTCCTCAGTGAAATCATTTCACAAAAAACAAATGCACTTATGAGGGGTGATCTCACCAGAAACTCCAAGAACTGTATGACTGAAACATTCTAGCCATGTCTGACATTTCAGCACACAACTCCAGTCCACCAAGCTCCAGGGCAAGCTGGTGCTATTCCTCCTTTCAGCCACATACACCATTTTGGAAGCTGGTGACATTGTGGCCTATGTGGATGTTTCCAGTGACTTGTACGACCTTAGTTATCTTCTCAGCAAGAGCAAGGAAATGAGGAAAGTCTTAGAAGTCAGAGCTCTGAAGAAACAAAGAGCAGTTTTATTCATGTTCTGATACTCAACTGCCAAGCTCAAAAAAGCAGCAGATTCATACACTATTTAGCCAGTAGTTGTATGGCTCAGAAGCGATTATGAATCTCAAACTCTTTAGGGGCCCCATCAGAACTCACAGGGTAGAGCCGATACAACATTTGACTTCGTTGTCTATCAACAGATGGCACAAATGCCATTTGGGCCTTATTTTGCACCAACACTGCCACACTCACCTGTAAGCTTCCAGAATCAACGCTGCATGTAACTTACCAAGTAGAGCCAGAAATCCCACACACATATATTGCAGCATCCAGAAGGCCCAGCCGCTGAAGCCCAGCCAGACTGCCATAGAATGACGTCAGTGCTCTCATCCCACCTCCAGACCCCAGTATCGCTATGACTGGAACCTGAAGACAGCAAACTCAGGAATCAGTGCCACAGACTTTTGAACTGCAAATAAATTAACACAACTAATCCTATTTAAGTCTTGTTCTTATAAAACTAAGACAAAAAATTTCTATTTACATATCAAGTCATTTCACGTTTGATTTCAACCAGAACTCCTTTATAATTGAAATATATTGGTTACAATAAAACATAACAGTGCCATCTTAGAGTAGGTACAAGTAAAGAATACTACAATACTGAATTATCAACCAAGCACAAAGGATTTTATGTATCTCACTATAGCACTGTGCTCAATACCTCATCTTTTGGAGGGGATTCTTTTAAGTGAAGAGTCTTCCTCAGTGCCTCAGAAACTATTTTCTTCCTTTTGTCCAAAAATTCTCTCTCCTCTTTACAGAGGTCAAAACCCAGGCGTACATCAAGATCCCAAGTGCTGAAATAGCAAATAAGACAAAAAAAAAATCCCAAATTTTGAAGGATATGCATTTACCAGCAAAAAGCAATTTCCACAAACACAATTTAGCTGCTGATTTGAATCACTGGGTCTAACTCTTAAATGAAGTTTCAGCGTATATCTGTGCACCAGCTATTTTGTAGTTTCATTTTTTTCAGTCCAAAAGCTCCTGATCACATTTCTCCCTTAGCGTTTAAATACAAAACAATTGTACTCGGATTAAGCTTTGGAAGTTTCACATAGGAAGAAAAGATGCTCAGTAGGGGAAGATGACTGTATGAGAAGCAACTGAGATCACTGTATTGACGTGGATGGAGAAATGAGAAAAGCAATTTGAAAACACAAGCTTCTGAATTTAAGAGGCAGAAAAGGAAACTGAATATCAGTAAGCTTGATATTAATTTGTAAAAGGGAAGCTGGCTCTTCAGTTAGCGACTATATAGCAAATGACTAGATCAACTTACTAGCTAATTGCATGGTTGTGTTATTCTTTCCTTATTACTCCTTTCTTGCATCTGTCCTCTATTTTATAGTTCAAGCTCTTCATACACTGAAATATCTTTTCCTACTTGCAGTAGCACTGCACATATTCTGGGAACCATATGCACCTAACAAAGCTCCTTCATATTTATATCATCAGCTATTTTACACTGAAGCATTAGGAACACAAATTTTGCCCAGGTTTCAACACTACCAACCCAACAGACAGTATCTGCAAAGTGAAGAGTCACAGCCTTCAGAAGAAAAATAAATACAATGCTTTTCTTTAATCTATCCTAAGATACCAGTGGAGACAACAGACCTCCCCAAAACAGCAGGGAAAGTCGGAGTCACTCGGCTCCTTTGTTATGAGATAAAGGCATTTCCTAGTTTTGAGAGGCCTTTGGTGTTTCCACTCACCTCTCTTCAGTTTTCAAACTCATATCCAAACTTTGTCCCTGTGGAAAGAGAGAACATATCTTGCAATTGCTGTCAACTACATAGGTGGAACTACTAACCATAACTTTTGACATCAACAGGGTCACTAGATACTAAGCAGAATAGCACTCTCACCCACAAAACTGTATCTCTGGAACAAAATATGCTCGGTGAGCTGGGTGATGAAAATTATTTCTTCCACAGGCTTCTTGCTTTTCTCCTCCTCTGATATTTTTCTTTCACCCCCTAACATAATTTTTCCTTTGGAAAGCTATGAACTTTATACTTATTTTGCAAGACCCAGCTATGAAAACATTTGTGGAAGAACTGCACTGAGTAATCTCAGTATTTCATTCTACACATCTCCATGAAAACAGCACTCTAAATCACGTGCAGCTTAACTTTCCAAATGCCTACAGGCACTGGGGGAAAATTAACCCAAGCATGTTAAAACAAGTGCAAAATACTGACGTTACCTCTCCCAGAGAAATGACTGTATTGACTTTTTGTCCAAGAGGAAGGGAATTGACTGGTAGAGTCCCAAATCCCAGAACTGTAGAATGCTTTTCAATATCAGGGCTCATACCATCCTAATAAAAACCAAAGTGTTATTTGAGCTCTCCAGACAAAAAGTTAAGGATATGAATTTCATACGTAAAACCAACAAGCAAGCCATATACAAAACTTCCTCCCAAAATAGTTGTGTTCTGACACATGTTTGAAGGGACCATACAAACAGGAGGGGAATCAACTTTTTAAAAGAGTGGACAATGGCCAGACAAAGGGTAATGGATTGAAGCTAAAGGAAGGAAGGTTTCAATTTGATATTAGGGGGAAGTTTTTTTTACAGAGAGAGTGGTGAGGTGCTGGAACAGGCTGCCCAGAGAGGTGGTGGATGCCCCATCCCTGGAGGTGTTCAAGACCAGGTTGGATGGGGCCCTGGACAACCTTGTGTAGATCCAGGCCTGGAGGTTGGTGGCTCTGCCTGTGGCAGGGGGGGGTTGGAACTATCTGATCCTTGGGGGTCCCTTCCAACCCAGACCATTATATGATTCTATGTCAGAAAGCTCACAAGCGACCTTACATTCGGTCATCCAAGCAGGATTTGGAAAAGATACCACAAGGTAACAGCATTAGACATTCAGAAAAGACACTGCAAAGTAGGAAATAATAGCCCTAGGAACAAATGTGAGCATGTATTTAAGAAGCAGAGCAAATTAAACTTTGCCAGGAAATCTTTGTGTTTTCTCCCATGTTGTCCTAGCAAGTAGCAAGCTCTCAACGCAGACTCACGTGCAGGTTTCTGCAGGCACTTGTTTCTGAGTGGATTTATTCAAAAGGGGGTTGTAAACTCCGTAACAGGCAGATACTCTACCTGTAGGATAGATACGGTTTGCTCCAGCTCCACTTGCAGTTCTGGACACATTTCTTTATCAGCATGAAAGACAAAAGAGGTTCCATAATCCTTCTCATTGTCTGGCCTCCAAGGAATACACAACTGCTTCTCATATGCACCTGGAACAGACAGCTTGACCTCACAGCTCCCTGTGTGTTAGAAAGAGAAATTCAAACCAAAGGAACCATTCAAATAAGTGTTGAAAAATCAGACGCTTGTAAGTGTAGCTGGAAGTATGAAAACACAAGCAAAAGAACTCTTACATGGTACCCAGTGGAAGCGACCCAATGTTATTTAGTATTAAAAATAAAAGAAATAATTTTAAGCAGCCCATTTTGTAGTCAGGAAATAAAACTTCACTCTGGACACAGAGAATCAATTCTTCCCTCTTTAAGGAATAAACATGTCGAAAAGTAGATCTGACTTAAACTCTGCAGGGCAGTCTTACCTTGCTGCTTCTCTTTTGTTTTTCCCTCCTTGTTGACAGTGCCTTGCAGAGACAAGCAAGGGTGAACCTATGAAAAGAAACCACCAGCTCCAGTTATAAGATTTTTAGTTCACCTTCGTGAAGCTTATAAGTCCATCTACTATAGTAGGTGGATGTTTACAGCTGCCAGCTTTCAAAAAAACCTCTAAGGATCATTTTGATCTTTCAAATAAAAAGTTCTGTTTCTGTAGGACTATTTACTCTTGTTTCAAAATCAAAACCACCCCTGTCTCTTGCAGTTATTTAATTTGGGGGCGTGGGGTTTGTTGTTTTTCTCTTTTTTTGCAACCACTCCTTGGAAGTTACAAGTTCTCAGTACCTGGGGATCTCCTGTTGTTCCACCTTATTTCAATGCACGTACCTGTTCAGAACCTTTTCAGATCTAAACAAGCACTTCAAATTCCACCATGACTTTCTGTCCTGGATTGTCCATGTCCTTATGAAATTTAGTGTCTCACACCAATCATCAGCTTCCCTTCTAGGAAGCAGATGAGCTACTTCATTGGCCATAGTTTATCTAAAAGATGCAGAACTACTCCACTGCTTGAATGCAAGACTGATTTACTAAGGGGAAAAGGAATGCAGAAAGACTCTCTATTATGAAATAACTTGAAGAACTGTGCTGTTAAATTACTTCAATTTTCCATGAAAAAAATGCTAAACTCTACATTTCAACAACAATTAACACTTTCCCACCCTTTTCTCCTTATTAAAGGAATTCATCATTTCATTTTCTATCCTTTGGGGAGGAGAAAACAGGTGGTAACACCTGTATTCTTCATGTATAATGCACCTATTTTCTTAGACTGATTGCCTCAAGGGAACAGGCCAGTCCCTAAAGATGAAGCCTCCTATCCTCAGACCCAAGAGTTATCACTTACTAATGACACTGAAAAAAGGTTAGAAATATTAAGTGTTGAGGAGGGGCAATATACCTGGCTAGCATCTAAGCTAGAAAACAGTTCAACCTGCAAGACTCACTAGCCTCCCAAAAAAAAAAAATCCACAACCCTTTCTGTGAGTTGATACCAAGTTTTAAAAATTGCATAAGCTTTTTAAACCAGCAAATTAAAAAAAAGAGAGGCAGATGCTGAAGAATAGGAGCAATATGGATGCAGGAGTTGAATTCTCAACAGTTCTTGTCCTCTCACCACTAAAAAAAAATAAATAAGATCTTCCTCAAGGTCTAAATCCCAACATATATGCAATTGAATTCCATGTACTCACCACAAGGACTCCATTGGTCAATACCTCTGTGGGAGCATCTGAGCTGTGTGAGAGGAAGACATTAAATGCAAATCAGTTTGTTTTAATTTGTTTCAACCTGCTTTTCAAACTGCTTTAGTAAGGAGGTATGGGAGAAAGGTCCTCAGTTTGAGACATCAATGCAAGCGAGACTGGCACCAAATATATTTTCCTTCAAAGAACAGTAAGAGGGGGGGAAATACTGAAGAAAATATTTCTCTGCAACAATAAGCAGATGCTATGAGGTCTCTCATCTCAGTTATTTTTATAACATACAGAAAAGCTGAGATCAGACTGATAAAGTATTCAGTTATTTACACTGTAAGCTTAACTGTGTAAGCTTTCCACTCTTAAGTAACTCACTCAAAGTGTTCATTTCCTTTATAGCACTGCCAATCTCATGAGCTCCAGCAAAATTTTATTTCTCTTTTGGTACCTGTAGTGGTTTAGCCCTGGCCGGAGGCCAGACGCCCACCAAAATCAGTCTGTTGCTCCCCTTCTTAGTTGGACAGGGGAGAAAATATATATCAAGAGACTTAGGAGTCACGATAAGGAAAAGGAGAGATCATTTTATCAGCAACGGTGCGGGCAAAACAGACTCAACACAGAGTGCAGGAAAAACTATTCTAATTTATTGCACTACACTAAAAAGAACAGTGAAAACCGGAGTCAGGAACACAACCAAATCTTAAAGCAAATGCAACCAGATCTTAAAACACTTTCCCCCCACCACGTTCTTCTTAGTGGACTTTAGTCAGGGTTTTTGCTCTTCTTCCCTCCCGTTCGCAGTACAGGGGGGGCAGGGACTGGGGAAAATGGGGTTATCAGTAGCACCTTCCCCCCACCCCTCCATTCCAAGCAGACTTCCCTTTAGCCATGATTTTACTCCCTTCTTCCCTCCCCACTCACAGTACAGGGCGGGGGGCAGGGACTAGGAAAAAATAATGGGGTTCCTGGTTACTTCTTCGTGAGCTGTTTTCCTTTTCCAGATCTTAAAACACCTCTACCTCTCCCCCCTCACTCCCTTTGTAGCAGACTTCACTCTAGTCATGATTTTACTCCCTTCCTCCCCGTGATTACAGCATGGGGGGGAGGGACTGGGAGATGGGGCTTTGGTCAGTTCCTTGCAAGTTCGTTTCCTTCTCAGTCAGGGAGGGGGCATTTATTCCACACATCCTCCCCCTGCTGCACCCACCCACGGGAGAGAGTCCTCCAGGAACTTTCTCCAACATGAGTCTCTTCCCCCAGGGCTTTCTCTCTTCATCAGCTGCTCCACCTAGATCACTGCTATGGTGGGCAGCAATAAATCACAATGTCTCTCAGTCCCAGTCCTCCATGGGGTCACCAGCCTCCCCCCAGCAAATCTGTTCCGGCACAAAACTCTCTCTGGCTCATCTCTGTGTCTCTGATTCTCTTCATGGGCTGCAAGTGCTGGCAGGGGCCTATCCCAACGTAGGGTCATAGCGTCTTCTCCATGTCTCCACCTGCTTCACCCAGCGTGGAGCCTCTCCACGGGCTACAAGTGGGGTCTCAGCCTTTTCCATGGGGTTTCTCCATGGGCTGCAGGGGCATCTTTCTCTCCGGCACCTGGGGTGCCTCCTCCTCCGTCCTCCCAGGATTTGGTGTCTGCACAGCTCGTTACATCTCTTCACTCCCCTCTCCCATGGCAAAACGCAGCTGCTTCCAGGTAGTTTTCTCCTATATGTGATTCTCAGAGGTGCTATGACTGCCTCTCTTTGGATTGGCCCTGGTCAACAGTGACCCTGGCCTTGAATTGTTTACACTTCGGAGCTGTGGAGAATTTCAGCAGCTCCTCGCAGCAGCCATTTTCTGCACACCAGTTCTTTTCCAGCACCCAACCACGCAAAACTGTGACAGTACCCCAAAATGTTGGTAACTGGAGCCTTAAGGATATCTGGGAACCATCAGCAAATCAACTCTAGCACCACAGAGAACTGTAAAGCATTTGCCTTTTTAGAGGCAACACTGTCCCTGTGCAGAAAAAGCAACTAAAACAACAGAGCCCAAGTAATCTGCAGAGCAGAAGTTCATGCAACTCTTCAGGTAAGACTCACCATTTTTCCAGGTAAAACTCCACATCCAGCTCTTCATTAGCCTTTGAAAATAAAAGTTGGACACCGGTGACCCTTGATCTTGAAAACAATTTCAAGAAGTCTTTCCAAGAGAGAAAGCTTTCTTCCTGTTACAAACTATAGTAGCTAGATTAACTGTAACTGTTGAACTATGAAAAAAGCTCTCATATTTTGGAGGTTTAAATTTTTAAAAATTTTTAGAGGTAACCTTTGCAGCAATAAACTTCTTCACTGCAAACTGATGATGATCAACTAAATAAGACAGTCTGCAGTCCCCAAACTGCCTGCTGACAACAAAGGCCTTTCATTTTAAGCCCTGTTTATACCCCTCTAGTCTCCTAAAGGGTGGTTTACCGTCTTCTGAACAGACAGCAGTCATCCCAAGTTTCATTTAGCTGGGCATCTAAACGCTGTGGAACAGACACACACACACACACTAACATCACTATGGATTTTGGGAATAGCTCAGATGTCAGGAAGGCCACATATGCTGTCATAACCTGCTGCGGCATTTTCCCCATGTGTTGGCAGAAGCCAGAAGATCAACCAGCATGCAACTGCTGGATTTCTGTAATGATGAGCCACAGCTACTCACAGTTGACCTGGGAAGACACCAGGGACTTACCTGAGGGTTCAACCTGAAAGTTCGCAGCAGAGGCTGACCCAGCTTCATGCCCCCTACATCAAAGACGATAGACGTGAGCTCATCACTGACAAGGACATCCTTATCATAGAGTGTCAACTCCAGAATATTCTAAAAATCCAACAAACCAGCCTCAGTTAGAGACAAAAACACTTCTACAAACCTGAGCAGCTCTATACAATAGACACTTTAGGTATTAATCAGTACCCTTCCCCCTTTTGAAGGCAATTCACCATTTCCAGCAGCACTTGCACCATGGTTAAGCTAAAAGCTCCTAGTTGACAGTGATGAGGTAAAAGATTTTCTGGGGTTCCAAACTAAAGAGAGGCCCCAGTTGAATCCACGTGGCAGTACTCACCACTAGGTTCAGGCTCTGATTTGCCAGATGAAGCAGTAGCAATTCCCACACTTTCAGCATGATTCAGCCCAGGATGCAACAGTGACCTATTACCTCCTGCTCATCACAGTCTAACAGCAGGTAAGTCCAGCAGAAACTAACTTAGACACAAGGAGTACGTATCATACCCAAAAAACCTAGACTGAATTTAGAGGTGTGCTGGTGTAGCACGCAGCAGTAACCAGACTGAGGCCTCACAAGCCTGCGGGGGAAGGAAAAGCTCACACACTCTAAAGCTTACTTGGCAATTTTCTCACCATTAAGTCAATTACCATTCCACCAACTATTATGGAAAAGTACTCCAGTGAGGGGAATAGTTTCTTGTTAATAAGCACCTTGTCAATAAAATCCAAGGTTTTATTTCAAAGGACTTTATTTCAAAGCCTTGGATTTTATTCACAGCTACAGTACCATACTAAACCTGATCTTTTAAAGTAGAGTTCCCCCTACCATTAGTGTCTACTTTGAGAATGAATGCTGACCGTCTGAAGACTTTGTTCAATACTCTATTAGGTTTTGCTTAGACAGCACTGTCTCTGAGTTTGAACTTTGCTTTCCTTGATCAAAGGAGCTGGTAGCAAAACTTGACTGAATGAACCAAGTGGCAAAGTGATCTGAAATTTACTTCCCATTATCTTCACTCGGCCACCTGGCTGCGTAAGGCAAACAGAGCTACAAGTAGGCAACAGCTAGTTTGTGAAACTAACAGCAATTCTCAAATAGAAACCTGCTTTATCAAGGCTTTCCATTCTACTCTGCCAGGTACTGCCATAACTTCCTTTTCCTGAGTTGCATCACAAGGTCGTTTATGGAAAATTCTAGCTGCAGTTGAGACAAGAGAGCAGTTACAACCTGCTGTAGTTATCACTGGACATGCATAGTACAGTTCTTTGTACAACTGAAGAGGACTGACACAAGCAACGCTGGTTTTGAGGGTAAGAAAGACCATTTAGTTTTGAATTAGGTACCTAAAGTCAGTCAGTACATGAACACAAGTAGCCCAATCAGCTCCACAAAGCACCCTCCTTACCTTGATAGCACTATGGATTCGGTACTGGAAAGTTTCATTCCATTCTGGGTTATCAGAGTTGTCAATGACCTGCGTTCGGGAGACTATGGGAGATGCAGTGGGCAGCTTCAGTTCCACGTAACAGTCTGCCTTGGACACTACAGCAGAGTGCACAGACAGATATCAGAACAACTTTATTCAAACAGTCTCTCCCACAAGCTCCTTATTGTCTAGATCTCATTGCATCACAGAAATGTGCAAATTTAAGACTGAACTTGTAAAGCAGAAGACTTTAATGAAGTACACCTCTTAAAACATCTGCAAGTTAAACATTAGGTACCTACATTTCCCTTTTTTTCTGGTTCATCCAAACTATAGAGCCCTTCATAAGAGACTCCTATTCAAAATGAAGATGATCAACTTTGAAAAAAGATTACTGCTGATACAGGGCCCATTGCCTCTTGTCCTATCTGAGTCCAAGAAGACTGAGAGTCTTCCCAACACCCTCCTTTCAGACACTTGCACACATCAGGCTAAGCAGCCCTAGATCTCTCACAATCGCAGAATAGTAGGGGTTGGAAGGAACCTCCAGAGATCACTGGGTCCAACCTCCCTGCCAAAGCAGGGTCCCTGGGACAGGTCACACAGGGAGGCATCCAGACGGGTCTTGTATACCTCCAGAGAAGGAGACTCCATACGCCTCTGGGCAGCCTGTCCCAGGGCTCTGTCACCCTCACTGTTTACAAGTTCTTCCTCATATTGGTGTGGAACTTGCTATGCTCCAACTTGAAGCCATTGCCCCTTGTCCTTTCTCCACAGACCACTGAGAAGAGGCTGGCCATTTCCCCCTGTGTCCCATACTTAAGATATTTATAAACATTGATCAGATCCCCTCTTAGCTTTCTTTTCTCAAGGCTGAACAGTCCCAGCTCACTCAGCCTTTCCTTGTAGGGGAGATGCTCCAGGCCCTTAATCACCTTCGTAGCCTCCTCTGGACTCTCTCCAGGAGATCCCAGTCTTTTTTATACCAGGGAGCCCAGAACTGGACACAATACTCCAGGTGGGGCCTGACCAGGGCAGAGTAGAGGGGGAGGATCACCTCCTTTGACCTGCTGGCTCTGTCTGTTTATAGCCAGCAGCCCTTCACTACTCTCTTCAGTCTCTCATAGAAGAGAGCCCAGAATTAGACACAATACTCTGGATACAGCCCCACCGGAGCTGAAGAGAAGCACCACCTCCCTCATTCTATTGGCAATGCTCCTCCTAATGCAGCCCAGGATACCGTTAACCTTTCTTGCAGCAAAGGTACACTGCTGACTTATGGTCATCTTGCAGTCCACCAGGACCCCCAGGCCCTTTCCTGCAAAGTTGCATTCCAGTTTATCAGCCCCCAGTATATACTGATGAACAAGGTTGTTCTTCCCCAGATGCAGGGCTTCCATGGCTTTCCATAGGACTGCATAAGGCTTCTGTCAGCCCACTTTTCCAGCCTGTTGGGGTCCCTCTGCACAGCAGTGTGATGCCTGGATGTACCAGTCGTTCTTCCCAGTGTTGTAACGTTGGCAGACTTGTTGAGGGCATACTGTGTCCCCTCATCGAGATCACTGACAAAGACATTGAAAAACACGGGACTCAGAATTGACCCCTAGGTTACACTGCTCGTTACTGGCTTCTAACTAGACTTTGTACCACTGGTCACCACGCTCTGAGCTCTACCATTCATCCAGTTTTGAATGCAACTCCTTGTGTGCTCATCCAGCCCATATTTCATCAGCTTCTCTATGTGAATCTGATGAGTGACAGGGTCAAAGGCCTTACTAAAGTCCCAGTGGGCACTATCCACCCACCGCTACACCCTCAAGTATGACCAGGAGCTGAGCTTTCTGTTTCCATTCCTTGGAAATAACCAATTGTCTCAGAATCCTTCATTCGTACAGTTAAGCCCCCTTTAACAACACAAGTATGAGATCCATTCTTCACTCTAGCTGAACAGAAAGACCATAAAAAGCGCCAAACCTTCTTTTCACAGTTCAATTCTAGCCCTCAGCTTTTCAAAGGGTTTTTCTGTCCCCTAGACAGTCATTTAGTATTCCAGCAGTTCGATTCTGGACACCAAATATAAGCTAAAGGCAGGCAGACTACCTTATTTTATTGTTTGAAGGAATTAAAGTTCAAATTAGCTTTAAATCTCCCAATAGCCCTGAGAGCTTTACTCAGCACAGGTGTAAGAGGAAAGGAATATATACCACACTAAAAACAAGGGACAGGTTAAAAGCAGTTTGTCTTGGAAACACCTACCTCCTTAAACAGCTTCAATGACATAAAAAAGCAGAAACATGAAAGCAAGCTCTACTAGAACTAAGAAAAATAAATATTTGGAAGCAAGGTTTCAAGAGTGTTACTTCCAGGTACAAGAAGACTTCAAAGCTGGGATGAAATTTGCCATGACTGAAGGCTCACGACAGGACACAAAGGAGCAGAAGAGTAAAGAGATACCAGGACTTACTTGATTTTGTTCTGCAAAGTAGCAGGGTTAATTTGCAGCTTGGCCTCACATCAAGCCTTTAAGATATCTATAACACTTTAGAACAGAAGCTTTTGTTCAGACAAAGGCAATACACTATGTGTACATAAGAAGTTCCATAACAATGCTACCATGGTACAGGTATGCACTGAGCAAGTCACTTTTCCAACACCTTGACTAAATACTTACACAGATCTGTACCCTTGATGTTTCTGGCTTGGAGAACTTTTATGGTTAGGTTGTAGTAAGGGTGCTTCTCCCACTGAAAAGAGAGGAACAAGCTTAGCACGTAACAACTGCAATGCCTATTCTATAACCACATCAGAATCAATCCAGAGAAATGGATCAGACCAGTCAGCCCAAAATAAACTATGAGTCGATACAGGAACATAACCAGTGCTTTTAGTGTCCTGGAAGAAGACTAAAGGAGTCCAGAATGAAACTAAACTCCCTTTCAGCACAGCGATGAGTGATGTCTTAGGGCAATTCCTCACAGACTTCAGAAAGTAAGTCCCCTTTTTAGGGTTTCTTCTAATTATAGATCAATTTCAATGGCTTCGTTAGTTCGTTCCTGCTGAAGGATAAACAGGTATCGAAGCTGCTGAAATAGCTTTAAACATGACTTGGCTAGCTTAAGAGTACTTCAAGGGCACACGCATGTTTCAGTGAGACACAGCATGGACTAAAGACAGAAAGCATATGCTGTTTACAATGAGGAAAAAAACCCACCACTTTCTTGTAGGAACACGTATCTCACAGCAGTCTGAGCAAAAAAAGGCCAAACCTTTAATTGCTATTCATTCTGGATAGCTACTGGTGTCAGCCAGTAACACAGTAAATAAGCATGCCACTATACCAGCACAGATCAAAACGTAATCCTTGCTTTCACAAGCCTCTGGAAGGTTATTTTTGGAAAGTAATGCTAGTATCTAAATGCCTGGACATAGGAGGAAAGAAAAGCCTGACTGAATCCAAGAAGATAGTGAAGGAGGAGCGGGAAGGGCAGGGGAAGACAAAAGAAAACAGCTTGAAGGGATTTAGTGCAGAAACTGTACAGAACCAACTGTATAAGGCTCACAAACAGAATGGGATTCTGCCTCCTTTCCACCACTTATGACACAATCCTGGCCAGCTAAGAAACTTTTCTGTTCTTCAATGCCATTTCAAAGTGTTTTTTGCAAACACTACTTCACATTAATAGTTTTCTACATGGTTGGCTTGAGAGCAGTTTAATTTCAGATACAATGAGTATTCACCTACAGCTGAATTCAACAGGACCTTCACTTAGGACAAAATGCTGCAGAGTGCCAAATATGACACAGAAATACAGGCCTGGCATATCACCAACTAGAATCCTAAGGAAATCCGTGAACCCTGAACTATCAAATTCCTCTTGAATATTCCTTATCTGATAAATGGAACTTCACTATGTTTGCTAAACAGTCACATACTTGGGAGGTTTTCTTATTGCTTGTCACTTTAACATACTTGCCAGCTTTTGCAAAACAGGGTTTGACCACCACAGTAAAACCAAGAAATACATAGTGTACCGAATAGCTTCACACTGAGCACCATCCGTTCTGACCAAGAAGTGAAGGTTAAAAATTACACAGAGCCTAAGATCTCACAATTTCAATGTGTAAATAAACTCCATTTATACTATTATTCTTCAGGGCCTCTTATTTGCAGCATCTGTATGAAGATACTCCTTCCCTCATTTGTTTCTGGGAACACAACATGTCTTCACATCATATCTCCCCATGAGCTCTACCCTTCAGACACTAGTTTTTCCTTTTAAAACCTTTCATAATCACCTCTGCTTTGTTCAGTCACTGATGGTAGTTTCTCAGTCAAAGCCTGACCTCCTCTCTATGTCATCAAGTTGATAAATGGGCTGCAGACAGAAATTCAAGATTGCATAAGTTATTCTCACCAGCTTCCTAAAAGTGCTGCAACTCTTCAGGTTGTTGAGAAATGAAGTTACATGATCACCCCTGCAAAGCAATCCTCACTTACGCAGCCTATCACCTGGAATTCAGGCGCAGGGGAAGCACAGGACACCCTGAAGACAGCATATCCTTCTTTTACTGCATACGATCTATCAACATACAGTTACACGTTCCAAGGAAAGTCCTTTGCAAAGGTGTCTAACAACCATTGATTCGCAGCCATCACATAGGAGAGGATCCATTTTCCACACCCACATATTTTAAGGATATATAATGCAACAGACATTCAATTGTGAGTCTGTGCCACCAATTATGCCAGAACCTTCCCATGTGCCTTTTCTACTTATCTTTTAACCATGGCACAGCAAGGTCATAACATGTTAGATGGTGAGCTTGCAGAGTAATGAAGCGTGAGGATATCAGATATCAGAACACATCAGGGAAAAGTCAGGCAAGAAATCTGTATGGGAAGTGAACAACAAATAAGAGTTCTGCCTACACCAGTGTACATGACAAATACAAACGTACAGGACAGATGCAAACAACCAATTCTAGTTTGCAGTTTAATGATTTTTCAGAATCATCCCTTTTCCAGAGCTCGGGAAAGTGCATCTGAAGCAAAAAAAAATACGCCCTTGAAATCCTTAAATGAGGGGTACAAGACAGAATTCTCACTCAACCCTGTTAAAAACTGTTTGTACCTTCCATCTAAACTGCAGGTGCTGATGCAGCAGCAACTGCAAAACAGGTTACCGCAGCTACAGGGCCCAGTTGTCTCCACTCTCATACAGCCTAGAACACCCAACTTCTTACAGTAAGTGCTGGGATCCACTCCGCACATCTCCATGGATTCAATAAACTTTCATTTTCATTACAGAAGCCTCAATAACAAAAATGTAACTTTCAAGCCATATTTTATGTTCAGTGCCACCAGGCAAATCACATAGCTCAAAGAAACATCCAATTTACCAAGGGAGCACTTGCCTCTCACTTTGTTCCTGCTCCCAAGTAAACACTGCTGCCCATAATCCCCTTCCTCATTATTTCAGCCACAGTGTCACAAGTTTGCTTTTAAAACCTAAAGCTAACTCCTGGCTTTCCTAAGCACCCCATGCATTTTCCCTCCTCCTCCAGAAGCACATGTCCACAGTCACAAGAGATGACTTCAGACACAGCCGTAAGTGCCACCGTCTCCTGGAAGCCCAGTTTTATACCCAGTCAGGTCATGTAAGTAGTACAAGCAGCTCAGTATCACAACAGCAGCGGCAAACACTGGGCTCACTCTCAGTTTGTGTTGTCTTTGGATGTGTGAAAGTAAGTGTAAACTTTGGAAAGTTAAGGAGGTCTATTAAATTCAATTCACCTATGAAGACAGAAGGTTGATCCACTGCCCCTTCCCTCCCTCAGTTGCTGTTAACTAGTCAATACAAAAATCTCTCCTATCCAGCCAGCACAACTTCACTGGGTAGTGCCTAATTTTATTTATATAGGGAGCACAGAGGGGAAACTTCACATCCAGTGGTTTACTTGTTAATGGAAATCACAGCAGGCTAACACTAGTGTCTTCTACCCTGATTTCCCAAGTACTAAGCAACAACAAAAATAAAAGTTAAAGTAATTTTTAGTCACATGCCAAGCAGGAGCATGGAGAGGCATGTACACAGCAAGCCAGGTTGTGACATTTAACGTTCATTTCAATTTTAAGCTGTACATTTAGGGGGAGACAGGTAATCAGAAAACAGATCAGATTTGAGTCAAGGCTCCTTCACAAACAGTTTAATGCAATTCAAAGTTGAGGCTATTGGCCAGAACCGTTTTATACAATGCAACGATTATAAGCCATTCAGAGGGCAAACATATTGAAACCACTTTATCTAATGTGGTTGCACTGCATTATGAATGGCAGGTGAAGTCATCATTAATCTTTCTCTACTTTAGATTATTAAGCCCTGTGGGATAAGGGAGAGAGCAGAAAGGAAGGGAATAGTAATCAAGGATATTTTGAAAAAAAAAACAAAAACACATACCCACCATTTAGTCATTACTGATGAGAATCCCAGTATGTTGCAGTTTCCCCCAAAAAAGTACCTGGCATCAGATTAATTCTATTTTCCAAAATATAAGGAAACAGACCTGCTCTACGCTGCTTCACACAGACCCCAAATTAAGTACAAACCTGGAATCTATATTAGTATAATTATCTAAAATTTTCCCCTGATGATAAACTTTTTGATGAATTCCCACAGAACTGCAGAACTGGTTTTCCACACATGAAGTAACAGGGAGTCACTGCCAAACACACACACTAAAGAATGTCATCTCAAAGACAGCACTACAATTTGTCTTACCCGCCAGTGATATAAGCCAGTCTCTTTCCTCTCCTTCCTTTGGAAAAGCACAGCTGCCAGAAAAGGCAGTACTCGGGGTGGAAACAGGCCCCGCAGCACCTCATGGAACATGGGAAAGACGTTCCCTTGTCTCAGCAGAAGACCTGACAGGAAAAGCAGAGAACAGTGCCTGGACGCTTGGCTGCGGAGGGCCGCTCGCCACAGACTCGGCCTCGTGTTGCGCAGGCTGGGCTGCGCTCCAGCTGCCAGCAGCGGAGGTGTGGCCCATGCTCCCGAAACAACCCAGTTCAAAACCTCGCTGGCAAGTTTTTCAAACACTGGTAAAAGATAAGGGCAGCAGTAAACTGGAAGCCCTGAGTGGGCGGAAGCCACAACCTCAAAACCCCCAGTACACATTTTCAAGTTCCAGCAACCTGACTTAGGGCTTTGATTGTTTTAAACCCTTTCAGAATTTCTACATAGGCTCAGAGAGTATTTTTTTAAATAGAAATTTGCATCTTACAAACTGGTGAACACAGCTGTTCAGAGGTTTCATGGAGGTCTGAGCACACACCACAGTTTGGATGCCTCAGAGTATCACCATGTCTAACCTTGACCTGCACAAGTCTCCCCATTTATTGCCATTTCCATGTAGCAGAGCCTTTGACTCTTTCAAAGTTTCTCAAAATAATGTAAAACAGACAGTGCAGATATTATATGAGTGTTGTGTGTTAAAAAATATTTAAGTATTAAAGGAAATTGTTTACTGTAAGTGACTTCGTTTATTTAAACAGCTGCCAATAGTTGGCTTGTCTGAGGCTTTCTATTAAAGAGCTTAAACTGAAGCAGCAGACCAAAAAACAAATTTTATTGTGTCAACAACTAGAAAGCAGTAGAGATCATATGTCAGCCAGCAATGCTGTGTCACCAGCTCCCCATAAACATGACAGTGTGACACACTCTCAGCAAGGCCCCATTCATTGATCATTTCCTGTCATTAGTGCCAGTCACGAGATCAGAATTTAAGAGAATTAGTAAAGACATACGCACTGACATTTAGAATACAAGTCAGCACTAATTAGTGAAGTCACAGACTTAAGAGTTGAGGCACTGGCAAAAAGCAAACACAATACCATTGCAAACAGCCAGTGGTACTAAATGGTACAGTCAAGATTGACACTGGGTTGAAAAAGGAATTCCTTTGCATTTCTATGTGCCGCTCCATTGAAAGGTTTCATTTATTGTCAAAAAAATTACAAACCCCAGAGTTTTATTTGCTTGTGTTTAATCCAATATAACTCCATTATAAATTACTTGAAAATTGAGGTGGCCTCACACAGTAAGCTAACACGAAGAAATCACAGTTACTGTAAGCAGTTTATTATAGGCAATATATAAGACCTGTACTTTAGCTAGTGAGTGCCCAAATGCATTTAAAATCAAGCTTACCTGCCTTCTCTTGAAGCTTTTTCCTCTTCCGCTGAAATCTCAGCACAGGGATCTCTTATTTATAGAGTTTCTCTTAAATTTCAAGAAAAGAATGCAAGCTCTTTGGAACATATGTTTAAGCAGTTTCATAGTCAACAGATCATCATTAGCAACCAGTGTTTATGCGTAGTTTTAGCTATCTATAAATACTACTGACAGACAACTTAATATCCAAAGAGAAGCTACTTACTTTTGTCATCTCCTAACAGCCTAATGGTATCAAAACATGAAGCAACAAAGAGGGCCTCATAGCTCATAGTTCTACTTCCACTTGGATTAGAATCCCCATAATGGTGAAGGCAAATGTGTATCTACATTTTGTTGTTATTTGTCAGCAAGTGGGAAAAAATTACACCATCACCAACTACACTGCACATTACTTAAGAAGAGATAAAGAATCCAAAGGATGCCATCAAGGTTTTTGTTTGGAGGCTTTTTTGGTGGGTTGGTCTTCTCCAGAAATACCAATATACTCAATTTTCTGACACAGAGACAAAAAAAAACTCTTCTGCAATGCTACTTCCCATTTCTAAAGAATATAGATCTATTTCCAGCACTAGTCTAGTCTACAACCTACAACTCAAGCAACCGCATACCTATGAACAGGTCCTAATTTGGTCACACAGAGCTCGACATTGCTCGTCACACCAGCATAGCACAGCACCACTCAAATGAAATTCAGTAATTGTAGTGTTCTCTAATAAGTACATATTTAATGGCATAAGACTTTCAAAAACATTATGCAAAAGAATACAAAAGTGGGTTTAGTAGGATTGAGAACATTCACAAGCATACTATAAACTTCTAGATTTAAAATATGAAGTTGAAAAGTGATGCCAGCTCTCGTATGACACAGCCTCATGTGAATTACACATACTAAAGCGGGAGCAATACTGGGAGCCCCTGCATTAGGTCTGACTTCCAGGAGAAAGTGAGGACTAATATACATATTAAAGAAAAAGCCAACTACAGCAGCCCAGAGAAGCTTAACTGCACAATGACTGAAACACACACACAATATTTATTACAATCTATTGCTTTAGATAAACCTGCTGTATTGTTAGTAAACCCAAACCACGTAACAACAGCCAAAAAAGCCCACCCAAAAGAACTACAGCACAAACCACATCTCTGTAAAATGTATGCAATGCAGGTGAACAGAGGCACAACTTTAACCATGTAAGAGCACAATGAATATCCTCATATGTGAATACAGCTCTCCTGGTAGCAGATAACAAAGGCAAATAAAAGTTAGACTAACAGTACTAAACATAAGACAGGTAAAAATCCCAACAGTATTGTTACATCTGTATATAAAGAATACAGGGCCTCTTAAAATACCCTTCTATCATTCCCAATGGTCTGTAAACACAACTCTCCCAAACCATCTTCCCTCCATACCTGAAATAGTATATAAAGATCTATACAGAGTGTGCAAATCCAATAGAAGTATTTTTAGGCTCTCTTCTTCAAATAGAAGAAATACAAGGTTAAAACCACCACAGATTCCCCTCTACCCAGCCTCTGCAGAAAGACAGCAGTAGCAATATTGCCCCAGACATCCAGGTACGCAAGTAGCAACACACAGAATCAAGACATCAGAAAGAATGCATGGCATATGAACAATACATATGTTTGTATGTGGAAAAGGAAAAGAGTTATCAAGAAAAACTAGTAACACTGGCAAATGAAAGTGAATTGTACTCCTGTCAGCCTACAGCACATCTGTTCCCTATAAACCACATTAAAAATGGCTTAAATAAATCCATGTTAACTAAGATCCAATTACACTTTAGGCAGACAGACTTTATTAATTTATTTGTTTATTAAGGGCAGTATCTGGTAGTTAACATGCCATGCTCCATACTATTTAATAATTATAAATTTCTAAGTATTGCTAGACCAGGATGTTGGTCTAGCCACTCTACTGGGTTATTTGCTACTGCTGCCTTTTCATTAGCACTGCACAGATTCTTTCTGCACTGATCAAACCTTTTAATATCCCTCATACAAATCTGCTATAAAGTAAAGTTTGTGGAAAGTTAGACAAAAGTGTTACATTGTACAAGGAGTATGGTACAATCTAGTTCTTGTAGTTAAGACAACTGGCCCAAGAATAACTTAACAATACACCAGCCTGAGCAGAACAGTCCTAGACCATTTAAAATAGAGATGCTGAAATAGTCTGGATTTTACTTCCATGCTGGAAAGTGAACCAGAGACCAAAGAATGTATATACACAAGTCTAGAAGCTCAAGCAGTAACTATAGTTCACTCCCTTCAGAAGTTACTTTGCAGGGTGTTCTTTGCTTTTTGGTATGTGTGCAGATGTGAACTACTTAGAATAGTCTCTGAGCTTCCACTCATGCTAAGAGTGAACATATTCAGTGCAGACAACACACAAGTTAATTTAATTTACAGCTCTCAAACTAAAGTAAAAAGACAAGAAAAATGCTTACTAGTGGTATCTACTAGTGGTATCTACTGTTTGCCCAACTATCTCCTGTGGAACTTCTTATCAGAAGGTCAGGTGATAACACTGAACATCAATAAAAAGATTCCTTTGGCCAGCATTTCAACATGCCCATTACTGAGATTAGTAAAACTGTATTTGTTTTCTAAGTCCAGAAATAGGCACAGAAGCCTTCTCTATGCCAAACGCCTGGTGATCTCCATACAATACTGATACAGCTGCAAAGACTTTAAATTATTTTTTTTTCCTTTTAAGAGCTATTTACATACAAGGCCAAATAATAACATTGTCACCCTAAGGAGGTAAACCTTACAGTAAAACTTGACTTGTGGTGAACGCCCAACAGTTGTCTAACTCCTCATTCACATGGTTGGAGTGCAATACAAAACCCACTACAAAAATCAGTTTCTATTCTTCGTTTGAGTACTGAGAGGTTCAGTGTAGTTGCTAGCATTGTAACATGGTTAAAGCCATTTTCTAGTAAATAAATATTGCCAGACAGGTGCAGTCAGTCCACAGATACAAACAACTTCTATCCAGTAGAAGAGAACCTAGCAACAAGCCTCAAAAAACGTTATCTCAGGAGGCAGCAACTTAAGTCGTCAGTTCTGAAAGCCATGTGAACGTTAGAATTATTCACCACAACAAGGTCAGGTGTCCAATGCGTTGACTTCTTTGGAGCAGTAATAATGCATAACTATTGCATTAGGGTATCGAGCAAATGCACTGTCAAGAAAGAGAACACAAAAGTCATCTGTCATTAACAAATAGTTTTTCCCTATTCAAACAAGAACATCCCAGTTGTGTCAGAATCAGAAAGAGACATTTATATGAAAGTAGACACTTTCTTAATTAAATTACAGCCAGGATATACTTTGGAGAAAACCAGACAAAAGAATTCTATGGATTTTGTATGAGCTTAGCTTTCAAACACCACCACTTATTTTCATTTCTAGAGGCACGCTTTACTTGGAAGTCACTGGTAGCAAGTTAAAGACTGGGTAACATGCTGACATGCTTGCCCTTCAAAACCCTAATTAGCATTACAAAAATTCCTAGATAACCAAAACAATATTGCACATGCAAATTTAAATTCTGATGCTACATGCCACACACTAACAGCAAAAAATTGAATATGCACAGCAATAAGTATATTTAGACCTACGTTCATTGAAATATTTTGGAAAATAAACCTTTCCCTTCCACTGTGAATGCTACTGATACCTCAGAAGGGTTCACATCTAGAGAAACAACGAGTAAGCGAGTTGTGGCATTTCACTAGAGTTCAAAAAGGGCAAATAAGATCTGTATTCTATATTAACCCATTATTAACTAATAAGAATGACAGAAAAAAGTTACTGGCATCCAGGGATCAAGCAAATTAGTTCTACTTTTAGATGTCTTATGATAATCAGGCTACAAAACATAAATCAGCCAGGGAAACACAAAGCCATCAGATACAGAGAACTATTACACGTGTATCTTAGTTTGAGATTCTTCATATCATCTTTCTTAATGCTAGTTAAGAAGCAGGTAGTAGGCAATATTCTTAAAATTTTCCCAAATTCATTATGAGAAGTGGGTTTATGTCTTCTAGCGTTGTGAAGTAAGTAGTCTTACGAGTTTCTCAAGGGATTTTGTTCTCTTTGTTCTCTTTCAGTAAACTTCACTGACTAAAGCTCTGGTGTTTTCCCAGCCACCCAGTTGAGCAACATCATCTTTAATTCAAACACTCTTCAAGTGTCTCCCCCTCTACTGCTGTTCTCTCCATGCAGATATACATTCCAAGTTTTCTAGCATTCTTAAAGCATACCAGATTCATACTGGATTCAGTTTCCCAAGCCTTAAGGTATATGCTCTCACCTGTTGCCTATCTTCTTTTTACATACAGTGCACACCTTCTCTTCTGTAATAATGCACTTCACTTGCTGATGCAAGATGCGCTCCTCCTGGACCTAAAGAATGGAGGGGGGAGGAATTACTCAAAAAGCAATGGCACATTGCAGCTCCCTCCTAGCCAGTAGCTATATCTAAACTAGTGCACAAAAGCAGCTGCTCTGTAGAGCAGAGCAGGTGGTACTGAGCACACAACAGCCATACTATATGAACTGCAGGATTTTACTTCCAACTAGTCTGGTCCACAGACTAAGGCACTCAACCCACTAAGGGATGTTCAAGTGAAACTAGACCAGGTGATGTGCTTGTTTGAAAGATATCCAGTTTGTGCTCTGCAAGATCATTTCAAAACACGTCCACAGCGAGTCCAGACCCACAGCAAAGGCACACACCTCATCCAAACTAAAATGAACGTACACAAAATCCTCTGAAAAAGGGATATTCAATCTACCTGATGCACACCTCCTCATTTCAGGTACACTACAGCCCCATCTAGAGGATGCACGTTCTGCATAAGGAGCAGTTAATTTAAAAATTGAACATCTATTTTAAAACACCATTCCAGTAAGTGACAGGCCATGGGTACTTACCCTCAGAAACTCTGCATGGAGAAGATTCTTGAGTACTTGATTAAATCTCTTCTTCTGAGCATTTTCTTCAAGGACTTTTTCTAGGAAGATTCGAATCTCACTAATCTGCGTATTTGCTGGCAGCAGGTTTATTGCCTGGAGCAAAATACACTTATTTAGGACAAATTGAAAAGGAACAGAGAACAAAATAAGACTAGGAATTCATACATCTAGCTTGACATTCTTACGATCTGTATCTGTTTGCTTGCTTGCTCCAGTACTTTTTTTAACCAGCTTCTGCCAACAGTACAGAGAAGTTAAAGTCTTTCTTACCTTGGTGGTATCCAGTTTGCTGTGATGTAATTCCAAAACCTGCAGAGCAGCCTGCAGGTTAGCCTGAGGCTCCAGCACTTCCATCTTGATTGGTCCCAGGCAATGAACACTAGGTGGGGAGAGATACATCCGGAGCAGTGACAGATAGACCTGTTACACACAAAAGGAAAGTTCTGAAAGGACTGCACACACCCACAACTGACAGTGCTGGTAGAACCCAGTGATAACACTAGTAAAATATAAAAGTAGTTTTAATCACACCTCCCTCGTTTATCTAGCCGAAGTCATTTATAACCTTTTGAAAGCAACACTTAATTGCTTTTTACCAGTAATTTTTCCTGTACGTGTACATGGAATATACACACTGTATTGTGTCTTCTGAATTCCATCAGAACTTTAGCTACAGAATACATAATGTATGCTCAAATCCAGTGACACAGTAACATCTGCAACAAATAACAAAATTTCAAGATCCTATATAGGTTCCTGTCCACCTACACAAACTCTGAAATAGTCTATACAGTGCAAAAACTTTGAAGGACCTAAAAAGGTCTGAAGAGGCTAATTCATCCTTACTCAAAAGGTAAACTGCGAAGAAGCAGCTACTTACGTCTTTGTTGCCATCCTTGTTTCTGTCATAATGTTTATGGCAGTAGCTAGAACAAAGAGGAATCAAGTGAGATGCAGGGACAGTTTTGGAACCCAGAGAACTATTCTGCAGAAACTACCATGCTTTGATTACTGAAGCCATCCAAGTTAGGTGACCATACATGTGGTTCAGATTGATTTATCATGTTGCACAACCAAATTCCACCAGTTACAATACTAGGTAAAGGGAGGGTTTGCACAAACTTCCCACTTTCCATCAACTGAAAATGCTTTCACACAGAAATTTAGTTCAGCTGCGCATAAAGGGTAGGAAAAAAAGATGTCTCCAATCAACACATCATAGCAAAAAATACATGTGCAGATGTATCCAATTACTGCACCCAAATCACAAACAGAAGGTGTTCATTAGCATATGTTGCATACTGGGGTTGAACATCCTCTAACAGGCACTTGCTGAAACTATCTTTAAAAGGAGCTGTGTTGATCAGGCTCCAATGTTCAGATACACCTGACAGTATCAGTTCATTCCATTTTCACCCAAGTACTTGGGTTTCACTCAGAAGATTCCCCGATGTGATACATCTAGGAAAATGCCTTACCTTTACTATAGAGGATTCTGCTAACTGAAAGAGTTTAACTCTGCACTGGGGCTAGTCAATGTCTCTCCAAAAAGAGAGGAAGCCAAACAACATTCAGAAGTTCACAAGCAAAGGACTGGTGGAAACAATGAACTCACTGGTGACATTGTTCAAATTTTAGTGACAGAAGAGCACGAAAAGGTAAATCTCAAAAGGGACAGCATCATCATCTAATGAACAGATACCTGGAAGAGCCCTAAAGTCAAGAGAACATGGAAACCCAGAAGAACCTGAAGGCATAACAGAATCCATGCTCCACATACAGCAACATTTCACTACACATCCTACCCACAGGACAGTGAACAAGCTGCCTTGCAAAATAAAGAAAAAAGAAACCCTTACTTCTCAGCCATGTTGGTGTCCTTCAAAATATGAACATAAATAAACAAAGCTTGCTCATGCTTCCCCATACGACCCAAGAGCAGAGCACGTTCTTCTAGGAGACCTAGTGATAGCATGAAGGATTTGTCAATAGCTACACAAATGACAACATAAGCTCCATTTGTGACCAGACTAATTCAAGGAACTATAAACTGTGGTCTGAGGACAGGTTAAGGTTACATGGAGACTGGAAGTCTACTTCACACTAGTCCCAAAAACATTTTATTAACTTTTAAGTAACCTTAAGGAACAACAAGCTTCAGAACTTGAGCAATTCAGCATCAAAAAGTTAGGCTAAATATTTCAGTGATGTGAGACACCACAAGGTCTTTCGCCCTAAGAACCTTGCAGAGACTGGTAAACCCAATTGCAGCAGCAAAACCAGAGGCTAGCATACACATCAGTGGTCTACAAGTCTATAGAACAGTCATCCTCTCTGTTTCTAGTTACCGTGATTCTACAATAAGTGTGGAGCTTTTCCTGTACAATATGGTAAAGCTAGGGTTGAATTAACCTATGGAAACTGAACTCACCATCGAAGGGGAAGTCACTAATTAGTCGGCTAGGTTCATACCAGCTAGACTTCTCCAAAAAAAGTAGAAGCTTTTTCCGGTAATCCCCCAAGTCTCCTCCTTCCTCCCCAGCAGGCACTGGAGTTTTATCTACATGGAAGAAACCAACATAAGATATAGTATTGCAGCTATTTCACTACACTAATACATAGAAGACACTACACAAACAAATTATGAGAAGGAACCAAATGCTGATGCAACTGTTACATGGGCTGGCATTCTGGTGCACCTGCCAAATTACTTCAGCTTCCTACAACACACATGCCCTTCCACTTAGGAAAAAATTGTCACTTAAGATCTCTAGAGAGGCAATAAACTAGCCTTCCCTACAAACCCACAACTCTTGTTGCTCCAGTTCCTTTACCCCTTGGGATACCTTCTTCTGGATGTGAACAGGGAAGGCTTACAGCAATACACCGTGAAGGCTTCCCTGTGCCGTCCCATGCCCCTAGTTTTCCCACCAGAAAAGGCTAAACTTACCTGCAGGAAAAGAGTGGAGATACTCTTTCATTAAGCCCTGCACTTTCTCACAGTACAGCTGGATCAGACAATTGTGAAAGTCTGCACCAGTTTCTTCCCAGACATGAATGATGTGTTCCTGCAAATACATTTTCAGGTTCAGTTATAGACAGACACTTCCTCTGGGAAATAATTTGCTATAAGCAACAGGTCCATGCTTGCCTTTACCAAGCTTGGCTTCAGGATTCCACACAGTTTAACTTTAAGCTCTACACAACTTCTGCAAAAGCTAGCATTCTCTGAAACAGGCTCTAGGGCCTGGATAACTAAAGCCTTACATCTAACATGTACTGAATGTAATGCACTAGCAGAGATTAAGCTCTTACCAGATAAGGAATAGTCAAGCTTTTAAAGTTTTCTATCAAGAAGCTAAGCACTTTATCTCGTGGCAGAGCTTCCACTTCAGGGAGGTCTTCTGTAAATATCTGTTGAACAAAATTTACAGGAAGGTGACTATTTTTTAGGTGCCACAGTGTATTTTCTCTGAGGCACTGAAGCCAAATAAATCACACACATCCAAAGAGAGAGCACAAGTAGTATGAAAAGATCTGAGCAGTTTATTCAGGTACACAACCCTTTCATATAAAAGATAGCTTCTATCATACATCCTCACTTCTGCCTTTGCTAACACTCCTTGTTTACAGTGCCCAACACCTCCCTAATACAGGGGACTCACAACTCTGCATCAAAGGACAAGGCAAATTAACACCTGACATTTAAATACTCAATCAGGCTCAATCTTATGTAGAAAGCACAACATCAATGACATTAAAGATTGTTCCTAGACACTTATTACAAGATAAGATATTCCAACAATGGAAAAAGAGTAAGGGAAGCTCAAAGGCTGTCCCTGCTCTATCTACTGCTCATCTTACCACAGTACTGAACATTAAAAAAAATTATATATTTAACTGAATTTAGCATTAGCACATGGCACCTTACATTGAATTCTCCCAATTCCATACGCACCACTAAAAGTCTCAACAGTAAGGCGCCTACTTCAACCACACCTACCTTCAGACCATCATCAGGAAAATCTCTTAGCACCCAGACAGAATATGAAAACACCAAGTGCAAGTTCTCTGTGCCTGGAATAGAAAAAGCAGCAGTGCTCAATGTTCAAATCCTAAAAATCTATCTACTCATGACACAAACAAATGCTTTCAGAGCCAGCAAAGCTTAATTTACACAAAGGACACTGTTTTTTCCCCTGCTCAAGTCAAACAAATTACCAATTCCAGGCTAAAACCACAGTTTCACTACTTCTCAAACATTATTTCAAACAGAAACAAGAATTAACTCAAACATACCAATTCAAACCAAAACCAAGCTCAGATGTCTTAACCACATTCCAGAAGTCTTCCTTTAGAGTTTATTTATTGATTTCCTTCAGCCCATTTCCAGCCTGCCATTCTTACAGCTTCTGTAGCAAACGTTCATAGAATCATAGAATGGTCTGGGTTGGAAGGGACCCCCAAGGATAAGAGAGTTCCAACCCCCCTGCCACACGCACGGCCACCAACCTCCAGGTCTGGATCTACACAAGGTTGCCCAAGGTCCCATCCAAAATGGCCTTGAACACCTCCAGGGATGGGGCATCCACCACCTCTCTGGGCAGCCTGTTCCAGCACCTCACCACTCTCTCTGTAAAAAAACTTCCCCCTAATATCCAATTTAAACCTTTCCTCCTTTAGCTTTAATCCATTCAGATGCTTCAGAACAAGCAGTAAAGCATCACAGCACTGAAGAACTGGCATAGGAACTACATGACAGGTAATAACTTCTCAGCCTTCAAGAGAACTCAGGACCTGCCTCTCTTTAAAGGAACACTTCCATTTGGACAATTTTGTTGAAAGTTTATAAAACAAGTTCGGAAAACATGACTTTCTCCTCACCCTCCTGATGGAACCACTGAGGCATTCAGTGCCCGAACAATGTAACCACACAACCATACAAGAAACAAAAATCTGTACCAACCTACAAAAAGGCAGCTGTCATCTGCTTTTCTTCATCCCACAATATCAGAGGTAAAGTACTTATTAAATATTTAAATCAAGCAGCATCTTCAGAGCAGCAGTATTTTAAAGAAGAGATCATGATTATGAGCACTACGATGTAAAACAACTCAAAGAGCACCCAGAAGAGCCAGTTGCAAAGTTTCAGAAACAAAACAGGGACCTGGCAAACAGCACTGAAGTCATGGGTCTGAACTTCAATTAATTTCCTGAATTAACAGGGCATTGTATGGTAATGGGTTTGCTAGCCTCACTGAGAGAATTTAAATAAAGGACAGAGCAAGTCATGGGAGCAAGTTCTCATGAAGAACAAGAGACAGAGAAGAGAAAGTCTAACTCTTTGTCAACAAGAGAAAGTCTAACTCCTTGTCCACAAGAGAGACATTAATTAGAACAGCTCCTTTCCACAGCACTGATCAATTCGCTGAAATCATGACCAAATCAAAGGAAGTTACAATCACCCACGACAGCACAAGCAGAAGAGGAACTCATCAAGTAACTACCAGCTAATAGGTCAGCATACTAAAAGGCCATCACCTCACACCACAAAATAAAACTGACTCGCTCAGCACGGCATATGGGCGTTTACACAGAAGATCACAGGCAAAGATATTTTGGGCTTCTAGAATTAAAGCAGAACCACAAGGTTGGAAAGATCTTTAAGATCGAGTCCAACTGTTTCTGTCCTATGCTAAACCATATCCCTAAATACCTCATCTACCCATCTGTTAAACACATCCAGGGAAGGTGACTCAACCCCTTCCCCCTGGCCAGCCTGTTCCAGGCCCTGACAACTCTTTCAGTGAACAACTTTCTCCTAACATCTAATCTGACCCTGCCCTGGGGCAGCTTCGTGCCATTTCCCCTTGTCCTATCTCCTGTCACCTGGCTGAAGAGACCATCACCTATCTCTCTATAACCTCCCTTCAGGTAATTGTAGGTGGTGATAAGGTCTCCCCTCAGCCTCCTCTTCTCCAGGCTGAACATCCCCAGCTCCTTCAGCTGCTCCTCATCGGATTTTCCCTCCAGTCCCTTCCCCAGCCTGGTTGCCCTTCTATGGACTCACTCGAGGACCTCCATGTCCTTCTTATGGTGAGGAGCCCAGAACTGGACACAGTACTCAAGGTGCGGCCTCACCAATGCCAAGTACAGGGGCACAATCGCTTCCCTAGACCTACAAGCAGACACTGTATTTCTAAGCTCTCTCAGCAACAAGTCCTTAATTTAAATATGAACTACAATAGGAAATTCTGCATAAGGCTATTTTAACAGTTTTCTCTATTACATGGTTCTTTGTCTATCTCCCACCCAATCAAGTATGAAATTCTCTTGTGCCTACCTCCGCTTTAATGCAATAAACAGTAAGGACTTACTCTGTTGGCACATGGCAAGTATTAAATCCAAATCACTAACACATACTTGATGATTTAAAAGACTACAGCTACAATCCTGAAAGAAATTTCCTGTAATTACCCAAGAATGATTTAAGAACATTTCATTAAATGGCCAAAAACTGGCAAGACAAAGGATGACCAAAGAAGAGTTTCTACTTCACTCAGAACAAAAGTTAAAGCAGCAAAAATACATCCTGCATGATTATCTTTAAAAAAAGAAATCAGTCCATATTTAGGTTAGACCCTCATAAAGGGGGAGGGGAGTATGAGGGAACAAGTCTGGAGAAATCACAGAATCACAGGGGTTGGAAGGGACCTCGAGAGATCATCGGGTCCAAACCCCCTTGCCAAAGCAGGCTCCCTAGGACAGGTGGCACAGGGAGGCATCCAGACAGGTCTTGAATTCCAGAAAAGGGGACTCCACACTCCCTGGGCAGCCTGTCCCAGGGCTCTGTCACCCTCACTGTGTAAAAGTTCTTCCACATATTGGTGCGGAACTTCCTGTGCTCCAACTTGCAGCCATTGCCCCTTGTTCTGTCTCCACAGACCACTGAAAAGGGGTTGGCCATTTCCCCATGTCCCATACTTAAGATATTTATAAACATCCCACCTTAGTCTTCTTTTCTCAAGGCTGAACAGTCCCAGCTCACTCAGCCTTTCCTCATATGGGAGATGCTCCAGGCCCTTAATCATCTTCATAGCCTCCTCTGGGCTCTTTCCACGAGATCCCTGTCTTTTTTATACCAGGGAGCCCAGAACTGAAGACAATATTCCAGGTGGGGCCTGACCAGGGCAGAGCAGATCACCTCCTTTGACCTGCTGGCCATACTCCTCTTGATGCACCCCAGGATCCCATTGGCTCTCTTAGCCACCAGGGCACACTACCAGGACCCCCAGGTCCTTCTTTGCACAGATCCTCTCCAGAAGGTCATCCCCAGCCTGTACTGATTCAAGCGATTAAGTCCTTTAAACAAGATAATAAAAGAAATCCCATAGTCTGAAATACTTTTATCATCTTAAAGGACTCCCAGAATTGACACTTTTCAATTTATCAAGGCAGAATGGGCAGTGCAATTCAAAACACAGTTACACTTCCATTATTTACTCAGGGGGGAAGTCTACAAATGACACTAGTGTAAAATGTTCAGTATGTCAGCAACAGTTAACTGCCTAGGTTGTTTCCCCTTTATTTCATTATTCTGAAGAAAACAGACCCAAATATCATGTTATCAGTTTTAAAGAGCTGAGCAAGAGGCACATAGGAAAAACGTTCTTCAGGAGGTCCTGAAACAGAGAAGCTCCAGAAGACTAGAAGAAATTTAGCAAGCTGCCAAGATTTTAGGGAAGTATTCCAAGCAACTTGAAAAATCATAGGTCTTAAACATCACTAACCTCAGGTAGAATAAAAGAGCACCTGAAATTCCTTTAAACTGATATATGTATCATGATGACAGAATTATTTCTTAAATAAGATTAGAAATGTGTCTCGTAAAGCTGTATGCTGAAGATACCCACACTTCTCTGAGTGATATCACCACAACACCAAGGAATAAGTGTAAGAGGCATGGCACAAGTGGGAATGGTCTCAATATCATTTTAAGAAATGTATTGGCTTTGAACAGACACATCACTCACAGATGTACTGAAAAAAAGAAATTACAGGAAAAAATATCAGGCTTTGTCAACAGTATAAAACTAGAAGAGGAACAAAGGTCATTCCCTCAAGCTACTCACTCCTAAACTAGTACTGTTACACTTAGTATTTATTTCTAAATGTGTTACTCTATTTTTGGAAGGGAGAGGACTATTCTCCAAAGTAGGAAAACAAAAAAAAAAAAAAAAAAAGGGAGACTTGGGAGGTCATAATGAACTCAACCAACCAGGTTCCTACCATGATGCTCTGACCAGCAACTACAGCTGCTGGTTATTATCTAGACCTACCTAAACTGAGAAAAAAAAAGAAACCACACCACAGAAAATACAAACTTCATATACGACTCTTCATCTCAGGAAAGGTACTACAAAAGCCCCAGAAACTGCAAATTAGACTTTCCTTTTGTCAGTGATCATCAACAGGAAGAAAACTCAAAATACAGAAGGACATTTCCTACCAATAGAAATTTTTATCAGAAACAAGACACGTCTTCCAATAAAATAGTCATATTTCAACAATATGGCCATGGACTAATCCTTGAGGTTGGCATTATGCAAGAAACCAGATGAGATGACAAGGATACCGTTTTGTTTGACAGTCTCTACGAAGTTGCTGAACAGTACAATAACCACTAAGCCCACCAAGAATAATCACCTTCACAAAAGCAGTACCCTCCACACTCACCCAAATGCTGCAGATACTGCACTGTCCTCTCATGACCCTTCAAGGGAGAGTTGGCTTTCTTGGACTGATCCACCAGTACCTGCAATGCTTTTGGAAGAACGGAAAGGTTCACGCCTTTTTTTAAGCACAATTATCAATACAACTCAAACCACAAAAAAAAAAAAATGTATTTTCCTGTTCTGCTGTCAAGAGACAAAACAAAGATTTCTTTTAAATGTATTTGAGATCAAATGGGTAACAGGAACAAAGACAATTTAATCACAAGACAGACCAAAAAAAACGTCTCTTCAGAATAGTCTGTTCACTTAAGAGAAGTTAAAATTCAACATTAGGAATACATGCTCCTATCCCTTCTCCTCTCCCCACCCCAACCTCACATCTACCTTTCTCATGCAGACCTTTCTTCTCATATAGTATTATCAGCTCGCTGTATTTGTGTGCCTTCTTTAGTACATGCTCACTCTCCTCAATATGGCAGTGATTGTTCTCCAGGCGTAGCAACGGTGCCACCAGTGCTACATTCGTCTGCAAGCAAAAAGGGAGCTCTTAACACACTTCTAGTGTGCACTGCCTAAGCTTGTACTCCAAAACACCAATTGAGGGGAGGAGGGAGGAACCTTTTATCTTAAGAAATGACAGTTTAACATCTTAAAGCAAGGCCCATCTTCATTTCTGCAATTTATTGGGACAAACAGAAGAGAAAACAAAATATATCAGAGCTATTCCCTTCCAAGAACAGAGCTCAGCTTTGAAAAAACATTGTTGATAGCAGAGATCACGATCTCCTGCATTTAACAACAGTATAAGGATAGGTGAGAAGCATTCATTAGAGTCTCAAAACACACAAGCATGGTCGTGTTCATTTGACAGAGGCAACAACCAGAAACAGACACATCTGCTTTATTCCATGAAGCTACTTACTGACCAGTAAGTAGCTAATGCAGGAGTTTCACAGATCATTTCTAGACCAAAGAGGCAGCTGTGTGTGAATTTTGAAGTAGCTCCTCATCCTCCTTCAGCCTGAAATTCCAACAGAACTTTATGGTAAAGGAAAGGCCTCTAGGTCAGGCAGAAACTCACATGGAGGTAACACTTTAACAGGGTGGTATCAATGATTTGTAGCAGCTTCTTTTTGGATTTGATCGTGGGTGTTCCTTCCATGAGGGGTGAGGTACTGGATTGATGGTCAGAATCATTTAGCTTCTTCACCAGCTGACTTCTTTTCTGCAGGACATCAAATGAAATTTCAACAGGAAAAGGCCATGGATTTCTGCATCCCACCCTCAGCAAGTATTATAGCTCACCAAGTAAAACAGCTAAACTAAGCTTGTTTTAGCAATCGTTTCCTAAATAATTCTTATTGCTACTAACAATTCAACACATCACCTTTCCAAACACATTCAGGTGTTTGTTTTGCAAATTTACAGTTTTCCAAGACATCCCAAGTCTTGAGAAAACAGGTAGAATGAAATCCTGTTAACCTGAGCAGAGGGACTTTAGAGATATTCAGGAGACATTTAAAACATTTTGAAAACAACTTAGGTTTTGAACTACTGGGCACAAAAATTATCCTCCTTCATATGCAAGCTTCCTTTTAGTCTATTACTAAGAATGGCAAGCGAACAATTGAGATTCCAGTTACAACAAAATAAAGAGGACAGGAAGTTACAGTACCCGTTACCTCATGTTTTACCTTTTAAAGCATGCTTTTGACCTGTCTCCCAGATAGAGTGCCCTCCACAACAAGTCACCAAGCAAAACCAAAAGATGCAGAGCTCAAGTCTTCTTCAGAATGCTACTAGAAATAAAATACTAGACTCATTTTGAAGTGGTCCATCAGTTATAATAATTTTGTCCAGTCTTCACTGGCCACAGGAACATGGGACTTCACTGGTAACACGGGAAATCTCTCTGTCTGTGGGACACCTCACATCTTCCAGTCCCACTGCTTTCTCAGGAGCTGCTGCCATAGCTTCCAGCCATGAAGACAGCCCATTAAGGCTAGCCTGGCCAAGCTGGAGTAGGCAGCATACTGCTTCCTGCACAAACCTAACCAAGTAAGTATGCTAAAACTGAATAACCCTACTCTAAAAACAGATATAGAAGCACTCACTTGAGTTAGGTAGTCTATCAGAGCTAAATGTGCCTTCTCCAGCTCTGCCCCAGAGAGCCCTGGCAGGGGGTTGGGATACTGCAGCTGTTTCCTGTAATCTGTGGGCAGGAGGTCAGGATACAGACCCATCACATGAGTGGGATCTAAGCAAAAAATAACTCGTATTAGTAACCATTCATAACATTATTTTTACAAACTCTTAAACATATGTAACCTCTGAGTAAGCTTAGCTTTCCAACAGAGCTCTCTGTACTCAACTTGTGCGCCCGCAAGGTTCCAGAAAATAGAATTTGCTTATTTACAGAAAAGAAACTAAAACAAGGCAACAGAAGCAAGAGAAACACTGTTTCAAAGTCCAAGCACAAAAAGTTTCAACCTGTGCACTTGGCACACCTGGAAGACAAGACCTTATTATAGCCCTTACTGCTCTTCTTGCAGAATCCCAACAGTATCAACTTGAACAGTAGGACGGGATTTCTAGAAACAAGCAAGGTTTTAAGAGAAGATTTGCTTGCTTTTGACACAAGAACTAAATAGCATCACTTGTCACTAACGAGCACCCAATTTCATGGAGTTAAAGTAAATTCCAGAACTACTGCCTTCTAACTTAAGTTCAAAGTATTTTGAGTTCTCAGTCCTTTTCTTTCCTTGTGGTTTTCCAAAGTAAAAATGATGTTAAGTGTAATCAAAACAAGTAAAAAGCTCTAGGTTTAAATGCAAAAGTCATCAATAAAAGAATCTCAGTCTCACTATTCTGTGGTACAGTCCAGTCTTGAGGTGCCAAATAATCCTAGTACAAATCAGAGGAGTAGCATCAGAGACTAATCTGGAGTTCCAAAAGCACAGAAAAGTTTCCTGGCTTCAGCAGCTTGGTCCATTAAACAGGGAACAAGGTTAAAGGTCTTTAGTTTGGTCTGAGCCCAAGGGATTAGCAAATCTACAGATGTCTTATTTTTTGCTCCAAGCTACAAAGACTTTTAGCAGCTGCTGAAACCTCCAATTCAGGGGTCTGTGCATACTGTAAAACAGCCTACAAGACCAACAGTCTAACACAAAGGGCAAATTAATGATCTAACACACTGACTGAGGCTAATTAAGTACTATAACCAGTCTCACAAAAGCAGCTAAACAGCTACCTCTGCTGTGCACCACTCACAGGGGACTGGTCTGCACAAGACACCACTGTTCTAAACCAAAAACAAAACACAAAAAATTCACACAATTATCTGTTAGCTTCATTTTATTCCTCCTAGCCTACATACCTCAATGCCAACCCAAGCATTTACCTGTACCAAGCTTGGCAAAAACTTGCATGGATTCATCAAAGCGCTTCTGGCAGAAGAGGTTGAAGGCAAATAAGTTCTTTATATGATGAATTTGTTGTCGCTTCTCGCTATCTGAATCATCTTTCATTTCCTAAACACATACAAATTAACAAACATTAAAAAATCTTGGGTGTCTTAAACGTGTAGGAAAGATTCTACAAAAACAACAGTCCTTTGGACAGAGTAACAGGATAGTGTTACAAAGTAGAGACCTCTGATGGTGATTCTCAGATGCTGCATTTATTCTGTCACCGAGATAACCCGGGAGGTTTGAAAGCTACCTCTGGTTATTGACACGCACTCTATCATAACAATCTCTTCACACATTTGCCTTTTCAAAAATTTTATGTTCCCAAAAAATCAGTAAGAACAATATAATTAAACATAATGCTTCAGCATCTCTAAGGAATTACTATATTTCAAGAGTAATGTGGAGGGCCAACTCTCGTCATCTAACAAAGCAAAGCACACAACTCCAAGCTAAACTGTTTACATGCAGTCTGAAGACTTTGAAGTCAGTTGGACTTCAAAACATAAAAGAAGGTAACCGATGGGATCCTGGGGTGTATCAAGAGGCGTGTGGCCAGCAGGTCGAAGGAGGGGATCCTCCCCCTCTACTCACTACAGGAAAGACATTGAGGCTCTGGAACGCGTTCAGAGGAGGGCTACTAAGCTGGTGAGGGGTCTGGAACACAGGCCTTACGAGGAGCGTCTGAGGAAGCTGGGATTGTTCAGCCTGGAGAAGAGGAGACTTAGGGGAGACCTTATAGCTCTCTATAACTTCCTGAAGGGAGGTTGTAGTGAGCTGGGGGTCGGCCTCTTCTCCCGTGTAGGCAGTGACAGAACTAGAGGGAATGGTAGCAAGCTGCGCCAGGGGAGATTCAGGCTCGACATTAGGAAGCACTACTTCTCAGAAAGGGTAGTCAGGCACTGGAATGCACTGCCCAGGGAGGTGGTGGAGTCACCAACCCTGGGGGTGTTCAAGGAAAGACTGGATGTTGTATTGAGGGATATGGTTTAGTGGGAGCTAGTAGTAATAGGTGAATGGTTGGACTGGATGATCTTCTAGGTCTTTTCCAACCTTGATAATTCTGTGATTCTGTGATACTCTGCCCTGGTCAGGCCCCACCTGAAGTATTGTGCCCAGTTCTGGGCTCCCTGGTATAGAAAAGACAGGGATGTGCCGGAGAGAGTCCAGAGGAGGCTACAAAGATGATTAAGGGCCTGGAGCATCTCCCCTATGAGGAAAGGCTGAGTGAGCTGTTCAGCCTAGAGAAAAGAAGACTAAGGTGGGATGTTTATAAATATCTTAAGTATGGGATGCAGGGGAAAACGGCCAGCCGCTTCTCAGTGGTCTGTAGAGACAGGACAAGGGGCGATGGCTACAAGTCAGAGTATAGGAAGTTCCGCACCAACATGTAGAACAACTTTTAAACAGTGAGGGTGACAGAGCCCTGGGACAGGCTGCCCAGGGGGGTGTGGAGTCTCCATCCCTGGAGATATTCCAGACCCGTCTGGACACATACCTATGCAATACAAGCTAGGGAGCCTGCTTTGGCAGGGGGGTTCGACCCGATGATCTGTTGAGGTCTCTTCCAACCCCTGTCATTCTGTGATTAATCAGTTAAGAGATATAATTGTTCACATACACAATAATTCAAAATCAAAAACACAACAGATCATTATGGACAAATGGAAGCACAATACCAAAACCTCAGTTAAAAACTGCACAACCTGGTAAACTCCAGCAAAGCTGACAATAGGAAGACTAAACTCTCCAGGCTAGCTGCAGTCATGCAGAAGGCAAACATCCTTTTTGTGTACTTCTGCATGAGTCCCTCCACTGCAAACCCAAAAGTTCTCATGTACTTACTGCCAACTGCAAAGCCAACTCAAACTGCTTGTCCTGCAGAAGCTGCTGGATCTGTGTGGCTATGGACACCGGAATGAGTCGCCAAACAAAGTGATTACTTGCCACATATATAATATTTGTGCTGTAATGAAGACAAAAAGGTCAGTTACTAAATTCCAGCACTGAGAAAGGAGAAATACACCATTTAGAAAAAAACAACCCTGGTTAATACACACATGGATCAATCAGATACAGGGGAAACTGAGCAATACTGCCATGCAGAAAGGAGAATAACGTATCTCTGGCCATCAGAAATTCCCAAAGACACGCAGCTCCATCATTTACTCCTCTACCCATTTCTTTATATGAAACCAACTGCTTCCATGCTACTTCTTAAGCCAAGGGAGTTCAAAAAGTTCTCCCAGTGTTTGAGTGGTACCAAACAGCCACACAGCCCAACAAAAGCAGTAGCCAGGGACATGCCATACCCTCCAGAGGTGATGAAGCGCGGCCTCTGCAGCTCAATACTCTGTACCAGCAGCCGGGGTTCAAAAGTGCGGATCTCTACGTACCGTGGCAGAACAGCAATGATGTAGGGAGGCTGGTGTTCTGTTAGCAAAACACATGAAGAGTAAATTGATTGTTCTCAAGTATTCCTTGAAATAGCCATGGCAACGTAAGGCTTCTCTTCCACACCACCCCGCCTGCCCCCACCCCTGAAGTGTGTCTTTTTTAGCTTATTAAAAATAAAACTCAATGCCCAACACTGACAGTGATTTACTAACAGAATACTACCAAGCTTCTTGGTCATCTTTTAACATAATGAATTTCTGCAATACTCATGCCCAGAAGGACTACAGTGCCTTAACATACAAACTTCTTCCATTTCAAATCTTGTCCCTTTCTAAAAGATACACAGTATGCCTATTTCCTGAGGAGGAGATAAGCATGCAGGCTAGAAGCAAAAAAGAGGAAAATCCAAAAATAAACACATGAAACCTACCACACTCTCAATACAACTTGATATGCTTTAGGAACTGTTATACTCCAAATCCAGCTAGTTTCTAAACACTGGGAATGTGATAATAATGTCATATACAAAAGAGTAAAGCACACTTAAAACACGCTCCTAATTCTCACCCATGGCTATAGGAATGTCTGTCCAATTCAAGGCACATTTCTGAGTACAAATCCCTTCTTCATTGAGCACAACTGTTAAATCATCTTGGCCAACTGCAACTTTTCCATCTGCTACGGGAGCTACCAACGGTTCCAGCTGCTTCCCTGTGGGAAACAGTTCTTTGATAGATCCTTTTCCATCCACCTAGGAGAAGACAGAAAATTAAAATCCCTGGTTTTCAAAATAACCTTTATTTCAAAGTTGTGTAAGAGCAAAGCCAAAAACTCCCTAGAGAGATTTACAACCCAGACTAATTACCAACGGGACAAGTGCAATTTTAAAGAGCAGCAATAAGATTTTCTGTATATCATCATTTCTCTTACTTCTATATCATTTGGAAATAAAGAATTAGTTCTTTCATGCCTGAGATGATGTATTCTTGTTATTGTAACAGTAGCTGAGCACATAGTTCATAAAGGTTTATAAAATGCATAGCACAGCAGCAACCTCAGTTAAAGTGTCCAAATAGCTCTTGGTGCAAACAGAGGATTTCATTTCGGCGAAAAATTAACATGGCTCCATCCTGGCGAGAGTGTTACCAAATAAACAACAAACTAAAAGCCAAGCTACCTGCTTAGCCTTTTTTCCTGCCACAGCCACACATTCCTGTGGCCACATGCTGTCTCCATGGAACTTGAACGCATCCCCTACAAAAAGAAATTCCAAAGATATGTTTTGTGAGCTGATCTAACAACTCACTGCCACCAAAACAGAGGATCTTTCTCCTTAAACTCCAGCGACACAGTCCTGCTGCTGTTTCCTCTGCATTACAGCTCAAGGATTCTTAGGCATCAACAGCTAGCCTGCAGAAAACACCACCATAAAACCATATAGGCTGGGGGTTGATCTGCTGGAGGAGCTGTGCAGAGAAGGACCTGGGGGTTCTGGTAGATGACAGGTTGGCCATGAGCCAGCAGTGTGCCCTGGTGGCTAAGAGAGCCAGTAGGATCCTGGGGTGCATCAAGAGGAGTGTGGCCAGCAGGTCAAAGGAGGTGATCCTCCTCCTCCGCTGCTCTGCCCTGGTCAGGCCCCACCTGGAGTATTGTGTCCAGTTCTGGGCTCCCTGGTATAAAAAAGACAGGGATCTCCTGGAGAGAGTCCAGAGGAGGCTATGAAGATGATTAAGGGCCTGGAGCATCTCCCTATGAGGAAAGGCTGAGTGAGCTGGGACTGTTCAGCCTAGAGAAAAGAAGACTAAGGGGGGGACCTTATTAATGTTATAAATATCTTAAGTATACGGGATGCAGGGGGAAATGGCCAGCCCCTTCTCAGTGGTGTGTGGAGACAGGACAAGGGGCAGTGGCTGCAAGTCAGAGTATAGGAAGTTCCACACCAACATGTAGAACAACTTTTTCACAGTGAGGGTGACAGAGCCCTGGGACAGGCTGCCCAGGGGGGTGTGGAGGCTCCTTCTCTGGAGAGATTCAAGACCTGTCTGGACGCCTCGCTGTGTGACCTGTCCTAGGGAGCCTGCTTTGGCAAGGGGGTTGGACACAATCACCTCTGGAGGTCCCTTCCAACTCCTGTGATTCTGTATTTTTTCTGCATATTTAGTGAGACAAAACCATTCCAGGATGGGTCAGTCAAGCTCAAGAGCCAATTCAAAGTAATCAATTCAACAGCAAGTCACCACTCTCATTGCTTGGGTACAACTACTGGAACCAATCAACATCTAGGAGAGGGCTGCAGAAAGGCACCACTTCTTGTGTGCAGTGTTAGGTGGAAGGGACTAAAAGCTACTGTGAAGTTTTCCTGTTGACTACAGGAGTCTTGCTACCCATATACACACACACATGCAGGTGTGGTGCACCTCATCATCTCACTTTCCTGTAATATCAGCAGAAGTCAATTGTGAAGGCAAAAAAGAGAATCAAATATAGCTGTCAAATGAAGCAGAAGTGTAAACTGCAATACTGAATTAACAATTAGTTCAGAGATCTTCAACCTTAAACAACTACAGATCATCCAGAGAATCAGAAAAGAGAAAAAAAATGGTTAACCACCACTGGCTGTCACATAAGATGATCTCTTTGGCCTTTTTTCCACTTTTAGAGCTATCTCCTTTCTTAACACATTAAATAAAAAGCAAACTGATCTTACAGACTGCTCTCAAACCAAAATACAATCTTTTTCAATGCCTTTTTTCTGCAAGAGCTTCAAATATTGCTTTCAACAGCAGTAAACAGAATACAATTTCCTGACAAAACTTAAGTTTTGAAGGACAGACTTAGAGTGTCCCTTCCAAAACCACATCTAGTGGAGTACCAGGTGCTGGTTTTTGTGAACATCTGTTAGCTAAGTCTTTGAGCGCAGGAGCAGCCTGCCATCCAAATCTCCTTAAACACTGTACTCCAAAGCCCAGTCTTACCCGTATAAGGTAATAGTCCCTCTTGAAGCCTACACATATGGAGTTTTCACACCAAGCCATAGACTTGGGGACATCGGGTACACTGAAGTCCCCCTGAGGAAAACAGAGAAAACAGGTTAAAATGGCTACTGCAAAAGAAAAGTCAAATAGAGTATAAAGGTCAGAGGCAGCACTGCTGTTGACACCATATTCCCCAGCACATGTGAAGGTCAAGGAATGGCAGTATTCAATTGAAAACCACTCATGCAAAGAGAAGAGATCTGCTCTGACTTAGCTGGTGGCCTCCTAGAAGAGTAGTGTAACTGAAAAATTCTCTACCCATTTCTGCTGGTTATTTTTATCATTCTGGTATTCACAAGCGCAGTTATCAGTAACTACCTTCTGACTTAGTGATCTATCTGGAGATCTCTGAGTAGAGGCTGACCCACTTCCACAGTTTTCTCATTAGGTGCACAGTTACAGAGGCTACATGCCAATACTTTTCACTGACTTACAAGTGTAGCACAGCTAGACTATTAAAATATAGAACACAGCCTTTGATTTATGAAACTGTATTAATGTCATTAATTGCAATTTCAACCATGTATTTTCACTTTCATCTGCTGCTTCATTGTTAAATCACTGCAGAACCAACTGGAATCGGTGCTCTGAAATTCGGTGGTGTCTGAGCAAATAGGGACAAGCAGTAAAGGGCAACCACACTTCCTGCTGAAGCATGCTGGACTACAGAAATAACACGACTCACCTGCAGTTCATGGAACTCTCTGTCTTTCCAAAAATAAAGTTGTAGCTTCTTCCGCACAGCCACGCACATTCTTAGCACCTCTTCCCCTGTATCCGACTGCTGTGAAAACAGAAATAGCCTAACTCATAGACCTCAAACTATGAGACAAGTAAGACAAGACCAAAAGAATCCTCATCCTGAAGCAAAGCAGTCAGCTCAAGAGCAGCTTTGCTCATCCATGCCAGAAGGGCATTCCCTAAACAAGGCACTACAGAGAAGAAGGGAGTGGGATACTTAAAAATTAACTTTGGCAGGGATTGTGTCATCAAGGAAATAGAAAAAAGCGAAGACACACACACAAACAGAAGACAAGCAGAGAGCTACTAGCCCAGTCCTGAAGACTAGGATAAATAGCTTGAACTCTGTGAAGTATAGGAGAGGAGGAAATGGAGCAATGCAAAGAGAGTGTGTTATACTGTCAGATAAAAGCATTAATAGCTGTTTAATGTTCTAGCCTACTGGAAAAGTTTTCTGACAAAAAATACTGGCAAAGCTAAGTGCCTGTATACACAACAAGGCACTTTAAAGTATCTTTAAGTCTGGTCATTCCAAAGGACATTACTAGTTTTAACACCTGGAAGACCCTACATACTTATCAGAAAATACTAAACACTAAGCTCCCACAGGGCAATGAGTTAGAACATGATGGAGAGCACTGACACAGCTCTTCTTGTTACAAACAAGATTTCTGAATGATATGGGTTGGCTGTGATACTTGATGAAGGAAACCGCTGACCTAGCACACCAGCAACTTAGACTTTATTTTGAAAAGAACCTTTCAAAAAAGGCAACAGGCAGAGTTACTACAGGATAAAAATGCCCTGGAGCTTTCTATCAGGAAGTTAAAGATTACAGTCACAATAGGCACAGGAAGGTATCTACGAAGCACTGGAAGAAAATTAAGGTGACTATATTAAAAACTGCTATGGTAATTAAAGCTGCAACATTCTAGCACCTAAGCAATTTGCACATAACAAAGAAAATCAACTAAACCTAACCTATCTAGCAACACAGAAGAGTCATTCTTCTTACAAACAGTAAGGATATCTGTTCCACTGCGTTCCTCCTCTTACCTGAAGATCGCAAGTGAAGAGAGATGCACCTTTTGCCTTGGAAACTGTGGTGATTTGTTGAAACGTCAACAGGTCATGGACATAAATGTTATTTTCTGTTTTAAACAAAATTCCGATCGTTATTCAATTTTTAATCCTTGTAGAGCTCATTGTTAATTCAAGTAACTCATCACATTTATCTCTATGTAAAAACAACTTGCAAAACTAAGAGGTGCAAGAAAGGAACATTTTCCCAGAAGCCAAAGAGTGCTAAGGCAGCTACAAACACAAGACAGTAAATGCTAAAGAGAGAACTAACATCAGCCTTGGTAAAATGACACGAGGACACAGAGAACAGATGCTAACCAGGCAGAGGAAGCGTGAGCGGAAGAGACAGCAAGCAGGCCAGAGCAGAGCAAGTTCACCATGGAAGATTGTATCAACAAAGACCATTTTGAACTGGCTCCTGAAATGAGTGGAAAGCAAACGGTTGCAAGTGGAGGGTGCTGTGGTCAAGTTTGTTACGCACGAGGACGCAGGCAGCAGAAATCTACACATGCTGGAGTTGGAAGAGCTGGGACTTGGAGATGATAAAAGTAGGGAGTAGCAACATAAGTAGAAAAAGACATAGGAAGATCATAAGCTTAAAAAAAATTATATCCAGAGACAAACAAACTTCCACAAGACGGTAAAAAGATGATCACCATCTGCATAGAAACTGAATTTGATTTAACACATCAACAGGAAGTTTCATACATCAAACAAGCTTGAACAGAAGCTTTAGCCCCATCATACAGTGCACATACTTATGCATGTATGGATATATGCATATATACACATGCCAATGCAGACAAAGTATATGTACACACACATATGTATACACACACTTCAGTGCATGTATGTATTGTTTCATTTTTAACCAAGAAAGTTAGCATTAATACTTTGTTCTCCAAGATGGCTTACAACAAGCCAGGCTGCTTCTCAACCTATGCCACACAACACTTCCTCTGCGAAGTAAAAAGGCCTAAATCCTACACAATGACATTGCAACAACTAGACTGCTATGCAGGTGTGTGGAAAGGGTGCCACATTCCAACAGGTAACTGCATCCACAAGAGCTCCCTAAATGCAAAAACATTTTCTGCACTTACCTAGTAGGCTGACCAGAATTTTAAACTGAGAAACAACATGGATCTGAAAGAAAGAATTCTATTAGTGATATCATTCATCAACTAAACCTCTGAACTCTTAGATGCTCTCACAATAACGAAAACAGCAACACAGCTATCTACACACAACCTTCCTCCAGCTATTGCAACCCCTTTCACTTACACCCAGTTTTTACAAGCTAGCCATACAGCTTGCAACCTAAGATGGTTAAAAACACTGTAGTAAGTGATACATTACTAGTACAGAAGTACTTTTAAAGGACATGTGGGGTTGCTGAAAGAGGCTGCATAATCTCTGAGGTAAGTGCTTTCCTGCACATCAATATAATCAAGGAGTTAAAGTTCTCCCAAAAAGTTAAACCAGGACTAGGTAGCAGGTAATCAGTTACTTTAGGTCTAAATTCAAAATAAGAGGAATTACATGCAAATTCCTATAGGATTTCATCCAAGAGTCAAATTATACTTTACAGTTTTTATTTTAACAAATATTCCCAGTCAAGGCAGATGAAAAGTCACTGTCAATAACATTTCTAAAAGTCATAAATAAACCCCTAAGTTCCAATTCTTTGCTTTCTGCTTTAGCAGCCAAACCCAGCTTAGTCCTCTTATGTGGGCTGTCCCGCCTCTAGAATAATTTATAGTTTTGGGGGAATTTTTTGTTAATTTAGCAGAGATTCCCAAAGTACATTTGACATTTAATTTCTTGGTAGAAAACATCAGAAAAGTGTTCTCAGATCAAGATGGTATTTCTTACCTGCTGAATCTTTTTTGAGAAGTTCTTGTTGGATTTCTCTAGTGTCACTTCAAACCTATTGCAACCTACCAGAAAGATTTGAGAGAGTATGTAAACTGAAGTTGCCCTTAAATTTACAGCTGAATAGATCTTACACTAAATAGATTACAAAGAATCACGAAAGCAAAGTTGGCAACTTAACACTAAAAGAATGACTCTTCTAATACAGCTATGCTACCTTTAACTTAATAGCTAAATGTATCAGGTGGTCTTCTGCATAGCAGGGTGAAAACGTAAATTACACTCACTGTACCCATTTGAGGACCTCATCAACAATTACTTTTTTACCTTGCTAGAATTTTAGATTAAAAGAACTATATTTAAGCATCCTGAAGCCCAGAAATATAGGTACCCATAAAGACCCTATCCACACCAATCAAATACCAGCAATTTCAATCGCTAGGGAGCACGCCACTGCAAAGTAGACAAGGAATAAACACTACACCACAGGGGTTTAAAAAGAGTTTTATGGATAAAGACTTACAGACACTTTCTGATGACATAACCTCTCCTGGCATTGATGCAAAAAAGGGGGAGAAATTTATGACGTGAGATAAAGCACTAGCAACTCAAGACTAGCACATTCTGATTGGAATAGATGGCCTACAAGTTTCAGAAAAAGCAAGCTGAATTCAGTCTCTAGAATCCAAGTAGCTAGGAATTAACATCTTCCCAAAAGCTGGTGGACTTGGAAACACGTTTTTTCCTTTCCTGTCCCACACTGCCTGACATTTCTGTGTTCAATAACATCAGTTTCTACCTAACAGCAGATTGAAATATGAAACTGTTTACTGAAAGTCAATTTTAACTAAGCATTGAATAGTTTTATTTGTGGCATGGCCAGATTAGACTGTGAACACTTAGTGACTTTCAAAAGAGGCAGGGAGAAGAGTATTATTTAAGGTGACAGAACGAGTTAGGAGGGATCTCTCTTCCTCATCCCTCGATGCTCATGGACCCGCTGAAAAAAGCTGCTTTTTCACTAATCCAGTCCTTTAATGCCAGGCAGACATCACACTTGAGCAACGAGCACAGTGCACTGCTTCCATGCATGTCTGTACACTGCATTCACAAAAACTGCACTTACTACAAATTCAAGCATAGAGACTACATATAAAAACCTACTTTAAAACAGAAAAAAGGCTAATACTAGTTCCTGTCTTTTCTTGCACATCTGATAAATTGTAAGTACACTTTCACCTGTGATCCCACTAAAATATTCATTAAGCTTCAGGTAGGCAGATATCAGTAATTATACACACTTGTGTTAACATCACCACAACCTCCAAAGTGCAGGAAATAAAAATCATGTAACCAACTTTTTGTGCCATTCTTAAAGTCAACTTACCTATGTCTTTCTTGATCCTGTAAAGAAGAAGATGCCCTTGTTTGGTACCAACAAGGAGCCATTCCTCTGCAAAGATGGGGGAGAAAAACAGTCTAATTAGTTTCAACAAAGGCTGCCCCTTTCTAGCCAAGTTACATTTATCAGAACACTTGGAAACTTGCTATGAAGCCAAAGAGGAGTTTCTGTGACAACTACACACGTGACTCCTACCACCTCTCCAGTGGAAGCGCACAGAAGTAGCTCTCATTCTCAGGTGACCATGACTAAAGATCAAGCAATAAAACAGCGAGTACAAACCACTGTGTGTTTTGTGCACTAAAGAGAGGCAATAAGCTATTTTTCAGGCATTGCTATCTCCCATAGAGAAACAATGCTACATAATGGGAAGAGCTGTCAGTCAGAAAAAACAAGGAATTCTGTGTGAGGTTTTTTAAGTCAAGTTCTTATCAGAGCCCTCTGAAAGAGTCAGCTATGCCTAGGAGGTCAGTGTCAGCTTTAACTCCATCTGAATTGCCTGGAAAAACAACAATCATTTAAGAAACCTTTTATATAGGAGGCATACAAACAGAAGGGGAATGGAATCAACTTTTTAAAAGCGTAGACAATGGCAGGACAAGGGGGAATGGATTAAAGCTAAAGGAAGGAAGGTTTAGATTATATATGAGGGGGAGCTTTTTTACAGAGAGAGAGTGGTGAGGTGCCGGAACAGGCTGCCCAGAGAGGTGGTGGATGCCCCATCCCTGGAGGTGTTCAGGGCCAGGTTGGATAGGGCCCTGGGCAACCTTGTGTAGATCCAGGCCTGGAGGTTGGTGGCCCTGACTGTGGCAGGGGGGTTGGAACAATGTGATCCCTGGGGGTCCCTTCCAACCCAGACCAGTCTGTGATTCTATGATAAATGAAGTCTGTGGCAGAGTTTCAGACTCTTCTTATGTACAGCATTTACAGTATACAAAAAGGATAGAATCTTTACTGGGTCATCAAATGTGACTGAAACACACTTCCTCCTTGATGAAGATTGTATAGGAAAGAAATACATACAAATATTTCTTTCTACAATTAATTCTCTCTCACAAGTAACTACTTTTATTTAAATAAGAATCTCATTTTCTATAACACCTTTCTTCTACTCTTTGATACAAAAGCTGAGGACGTAATTACACCTCATTACACAACTGTACCATCACAAGCCTGGGGGCTTAGGCTTTCCCCTACTTCAGCAAAATAAACACTTCCAGAGATAAAAGATAAAAGCCTCAACACACAAACAATCTTAACATCTTCCATAGCACGCATATCCAGCATGAACAACCCACGTTTAGATACAGCAGTACCATTCTGGTTACAACTTTGCTCTTAACGTACATTAAGGGGGTCAGGATTCCACAGTGCTTGGATTACCTACTTTGTGCTAAAACTGCACAGCTGCTGGCAACTGCCCGAGCAACTGGAATAAGCCTTATCGATCCTCATCGTTACAACAGCCGGTGCAATCACCTGACCAAAGCCTCGGCTGTCAACCCTGCCCAACAACACAGCCCGAAACACATACCGCCGGCACATGCGGCCAGACCCTAAACCGAGGACTCCAGCATACCACCGGCTTTCCATGCTAAATGTCAGGAGACACACGGGAAACGCTTTTTAGCCAGAGAACCCACAGCTACAGCCCTGGAAACGGTGGCAGGGCTGCGGCTGGCAGGGTTGGCGACCGTCTGCACCCCCGCGAGCGCAACCCGGCCCCGGCAGCCCCCCCCACCACAGGCACGGAAGCCAACGCGACGAGTCAACACACGGCGAAAGGCTCCGCTGCTCCCCGCACGCCCACGCCTGCGAGGCGGCAGGGCCACCACCGGCCGGCCCACGGTACTGCCGGCCGGGGGCCGAGAGATGCAGTCAACACACACACACCCCGCCCAACGCCGGTCCACGGTAGGAGGAAGCAGGCGCGACAGGCCCCCAAGAGCTAGTAGGGCGTCCCGGCCGCCTGGGACAGGGGAGTGGCCCGGGCTGCGGAGTGGCAGCGCCACGGCCACCACCCGGCTCACCCCAGGCCGCCAGGCAGTCGATTTGCAGCGGCAGCTTCTCCAAGATCGGCACATGCTCGAAGGCGTCGTGCATGGCGGCTGCTCCTCAGGGGCGGCTGCCGCAGCCCCCGCCGACCGAAGAGAGGCGGGCACGGCAGGAGGCTCTCCCCTGCGCTGAGCCACGACCCCGCCGGCGCTGCCGCCGCACAAGGGAACTACCCCAAGAAACGAGCCGCCGCCACCTGCTCACAACCCTCTGCCCTTCCCGGCAGGCCCCGCGCCCGCCCCGCCACTTCCGCGCCAAGGCTCCGCCCCCACGCCCCGGCGAGGCCCCGCCCCACACGCTGTTCCCGCCCTCCCCTCGCCCCCTCAGTGCCGCTGCAGCCCTGTCGCAGATCGGGGCGAGACTGTGCCCGGCACAGAGCGGGAGGGTCCCGGCGCTGCCTGCAGCTCTCAAAACAAGAGCTCTCTCCGCGCCGCCGAGCAGCCTGTCCGAGCTCCCGGGGGCTGGGGCGCTAACGGGAAAGGTGGGTCGTTCCAGCACCAACGGCCGCGCGCGGCACGGTGGGACATAACCCTGGTGCATCTCCACACAGGCCAAAGAGGAGACGAGGCGTAAAGTGGCTCATTCTGTCTTCTCACAGTAATGGCAGAGGCATCAGGGCGCTGTTTGCCAAGATAAAAGCTAGCAAGGCATGTCCCACTGTATAGAAAGACAAAAATTGACAGACACAACCTATAGAAACCTGGTGAGAACAGCAGAACATCTCTCGCAAGTAACGTGTTTCATTTTGGAGGCCCCAATTTTTACTTTAATGTACTCATCCAGGAGGCAATTTGTACGTGTTACCTCACCCCTTCCACGAGAGGCCACAGTGGCTGTGGAGAGGCCCAACATTGGCCACCGCTGCCCAAGAAGCTAAACCAGTTACACCAAAGCAGTAAAAAGCATGCAGTGCTGAGTTCTCAGGGCATCTTCACCAACAGAGACCACTGTTCTAGGAAACAGATTGAGGACATGCTGTGCTGGGAGATCGAAGCACAGGAACGGGAGAACTCTTGCATCCAACTTTACTGTCAGGAACAAAACCCGTCTAAAACATGAAACCATATGAAGCCACGTCCCCCCTGCGGGTGCCAGAACTGCAAATTGCCAGTGAAGTTACATCTCGGGTATGTATCTGGTCTCTTCAACCTAGGATTCCTACTAAAGGGAGAGGGACATAGCACCAATTTTGTGAAAAGAAGTGTGGGTTTCGGTAATAATGACTTGACATGCAAATGGATATAATCCACTTTTACACCATGCAAATGATGGGTGAGGCATCTGCTGGTTCAGGTTTTAAAAGGAGAAGTAGCATACTTTCCCTTCAGCACCTAACATGCCATATAAAGTGAACAGAAGGACTTAAAAAAAGAAAAAAGCCCACAAGCTCACACATGTCTGCATCTGCGGAGTAAGACCAACGTACCCTTCCCTACCACAGGTCTCATGATCCTGACTCACTCTGTGCTTATCAAGCCTGTTGCATTTCTTTACTGTACCATGTGATCTCTTGCTTCTCAGTCCCTCCTTTGGAGCTCCTAGCACAAACATCTTGTCACTCACATGAAAGGCTGGTCAAGGATATAATTGTCACTATTCCTCTGCTCTCAGGTTTCTGCATGCACGTGTTGTGACTGCATCAATAATACCACAGCTGCTCCTCACAAACAAATTTAAACAGAGAATTTATCAGGCAGAAGAACTCTAAAACTCCCTCTGTATTTGAATTCTTGGCAGACATTTTTTTTCTGCAAAAAACTGAGGGTGCATTCTCTCAATTAGAAACAGCTTGTAAGGTATTTGAAGTCAGAAGCCAAATTTTCTAAGTTCAGCTTCAACACACCATTCTAGTCACTAAAAATGTAACGCCAGTCTCAGACCTAGAAGTAGATACATTTTCTCCCTTCTGCTGACCAAGTCTTCAGGGTAATCTGTGCGCTGTTTTAAAATTACAACACCCACCAAGCCTTCCCTGTCTATGTAATGAAAAGGTAGGAATTCTGCAGGGTTTCTGGTGTCAGGAATTCTAGCAAGCTAGCTTGCTGATGAGGGTTTCCTGCTATTGACTTGTCAGGAATCAGGAGAGGCAAAGATCTCCCTGGCAGAACGAATGCATCTGACTGAATGTGCATCAGGGAAAAGGCGACATTGGTGCCACTCCCTCCCCTTGCTCCTCACCCACATCTCATGCACTGCTTTTAGCCACCTCTTCCACAGTCATAACCGCGGCAGTAGCTGTGCGTGTGCCATTGCCCACGTGATGCTGTGGGAACCAGGCTCCAAGACAAGTTCTCCACAAGACTGCAAACAGGGAAGTCACAGCACGCCCCTCCTGCATGCTAGGCAGCAGATGCTATCTTCCAAGCACACAGAAACTGCCAAACAAGTGGAAAAAAACAACAAAAGCTCAGGAGCAGTAACTCCCTGTAAAATTTAGGACACCTTCAAATACTGAGGGAAATTACTACAGGGATGGAAGGGTAGGAAGTAGGGAGAACTGCTCAAATCTCCTGTAGTTACAGGCTGAAAGCACCACACTGTTGCTACATTATTTTAGTCTTTAAATTACTAACCTATGAACACAATTAGGGAAACTGTTCAGATCTTTCACTTTTGCCCTATCTCTATTACCTTTTCAAATGACAGACTTCCACTCTCTAGCCAAGCTTAACAAGAAAAAGTGCTTATCAGGAATAACTGCACAATAAATGTGTAATAGAGTGAGGGAGCTTTGTGAGGAGGTTAACACTTCCTCATGGGAGAAAGCAGGTATTAAGACAGTGGAAGGACACAATGTAAGCCTTTCTACTCTTTGCCTAACTTTTATTAAATAGTACACACAAACTTCTTTTGTGCTTCCAATAGAGAACATTTTTCCCCCCTATTTGCCTCCAAAAAAACCCAAACAACCCAAAACCATAGGTCTTAAAAAAATTAAATAGCAAGTTTCACATAGCTTTATTCCATAAAATTTCCTCTCCCCAAACAGACGCAGAGGTGACGTTTGTTTCATCTATATCAATTAAGCATAGCAAATTAGAAGTCAGAGTGTTTTCTAATTAAAGATTCTACCTGTGGCCTAAAAGGCAGGACAGAAGAGCTCCAGCACTTCCTGCAGAGGCAGACTGAGGCATTACAGCCACAGCTTTTTTTTTTTTCTCTGCCCATCCACAGAGTTTTTGCCCCCACAGTCCAGCTAGCAGAAGATAGCATGCACTTGTGCCTCAGCTACTCTACAGTAAAGTGCCACATTTCAGCACGAAGTGCTGATAAATACAAACTAGAGCTAAGCTACCAGACCTTACAGTGGAATGAACGAAGTACAGGGGCACATTGACTTCTGACGCAGCTGTGAGGGAAGAAACAGAAGAGCTGACTCCCTGCACCGTTCCACCAGCAGCCCCATCAGCTCCCTAGAAGTCCAGCTGCACTTCTGCCTGCCTGGTAATTATCAATTGTAAAGGTTATGAACCCAAATCAGAGCTGTCACACAGTCCACAATGGGTTTTCAGGTGTTATTGCAAGTGAAGCCTCTACAGCCAAGCACAGAATAAAAACAATACACTGTCCAAAAGTTCTTTTTCATTTGAAAAGAAGAAACAAAAAGCAATTATGTAGAATAGAAACCTGCAACTTGGGCTTAAACACAGTGATCTCAGGGTACCACTTGGCCACAGGGACCAACTGGGACAGGAAAGCCCACCATCAAATCACATACGTGGGAGGCAATTCTGAATAGACACTGGGAACAGAACTACCCTAGCACTCTGTACTCCCATCAAAGCCTCTTTCAAATAAGGTGAGCAGTGCTTGCACCCTCTAGGAAGCAATGCCATCTTCCTGTAGAAGAGTGACAACTCAGTGGGAGATGTTACATGTGCAAGAAGAGCTCTGCTGAAATGTCTAGTTAATAGCTGCTTAACATGAGTAGTCAAGCACCTGTGAAGGAGCACTGCAGGAGTGTGTTTGGTTGGTTGTTGTTAAATTAAATCATGCAACACATGGAAGGTAGGGGCAAATCATTGTTCCAGGCATCCACCACATTGCCGGCAATGAGATGTGCCACGACAGCAAGTGTTAGATCTATGCAGCTGTTACCTATAGTCAATGGCATTTAAAATAGAAAATTTTTCTTACACAGTGTTATGAATAAAATTGCACTTGATTTTGTTAAAAACTCGTATCATTGTAACTTTTCCAAATATTTCCTTCCTGGCATCTTAATTTTCTTCATTAACAGGAGCTCTTCTCTCTAAAACCCTCTCATTCATGTTGGACACAAGGCATACAACAGCAATAAGCCATTATCTACCAGAAAATGAGTCTGTTGTTTCTTTGTTTCTTCCTTCCATCTGTCCCCACCCTCCCCCCCAAAAAAAGGTACTGGCAGTTCACTTCTCAGTGTCAATTGTAACATCGAAATATAAACTCCTCAAGCAGACATTAGGAATTTTAGTTTCACAGATTAAATATTTGAAAAGTTACAGAAGGTGCTGGAATAGTACACATTTAAATTGCTTAAAAATCCAAACTTGCAGCAACTTTGTAAATTCAAATTTCCAAAAGGTTTATAATGTCCTTGTGAACTTCCACAGCAAGGCGTCCTCATGACAATAAAGCATCAAACTTCCAATGCTGAGATCAAGAAACAAGTCAGCAGGATGCCCTTGCTCCACCAAGCAACTTTAAGAGGTGTCTTCACTTCCAGTAGCACAAAGCAACTCCTTCATTCCATTTTGGACCTTTCAAAGTGTGTAATCATTCTTTCCTAGAAAACAAAATACCCAATGCGGTCATTTTCCCCCAAAGGTTTATAACATTTGGAAATAAGGTGGTATAGCATTCACAACAAATGCACTCATCTGCACTGAAAGTCTGGAGTCCAACTTACACAGATGTACCACTTATTTTAAAATACATTTGTAGTCTGAGAAATTGTCACAGTTGTACCCACTTCCCCCCTCCTTGTAGTATCTTGCTGCCACATCGGCAAGATCAGAGAGTTCAGTTCTAATAAGCCAAGTCCTTAACAGCTGACTCATGAATCCTTTATGTCAGAAGACTAATATGAACTCGAGACTTGTTTACTGACCTCATCTGAATCCAGAAGAGCTGGAAGAGCACTGCAGGGAGGAAAAAGAAAAAAAAAAAATAGTTAAGAGAATTAGAGCACCTACTGAGAGCTTATTATTAAAAACTATTTTCAGCTTTATGCTTCCCCTTAAGCCTTTTACAGCACAGGAAAGCAATAATGAAGATAGACAGACTTTTCAACTGAATAGAAATAAATCAGAGAAAAACACACAAGAGGAAGAGCCCAAGGAGTATCCTCAGTGACCTTCATAGAATTAAAATTAATTTTTCTAAGCCTCTCATCACCAACCAAATGATTTCCAAGTTGCCATGAAATAAGCTGCATTCAAATGGGAACAATGGTGAACTACACCAAAGACATTTATAATACGGGACCTAATTGTAAAAATACGTGGCAGAAATCACACAAGTTACACTGGTCCCTTAACCTTCTCAGCTACAACAGACCTTTCACCTATCTGTTGCTCTCTCATCTCTTCACAACCCTGATCAGCATACTTTCAAAATGAGAAAACCCTTCAGCAGACTACCTCAATGTGTACAGTCCTAAATTTGTTATGGAATCATACTGTTCTTCAAAAAGTACATATTAGATCTGGGAAAACCAAATTCAACTGAGAAAAATGCACTTTTTCATCCTCTTCAAGCTTCACCCGATTTCTCGTCTTTAACTTCAGGCAGAGATTTGTACTTAAAACCAGAGCCTCTGCCAAAATTACCTGTTCAGATTTGTGAACAGAATTAGTCCATGAAGTTCTGTTTTGCTATGAAAAATTGCGACACAGACACTGACATTTTTAGCCTGTAGAAGTTATTAAAAACAGAATAGATCCAGACTCCCTACATAGCTGACTTTATTGGTAGAAGCATAAAAATGACTCAAGGGACATTCCAAATGAAGCTGAGAACGAAGTGTCATTATTCAGTGTTTACATTTGGCAAGCCACTCGAAGTAACTTTTCAGAGCACTAAACAGTGTGTGTGTGTTCTTCATTTTCTGGATTTGTTTAGTTAGCTTTAACTTCAGTGAAGTGCAAACAAATCAGTCTGTGGTTTCAGTCTGAGACAGCGTTCTTCAAGTCAGCGTGTTTGAGGGGCACAAATCCCAAGATCACGTAATGCCAAGCATAAGGATGTTAAGTAGTCAAAGGCTAACTTCAGGCTGAACTCAGCATCTGATCATGTTAAGTACAGCATAGGAGTGATGAGGCATTCTAATGTATCTGCTCTCCTGTGCCCAAGGAACCAGCTTTTATTGTGACTATAAAAATACTCACACATCTGTCACTGATGAAGGAACATTCTCCTCTACCCACTTCAAGTCATCCTCCTGCTACGAGTACAGAAATTAAATTGAAAACAAAAGTCAGTTTTCATGAAGTGTTGTCACAGGCAAGCCTTTTTATTCTCAGCCTACTTGACATAAAACAATGTATTTATAATGGTAGTTAAAAAAATTTTTTAAAAAAGGAACAAACAAAAAACCCCCACCACTACAAACAAACACCTTCAAACTGATTTCTGGATTACAGAAAACACATTGTGAGAAAAAAGAAAACAAAAACCTACTTATAACTTACTGTCAACTCTGTAATAGTCTAATGGTGACTAGGAAAAGCAGACCCTCAGGACACTCGGGTTATTTACAGAATCTAGTTTAGTCTCCCATAAAAGAACATTATCTTTAGAAGACATTACAGATAAAAAATGGTTAGGAAAAGCACAAGCTAGATTCTGCAAAGGTTTTCTCATTTCTACCTGATGAACACTTTCTAATGATCAAAGGTCTACAAGGACAGAGAGTTGGGGATGTTCGTCCTGGAGAAGGCTCTGGGGAGATCTTATAGCAATCTTCCAGTACCTGAAGACGTCTACAGGAAAGCTGGGGAGGGACTTTTTTACAAGGGCATATAGTGATAGGACAAGGAGGAATGGCTATAAGATGGAAGAGGGGAGATTTAGACTAGATATAAGGAAGAAATCCTTCCCTGTGAGGGTGGTGAGGCCCTGGCACAGGCTGCCCAGAGAAGCTGTGGCTGCCCCCTCCCTGGCAGTGTCAAGGCCAGGTTGGATGGGGCTTTGGGCACCCTGGTCTGGTGGAGGGTGTCTGCCCACAGCAGGGAGTTGGGACTGGGTGATCTTTGGGATCACTTCCAACCCAAACCAGTCTATGATTCTATGATTGTAATTCACAACACGAGCATACTTGCTATGAGGTTGGATAACTGACCCTTTCTGATCTCCCTCTGTCCCAAAATAGAAAAGGTTTATTTTCATGTTACCCTCATATGCAGTTGCAACCAACCTTTGAGAAGGACAATGTCCTCTACAAAAATATTTCAGCTTATAGCATCAATTCCCACAGATTCTTTCTGCTTTTAATTTATGCATTACTTTCATGAAAGATTCTGAGATGTGTTTTCTACCTCCTAGCTGAATGTCAAACCACTTCTGCTTATAAGCCACATAGAAGAAATGCAGGTATATTAAAAATGTTCCACCCAAACTACTTAGGTAGCTACGTAACGATATATATATGCATCACCACATTTGATTAATGAATCACAAATCTCAAAATTAGAAGGGCAATTAGCTTATTTAAAATATGGTTCAGCCTCCTTCTCAGCCTGACAATCTCATTAAAGTAACGTATTACTCATTATTGGAATACAGTATTACACAATTCTATCTATACCAGGGTGCACTGAACATTCCTAAAACCAGACTGAATTCTAAAGCTACCATTGCACTAACAACACCAGGTGTAGAGTGCTGCACATGGGACATAACCCCATGCAGCGCTACAGCCATGGGGAGAGACTGGCTGGAGAGCTGTCAGGCAGAGAAGGACCTGGGGGTGTTGTTGCAGACTCAATATGAGCCAGCACTGTGCCCAGGTGGCCAGGAAAGCCAAAGGCATCCTGGCTTGTATCAAACATAGCGTGGCCGCTAGGTCTGGGGAGGGGATTGTGCCCCTGTACTCGGCACTGGTGAGGCCGCACCTTGAGTTCTGGGCTCCTCACCATAAGAAAGACATTGAGGTCCTGGAGCAAGTCCAGAGAAGGGCAACCAGGCTGGGGAAGGGGCTAGAGGGCAAATCCTCTGAAGAGCTGCTGAGGGAGCTGTGGATGTTTAGCCTGGAGAAGAGGAGGCTGAGGGGAGGCCTTATCACCACCTACAACTACCTGAAGGGAGGTTGTAGAGAGGTGGGCGATGGTCTCTTCAGCCAGGGGACAGGAGATAGGACAAGGGGAAATGGCATGAAGCTGCACCAGGGCCGGGTCAGATTAGATGTTAGGAGAAAGTTGTTCACTGAAAGAGTTGTCAGGGCCTGGAACAGGCTGCCCAGGGAGGGGGTTGAGTCACCAACCCTGGATGTGTTTAGAAAAAGGGTAAATGAGGTACTTAGGGATATGGTTTAGCATAGGACAGGAACAGTTGGACTCGATCTTAAAGATCTTTTCCAACCTTGTGATTCTGTGATTCAGTGATTACAGAAAATTAGATGAGAAAAACCCTGCATTTACCTTTGTGTAGAGGTACTGTAAACATAATTTGACTCGCGCCACTACTCTGAAGCAAGCCAGGACACTCACGTTTACAGGCTGAGCACTTTGCATATTTGTGAGCTACTACTGGGGGGCAACCAAACATGGGACATTGATCTCTGTATATATCCTGTGAGACAGGGAAGGTGTACTCACAACTTTGTTTGCTTTTACATTCCCATTTGGTTCTTGCTTTGTGCTTCTCATTTTCATTCCCTCTGAAGAAAAAAAAAGAACGAAAAGAGATTGGGCTAACAGCTATAATTCTTCATAGACTGTAAGTGAAAGTGTTGAGTGTTCATTCGGAATATTTCATCAAATCCAAAGAGACAGACTAAGACAGACAAGTTATTCATAAAGATAATGCTTTCCCATTGAAAAGCTTCTATTTTTCTTGACAGGTGGAATCCCCAGTTTTTCATTAATTTTGCAGTTTTACCTAGGAAATATCCTTTTCTAGTCCTTTCCTTTAAGCCAGACATAGCCAGCATAGAACTCAAAGACATAGTTGCCCATAGAGGCTGTGGGACCTCCATCCTTGTACTCAAAAGTCATCTATCTAGACACTATTCTGGGCAACCTGTTCTAGGCGTCCCTGCCTAAGCAAGGTGTTTGGATAGGATGACCTCCAGAGGCTCCTTCCAATCTCAACCATTCAGAGACACAGGCAAGTCCCCAAAAATTATTTTGCCTACCAACTGCTAACCAGCCACTTGGCTGACTTAAGAGCTGAGAGGTAACATCATCTCCCAGCCTGGCAGATGGCCAGATACAGCTGACTGAGCACAAGCACCTACAAGATTACACGCTCCTGCTCAGCTCTTAAACAAGTGAAGTAGCACTGACGTACCCCAGAACTGATCTGTGGACAGACAGCAGCACTGGGTATCTCATTCTCTACCTTTTACACAACTTACAACAGTAGTGCTACAAAGACAATAAATGTAGTGGGTAGATGGGAAGCAGAGAAGAGAGGGAGGGGAGCAGAGTGGAGAGATGCAACCTAGTCTTATAAAGCAGGACTCTTTCATATGCAGTTTCATTACTATCAAAATATTCATCCATATGTTGATGCTAGACATTCCTGCATTAGGCCCTAATATAGAAAATTAAGGAGATTGCAAAATTCACAGAACAGAAAAAATCTGTTTTAAGGATTTTTGTTTAAGAGAACTGCAAACGGAACCACTGCCTAGCAACAATATCAGAGAGATTCTCTGATACCCATCAGCACGACTGGATTCAAACCTACCACTTGTTATATTTAATAAACAAAGTCCAGTGGACACAAAAAAGCAACCACAACAGTAGCTGTGTGCTCAGCATCATCTGAAAACCCCAGAATTAAACAGGCAATGTACACAGTAAACATAAGCCAGTGTCTCCTCTATCACTGCATAAATCAGTATCAACAGGGAGGCACTGACTCTGCTTTTACCACACGGAAGAACTTTTTGCAAGAAAGCAAAGCAGCCTCCCCCCACAGAAGTGTCTCAATACTGAAATTAGGCAGGGGAAAAAAGGTTTCTCTCTTACCAAAGCTTTCCTTTAGCATTGGCTCTTTCTGTTCATCATCATCCTCCTCTTCAGACAGTGGCGAGAAAGCAAACCTTTAGGAAGGAAAGAATTAACATTGTCTTAGAATAGAGTCTCTTGCCAGTCAAGACACTCTTTACCCTGTCATTCACATAACTTGATTATTCTGTATAGCTCTGTTTTTAAGACCGATGCTAAACTACACAATCAAAAGTTTAAGTCACTTCTTTTTAATTAAGTTTGCCACCAGGAACAGATTGAATGTTATCTCCGTGACTTCCAACACTGTTCCTCAAGCCCCTACACACACTGCTTCGTACCCTCATGGGCCAGTATATGGCAACTAAACCAATCACCCACCAGTACTTCTCCGGATAAATAAACATTCCCCAAAACCAGTATCTTTAAAAAGAGGTTAAGAAAAGCTGAACCTTTGGTTGTTAGCAGATGGTCTCCACAGAATCATGATGACAAAAAGGATCATTGAAAACAACAAACGCCAGATGGCATCATCCACCCATAGCTCCTGCCAGTCCTGTCAAGGAAAACAGCAGCACAAATAGAAAAAACTGTTAGGAAAAGGACTCCATGCCCTCAGATCTTTCCAAGGTTGAACTATAGGCATCTGACAGAAAGACTCGTTTCCCACAACAGTGAGAATTTTAGCATGTGGTATATTACTCTAGACACAATCCACAGAAAACTCACTTCCACAATGACCAATCTTGCCTCTCACACTGCCAAATGTAAAGTTATCAAGGGGCAACAACTGCAGAAAGCATTCAGTATAAACTCACCGACTGACAGTCCACCAGCCTGAACTTCATGGTGGTCCAGATGATAAATACAATAGAGGCTGCAAGATTAAAATAAACAAGCTACTTATTACTACAAAGTATGCTAACCAAACATACTAACCTTTTTCCCAAAAAAAAGGTCTAAAAACCAAGTTCTTGAAAAATTCAATTTATTGGCTTTGGAAAACAATAGATTGATTTATTGCATGGTAGTTTAGGCACAGGTCAGTGTATTTTGTTCTTGGTTCTTCAGAGACACAAGGCATAAATGAGGTACTAAGTATTTAGCCAAACTCCTCATTCCTATTCACTTTCTTATATTACTTCCATCTGGTCTCCAAACCATGGTTTCATTGTCAGGTGACAGAGCCAACCCTGAACTCATCTTTAGTGATCAAATCAAGCCCTATATGGAGATGGCAAGTGTTTTTGATTAACAGTTTTCTGCTTACCTGCTACTGCCAAGATGAGTGTGTTGGTGAAGTGCCGATACAAAGAGAGTTTCACAACATTCCTTCGAAGTTTTAGGAGCTTCATTGTTTGAGTTAGGCTGATGAATATGTATGGAAAGTCAAGGAAAGCCTCTGAAGGGATAAGCTGGTCACAGATCTCATGATCAAAAGCTCTCTCACCCACACACTTAGCCACACAAAGGTAGACCAGACTCACTAGAAGTTCTTCCTATAGCAATGGTGCCAAAGAGCAGGATCCATCCTCTTCACATTTACTAACTGAAATCTAAAATTCCTATCACTCAAAGATGGCATCCAAGCATCTATGTTGGATTACTTCCCATTCCTCCAAAATGGTGTCAAACGTATTTCTGATAAATGGAAAATCAAGTCTGAACCAGAAGTGAGTTAAAATCCAGTTACACAGCGCATACAGGTGTCTTAGCCCTTTCGCCTACAGTCTTATTTCCACTGTGAGAAAGCAAGTGCTTGGGAGAGACATCATGGCAAGAGAGAAATAGGGTCATCATGGCTGGGCAGCAAGTACTTTAAACAGTTTCGTGATTGACTTTTGCTAAAATCACTTGATAAGGATTTTGCTGTACATAGCTTTGAGCTCAGCATTTGACAGCAGTTGCTAAACTCACGTAAGATGATGACTGGATGTAACGTGTCAAGACGCCAAAAAATTAACATCACCCTATTTTGTCACCCAGCTACTTCAAGATGAGTTCAAATTTTACAGAAAAAATACTTTGTTTGATGTTGCTAAAATCTTTCTCCCAAAACACAGACTGAGCCTGTTCTCCAAAGACTACTATGGCATTGTTATAGTGCCACTAGAACATATTAGTTTCATGCTTCGACAATGCAAAACTTAACAGACAACTAGTTTCTTAGTTCTCCTGACACTGGCTGTAGCAGCAGCTTACCTGAACACTCAATACAGAGGCTTTAACAACTTTACTGAAGTAGGAAGAACACATACTTGAAGCTAATTAAAAAAAAGTTCAGCCAAAAAGACTCCCAAAAAAACAAATCAGAAAGAAAATACACCCCACCAAGTAAAATAGTGAAGGATATCCACCAGCACAGGGCAGTATCTAGGAAAGCCAGGGGAATAAAAGCCAAGGAGGCAAGATCATTCTGGGCCTGGAGACAAAGAGAGAGCCAATAAGAACAAACTGAAAAGAACACAAGGTGCAGAAGTAGTAAGGAGGGTTAGGCTACTTTATAAGAAACTACTTCATAAGAAACCACTACAATGCTTCTGAGTTTTACTACTCGGAAGCAGAGAGTTTGAACCAAGACTTTAGCCCAATGCACAGAGAGGAACTGACAATACCACATTGTCAGTTCTCAGTTCTCCACCAGCAAGTAGTTTTCCAGATTAAGTCAATCCAGCACCGTTGAAAGGAACCTCTGCTGAGGACATTGCTGTGACAATGTGCTCTGACCACTTCCATTACAGAAAACTAAAAATCAGAGTGTTAGACATGTAATAATTAAACCCATGCTCCACTGCCAACCATGAGTTTGACCAGAGGTGGCAAAAACTGCCTTTGTGTCTACATCAAAAACTGTTAAAAGCCCCAACTGAAACAAGCCAATCATCTTTTATTCCATTCAAGAATAAGACAGAAATAATAAGCTTGTAACACACAGCAGTTTATGAAAGGATATCCACAAAATAATACAGGCATCGATCATGGACAGGGCCAAGTTTGCTATGAGAGCCACAGTGTCATAGAAAAACTGAAAAAGTACCAAATATGTGACATGTTAAATACCTTACCCCAAAATACTAAAACCAAACCAACAGAATTCTACATCCTGAGATGCACTTCTTAATGAAGCAAGTAGTAGCACCACTCACATGCACTTCCTTGGGTACAGCCTCCAAAACTGGAGTGGTGGTGGTTTGGTGTTTGAAAAGGTTTTTTTGGTGACCCAAGATGTACATTTGTGTCTGCAACTAGTCCTGCCTAACTTGATGTATTAGACACAAAGGTTTAGGCAGAAAATGGTGTGTAAAACCTGACTAATCAAACACCTGTTACAATTATCTCAAAATACTGAGACTGCATCCTAATAAAGGATAAATGATTTTCAATAACCCTTATCTATAGTGTCAGAGTAACTGCTTCACTGTCTCTGTTCCCTTCTTTCAGTACAGCCCTGGGATTCTCCCTTAGCATAAGTAAATAAAGCCAGCAGCAACTGTGGCATACAGGAAAATTCAACCAGTTATTACTGACCCCTGTGACTCTAAGAACACCTTCCATGCCAGAAAATAATAGATAAAGGGCTCCAGCCATCACTACTTTGTGAAGAGTCACTCCAAGGCGAGGCCTGTAGGAAAACAAAGTGAAGTTTAGATTAATTGGGGGGGAGGGGGAGCAGGGGGAAGAGAATCCATGCAAACTTGAGTCTAACATATAGCCCAAAGCATATGAATTGAGTTCTTGTGACAAGCCACTTGTATAATAAAATTCTTTCTTGATCTAGTAGTTGAAGCTTACTATTAATTCTGTCTTATGGTATGATGTAACTAAGGAAGAGACTGGTAACTGTCCCGTTCCCTAGTTCACCTGTTTAGCTTTTTACAAACATTTCAAAAAGTCTCAGCCCACCTCCTCTTCACCAGTTCTCCCCACCCAAGCACACCCACACTTGCTAGACGCTGCCACTAGCACACAGCATGCTGTTCTACCATTGAATAGAGCTGGGGACAGACAGATGAGGACCAGTCCTGGCAGCAGAGGCCTCTTAAAGCAGATCCCCTCCCCTGTTGGTAATTCTTGACCTCCCCCATATCTAGAAGCTTCTCCTTGCCCAGAAGGTCGGCATATAAAGCTCCCATTCCAGTTAGTGGAGTATCTCCACAATGACTCAGAAACCTACCCAACAGAAGTACACAGAAGGGTGTGGGAAGAAAAGTAATCACCATACGGAATTGTAGGTCTCTATGAAGAAGTCTAGACCTGTACAACACTTAACTAAAGCACTTAGATTTTAAGTGGGGAGCACAGGGATATGAATACTGTCCTAAGTTAATAAAAAGCAGTAGTGAAAAGCTTTTTAGTAGAATGCAACAAACCTGTACAGAATTACTCACTTGACTATCCCATATCCCAGGCTGACGATGATGACCAGCGTTCGAGCTAACGAGCGCTTCACAGCAGAAAGCAGTTCTGCCAGTATCACCGCCCCTTGAACTACCAAAGGCAAAGAGGAGGAAGCTCAGTTAGTAAAATAGGATTTCAGTTTTCTTAATTACTTCATGCAATTGGAGCATGAGAGCAAATGTAATTATTTTCACAAAGCAGACTGTTAATGTGTATAATATTTTTATTACCCACATCTGGAGTGAGCTTTCAGAAAAGGTAAGTCATTTAGAATTAAAAAGGCTACTGAAAAATTCCCTATCCATAGAAAGTGGAGAGTAAATGACCCATAAAAATGTTTATCCCTAAGATCGGCCTGGATGATCTTCCAAACAAGTCAATTAACAAAACCTTCTGTACCATGGGTATGGCTAATTAACAAATCATAATGAAGTTTTACTTGCAGAGTTTCATTTCTATGCATCCATCCTAAAAAATGAGAGAGTCACAAAATTTTATGTAGAAAATCACTTAAAATGGATTATCAGCCTGAGCTGAACACCAAAAATCCTCTGCAACATTGTCATGCCAAACAAGAAGTTTCCAAGTCTCTTTCCAAGGCTGACACCAACTGTCAGACAGGAATTACAAGGTACACTTACAAAGTCCTATTTTAAACTTCAAGCCAGCATGGCAGTGAACACTCTCCAGATTTTTACATATCCAGCATTTTACATCCCTAAGACACTACTTGGGAGTCAGAGAAACAAACAGCATTTCAGCTTTAGAAGAGCACAGATCATCTTATTTACAACATAAATATAAACATAAAGCTCTGGTTCCATTTGTTTTGAAACAATCCTCAAGTAATTAATATTTATCTGTCACCCCAGTTTAAAATAAGCCATTAGTGCTGTGTCCTGTCAATTAAACTGCACGCTGCAATTGCTACCTACCAGATTCCCCTGTGTAGCGAATATTCTGGAACTCTGCATAGAAAACCGCTTTCTCCAGCATTCCCAGGAAGATAACGGCACCAATCCAGAACTGGATCCTCAGGAGATCCCGCCAGTAACAGGCTGACCAGGCAAGCCACAGAACCCCGAAGAACACATACACGATACACATCACCATGAAAAACTATTACACAAAAAGAAGCAAGAAATAAGAGCCTTAGACATAGAAAATCATTTCCTTGTTTCCACTCCACATCTGTAAGACAGCTCAGTTTTCTCCCTTAGTATAGCAACTTCAGTTTGTACATACAAAAGCGACTAGAAACAAGCATTGCTTTCTTTGTCTTCTCTGGATTCTTTTACAGTATCAGTCTACTGTCTCACTGACAGAGGGAATCAGAGTAATTCCATTTCTGAGCAATTTCTCTCTTGCAGAGCAGTCTACCAGTTTATTCATAGGCAGTTTTCCTAAGGAAGGTATCAAGCACTACTAGCTTTCAAAACCTCCAATAAGAGCTCAGGCAAATCATCAAGCACTAGCAACTGCCCCTTCTCACACATCGTATTACTAACTTCTTGGTACATTCACAGGACTCCGAACAAGCTTACAAGTCACCTTTGCACACCATTCCACAGAACAGAGATAAACAATGGACGGCTGCTAATCCCTTTGTTCAAATCATCTAACAACTTCTCTCAAAAGTTAATTTCCAGCAAACTCAGTTTTTGACAAAGCTTTAGGTCAGCCAAAAATCTGGAATTGAAAGAGGTACCCAAACATTCCTTTAAATATTAGAATTTTGCAATTTTCTTTTCCAGTGTAGTGTTACTTGGTTCAGAATAGCTTTCAGGGTACATGTCTCCTACAGCAAACAGTAAGTTTGACAATGCTACTCTATGCTCAGTTTTCTAAATGACAGCACCATACCACAGGGAGTTAAGTTTTCAAAAAGGACAGTGAGATAAAGGCAGATAAGGAGAGCAAGACATTAAATGAATAGCAGGAAGTACCTAGCCAGAGTATAGCGCAGTAATAATCAGTCTCCTCTTGCAGAAGGCAGTGTTTAAACCAAGCAAGAACTGAAGTTAGCTGCTACGCAATCCATTGAAGCATTCACAAACTGAAACGCCTTCCTCAGGAGAGCAGCTTCCTGATCCTTACAGATTTTTCACCCCTAACTAATCCATGTAGTTCACATGGTAAGGACCCAGGTGTGCTAGTTCACATTCAGATGCTCCATTACAGAAACATTTAGACAGAGATCCTTTTCTGGGCCAGACACGTGGGGATATTTGTGCTAGTGAATTATATGTCAACAAGCTCTCCTATTTACAGGCCACTCCTGCCAATACAGTCAGGCTAGAGACCTTATTTGTTACTGATCCCCAGCTAAAACCTGCCTACGCTACATATATATTTAAGTTTTTATTTTCTTAGCTTCCTGGACAGAGGCAACTAGCAACCAAGTCAACAACTCCTTTGAAGAAAAAGGGGATTAGCTCTTTGTAGTTCAGTTATGCTTTCACAGTCAGGCAGTATTAAGGACCTCCTCATGTGGTGGTAAAACAGCTGCTGGAGGAAGGAAAATTAAGCTGTAAAAGAACAAAGAAAGCAGTGACAAATGAAAGAGTAACTGTGAAGAAAAGCATAGAACAGCAAATTCCCTAAGATATGAGCCAAGAAGAAAAACAGCATCAGTTTAGAGCTAATGATACTGGTAACTTCTAGAACTACAAGTTGACAGGCATCAAGTCAAAATGCCCGAAACCCATGGGTTTTTCACCTACCCTGTGTTTTAGTACACAAAGAACCCCTACCACATACCAAAACACACCTTGTGCTAAATTATTTTTTCTGAGATGCTAGCTTTGTGTTTCCTGAAGTACGAAAGGGGAGTATTTAATTGAGATTCAAATCAACTGACAACTGTCTAGATCAAAGAAAAACTTTTTTACTCACAATCATCAGAGGATAGTCTGCAAGTGAGAGATACTCATATGGCCCCTTCAGTTCAACTGTCACTGTCAAAAAACAATCCAATAACCAAATTGAGCAAGAACAGAAAAGGAGGAAGCCAGGATAAAATGTTTAACTAACTTTTCCTCAAGTGTAAGAAATTTCAAGTCTTCATACAGCTTTTAAATCAAACTTTCACTATAATTGAAGGAAGTGAAGATTCATACCATACTCAGCTAAAAGCATGCAATTAAAATTGCATGGTCCGTTACCAGCTACTCATGGCAGCATTTAAAGTAAAATTAGTTTGTGCTGAGGAGTCATGTGTAAAAGGTTATTTCAGAAATATGCTCCAGCTAAGTTTTGAAGGGGACTTTCCAACTGCTCCAAAGTTTGGACAGGTTATCAATGCACTGTGACATATACTATCATTTCAATGTGACAATTACGATCTTCGCATTCTATGTGATTTGAGCTAATAATATAGATCACTTGACATTTTTGCAACACAACACCAAGCCTCAAAACTGAGGCGCTTGGGATTCTTCTTTACTTCCATCATTAAACTGACAGAGCAACGACCTTCAGATCTTCAAGATACTAACAATCACCTATTTTCTTACAAGAAAAAAGGGATATAGTAGGTAATACTTGTACCTGTGTGAAGCGAAAGATAGCGTGTTATGAAAATGAACCATACAGTATATATTAAAAGTACCTTAAAATACGATCATACATACATAGAAAGGGCACTATATTTTTAGCCTATTGTACAAACATCTATCTTACTTGTAAAGGGCTTATTTTGGTATGAGGACGGTGTTGTCTTCTCCGTTCTTCTAACTTTGGTAGCAGAATCCTTCACAGTTGTGATTCCAATTTGCACAATAAAGATGTAGGGCCCATCTCGCCAGGTTCTGATAACAGCATTCATTGCCTGAGAATAAAACATCTACATGGAGACAGTGCATTGTCAAGGAGACACAAGGCAGATGGAAGGAGGCTTGCCACACAAGGGTGATATCATCTATGTATAAAAAAAGGCCACTCTTCCCAGGCTTAAAGCTTGGTAATAAATATTTCACACATAAATTTTAAATCTGTTTATTAGACATAATACTTAAAATGTAGTTGTTGGAATCCAGAAGAAACCTCAAAGACCTGGATGGTGATCAGAGCTTATTTGTAAATTTAACACTGGCTTATTGCAAGAGTGCTCTCAGAGGCACTGCAAAAGCTATAAGGCATTAAGCAAAGCATCCTAATTCCTTGTTTTCGGTCTAGAAACATTAGGACTGTCACAGAGATGCTTCCTGCTTCCTGAAATCAATTATATGCAGCTGTGCTGTTGCAAACAGCTTACTGATGAAGGCTGAATCTTAAGCCAGAAAACCATAGCTGAGAAGTAAAAATTTTCCAGAGCAGTAATTGCCTGTGGAAACTGGACTACTGCCCCTGCAACAGTTTCCATACCTGTAGACTCAAACCCTGCCAATGAACTAAGAGGAAGCTTGCCCAGGTAAACATTTGCACCATAAAACAAATCAGAGATTTCTTCGAGTTCCAGCATACAAAACAATGAACTCCACAACTGAAGAAGTTCTACCTGCCTCAGAAGCTGCAATATTTACCAAAAGTTTCTAGGTTAAAGCCGTCTACATGTATGTTCCACTCGCATCAGCACTGCAGAACTACCAAAACAACTTTTTCATTGCAGCCTCTCCAAGAGAAATTCAGTATTAAGAACTTGCGTTTATTTTAATAAACCTGACTGCTAGACCTAAAGCCAACAGAATTTTATGTCTTTAAAAAAACAACCCACCCCCTAAAAAAAGTTTATGCTGATACTGAGTGAAGTTAAATGACTTGGTTAAAAGAAAAGGGATATATTTTATACACTAATTTGGCCTTTGAAGTATTTTCATTTCTTGTTGCATTGATTCCTTTTTTCACAATTTCACACACAGTTATTTATATTTTAGCATCAAGGTAAACTGTCCTGTAAGAACACAGGGAGTTAAATACATTTTCTTTGTTGGCCTCCAGGCCATTCAACTTGAAGTTCTCTTGACAATCATTCCTGGTTAAGGCTTGAACTTAATACACAGTACAAATACTAACAGATTTGAAAATCAAAAGTAATCTCTCAGCTTGTGAGGTACAATGCTTTAAAAGTCAGACTAGTTAGAGACAAAATCAAATGCAATCTCAAAATATTAGTCACCACATAAAACAGATCCCCTTAACAATTTGAGATATTTAATCAATGAAAAAAAAATATTTTTTTCATTTATACCATCAATTTGAAAGGTAAGAGTTCTCCATTTCACATACAGAAGTAGTTACTCTGTATTCTGTTTTTCCACACAGTACTACCTAGTTCCAAGCTTTATAAAAATAACAACCCAGGTATAAAAAAAAAAAAAAAAAAAAAAAAGGTAATTGTGTGACCCCTCTAAATGCTACCAGCAATTTCTTACCAAAGAAATATAAATTAAAAAAACCAGATTAAGACTGTGGGATTTCAAGCCATGTTTAAACTCAATATACATACAGTTTTATCTGCCACCATTGTGTGATTTCTTCCAGTCTCCTTCTTATCTTTTACACCCTTAAAGAAAAACAGAAAAATAATTAAATCAATATGCCAAAACTCTCTTTTCCATGCCTACGCTCGGTAGAAGGGAAAAAAATACCTCTTGTTTCTCAGGTGAGAGGGGCTCTGGATGGACAAATTCTTTATAGAAAATCTGCAAGATAGGAGAAAGACACAGCATTTTGTAGTAACAGCCTCCAGTAAAGGTGATTATAAGGAAGGATTCTCTGAGCAACTGTATTAGAGAGCTTTCATTTCTCTAAATCAAACAACTGTCCATTTGTGGAGGGAGTCTTGAGTACTCGGATTAGTATTTTGTCATTTGAGAGTTGCTTTCCACCCTTTAGACCAAAGCTGTCTATTTTTAGACCTGGACCCACAGACATAACAGCAGTGAAGTCAATTTTATTTTCCAAATATGAATCTGTTGTTTATCTCTCTTAGTAGATTGAGTCTACACAGGCAGAAACAGGATTTGGAGATTTCTGCCTTAATCTATGCAAAAAAGTTCCCGAGATGAGTGGGTGCCTGTAGAGGTCCAGATTTTGCCAACTATTCAGTTCATCATAGTTTGGCAGTTCAGCAATCTAGTGAAACTGCTATACCACAGGAGAAAAGCCAAACAATCAAAAACAATAAACTTCAGAAGTTTGTATCTGAGAGGAATGTATTTTGTTAAAACTTCATTAGACTTTTCAATGGAACTGAAGGAAAAGTCAAAAATTTGTAAAACTCCTGTTTCCCCAACCTTAACATTCAGTTAAATGCCCAAGTTGACATCACCCAGCTAAACCCCAAAAGATCTCTTTTATAAAGCCAAGTAAAAGCAGAACTGACACTTCTCATATAATTAAATATACAAAGCAGGCAGCATACAGATTTTAAAAAGCCCTTCAAGCTATCCTCATCTATCAAAGGAATTAGGAGACATGGATACAGGATATTAAAAACCCTTTTCAAGTCTCTTTTAGGCCTGTCTTTTTCTTAAGGACAACTAACAAAACCCCCACAACACTAGGTTCGCTAGTAATGAGACATTTCCCAGCATCCTCTATCCACAACCCTTGGTCAAAATTGGAAATGGCTGAATACAGATGCAACACTGCAAAATTTACCTTGAATTCTTAAGTACACCACGCAAGAAAGACAGCATGTTATACTGATACTGTCACCAGTATGACCACAAAGCTTCACCTACTGATGCACAGCTGGTGAAGAGCCTATGGTTGCACATAACTCCCCTATGCTGTTTTGCATTGTCTTCTCTCTTCCACTTGATTTGTTTCAAACTCCTTTAAGCACTAATTATTCTTCCATTTTTAACCTGCTATCAGTGCTTAAGTAATTAATTGCTCAACACACGTTCATTTCCATTATTATAAATGAACATTATCTGAGGAAAAAAAACCCAACGCACCAGTCCTTTATCAACCCAAATTTAGTGAGAACTTCACTCTCCTGCCAGAGATTCACACTTTACTCAACTACCAGTAGCTTCTGTAAATGAAACAAAACAGAACCACAAAGAAAAGCAGCGCTTAACTTTACAGTGGGTCCTACCCCCATGGTGAGCCAGATGTTGAATGGAAAGCCAGAAGTAAAGCAAAATTAAGAAATCAGCACTGCAGTTTGGTTGGAACAAGCTGTTAACAGCAAGTACCTCATAACAGTGATACTTAAATAGGATGCTAAAACATCTAATACGAACTACCACCTTCTCTGTATATTGTTATAAGAGTGGAAACAGTGAAGTTTCTACCCATACCTGAGGCCTGAATAGCTCAGAGCAATTTGGAAAGAGGAGAGAAGCTGTGGCATAGTATCCTGACCAACCCGGATGCTCTTCAAATGTAGCCCCAAAGTAGCACTCTGCCTGTTCATCCTGCCAAACACAGAAAAGAACTTAGGTTAGCATCCAACATGTCTAATGGGTCCTCAGTGAGCAGCCTAAAGACCTGGAGAGTACCATCACTTCCCTCTGTACACGCTCCTGAACAGAATTTAATAGGATAAAGGCCATCAAGACCACAGAAGATTGTTCTTCCTCAAAAAAAAAAAAATCCAAATCATATAGACTTGGGATCAGAATTGATACCTAATAAAAAACAAAAAAACCCCAACAACTAAACATGAAATCTAAGTATTACTGCAGTGGAGGTACAGTGGTCAGCATAAACTTCAGTCCACACAAATAAACTGTACATTATTACCTTCAAGACCTCAGCACTGCGTTTGGTTCGTTGTTACAAATGCCATAATTAACATTTCAACCATGGAAAAGGTGCCACACAGTATAAGCCACAGTTATGTTCTAAGACATTTAATAGAAACGTTATACATTTTTTATAAATCACTAGTAATTACAATGTGCAGACAAGGAACTGCATTTAGTCTAAATATGAAAATACTATTTTTTTTTCTGTCGTGGTTTTGCCCCAGCCGGGGGCCACACCCCACACAGTCGCTTGTACTTTTAAAAGGAAGGAGGAAGGAAAGTTGGGGGAAGGGGAAAAAGGGAAGGAAGAAAGGAGGAAAAGAAACCACAACCTAGAAACCAGAACCACGCAGGTTGGGATAAGGATAGTTTACTAAACAATAACAGAAAACTAGATATAACAATAACATAAGTTTAAGGCACAAAATAGATGAAACTGGTGATACACAATGCAATTTCTCACCAAACCACACAACTCAGGCCGCACAGCTTAGAGCCCGTCCCGGACAACCCGACCGCCCCAGAAAACTGCACGTCCTGGCGTTGTCTCCCCCTCTTCCCCCCAGTCCCCCCTTAAACTGCACATGACGTAACTGGTATGGAATATCCTCTTTGGCCAATTCGGGTCACCTGTCCTGGCTGCGTCCCCTCCTTTCTCATTAGTAAGGAAGTATGCAGAGCTGAGAAAGGTACTTGATCGCCCAGCAACAAATCGGAGACATCAGGGTGCTATCAGCACTATTCTCATGCTAACACCCAAACATGGCATTCCATTCACTGCTAAAAAAAAAGTTTAACTCCATCATAGCTGAAACCAGGACAGCAGACAAGGAACTGCATTTAGTCTAAATATTAAAATACTATTTTTTTTTTCTGTCATTAAGCATTTTGTAAATAATATTTTCATCTACCATAAACTCATACTTCAGTTAGAGTTGATACACTTATGCTTCTGGATTTAGGAGGAGTCTGACAAACACTTCCACCCTACCCAACCCCCAGAAGGGTAATGCTAGCAAGCTCTAGATCAATTACTTTCCAGTCTCAGTGATCCAGAAATTTGTTTGCTTCCAATGGAGGGGTGTGTCTTTTAGGCCCAATGAGGATGCAAGTGACACATCTCCAATCTCTTCACCCCAACATGTGCTTACCCCCAAAAATCATAACTGCTGTTTTTCCATACAATTCTTACCCCAAAGTTGAAGACTTCATTGTAGCAGTCAGAATATCTTAAGTACCAAGTAACATTGTAACTTTGGGAGGGGTCACAAGATTTTTCATCCCCTTCAACTGAAAAAAGAAATAAACACAACAGATAAGAACATTTAAGACCATCTGCCCATCATGCTTTCCATAGAACCACAGAATGTTGTAGGTTGGAAGGGACCTTAAAGATCATCAAGTTCCAACCCCCCTGCCATGGGCAGGGACACCTCTCCCTAGCCCAGGCTGTTCAAGGCCCCATCCAACCCAGCCCTGAACACCTCCAGGGAGGGGGCATCCCCTACCTCCCTGTGCAACCTGTTGCAAAATCAATTGGCACACACGTTTCTGAACATATTCTATACATGAAGCATTTTGTATGGAGTGCTCTGATCTCCATCCACATTGTACTTTACACTGCTACCCAGGAGTGACACCAGCCTGGAGCTTCATTTTCATCCCACACAGCATTGTGCAGGATGACTGGAAGGAGAATCCTCAAACCACCAATTAAACACAAAGTTGAAAGCAGAAAAAACCCAAGTTCCTCAAATAACCCATTACTGCTCAGTGACAGAAAGAAGCATGCAGAAAACAGAATGGCATCAAGAAGTTATATAATTCTATTAAAGAGATGAAAATCGTTTGGAAACTTTTTTTTCTCAAGACATCCACAGATATTTCAGTAACTGCAAATACCAAATGAGAACAGCAGTGACTCCCAGCAACTGCAGCACACAAAAGGATTTCCCTCTCCAAGATATGTGGGCCACATAGCAGGTAGAGAGCATCAGGAACAGGTTAATACTATGGGCAATTTGCACAGACAATATAAATATGCCAATATCATAACCAAGAAAAGCAATTAAAAGGTAAAACTTCAAGTCAACAGCCACTCCCCTGCTCCCAAAAGGCAAACAAGCCATCTATCATCAACCCACTCTGCCAAAGCTGCAATGCTACCTCAAACAGCACTACAACAACTTTTTAATTTGATTTATTAGAGAACATGCACAAAAAGTGAAGCAGAACACTTCTCCTTCCCACTCAGGAAGGATTGTGTGATTCAAATCTCGTTCTGAAACTAAAGCCTGATGAAGAGAGGTTGATATTAAAAACCTAAATTTCACCCATAAACAAAATGAGCAGAGATTATTCAGAGTCTTGGAAGGGCCACTCAGATGATTGCATCTGGGCTTTGCCAGTCAACAGATGGCAAAACTTTCAAGTTGACAGCATGCTTCTAGTGGCAAAGAAGTCCCCACAGGGAACACTCATCTCAGAGTAGACACCCACAAACTTGTTACGTGTACAGAGCTTTTAATTGATGTTTCAGTATTGACTGCTGGCAGTAAAAAATGCAATTAGAAAAGAGACCCTGCCATGGAGTCTTAATTGACTAATCCCACTTTAAACCACATGACTACTGATCTACTCCACATATGCAGAGCTAAAAAACTCACCACTCTATAATACCAAAGATTAATAAATAAATAAATAGACTGGAAAGCAATCACTGAAAAATAAAGAGTTTGCTTATGACACCTTCCGGGAAGCATGAAAACAAGACACACATTCTCTGTGTAGCCCTAGGTGTTGCAGAGGGCACAACAAATTAAGAGGCAACATAGGTACTGCAGGGACACGGATAGACGGCAAATTCTTAGGAGACACACACTCTTCTGATAAAACGGATCAAATGAAGTAAGTAAGATTAGTAAAACTATGTTCAGTATAAAACCCACTGAAGGTAAAACAGGCCACGACTACAACTCCAATATCTGCAAGCATCAAAACCAGATAAACACTGAAAAGGAAGTACTCTAAAAGGAAAATAAAAGGCATCCATGGCATTTATTGAATTCAGCAACATGGAAACTGAAGTTCCCTAGCCTTTAAACAAAACCAGCAACATCCAACTCAACAGCAGTCTTTGTATTCACTTACGGAAAGCGGGATTCCTACTAGGATCCTAGACAGGAAAACAGATGTCTTCTAGAATAGCACTTATGAAAACTTGTAGATAAAAATAATTACTGACAATACTAAACACCAGTACAGTCTCCTCAGTCTTATGCAGGAAGCATCACATGCACACCAAAACAAAAAAATCAAGGCTGGGGGGCGGGGAGAAGAGGAGATGCAGGTGTTCATCAAAAACATGCACAACCCATGAGCAATCATGTTTAGCAAGAAGAGTCACATTGTCCAAACAACTGCCAGAAGAGACAGAAGAGGCAACAGACAGAAGAGAGACCAGGTTCCACACAGAAAAGAAACAAAGTTGAAGCTTGCCAGTATCACCTGCAGTTCAAGTATCTCAGCTGAGAAACTAAAATTAAGTTCTTACCTTCGTTCCTTCCTCCTTCAAGGATTCATTATCTAAATTAATGTAAATTTTTTAATCACACTGGTAAGTAACACACATATCTTCACTACAGCATTTTGAGGCTTAATGGCTGTTTAAAAGCTGACAGCAAGCACAATGTAGTTCAAGTCCAAATCGGGAGCCAAGAGATGGAATTCTTACTGTCAGATCTGCCGCAAACCTGTCTCGTAACAAACACCTTTTATTTTCTCCATGCCCAAGTTCCTTCCTTCTCTTGGTTATTTTAGCTGTACACCTCATGTTTAGCCTTACCACATACTTCAGGGACCCACACCTTAGATGCTACGCTAGCACCAGTACACTGTTGCTATTAAAATACACACAAGAAAGCCTAACACCCACCAAAGATCCACAATGTCATTGCAAACCCCTCCTTCCTCTTCTCCAAGCATCAAATTTCTACATGTTGATCTTGCAGCTGCACACCTGGCAACAGTTGCTGCAAGCCATAAAACTGAGCACTTGAGCTACACTTGACAAGTGGGAAAGCTTTAACCCTTGACACGACAGACCTTCACTAATAACCGTTTTAGTATTAGCTCCTGTTTCAGATTCATGGAATATTAATTAACAAACTACCTTTGAAACACTCTCCCAAGAGGAATTAAACTTGAAAAATCATTAAGTACCAAACATAATGCAGCACAAGAACATGCAATTTCACCTAGAAGCATCAGCTAATCGTCACCTAAATTTTCTCAGTTTAAAAAAAAAGAGCACAATCACTGCAGCAACAAAACCTTGAAGCGACAAGGACACAGATCTCACTAATTGTCTCTAAAGTTACTTTTATTTACTCATTTGACATAGTGCAGAAAGGCATTCACAGGCACTGTAACTGTAAAACCACCCAATTAGAAGCTGGAGATTCAACAGCTCTCTTCCCCCACTACCCCCCCCATGCTAAGAACTGGGGCAAACAACCCCTGAAAGTGCTCAAAGCACAAGGGAAAGTTTTCAAGCCTTTCAAAAACCAGCTAGTCACTTCCGCAAGCCACCTACATCATCTAGCTGTCATCTAAACGCTGTCCCCATGTCACAGATAAGGGGGTATTTTACAGAACCCCTCCTTTGGGCAGTAACCTACGTAACACATAGACCGGGCCAGATTAGAAGAGACCAACAAACAGAAAGAACTAACAGGAAGGCTGAAAACACATTTGCTCTGTAGCGCATTCACACTGCAATTAGGAGAAGAAAACAGCTCTCAAGAGAGCTCTGCCATAGCGTGCAACAACATTCCCTTACTGCTTCCAGAAGCACACAGCTGAAAAGGAAAAAGGCCTCAGGAAGCACTGTCTCCTGCACACTGGCATCAGTCCCCCCCACAATACAAATACCTCCTGTCCCAGTCAGCACCAGATCACCCAGCTGAAGGAATCTAGCTTCCCAAATGTTAAAGGGGGGGTGGGGTGTGTGTGCATATGTGTCAAGCAGCAGAGAAAGCAGATGAATCCCTTCTAACCACTTACATCTCAGGAAAATGGTGGTGTTGGTGAAGAGAATCTTCCCAAAGTTAAACTTCTTCCCCTGCAAAGACACACAAAAAAAAAAAAAAAGGAAAAAGGTATCAGTGGGCTTAATATCACCAAGCTTACATAAACATCATCTTCTCCTCAAGAGTTTTAAGTCAATACAGCAGTGAAAGCAAATGCCATACCGGGAGCCAGCCTTACTGGATTTTCCAGTCATGCATCACTACCTCTTCAACCTATTCTTTAAAATGGCTTGAGAGACTTGGGGCTTTTTCTTCTGCAAAACTGAATCCATTTCATCACCATTTGTTGAAGAGATTAGCATTTTCTCACTGATGAGGCAGTCTGGACTACCCAGCAAATAAGTATTCACCCACCACCCTTTAATTTTGTTCCTGCAGCTCACCAGCCACACAGAAAACGCACATCACTCCCTTTCACAGCCTGGTAAAGGCAGGTTTAACGTGAAGCGTAACAGTTTTTCTCCACACACCTTCAAACACGTACGGTATAGCAGCCCCGCACAGGCCCCACTGAGGCCGGGCCCCAGCCGAGGAGGTCACCGCCCTCTCCACACACCTCACGGGGCCATGGTCCCTCCGCCCCCATCGAGAACGTTTTCCACAGCACCATTCCCACCCCCCCCCCGGTAGCCACTGCCGACCCGCCCGAGGGGGCTAAAGGGGCCTGGCAGAGAGCCACGGCAGCGGGGCAAAAGGCAGGGCGCAGTAAGGCCCCAGACAGGGGCAGCACGAACAGGGACACCGGCGGAACTGCGGGTGGGACAGGCCGCAGCCCTCCCGAGGATCCCCGAGGCGTTCACGCTTTCTCCCGCCGTCAAGGTGGGCGAGCCGAACAGCAGCGGCCTCCCACCGCCGCCACGCAAACGTACGCTCCGACCGCCGCCACAGCCAGCTGGCCCGGCGGACGTGGGGCCGACAGCCCCCGGCGCGGCCCTCCGGCCGCCCTCCCCCGCACTCACCATGAGCACTGGGAGCCGCCATTTGGAACGCTGCCCGGCGCCCGCCGCGCCCGCCAGCACCAGCACCGCCAGCAGCTGCAACAGGCCGGCCTCAGGCCGCCGCCGCCGCCACCCCCCAGAACGCGGCGCTGCCGCCATCCCACCGCACGAAGGCTGCCGCTGCGCTGGCCTCGCCTCTTCCGCTCCCTGCGGGCCGACGCGACCGTTGTGGGCCGTCGGGAGCGGCGCGAGGGGCGGAGCCGCGCCCCGGCTGTGCCCGGGCTGTCACCGCCCTCAGGTGTCCGAACCGGTGACAGCGCAGCGCCGGCGAGGCGGGACCGTTACGGGTGGAGCGTCCCCGCTTCCCCGGCTGCTGCCCCTCCCTCTGAGACCCTCCCCCGGGCCTTGCCGCCGGTCACCCCTGTCAGCTCGGGGCAGCTCCGCCATGGAGGCGGTCGTGCCGGGGGAAGTCAGGTAACGCTGCCTGGAGGCGGCTCCTCGGCCCGCTCTCTCCTCGTTCCGCTCCTGGTGCTGCCGGGGTGGCTCTACAGCTTTCCGCGGGGGTCGGCGGGGTGCGGGTCCGGGCTCGGAATTGGCTGGGGGCGGGGAGCAGGCGTGGGGAGGCCGTGGCAGCGCTGTCCCCGCCGCCCCTGCCAGGTACCTGGCCGCAGGTTAGTCCGGGTGAAGGCCGCGCCGCTGTAGGTGGGGTATTCCATACGGCATCACCGCCCCACAGATCTGGTGCAACGCCCGAAAGTGCAGGTGTATCTTCAGGCAAAAATAGGAAGGGTTAAAGGGCTTAAATACATGGTTACTGTGAGGTCTCTAATGATAAACCGCGTCTATTAGTGTTTTGTTCACAGTAAAGGTGTTAATGCCTGCCATGTGCGTTTTATATGCACCCTATATTAATAAGTGGTTAATACACATCGGTTCTCTGCCTCCCAGTTCTGATACCTTATTCTCGTCCATGTCTGTTGGAACTCAGCCTGTTCTGGGAAGTACTTTGATAATAAACACTACTGGCAGAGCGTTTTTTTCACGCAAGCCAAAAATTTACATGATAGATCTGAAAGATAGCTCAAGCCTAGAGATGACAGAGCTGTCAGCAGGGCCATCAGAAGCCCCTCCTTCCCTCGTCCCACTGCAGGTAGAAGAGAAGGATACAAGGTTTCTCCTTTTCTGTCCATCTTGCCTCCTTCTCCATTCGTGGAACACAATATTTAAATGTAGGACTGCAGAGAGAGATCTGCCCCAAGAATGCTTGTGCTGAAAGCTCTGTTAGTCGCAGATTCAGTTGTTTGCCAAAATTACCAAAGTTTAAAAGGAAATGGTTTAGCATGGAACTAATGACTTAAGAAAGTCTTCCCCTATCCAAACATGGCTGTTCAAAGTCCAGCCCACTTTATATCAACACAGTTGTCTGCACTCTTTAATCCTTACGCCTCCTGAGGAAAACCCCCATCATCCGATCACTCAGTAGGTGTTTGGTGAACATGTTTAAACTTTTTCTTTATCTGCTTTTTCTAGTGTCCAAGATGAGGCTGTGGGCAAAAGCACCTTTAAGGAATGCAATCAGATTGCTTTTTACAGGTAAAAAGAAGAATTATAATGTAGAACTTTAAAAAAAACCCACAACCTAGTAATGTTAAAAGATATAGGAAGTAGTTACACATTGGTTTTAATCACAGCAAGTCTGCTTCTTTTGGGATTTATCTTTCAAGTGAGTGCTCCACTCACCTGGCATCAAGCAATAGTCAGCATATTTTAAAAGGTGAAATCTTACATCCAAAACCTCTTCTATTAAAATTCAAAGAGTCAGTCTTCTCATCTGACAAAGCCCCAGCAATATTTTAACTCCAAGTCCACACAGATGCAGACTGTTTTCTTCCTGTGAATATTTCTTGGATGTCCATAGTTCAAAACAACAGAATTCTTAATAGAAACCGTTGGTCTGTGACAACAGCATACATGATTACAGTCCTGTTGAACCTTGGCCAGAAGTCAGCATCAAATCTAAATTCTGCCTTACTAGTCTCTTACAGGTGACCTTAGCTAAATGGTCCTTCTCATCTGATTTCTAACTGAAGTACCTCTCCTCCACCTTTTTTCCTTCCATCCCCCCACTACCATCTATCATGTGCTGCCTGAGAGAAAGGAATGATGCCCAATGTTACACCAATTAGTCACTGGTGTACTGAGCTATAGTTTCAGATGTTTATTTCTGTTCTGCAAGAAATTACATTTAGAAAACCTGAAATAACATTTTTCTTGTGGGAGCAGGTCTCCTTCCTCTTTTCACACCAACCCTCTCTATCCCATCAGCATTTTCATTTAACACATCTAGTTTAGCAGCAGGAGGTTGCCACACATTGGCAAGCATCAGATCCTGTCTTTGCTCTGCTTTTAAAAGAAATCCTTTATCTGATTGCTCACATTTGTGCAATATCTGTTTGCAAGGAAACAAAGTCAGCTTACTAAGGAAGACGCTTTCCTTGAAGGTAGCCTCCTTATCTTCAAATAGTTCATGAAACCTGGGCTCAGCAAGGATCTTTCTATAAACAATTGAAAGAGCCTGTTTCAGATTATTTAGCGGAAATTTCTAGGGTCATGGCAAGAAGAATGTAACCAAACAACTGTTAATTAGATGGTTGAATTAAAACTATTATTGTTTTAAAAAAACAACCTATAGAGGGTTATGGGTGACCAAACTCCTCGAACATCTCATTCATAAACATGTATGGATGCTCAGAACTGTATTCCTTCTTTTTCCTCTTGAAGCACTGATAATAATTGTATTGGAAAAAATTCAAGACACAATTACTAAGTAAACATTCCTAATAATATTACATCCATCTGTGTGATATAAGCCACAACTAGGGAGACCAAAAATCATTTTCTGTCTTGACAGGCGTCAGAAACTTCTACACCCTGGAAAATCCTTGTATCGAGCATTGTTGGACTCAGTCACATTCAGTGATGATAATGTCAAATTCCAAATTATTCATGAGGAGAATAAGGTAAGATCCTACCTAGCAGATGAGGGTGCTTACCAAAAGAACAGTGAATATTATTAACAAGACTGATAATATTTGCAGGTTTTGAGTTAGAGATAATTAAGGTAAGATGCAGAGTATCAGCCTAAAGATGATCTTACTGGTCAGCATTTATTTCACACCTTGAGACTGTGCAAAGAGGACAGGTATTTTAAGGAACTTTAAAAAAACTCTTTAGGGACTTTCTGAAAAATCTGAATATAACTCTCTTTATCTGAAAAAAAAAAAGTGTTTTTAATTCAGAGTTTCCTCCACTATTTCAGAGTAATGAATTATTTTTCTGTAATGGAATAAGATATTCTGGCACCTTCTAACCATACCTTTATATTCCCATGTTTGCTCAAAGGCAGCTTTTTGGGAAGAAAAAAAGGTCTTCACGTTTAGGAAAAACAGCCAAGAGGAGTCTCTTCTATTTCTCTAACTTAATAGTGTAGCCACCAGCACATTCACTCAGAGAACAGGCAACCCAACCTGTCCTCAGATTACAGAGTTTGGAACTAACATGCTGTAAGCAACATGCTGTGTAGATCACAGAATCATAGAATCATAGAATGGTCTGGGTTGGAAGGGACCCCCAAGGATCACAGAGTTCCAACCCCCTGCCACACGCACGGCCACCAACCTCCAGGCCTGGATCTACACAAGGTTGCCCAGGGCCCCATCCAATCTGGCCTTGAACACCTCCAGGGATGGGGCATCCACCACCTCTCTGGGCAGCCTGTTCCAGCCCCTCACCACTGTCTCTGTAAAGAACTTCCCCCTAATATCTAATCTAAACCTTCCTTCCTTTAGCTTTAATCAATTCCCCCTTGTCCTGCCATTGTCCACACTTTTAAAAAGTTGATTTCCCTCCTGTTTGTATGCTCTCTGCATGAATGTATTTTCTGTCACAGAATCCTAGACCATTGCAGTCAGCATTGAAAAAGGAGCCTATTTTGTGTCTAGACTGAAATGTAGATGAAAGAATGAAGGCTCTATGGTTTCCTAGACTGCTCTTGGGTTTATACAAAGCATGATGTAAAATATTTTCTAGGAAGCAGGATCTGGAACTCCAAATGAATCTTGTCACTCCCTCTGGTATTACCGCTTTCATTATTTCCTGCCTTTGAGGGCTTCCAGGTAGAGGGAAAAGATACCAGGCCAAAATTCTTCAGCCAGTTTTGTGTCTCATGGGAGAAGATTAAGAAAGGATAAAGCAGGGGGGGAAAAAAAGGATGTGGTGTAGGGATCCTCCACATAAGTAAAATGAGTAATTTTGCATGAGCTACATCAAAGTGACTAACGTAACAAGTTACGGTGGGTAGGGCAAGTGTTACATGTTTTCTTTAGGTGTCTTTCTGTATACTGTCCCTGTTTTCCATCCTGCTTGTGGCGAGAGCCGCAAAACGATGGACATGAGGGACTTTATCTTCAAGTCCATTTAAAAAGAGTTGCTTCTTCACAAGGGAGAAGTAGAATTAGCTAGTGTAAATTCATATGGATGAAGATTGTTGCTCAGCAATGCTAAAGAACATTAAATCAGAAAGCAGGCTTTTGTTTTTTTTCCAGACAGTAAGTGTTTGGTGATGTTGAATTGAAAAGTAAGTTGGTATATTTTATCACTACAAGTTTACCTCTTTGTTTGCTTCCAGGTTCTTCTACAAGTAGAGATTTGTGAAATAGAAGGCAATATTTTCAGGCTTAAAATTGATGAGGCATCTCCTCTCAGAGAAAGATACAAAGTTCCTGATGTTCTTATAAAGGAACCTACCACCCAGAGGTAAGTGACGGAGAGATGATTTAGCACCTTATAACTTATACAGCTTTATTTGTAAAAGTGTTTTCCCGTCTCCCTCGTTTGTGCTACACTAAAGTTGTCTCTATACAATACAAAGTTGTTCGAGGAAGAGAAAATATAAATGTCTGTGTTTAATTTACTTCCAAAAATTAACATTAAATACAGGAGAAAGTTTTGTCATTTACATAAGGAACTTGGGGCTATTTTACCCAATAAGAAAATAGCCTATATGTTACGATGCATCATTTTTACCCAAGGCATTACCTGTTAATGTGAAAGAAATAGGAACTCTGGATGTTTTCACAGCAGTTCTGTAGGCACCTGTTGCACTGTGCAGTGAACCCAAAACACAACATGTATTTCTGGTGTTCTCTGCCTCAACATTAGCCTTGAGGCTTTTATAATGTATGTGGATATTCTTAGCCCATCTTTGTTTGACATGCTGCTGATTGACATAAAGCTGTTGTTGCTTTTCATTTGCCAGACTCTTCATATCCCAGAAGGAGGCAGGTATTTTGGTGCTGACAAGTGCTAATGAGGACTACAAACTTCAAGTCACAGCAAACCCCTTCCAGGTTGAGTTACAGTTCAAGGGTGAGACTGTTCTGAGCATGAATTCCAATGGGTTGTTATATTTTGAGCACCTACAACCACCTCCCAGTGATAGGTACAGTATCTGTCTCTTGCATCATAGCATGTATTGATTGCACTGTAAGAGAGCAATTCTGTGGAATTGCAATTGTGATGATAGAAGCTTTTATACATTAAAATCTGCCTTATTTTTTTTTCTTCATGCCAGTAAGTACAGCAATGAAGTTTTAACAAAGAAATTCTTGATCAATTAAGTGCAGACTGTTTTAATCCCTTGCAGCAGCCGTTGGCAAAGTGCTAGACTCATTTAATGGCCAATTCTGTAAAACACTGAAGTATCCTAGTGCCCCTTTCTTTCTTGGGAATGAGTGATGGTTGTACGTTGATGTTATTAGTTTCATCTCTTTTTATGACTAAACTTACTCTTTAGGTAAGTTTTGTTCACTACCTACACTCTCAAAGTAAGGTCTGTTCAACTTAGAATGTGATGTTATAGCTGCAAGGTTTTACACATCAGTCCCACTGCAAACTGCTGGAAAGGTGACAAATCACGGTGCAGGGCATGTCAGGACTAGAAAAAGAGCATAGCAAAGAGCATTATTCCAAGAATTGTAATTAACAGAGAGCCCTTAACAAAGAATGACAAAGAACTGAGGATCTGCTGGGTAGGTAAAATGCTGATGCAGATAGAAATAAATGTGCAACGCCAAGAAGCCTACCTCAAATATGGAATAAAGGTTATTTTAAGTTATTGAACATTAAAATTATTTCCCAGTTAGAGCTCTCAACATTGGCGTCAATTTTCAGAAGAGTCACCAAAATTCATATATAAAGTATATGACAATGCATAATGCTATATGAATTTTCTGTTTGAAATCCTTCTTTACATTAACAGCAAACTGATTGTTTCTATGTATTTGTTTTCTCTAGAAAACCTACAGCAGAAAAGAAGACAACAAGTGATTCCTTTAAGGTAACTTCTGCTTACTGCAATTCTGAATAAACATTTTGTAGAAAAGAGTATTAGAATCACATGTTGATTCCATTTGGTACTATGTTTACAAACATAGTCTAGCCATTTTGGAGTGAAATCCATAAAAGACTGGGTATTTCATTTAGAGGTGTTTTGCAAATTGATAGTTGAATAAAGGTTTATGTGTTTGACCTGGGCTGTAAAAGGCATCAGTCAGGCAGATCTAGCTCAAAAATGTGGCTTTTTTCCTGTGATCTTTTCATCTGTGGGCTCTTATTTGATTTGGAGTAGATGTGTAAAAAAGGAAGTCTTCACAGAATCACAGAATCACAAGGTTGGAAAAGACCTTTAAGATCATCAAGTCCAACCATTCTCATCCTAAACTAAACCATATCCCTAAGTACTTCATCTACCCTTTTTTTGAACACATCCAGGGAAGGTGACTCAACCACCTCCCTGGGCAGCCTGTTCCAGGCCCTGGAGATTGGGTTCTTGTGACATTTTCAAATTCCTTGTTCATTGCAAGGAGAATTCCAAAAGAACGAGACCTATTTTATAACAGTCCAAAAATATGCCTCCACATGCATTCATGCTTAATACAGAAGTAACATTGTCTCTGAAAAAAGACCAGGTCCTGGCAGTGCATAAAGGTACATACCAGTTTTCTCAGGAGGCTGAGTTATATCCATGACATAATTTTAGCCTCCAGTAGAACAGATGGCTGCTTATTCCAACATCACATTATAAATGTCAGGAGCTATGCTGCCTTCAGCAGACTTGTGTCTGAACTCTGAGTTCTTCCAGGGAGCGTGCCCACTTTGGGGGAGTCACGCAGCTGCAAGAGACCATGGCAACTTATTCTGGGATGAATAAGAAACCAAATGAGTTTCAACAAAAGCAAGTGTAGAGTCTTGCACTTGGGAAGAAATAACTGCTTGAATCAGTACAGGTTGGGGGATGACCTGCTGGAGAGAAGCTCTGCGGAGAAGGACCTGGGGGTCCTGGTTGATGACAGGTTGGCCATGAGCCAGCAGTGTGCCCTGGTGGCTAAGAGAGCCAATGGGATCCTGGGGTGCATCAAGAGGAGTGTGGCCAGCAGGTCAAAGGAGGTGATCCTCCCCCTCTACTCTGCCCTGGTCAGATCCCACCTGGAGTATTCAGTTCTGGGCTCCCTGTCTGGATGTCGACCTGTGCAAGTTGTCCTAGGGAGCCTGCTTTGGCAGGGGGGTTGGACCCGATGATCTCTTGAGGTCCCTTCCAACCCCTATGATTCTGTGATTCTGTGAATGTAGATAAGAAAACCAGGAAAGACACTGGAAGAAGTGAGAAGTGAGAGGCAGGGCACAGGGCTCAAAATTTGAAGGAGACTAAAAGTGTTAGTTACATATACACAAGTCCAAAGATCCTGGAGAGGATGGTGGTCTGACCTTACTGTTTAGGGGAGTGGGTTGGTTTCTGTTTGGTTTTCCTGTTGGGTTCCATCCGTGCAATCTTTGCATTTCATATCATGTTCAGCATCCGGAAGAAAGACATTTTTTACTGTGGGAACAATTATCACTGGAACAACCTCCCCAGGGACGTGGTAGAACCCCCATCACTGGAGGTTTTCAAGGACAGGATGCTAGGTAATCTCATCTAGGCTCTCTTTCCCACAAAAAAATTGGACCAGGTGGTCTTTTGAAGTCCCTGCCAGCCTGGGCTATTCTATCATTCTGTGATTCTATCTGAGACCTCAGGTATTACTTTTTTGCTGTAGCAGAGTGCATGTGTGCTCCATTAGCATGTGAGTTCTTCAGTGTAAATTCCTGCAGCAGGATCTGAATTGTGGTTTGGGTTTATTTATATTAAGCATATTTGACAAAAAAAGCAGTTAAAAATGTAAAAATGCCATGTAAAAAAATGTATTTTTCTTAGAAATACCTGCTATGAGCAGCCATGTTTGTTAGGCATAGCTGTTTTTGTTTACACAGGAGAAACAAGAGGATCTAGGTCTCTGGCAAGAGAAATTCGGGAGTTTCTTAGACATCAAAGCTCATGGTAAGTCTCAGTCTAGTTCTGAAAAGAGCTTTACTGCTTTGCAAACAGTACCTGTTCATTCATAGTCCTGTCAAGCTTTCTGTTTAGCTGCTTAACGTTTATCAGTGCCTCTCTCAGTCCTTTTAACTTGCCAATCAGGTATCAGCGACAGGTAGCAAATTTGACAAAAGTACTGGCAATATTCATTTGATTTCTGTTGGTCAGGAAATGCATTCAACATGACCCATTTCATCAGCTCCCTGTGTGCCATTTCTGAAACAGCATAGCCCTATCTGCATTACTTTTTATCATTATTGTTATTTTTATTATCATCACATAGCATCAATTTCATTTGTAGTTTATTCTCACGATATATCAGAAATAAGGATATTGAAGCATTAATAAGAACTTTTTAAGTGGGGGGACCACAGAAGGAACTACTGAGCAGTTTTAAGGGATACGAAGAAGGTTAGAGATACATGTAAGTCAACGTAACGATTTAAATTACTAATTACCAAAATTTATGACCATCTGCTGGCTGTCTAGTTGTATTAGACATTAATTGAGTTTGTTAGCTTTGTCCATCACTGTTATCTGCACTTTTATAGCAATTAGCACTACGCAGCAGCTGCAGCAGGGAGAGGAAAGTCTGAAAGAGCTTTCTTGTGGTGACAGGACCTTCCTCAGTTCACACTCAAGACAGGAAAGATAATTTTAAGCAGTTTCACTACAGAATAAAGAAGTGACCCACTATTACATGTACTTAAATCTTATTAAAGTGATTAATTTTATCTTCTTAAGCAGATCAAAATCAGAATAAATACATCAAAATCAGAATAAATACAATAAAATCTGTTTAAAACATTGCCTCTATAGTACAGAAGTAATAATGAAAGGGAAGTTGAAAGCCAATACAAGAGCTAATTATTAAAACCCTTTTCTTCTGTTTTCAGGTTTTTTCAGCTCTGCTCTGTTGCTTTCAGCTAAGCCTGAGAATGGAACCCTGATCTGATGTCTTCTCTTTTGATGTTATTCCCACAGGTCCTAGTTCTGTAGGCATGGACTTTTCTTTACATGGATTTGACCATGTTTATGGAATACCACAGCACACAGAAGCACTTCTTCTCAAAAACACAAGGTAAAGGTTAGCTAGTGATAGCAGATAGCTAGTGAAAGCAGTGTCGTTTTTCTAGAGGAGAACTGTAACATTGTCTTAATAATTTAATGCAGGCAGCAGGTTGATAAACATGTATTATATAGTGTATATTTTAGTTTAATGATACAGCAAACTTAATCATAGTCCTGCCTCATGGAGTAAGTCATTCTGCTTTCTCTTTACGTGCTGCAATTTCATATTCTCTCTCAAGTTTCCACACAGGTTTTTGCTGAATTGCAAGACTGGTCATGCTTAGGCAGAATTCTTAAATGATCAACCCCATGGGAGAACGGGAGAGTTCAGAATGAATATTTTAGGACTTGGAGCAAATGAACAGTAGTCTCACTGGCAGCAAAATTTTTGTTTGAATCGGATAGCTAGTCCCAAAGCAAAGAAGCAGTAATCTATGCTGCCCACGTTTCAGCTCTGAACGCTAAACAAAAGACAATAATGCAGAGTTTTCACTGAGTGTTCCCTGAGTTTAGTGCAATGGTGATAGAGGTAAAATCGGCGTCATGCAGGATCTTTACAGGTCTTTTTGTCTGTCCTAGCAACGGTGATGCCTACCGGCTTTATAATTTGGATATCTTCGGCCACAAGATACATGACAAAATAGGCATTTATGGTTCAGTGCCCCTTCTCTTAGCACACAAGCCTAACAGAACTTCAGGGATCTTCTGGCTGAACTCTTCAGAAACACTGGTGGATATTAGTACAAAGGCAGTAGCCGAGGTGAGTGTTGCTCGCTTTCCTCAGAATTTTAATAATGAAAGAAGACACTCCAGGACCAGGCCAACAGGAACATAACATTATTATTGGAGATTTATCTTTTGCTCCCTTGTGAAGAATTGTCAGTCTCTTCCTCCTGCCCTCTCTACTGCTAATATTTTTTTGTATTAAATCACTGAAAAGAACAAGGACGTGACTCCTTTCAAGAGTCAAGTTATAGAACTTGCATCTTACAGGTCTACAGAAAGCTGAGAGGAAATATGTAGGAGCAGAAAAAAAATCTACACAGGTGAATGTAGCAAACAGAAAAAAGGGTGGACAAAAATCTTGACAGTCCCTTCGATTTGAGGAATTTTTCTGCGTTTTTAATTTCTTGGAATTGCCACAGATTTGTTCTTAGCCAGCTCATTCTTCTGTGGAATGTAATTGACCTTCAAGAAACAATTTCTTCAGGAAATTAACTCTCTCCGCTCTTGAAACACAAACATATGAATTCTGTTAAAATTGAAACAGTGAGAAAAAAAAGTCTTGTTTTATTCCAGCTAATTAATCCTTACATGGTTAAAATTAGGTATTTTCTTTATTACTTATTCTATAGTTCTAGAAGATAGTCAAAGATCCTGCAGAAAATGCGTAATCTTTAATTACAGGAAGCTTTAATTACTTTGTCCCTCGTTACCTATTTTTCCTCATTAACTATTACTCTATTTTGTATAAGCAGTATGCAAGGTAAAGGATTTCTAAAGGATATATAAGAAAGAGTGTGTATATCTAATACCTGCCAGGTACGCGTTAGGGAATTTTGTGGTTTCCATCCTTGCTCCTTCACTGAACAGAAGTTTGGTGGAGATGCTCAGTTTTCCCTGGGTTTCCTTCAAAGTACACACCACCTGGATCTGCTGCAGAGACTGCTAAGCAGAGAGCAGTGCCCCTGACTGATGTGCGCTGGATGTCAGAAAGCGGGATCATCGACACGTTCCTGCTGATGGGACCCACTGCGTTTGATACCTTCAAGCAGTTTGCTAAGCTGACAGGTACCAACTCCCACAGCTGGAATCAGTGGGGCACATTTACCTGGGAGGTTCTCAGAGGGACATGCTGTACCCAAGAGCGAGTTCATGTTTGCCGAGGTCATTGTGTGCCGGAGACTGGTTGTTCCCCAGCTGCAGTTTGTAGAGCCAAGGCTGGTGCATTGTGAGGACGGGCCTCCATCCTGGTTTTCCTGCAGCTAGTCGAACTTGGCCCTAACTGAGAAGCCAGCTTAACTACTGCTATGTGAAACTGCTCCCCTAGGTGAAGAGAGGAGACACAAGGGATTAAAACTGCCAGTTATCATGAAGACAGGCTGCCTTATAGTGAGAAAGGACTGGAGTTACGGAGTAATGTATCCTGGAGAGCAGAGAAAGAGAATGCATAGCTGTCCTGTGTGTCCAATAGAGAAGGGAGCAGAGATGGCATGCAGATACGGGAAAGGAAAGAAGCAAGAGGCTCTGGAAGAGGCGAAAAAAATGGAGGCTAGAAGATTAGCATTTTATGAAAGCAAAATTCTTCATCTTCTAAAAAGCACAGAAACATCCCTGGTAGTTCTTCAGTGTGCTAGCAATGATTGTTCGATGCACAGGTGTTATGGAGAGAATGTGGTTCAGCTGAACAGGAATAGGAAAGTAGCGAGATCGCAGAGGATCTTACCAAGTAGAAGCACACGCTCAGGAAAGTTTCCCAGATCCTTTTTAGCATATGCATGCATACATACATGAATACATACATGTTTTCTAATTTAAAAAATTCCTAACAATAGCAATGTCGTGTTTTTCCTTCTACTGCAGTGTTTTTGGGCCTGTTGACACTACTCAGGTTCAAGCAATCACAGGAATTCCATTCCACTGATTCAAATCTATTCAGTTGTTTGCAGTAATGACAGCTCAGCTAGTCTTACATTAGAGAAAATTAAAGAATGAAATTGACTTGGCTACTGGAATACCACTTCAGCATCATGGAACAGCAAGTTCCTTCTCTTGGGTTATCATTACAGCCTTCTGATCTTTCTGGTTGTTGTGCTCTCTGTAATGTTTCTAATTTCCAGAGTTTAATCACTTTGTATGAAGAACATGCTCTAAACATGACTTAAACCAGCATACCTTAGCTCCAGACAGATACGTATTAATCATGTTACATTTTCTAGAGTCTCTAGGTAAAATCCTGAAAGGCACTAACAGTGTTATCTTCATTCCTTTACCCTTCCTAGGCACTCAAGCCCTGCCCCCCCTTTTTTCTCTGGGCTACCATCAGTGCCGGTGGAATTATGAGGATGAGCAAGACGTGAAGGCGGTAGATGCTGGCTTTGATGAACATGACATTCCTTATGATGTGATATGGCTGGACATAGAGCACACAGATGGGAAGAGGTATTTTACTTGGGACAAAAAGAAATTCCAGAACCCCATAAAGATGCAAGAGCATCTCAGGAAGAAAAAACGCAAGGTAAATAATATAGCAGGGAGAGAGAAAATATTTCTTTGTTGTGGGAAACTGCCCAATCTAACTTTAACCAAGGTACTTCAGATACTGAAAAAAGTTGACCAACAACAGAGTATATTAGACTGTGTTGTGGTCTCCCTCTCTACTCTACCCTCATGAGGCCCCATCTGGAGTCCTGTGTCCAAAGCTGGGGCCCAAATACAAGAAAGATGTGGAATTGTTGGAGAGGGTTCAGAGGAGGCCACAAAGATGATCAGAGGGCTGGAGCACCTCCCTTGTGAAGAGAGGCTGAGGGAGCTGGGCTTGATCAGCCTGGAGAAGAGAAGGCTGTGGGGGGACCTCATTGCAGCCTTCCAGTCCCTGAAGGGAGCAGAGAAACAGGAGGGGAATCAACTTTTTAAAAGGGCAGATAATGGGAATGGATTAAAGCTAAAGGAGGGAAGGTTTAGATTAGATAAGAGGGGGGAGTTTTTTCAGAGAGAGTGGTGAGGTGCTGGAACAGGCTGCCCAGAGAGGTGGTGGATGCCCCATCCCTGGAGGTGTTCAAGGACAGGCTGGATGGGGCCCTGGGCAACCTTGTGTAGATTCAGGCCTGGAGGTTGGTGGCCCTGCCTGTGGCAGGGGGGCTGTTCTATGATTCTACGATTCTATGATACTTCCAGTGTGCAGGCTGTCTTGTTTCATTTAGCTCCTTATGTTGTTTTACTGTTTTGCACTTTATTCTGTACCCTGACCTTCAGGCTAAGTTCGACCCATGTGAAGCTCCTTCTTACAGAAGCGGCCCAGTGCTGTCCTTGATGGGCACAGTAGAAAAATCTTTCTACTTAACATGAGCTTTCACCATTAGTAGTTGCTCTCCTTGCTTCGGCTTCTCTTTGTATTGATAATATTTTTTATTTTCTGGGGCTGTTAAAATAGCTTTGGAGTTTTATAATCTCTTACTTGGAGCGATAGTGCTTTCTCAGCTTTACATCCAGGCAGCTAATGGCAGCAGAAAGGAACTGCAAAAGACAGTATGTGGATGTTTAAAAAAGTTAAAAACTTCTGGTGCTATTTTACACTATAAAAACTAAGATATATTTAAATGCCTGAAGGCAAATGATTTTAACCAGGGACCTGAACACAGAAGTCAGATCTTTGCCCATTCACAAGATACAACAGTTAATTAAACATGGTGTTTTTAGGGGTTAGGGTACTTCCTTTTATCCAAAACAATGCTTTTGGCCCTTATTTTAGAGAGGTAGTCATGAATTCATGTCCTCCTTGCAAATTTGGTATGATGTATAAGTCTAGGTCAGTATATACAATGGTAACTCCTTCCAAGATTAAAGACATAGCTGCTGTCTTTTACCTGAAGTGAAATCATTATGTGCCTTTTATCAAAAGTGACCTCTTTCTGGTACAGTTGCAGTTGTACATCTGGTACAGTTGATGCTATTTAGGTTGTAGAGAGGTGGGCGATGGTCTCTTCAGCCAGGTAACAGGAGATGGGACAAGGGGAAATGGCACGAAGCTGCCCCAGGGCAGGGTCGGATTAGATGTTAGGAGAAAGTTCTTCACTGAAAGAGTTGTCAGGGCCTGGAACAGGCTGCCCAGGGAGGGGGTTGAGTCACCTTCCCTGGATGTGTTTAAAAAAAGGTTAGATAAGGTACTTTAGGGATATGGTTTAGCTTAGGACAGGAATGGCTGGACTCGATGATTTTAAAGGTCTTTTCCAACCTTGTGATTTTGTGATTCTGTGATAATGATACATTTTCCTTTCTTACCCTGGCAGCTTGTTGTTATTGTAGATCCCCACATTAAGGCTGATCCTGCCTATACCCTGTATGCACAGGCCAAAGACAAGGGATATTTTGTGAAAGACAGAAACGGGCAAGATTTTGAGGGCATCTGTTGGCCAGGTAAAAAAAAAAACAAACCCACATTCTGTCTCTTCATTTCAAGCTGTTTATTTTCAAAATTTTCCAGAATGGTTTAATTGGCACCCATGGAAGAGGTATTAAATTCTTACATTCCTTGCTTTTTATTGTAAGTATTCATAATCTCAAATACTTGATGGTTTCTTTGGCTCAGTCATGTTCTGATTGCTCAGCTACACAGCTCCCTCTGTTGAGTCTGTTGGATCCATACATAGTTCCAGTACCTAGAACTAAAAATGTTGGTTTTGTTGATCAGAGCCATTCCCTGTTCCAAACTCATCTTGGGTAACAGAAATACAAACTGGTCTGTTGCGGTGAGTGCACCTGATGTAGGCTGGATGAAATTAAGTGAACCCTGATAGTGAAGACTTTGATTCAGTCATAATAAAGAGATTTGACGTGTTCTTTTTTTCATGAAGATATGTCACTGAGGTGAGGCAAAGGAGGTTGTGCCCCTTCTTTACAGACTGAAAGCTCACAGTCCTGGCAAAGGAACGAATATGGGAAAAATCAAGGACATATTACAACTTCTACTAACATGGCAGGATGCAGTTATTCAGCTTTTCAGCCACACTTTCCTGTTTGAGCTCAAAATACCAGGGATGCCATTTCTCCCTGGCTTCCTGTGCACATCTGAACATATTTCAAATGGCTAGCAGTCATCCTGAAACAGTGCTGAGCTTCAGACCTCCAGAATGTACATGTGGTGGTCTGCAGAACATGGCAAGGGGTGTACTGAGTTCCAAGTCAGTCTGGAATTTGCTCTTGAGCTTTTGTCTCAGAACCAATAATGACCATGTTATTGCTGCCCGTTATGGAAAACATCCTAGCTTGAGACTGCTGGATTTAGATGCAAAGACAGTGCATGCCTGCTCTTAAAATCAGGTCAATAACTGGGATCTCCCACATCCACAGGATCCTCTTGTTACCTGGATTTCACCAATCCTGAAGTGCGGAAATGGTATGCAGATCAATTTGCCCTCAAAACATACAAGGTGTGTATTTATGTGCTCTTATCTATGTACCATAGAGAGCCTGAAAATGGGGGAAAGGGAGAAGATAAGCTACTGGCTAAGCAAGTTGGTGGTTTTCTTTGCTGTATTATCCTAATGTAGAGGAAAATATCTTGATAAACTGAAGTACCACAGAAGGATTTTCTCCATTGACTTGTGTACATGAAGGAAGTTGGAACCTCTGTGTCACCAGTAAACCTGCCCACTGAGTTGCACCAGTAGGATGGACAAACTGCAGGCATTTTAGCATCCCATAATCTACCACAGCTGTTGCGATTCCAGATTTTGCTACCTTGACAGGACACAAAGAGTGATGTGGGAGTGCTTTCTTGTCGTTCGTGGTCCCTTCACCCTGACCTTCCTTCCAGCACTCCTGCCTAGTAATCACTGCTGGACACCTTCAGTTCCCCCTTCACTCCACCCCAAAATTCTGCTTTGCAGTAGGGTTGTTGAAATCCCTCCCCTAGTAAACATGTGTAGAGCACATTTCCTATGCTGCTCTTCCTCTCCAGTTTGTCTCCTTTTCTGATTTTTTTCCTCATGGCTATTTAATACTCCTTTCCCCCTGCCTCTTTTCCCTCACCAGAAGGCAGGAATAGCAAGTACCTACTGAGTTTTGTAAGAATTCCAAAAATCAAGGGGGCTTGTAGGCTGCTATGCGAACCACAAGGGCCACCAAAGAGCTGAGATGAATGACTGGGAGCTCTCAGAGACCACAGGAGTACAATTACCATGTCTTGCTTTACTGGTGCTGCTGTGTCTACTGATAGCCCAGACTGTCCTGACACCCACTAGCGTTAAACACACTAAGTCACCGGAACTGCTCTGTTACCTCTTAATTGCAACCCTGTTCCATAGGGTTCCACTAACATCCTCTTCATATGGAACGACATGAACGAGCCTTCAGTCTTCAAAGGGGCAGAACTAACCATGCAGAAAGATGCTGTGCATTACAACAACCGGGAGCATCGGGAAGTACACAACCTCTATGGATTCTACCAGGTAGAGTACCTGGAGATACAAACCAGCAGTAATCCTCGTGGGTTATGTCTGGATGTGGTAATTTAGGCAGTGGTAGGTGTTCTGTAACTTCCATCAAGGACTCAAACCCTGCTGTGCTAGGCACTGCTATATTTGAAATAAACTGTGTGATTGGTCACAAGGAAACGCAATGCCTGTGCCTTTCTACCACAGTAACATAAGTTACAGTGGCTGTGATTACATGATAGTAATTCTGTTATTGTCATTCAATATATTCTAGTAAAAAAGTGTTGCTTTAATAATAGGTATTACTTCTGAGCACAGATTTCTTTATTTTCCTGCCTTGGAAGGTCTACAAGGCAGTGTAGAAAATATCCTAGTCATAGAGTTTGTGTTCCTGACTTTTATATTAATGATTTTCAGCAAATGGCAACTGCAGAAGGACTCATCAGGCGTTCTGCAGGAAAAGAGAGACCGTTTGTCCTCACACGATCTTTCTTCGCTGGATCACAGAATTATGGTAAGGGCTAGCTATAGAGGCCTTTCATGCAGATTTGTTCTGCTATGTTTAGTGTATAGTAGCTGAGTCTAGAGAGGACAGAAACTATCTTAGAAATACAGACATGGTAAGATCAGAAGACTGCAAGCGATTAAAAAAATCCAGAGAGGCTGGCGAAGTGTTTACAGGTTTAAGGCAGAATAACAACCTGTGTCCTGTGACAAACCACTGCCTACTTCTAGTGCATATTTCAGGAGCAAGTGTGTATAAAGAAATAGTTGTGATGAACACATGTGTTCACCAGGAGTTCTTGACCGTTCTTGTCTTTCCTGAACTGCAAGCATAAACTGAAGCATACACCGAGCTTCCCTGTGTAATGCTGAAACTGGGTATTTCCAGGAGCAGTGTGGACTGGAGACAACACGGCAGAGTGGGGTTACTTGAAAATATCCATTCCAATGCTTCTCACCCTCAGCATGGTGGGGATTTCATTCTGTGGAGGTAAGGTATTTAACTGGAAATGCTCACTATGCATAAGTCGCTGGTGCCATTGAGCTTGTATCCCAAGATAGACTACAGCACAGATGGTGGAAAGCTCAACAATCCAGTGCATTTCCAGGCAGTTTCACAGATCGGTGTGGTTTCTGAAGCCAATAATGTGGCTCTCACCATTGTTTCTCCACTAACTCTTACACAGTGTTTGCATCCCATCTGGAGCAGCAGTCCTCAAGTGGTGCTCTGTAGCATCACTGTGACTGAGTCCTCTGTCACTGAGAAGGCACTCGGCCTCCAAAACTTCTTTTGAGATTTTTATTAAAGGATAACTTGTTACACTGGTTTTTCACTCTTATTTGGACAAGCAGCTGCCCAACAGCAGAACTGTGAGCACGCTGTGAAATGCATGGATTTATACACTTGGAATGTTCATTAGAGGAGAGCTTCACATTGTTCAGAATAATTTCCAAAAATGTGTGTTTTTATTTGTCTGCGCCATATCTAGCTGATGTGGGAGGGTTTATTGGAGATCCAGAAGCAGAATTACTTGTTCGCTGGTATCAGGCTGGAGCCTACCAGCCCTTCTTCAGAGGTCATTCTAACATGGAGAGCAAACGGCGAGAACCGTGGCTCTTTGGGGAGAAGAACACCCAGATCATCAGGGAAGCCATTAGAGAGCGCTACGTCCTCCTGCCATACTTATACACACTGTTCTATCGGGCACACACAGCAGCTGAACCGGTTATGAGGTAAGAGCACAAGTCAGGAGATTCAGTGATTATCTTCATGAAATCACTTACAGGAGGGAAGTTAAATTACCATCTCTTTTGCGATTACTTAGTGAAGTATCGCAAAAAAACCCCCACCAAAATTACTAAATTCTATTTTCACAGAATCCCAGAATCACAGGTTGGAAAAGACCTTTAAGATCATTAAGTCCAACCATTCCAATCCTAAGCTAAACCATATCCCTAAAGTACCTTATCTAACCTTTTTTTAAACACATCCAGGGAAGGTGACTCCACCCCCTCCCTGGGCAGCCTGTTCCAGGCCCTGACAACTCTTTCAGTGAAGAACTTTCTCCTAACATCTAATCTGACCCTGCCGTGGGGCAGCTTCGTGCCATTTCCCCTTGTCCCATCTCCTGTCCCCTGGCTGAAGAGACCATTGCCCACCTCTCTACAACCTCCTTTCAGGTAGTTGTAGGTTGTGATAAGGTCTCCCCTCAGCCTCCTCTTTTCATCCATTCTGCAAGTTTTGGGAGAGTTTTCAGAGGAAGATGAGGTGTTTGAGGGTTTTTTTCCAAAAGGCACCTGTAACACACTAATTCAATAAACACTGCACAGTCTTTACATGTGTGTTTAAAGTACTGTGGACTCCAAACTTCTTGTCATTATAAAGATCATTATGCAGTATTCCAACCCATGCTTAAACCAGTGCCTAATGGACTTTAAACTTGCTGACGTAAAAACATAAAGATCATTTTGCCCCTCCTGAAAATATTTGTTCCTGTTTTTAAAGCTTGTTTCGTACTGCTTGTTTGATCATATCTCCACAGCATTTCTTAACATTTTTCTCTGAGTAGAGAATCTAATAATCTCAGAAAAAAAAATACATTAGAAAATAACCTTTTGTTCTGCTGCTCTCTAACCTCTAAGAAAGTGCCTCAGTGGAACCACGTGCAACAATCCTTTGAGCAAGACATGGACGTCACTAATGTCCTGGCACTACTGTGCCTTCGAGGTTGCCCTAGAACCATGTTTTTGCAGCACATAGAACTTCAATTAACCTTACACAAGCACAGTACATCTCCTACATTTTAAAAACATAAAGGTCTTTTTGACAAGGGTTGAGTGGTTTGAGTTTTGAAGATGATTGGCGTTACAGACGCTGTGAGAATATGTCTGCACACCTGTAATCACAGATGCCTCTGCTGTAGGCACTGACACAGGCAGTGGGTTTCTGTCTTTCTTGGAATGAAGGGTATGTTGGCACATGCACTGCCCACAATATTAAATAAAACTTGGATTGTGTTAAATTCACTGCAGTAGATACAGAGTTAGAGAGGAAGCATGTTATGCTGGGCAACCTTGTGTCGATCCAGGCCTGGAGGTTGGTGGCCCTGCCACAGGCAGGGGTGTTGGAACTGTATGATCCTTGGGGTCCTTTCCAACCCAGACTATTCTATGATTCTGTGATTTTTCTCACTCAGACAAGCAGAAGAGCTTGTCTCGTTAGCAAGCACATGAACAAGGGGCTGCAGTGGACAAGCGGGTGCCTATGAGTGAGCAGGTGAGCCTGGCTTTTTCTGTAAAGAAATCCAGACCCTGTCTTAAAATTGTATTATCCTCTATCAAGCTTTAAACCAGATGGAGACTGCACTACCCCTTGTTGAGAAAGACTGAAAATGAACTTCTGGTGCAGGTTTTTCAGTCCTGGACAGAAGGAAACATGCAGTAGTAAGCTGCTGAGAACAGGAAGGACTATGCTGCAGGGTATAACTCATCAGGCATCAGCATTGCTGTGGACTGGGACAGAAAGGCTCATCCATGTCTCCCCTTTGCTAGAAGAAAGCGATAAGTAGTGCAAGTTTGTAAGGAAGAAGGCAGGAGAGAAAAAAGGCTGCAGAAGGCCAAACCTTAGGTATATCAGAGTGGCTTAATTCATGTTGTACTGGGATCTCTGATCAATGATTCAAAAGGGGGACTTTGAGGCACAAAAGAAAGCCACCTTGTAAAAAGCAGGAGAAAATGTCACCTGAAAGTGCTAGGCAGCCTTGACCAGGCTGGAGGGAGAGGAGAAACTAATGGAACCCCGCTGTCTGTCTTTCTACAGGCCTCTCTGGATAGAGTTTCCAGGAAAACTAGAAATTTTTGGTGTGGAAAATGAGTACATGCTGGGTAAGCAGCTGTCTTCTCATTCTCTGGAATTGGAGTTAAATATTTTTTGAGGTGGTAATGTGTCACATGACAAAAAGAAAACATGAAAAGTCTGCCCAAGGCCTTAAAAGATTATATTGTAACTGAATATGAAACTTGTGACCTCCTTAAGGAATCTGGCTTTAACAGCACTTTTAAAACAGGGTCATTGAAGATGCAACACCTGAGTTCAGTCTCACTAGTCAGTTTGGAAAAACACCCTGAGGTTTGACCTGAAATGTGGAAGCTCACTGTAGCAGCTCAGACCACAGTCTGCTTCAGAAGTGACAGAAGCAAACAACCACTCTGCAAAGCTTCTCTTTAGCTGTGTGCTAAAGTCAGTTTTCTCAGAAATTAAGCTTAAGAGATGAGTATGTTTGTGTAAAGCACATCCAGCCCATACAGGAAGAGAGGATTGGAGGGGAATGTTGCATTTAAGTATTTTTTTGTTTATCTCTGCGCTCAAGAGTGCCTACTAATAGCTTTCAAACCAATGTACATTCACTTCTCCTGCAAAAGTCTGACCAAGGTAGGCAGGACATGGCAGCAAAGCTAAGTGTGATGAAGCAGAGCATTTCAAAGGAGACCAGTTGCAGCTAGGAGTTCAGCTTGCATCACCAATGGGCAAGGGAAGAAGTTTGTGAAACTATACAGTCTGTAAACATTAATGTATTTTTTAGAAGAACCATCCCCAGTGTAATAATCATAAGATTTCTTTTTTCCCCCAAAAACATTCCTGTTTTCTACTCTTTTAGTTAGAAAAGCATTTTTTTTCAACCAAAGAGCAAACAGATGGTCATCTCTTAGACTGTGAGGGACCCACAAGTCCTTCCAAGCTGGTGAGTATACGGTGCAGCCCAGCTGCATCCCAATGCCATAACAGAACAAGACCTGAGCAGCCATCAGCTCCCTACATGTGCCTTTTTTTTCTTCCAGAAGAAAGTTAACCTAAGCGCACAGTGTGCCCAGGCATGCCCCTAAAATAGCTATGGGAGGCTGACAACCCCAGAGCACAAAGCTTCTGCTCTGATGAGAAGCAGCCTTGAGGACTGCAGCCATCTTTATGTTTTGTTTTTTTCCAGGAAATGCTTTGTTGGTGCATCCTGTCACAGAGCAAGAGGCCAAGGCAGTGCGTGTTCTGCTTCCAGGATCAGAAGAGGTGAGGATGAATATGAAGCTGTTCATCCCTGCCCTTGTGAGGCTCCATCTGGAGTCCTGTGTCCAGAGCTGGGGCCCCAATACAAGAAAGATGTGGAATTGTTGGAGAGGGTTCAGAGGAGGCCACAAAGATGATCAGAGGGCTGGAGCACCTCCCCTATGAAGAGAGGCTGAGGGAGCTGGGCTTGATCAGCCTGGAGAAGAGAAGGCTGTGGGGGGACCTCATTGCAGCCTTCCAGTCCCTGAAGGGAGCAGAAAACCAGGAGGGGAATCAACTTTTTAAACGAGCAGACAATGGCAGGACAAGGGGGAATGGATTAAAGCTAAAGGAAGGAAGGTTTAGATTAGATATTAGGGGGAAGTTTTTTACAGAGAGAGTGGTGAGGTGCTAGAACAGGCTGCCCAGAGAGGTGGTGGATGCCCTGTCCCTGGAGATGTTCAAGGCCAGGTTGGATGGGGCCCTGGGCAAACTTGTGTAGATCCAGGCCTGGAGGTTGGTGGCCCTGCCTGTGGCAGGGGGGTTGGAACAATGTGATCCTTGGAGTCCCTTCCAACCCAGACCATTCTATGATTCTATGATCCCAGACCTTCCAGCTCCCCAGCTCGTAACTGCCGAGCACATAACTGCCAAGTGCTGGCCAGCTATTCTGTGCCACTCTGAAGCAACCTTCCTTATTGATGCTTGGCTCACTGTAAATTTCCTTTCTTTTCCAAGAGTTGCTGCACAAATCTCAGGTCTCCTATAATTTCACTCTCCCCTCAAGGCTTGCTACTTCTCATGGAATACCAAAAATAGCTTCACTAAATTGTCAACTTCCTTTTTTTCCATGTATTTTTCTTTGGGTTAAACTTCTCTTGAAGAAAAGTTATATGGAAATCAGAGGGAAGCTCTAGGGAGGGTAAATTATAACAAGGAAATAGAAGCCTCAGTAGCCTGGGATGTGTGTAGCATAAACTTAAACATGTAGAGTTCAGTTCCTCTCTGAAGACAAGTTATCCACAGGATGGAACTGTGATCCACTCCTACAAAAGGCATTTGGCTACAACAGCTGAAGAGATGGAGGAAGGTAAAGAATTTGGGGAAAATAGTTCCTAAGGGAAAGCCTGAGAATGGAGACCCACGAGAGGAGAGACAGCTGGAAATGGGAGATACGCAGAACCTTGTGACTCCACTAATGCACCTGAGGACAGTTAGAATTCTTCTCAATATAAGGAGAAAAACAGACTAAGCTCTCCAGAAAAGTTAAGAAACAATATTTTTATCAAGATCTTTGTGGAAATTGCCTGCTAGGCACACTGAAAGCTGTTAAAGCTGCTGGCAAGTGGGGTGCATGGAGGTTTCAGATGTAGCTCCTTTTTGTGAGCTGTTACTAACAACTTCATTGTTCATTTTCATTTAAATATAAATATGCTTATCCTGGAACTCGGTGTTTCTAGAGAGGTTGTTAGGAATAGTGACAGTAAGATTAAGCAGAAGAAGGACTGCATCTGCAGAGGGAACAGCTCTTGCCATACATGTCATGCTCATTCTTTTTTCATTTTTTTTTCTAGATTTGGTATGATTTCAGAAAATTTAAACAAATGGAAGATACAGGCACTCTGATGATACCCGTGACACTGGAGAATGTATGTTATTGTTTGAAAATATTACTTCCATTGAGGAGAAAATAGAAGAAAAATCTTTTGTTTTGTCAGCGTTCAAAATCAGAAAAGTGAGGTTTCAATTTCCTTGTATGAGTGTAATCTAAAATAGCTTTTGTAGAGAGGGAAAGTCCCATCTTCTTTGTTGTTAGATGGAACACTAATATGTCCTGGTGGTAGAGAAAAGCAAGATGATGTAAGGGTGCCAAGCAGGTATTTTATTTGTAGACATAGAGGAGGATTACTATCATTCCCGTTGTTGAATGGTTTTCTTTATGTACTTGTGGTAAAAGTTCCTTTCTGAGCTTTGATAAGAGCAAGATTCAGTTATACCTGTTCCAAATTAAAATGACATGATCAGGGAATATGAACCTTTCTACACTGGCCTTGTTTGTTGCAGATTCCTGTATTCCAGCGAGGGGGCACTGTGATACCTCTGAAGACCGCGGCTGGAAAATCCACTGAATGGATGACGGATATTTCTTATGAACTCCACGTAGCCCTGGACACAGAGGTACTCTGAGATAACTTTCCCTTTACAAAGTTGTCTTTTAATCTGTCTGGCATTTTAGGTCCTTGCTGCCTGTTCAGGGAGCACCCTGCTATCTGCATCTATGTGCCAAATGGCTCTCTCCATTTCTCCTATTTTTTTTTGGGGGGGGGGGGGCTCCCATCTCCCTCACACTATTACCTCAAAGTGAGGCTGTCTGACTATAGCAGAGGCAGAACATTTTTCTGACCTTTTTCAGCCCTCCTCTAGTCCCTCAGAGGAAAGGGCACTGAATGAGCAGGCCACAGACTTCCTCTGGGACATGGAGAGTGAACTTCCCACAACTGTCTTTTCTAATAAATGAGGTGGCACCTGGCACTCACATCAGTTCACAAAACCAGGATTTCAAGTCTTCAAGCACTCTCAGATCTGGACTCTATGAGCCATGGTTTAGCATAGGACAGGAATGGTTAGACTCTATGATCTCATAGGTCTTTTACAAGGTTGGAAAAGACCTTTAAAATCATTGAGTCCAACCATTCCTGTCCTATGCTAAACCATATCCCTGAGCACCTCATCTACCCGTCTGTTAAACACATCCAGGGAAGGTGACTCAACCCCCTCCCTGGGCAGCCTGTTCCAGGCCCTGACAACTCTTTCAGTGAACAACTTTCTCCTAACATCTAATCTGACCCTGCCCTGGGGCAGCTTCGTGCCATTTCCCCTTGTCCCATGTCCTGTCACCTGGCTGAAGAGACCATCTCCCACCTCTCTACACCCTCCTGTCAGGTCATTGTAGGTGGTGATAAGGTCTCCCCTCAGCCTCCTCTTCTCCAGGCTGAACACTCCCAGCTCCCTCAGCCGCTCCTCATAGGATTTCCCCTCCAGCCCCTTCCCCAGCCTGGTTGCCCTTCTCTGGACTCGCTCCAGGACCTCCATGTCCTTCTTATGGTGAGGAGCCCAGAACTGGACACAGCACTTGAGGTGTGGCCTCACCAATGCCGGGTACAGGGGCACAATCCCCTCCCCGAACTTAGTGGCCACACTATTTTTGATACAAGCCAGGATGCTGTTGGCTTTCCTGGCCACCTGGGGACACTGCTGGCTCATGTTCAGTCGGCAACAACACAACACCCCCCGCCCCCGCCCAGGTCCTTCTCTGCCTGACAGCTCTCCAGCCAGTCTCCCCCGAGGCTGTAGCACTGCATGGGGTTCTGAGCCTTTCAGGGGGACAAGTCACTAAAGAAAAATAAAACCACACCTGTCACTATCAAGATAACATGCATTTTTAGTTTCATTGTCCAGCACTAGAAGCCACTGTTAATTTGTACTCCATCTGGTGCTTTTCCCAGGCCTGTGCAATAGGAGAGCTCTACCTGGATGATGGGCATTCATTTCAGTACCTCCACAAGAAGCAGTTCCTGTATAAGAAATTCACTTTCCACAAGAACATGCTGTCTTCCAGGTAACAGCAATTATGGACAAAAGCCACCACTACGCTGTCACTGGAAATGCCCTTTGTAGTTCATGAGGCTATTTTACAAATGTGGAAACATGAGTCTCATTTATAGCTTAGTGAAGTTCCAGAGCACACAGAATCTGCCTTAAAACTGCAGAGGTAAACATGCTGTGCATGAACCTAAGGGCAGCAGAACATGAAATACTGAGTTGTCTCGTATTGTTTCAGTCTGGTCAAATTAGAGATTCTACAGATCTACTCAAACACAAAGAGAGCCATCAGCAAGATGCTGATGCCAGAGAGGCAAAAGAAGATAAACTGGGAGGTTTCCAAACAGGCAACACCTGGAGTGTTTGCGTTTTCTAAGATGTTTTCTAAGGTCTTCTTCACTGAGTGGGTAGTTGTCCACTGAAACACAGTTACAGGGAAGTGGTCAAGGTACCAAGCCTGTCAGAGTTCAAGGAACATCTGGATGATGCTCTTAGTCATATGGTCATTTAGTTTTAGGTAGTCCTGTGAGGACCTGGGAGTTGGACTCGATCCATACATGTCCCTTCCAACTTGAGATATTGAGAGATTCTATGGGGCAAGCACAAACAGACACCATTACATGTGGTCTCCAAAAGTCATCAACAAATGCATCATATATGGTTAAATATACCAGGCAAGCACTTGAAAGGAAGCATGAGGGGACACAACCCACAAAGATTGAGTGAAGCAATCTAAAAGCAAAAAAACATAAATCCATAGGTGCTTGTAAGGAAAGAGATGCTAAATATGTCACTATGATACTTTACTGTTGAGGTATGTTGCCCATGGGGCATAAATGGTGATTTTATGCACATTACTCTATTCCTTCAGGGTTCAAACCATGCAGGAGGTTGTCCTAAAACTACAAAATTTAACACAGAGCAAAATTGTAGACAGGCTTGGATAACGCAGTTAAAAGTGTGCTTCAGATCTTATTATCTAGAGAACAAAATTGGAAAAGTTAAAAAATTCAGGATGACAAAGCAAAAACCTTGCTAAATTGCAAATCTAAAAGTTGGAAAAACTAAATTTTAAGATGAATGGCATTATTTTCACTGCAGAAAGGCAAGTTTCATTTTGATTTGAGCTTTTTAATACATTATTTACAAAATTAAAGAGAATTTTGCCTCAGATTGAAACATCTCACTTGAAAAATATTAAGACTGGCTTTGCATTTACACTTTGGAGGTTTAACTACCATATTGCAGAAATCCAGAAGTTTTCTGTTTGTCAAAGCCATGCTTCTTGCCACAAAATACCTTCCCAAACTTTTTTCCTTCTAACTTTGTGACATCTGATGTGCAGGGAAAAAACAGCTGATAATGGGCAAGAGTTTTAATTGTTCTGGGAGAAAAGTAAATCAAGGAAAAAAACTGGAGCAAGCTGGAGCAGAGAAAATTCTATGTGAACATAAGGAGAAACCTTTTCACTGCAAGGGTGACAGAGCACTGGAACAGGCTGCCCAGAGAGGGTGTGGAGTCTCCTTCTCTGGAGACATTCAAACCCCACCTGGATGCGTTCCTGTGGGATTTAGTCTGGGTGCTCCTGCTCTGGCAGAGGGGTTGGACTAGATGATCTTTCAAGGTCCCTTCCAACCCCTAGAGTTCTGGGATTCTGTGAAAGGAAACCAGTACAGGGAACTTCCAGGGTCAGACTGAAGTAGCACGTTCTCTGGGTGATGCTGAACATCTGCTGAAGGACAGAAGCTAACATATATGAAATAATTCTCTCTTCAGCTGTGCAGATGGAAGCGGACAGTACCACACTACATGTGTGGTTGAACGGGTGGTAGTTCTGGGATTTCGACAGCAACCCACTTTTGTCACAGCCTGTTCCAAGGGTAATGAACTAACTTCTTATTTCTTTAAATCTTCTTGCTGTTCGCTAGAGGTGGCAAAGTGACAGCGCTTGAAAGGAAGCGTCACAGCACAGGGAGCAGCTTAGCTTAGTTTTCTTTGCTACTCTTTGGATATCAAGGACAGAGTTTAGTGAAAGGACACAGCAGCTACTCACCACTAATACTACGTGTAGAACTGAAGAGCGCTTGCTTTGTAAGGCAATAGAAAATTCTGAACCACTTTTACTGATGTAACAGGTTCAGATAACTTTGTCCTGCACAGAACATGACCCGAGATAGCATTTCAAATGAAGGACCACTTGCTTGGGTCTGTCTTTCGGACAAAACCAGAATTACTTTTCTGTTCTCTTGCTCATTCAGAAGTGTCTGGAGTTCGTGACTCTGTGGGGAGCTCTAGAAATTGTGATCACTTATGTAGCCCCTATAGAAAGGGTTTGTCATTTCTGGCTGCTTTCCAGGCCCAGCCTTTCACTTTAGGAATCATGCAGATGTGGATTTATGCCTCCAGCTATCAATCTCAAGGATTTTTAGGGTGCTTGGAGGAAAACCTTTGCTGAAACAAGGATTACATTTTTTCTTGAATAGTTCCACAGTTTGATGTACCATCATATAAAATGTCAGAAAAAAAAGAAATAATTTTCCCAATTCTGCTGCATTCTTAGTGTATACTGGCCAGGTTTGACTACAATTTCTTCTTTAACCAGTCCTTTCTGCAGTAAAGGCTGAAGTAAAAACTGGAGGGAGTCATATGGCCAGGAAAGCCAATGGCATCCTGGCTTGTATCAAAAATAGCGTGGCCACTAGGTCTGGGGAGGGGATTGTGCCCCTGTACTCAGCACTGGTGAGGCCACACCTTGAGTGCTGTGTCCAGTTCTGGGCTCCTCACCACAAGAAGGACATTGAGGACCTGGAGTGAGTCCAGAGAAGGGCAACCAGGCTGGGGAAGGGGATGGAGGGGAAATCCTATGAGGAGCGGCTGAGGGAGCTGGGGATGTTCAGCCTGGAGAAGAGGAGGCTGAGGGGAGACCTTATCACCACCTACAATGACCTGACAGGAGGGTGTAGAGAGGTGGGAGATGGTCTCTTCAGCCAGATGACAGGACAAGGGGAAATGGCAAGAAGGTGCCCCAGGGCAGGGTCAGATTAGATGTTAGGAGAAAGTTGTTCACTGAAAGAGTTGTCAGGGCCTGGAACAGGCTGCCCAGGGATGGGGTTGAGTCACCAACCCTGGATGTGTTTAACAGACGGGTAGATGAGGTACTTAGGGATATGGTTTAGCATAGGACAGGAATGGTTGGACTCGATGATCTTAAAGGTCTTTTCCAACCTTGTGATTCTGTAACTGTGTCTCAGAAGGGTTCTTAAATTGTATAATAAACTCTCTCATCCTGTGCAGATGGGAAAGAAAGAGAAGTGGCTTTCACATATGATACGAAGACCTCTGCGCTGACACTGGAAAACTTAGCCCTGAGTGTTGATGCTGACTGGGAGATTTGCATCAGCTGAAAGGAGACACAACTTCACAGATAATTCAGTGAGAGGTTGAGGGGAAATAACTTGGGGAGACTTCAAATATTCACTTGAATCCAATCAAATCAAAGAACTTATTTCACACCCATACCCCCAAACTAACATTTCCTACAATTTTTCTTTTCTTTCTTACATTTTTGTTTAAAAGTACTAATTGACACTTGGATGGCTCTTCTGTTTGGCAAAAGGAATATTGCTAGGATTGTGGGGAAAAAAAAAAGAGTTAATTACTGTCTGCTCCAGGCTAGCTTCAGTCCAGCGTTAAGTTCTGCCTTCACTTGCACCAAAAACCCATGAATTGATAGGACAAGAGTGTGGCTCATTGGTGTGGGGCTTAGTGGCAGTATTTGGAAATCCCACTATGGAGAGACTGGAGTACCTGAGCAAATCTGGACCAGTTTGACAAGTGGCATCAGTAGATACACTGGGGCAGAGGTTTTCATCAGAGTTCTGCCTGCAAGTTGCCTTGTGAAAACAAAGCCAGGAGAAGCCACCTGGGGTGGTTACAGACACTTCCCTTTCCTGTCCTTCTGACAATGCAAAATGAGGCAGCCTGTACAGGAGAGCAAACAACAGGCTAGCCAAACAGGTTGGTCACCGACAGGAAGGGTTGAGTAGGTTGTGCCTGTCGGTAAAAGACAGTAAGTTGGGAGCGCAGAAGTCTCTTCAATAGCTGGCTTTGAAACTGCTACTTGGATTTGGGAAAAGTACGGGTCTAGGTAAGTGCAATACTTCTGTAGGGTACCAGCTAGACTCACGTGGAAGCACTTCTCATGGTTTTGCTCCACTCTCGCTGCAAGTACTACTTGTTAGGAAATAGTTTGCATTTTTGGATGATTGAATGTCATTGCCTAAAGCCAGCCCATTGAAGCAAGTCTGCTTATAGAGAGCTTTGCATCTCCACATCTTCCAACTCTTGCCAAGGTTTGGCTTCCTTTACATTTCTTGGTCAGGTTTTTATTATCTGGCTGAGATTTGAGCTTGGTATTTATGAAGCACAACTTTAATGGGATTAATTCTGCATTTAGTGGTCACACCTCGTGTTTATAACCTCTTTCTCTTCCAACTCACCCTGATGTTCCTTTGCCTCCTTTTTCCACCATCTCTGCAAACAGAACTGGTGTGTCCCAATGCTTTCTTCCCTTCCAATATTAGGAGCCATCCCGAGTCCCACATCCCCTACATCCTGCCAGTTCCCACAGCCCTGTCGATACCAGCCATCTCTTTTTGCAGGCTACAGTTGCGCCACAGCTCAAGTTGTTTGCCCTTTCCAGTTGCTACATTTGCCAGCTATACTGTTTCAAAACCAGTTCTGCTTTGAGTCAAACCTGAGCATGCCATCAGTTGGGTTTTGTGGATATGAAAGGGCAAAATTTACTTCATTCTTTTCAGCAAGACAAGGAAGTATTTTCTAAAAACATCAGTAAATTAACTATTAGGAAACAGAGAACGATGATCAGCATTTTTGTCAACTCAACATAGCATAACACTCCATTTGTACGTAGTTCCTTACCCTGAGTAAGCCCTCCCCGTGCTTGGTCGGTCATTCCCACCTGCTGCTGTTCATCGTCTGCAGGGCAGATTTCTGGGAACAGCAAGTGAGAGAGCAAACTGACTACTCTGCTCTTCACTACCAGGTGCTGTTTGTTCCCCACCAGACTCTTAGGTTCCTTCTTTTGATTCTGGGACCTGGCAGCCTAAATACCACTGTGCTTAATGCAGACAAGTTAATCCTGGTAGAACTGTAGCAAGTAGATGTTTTATGTTTGTGAGAAGAAAGACAGAGCCTATTTTTGAGACAGAGCCTATTTTTCTATGAGCTTCTAAGCTTTCACTGATGACTCCGTCTTATGTTTAAGCATAGCAGTGCTTCTGACAGGATATGCTTATTGTCTAGAGCGTTTTAATGAACTGTTTCAATTGGTATTTCTGAAGTTAGAAAGTAAGCAAAATAAAGTAACAGTGAAACAAGTTGTTTGTCTTATTCCTTCCAGCCTGCTTTCTACTGTTCAGAATCGCTACCAAGTTTTATTCCAACAGCATCTGGTTAAGGTGAGGGGCTAGCTTTTATCCTCACCCTCAGCATATCTGCACTAGAGTAGGTCCTCAAGGGTCGAGTTTTTGGTAGTAGGAAATGCCTAACTTCAATGCATTTCCACAGGAATTAGGCACTGAAAATCTTAACAGCTGTGTATTTCAAGCCGAGAGATTGTAATTTGCAGCGATACATGGAGTGGCTCACATGCTTTGCCACATATTTATACCATAAAAGAATAAATTTATACTAGATCTTCACAAAAAAAAAGTAATTTAGTTCAATTAGTGAAAGCAACTGGAGATAAAACTTTATAAAAATTAAGTAGATTATCATCCCTGTAGCTGAGTTGTGCTCTGCCTGAAAAGGTCAGCTAGCAGGGTATTTCTGCTTGCAAGAAATTGCATCCCAAAAGGCAGCCTGATTCATAATGGACAAAGGGATTGCTCACAGCATACAGCACGTCCATTCTTCTCTAGGGTAGATTGTGGGTTTTTAAAGACAGTTTGCCTTTTACTAGCAGCTATCTACAAAGACCACCTACATAAAACATCTGCCCAGGAAAAAATACCAAAAGGAGAAGCTGTTTTTTGTATAATCACAAAATATTCCTGAACATCAGTAAAGAGCAACCTTAGGTGAGCAGCGAGAGACACATGTCCACTCACTGGTCCCTGTGCAGGTGCTAGCAGGACTGGCAGCTGTAGCAGCAAGGTTGTACCCTGACACTTGGTGGCCATCCCAAGAACAAAAAATACCAAACCCAAAACAAAACACTACTCATCCTTCACTTGAGCCTCCCCGGCAGCCCACAAGGATTTTGTCAGATACCACATCTGTGCTACTGACATTTTTACTGAAGCAGAGCTCTGTCTAGGAGACATAATAGATTAATTTGTGCATTGGGCCAGGAAGGAGGATGTGTAAGCACCAAAATGGGCATTTTTGCTGAAGCTGTGCAGTGAGAGGCCCTTGCATTGTGTTTGAAGTATCCTAGAAAGCATGACACATGGCTCTGCCAAGCTGCTCTGCAAAGTCATGTCAAAAACGAGACTTGCAGTCCTCACATCTAAATGTCACAAGGAAGCCATCAATTCTGCACCTGGACAACCCACCCTGAAACAACTGCATTCCTACTGCCACTCTCAGTCCTTTCCGATTGCCTCACTGGTGCATTCATAATGAAAAGCCACCATTAGAAGACCAAGGATTAATATTCCTCAGGCTTTGTCAAGCTTGCCAACTCTGTTTCCTTCTAGAAAAGTTCCCGTGGTGGAGGGGTGGTTTTAGTGAGCTGTAGAGGTTGTCTCCTGTACTGGTTGATGTGCAATGTGTAAAACCCAGCAAATCACTGAGAAGGAAACAAGAATCAGCGTGTTGGGACACGCGTCAGCACAAGTGCAGAAGGTCAGCAGTGTGTACGTGAGCCGGAGGCCAGAGACCAGTGTCATTAGGCAAAAAATAACACTGGTGTAAGCATGTGATTTAAGACTTCCCAGTCAAAGAAAAAAAATCAAGGTGTTAGGGGGCTTTTCTTGCCAGGTAAATAATGTCACCTTTTGAAGAACCAGGTTATAGAGAGGAGCAGCCTGTGTGTCGATTTCCTTTCACAGGATTCCCTGTGAATTTGTCCCTTATCCCACTGTTGTCTGATAAAAGAAACGTACAATGTTAGATGTCTCTGCTATGAGATCGGTGTATCATCTCAAGCAGAATGGTCCAGTTTCCACACTGGGGGCCTTATAAACTTCTGTGCCCCTGTATGAAAAGGTGCCTTCTACACGGGAGGTTGCTATCACCAGGTAGATCCTAGAACTGGGGAGCTGCTCAATAGAGGAGCCAAACCCAGCTGGCAGGTATTGACCTGACCTCAGTAGCATCGAATAATTACCACAATCAGGAGCATGTCTTCAGATAGTCCTCTTCAGCAGTAAAAGCTCTATGTATCTTTTCTGCAGCAAACGTTAGAAGCAAGCTGAGCCCAAAAGTTCCCCTGGGAGCGTCAGGATCAGTTTATCAGCTGGCAGTACATTCCTAAGTACATTCCCAAACCAGCGGGAGTTTGGCTTCCAGTGTAGCTGCTCTCTCCTTAAGGAAAAGATGAGCTGCTTCCACCAGGAGTCCGCCTGCACACAGAGCCTGTCCCAGGAACACGCCTGGCCTCAGCACAAGCTGCGCAGAAGACTGACACCACGGCACTAACCCCCTGCCTCTCACTTTCCCCTCTCTCTCACTCTGCCTGGTGTTATTTTTAGCTTCCATGGGTTAAAGTGTGTCCCTTCTGGGCAGTTACAGGCACAAGGCAGGCACCCACGCATGCTGTACATACTACGACAGCCAGCAGATCAACTTGTTCCACATCAAGGAATAAATTCTGATTTCTTATGACAAGATACTGCCCTTTGGGAGGATGCACGATGTGCTCAACTCCACGGGATTCTGTTGCTTGCAAGTTTGAGTAGGAGACTTTCAACAGACAGAGAAGCTGTTTGCACAGCAGCTTCCTCTTTTCTCCAATTTCCTTCCAGTTTGCAAGATCGGGCTTTTCTTTCGGCGCTTGCTCTAAGCCTGGTTCCCATGCCGTCTGCCATCAATGCAGTGGTGGCTCAGCAGACAGCCGCTGGGTCAGGTCCCAGCGCTACCCTCAGCACTACAACTGAAGGTGTGGGCGGGGGCACAGGGGGGATTTATTCTGCCATTATAAGTCGCAACCAGCCCATTATCAGAGTAAAGGAGAAGACCTACGAAGAGCTTCACAAGAAGTGCCTGGAGAAGAACATTCTCTATGAAGATCCTGATTTTCCACCAAATGAGTCCTCCCTCTTCTATAGCCAGAAAATCCCCATCAAGTTCGAATGGAAAAGACCCCGTGTAAGTAACGTGCTTGCTGGGTGCCTGTAACTTTCTGTAAGGTGAAGCATTCATCCTGAGCTCACATTTCTGCATGAAGCATGTATCAGAGGAGGCTGGGGGCAGGGGGACAAGCTGGGTGTAGATCTTCCTTACCTGGAAAATACTTAACTGGGGCCATGGAAGCTCAGGGCGGGTATATATGGTGACTAAAATACAACAAACCAAAATGAAATAAAGCAAATAGATGGAATGAGATATGTAGAAAAAGAAATGAGGAACTTAATTTTCTTCATGCATGATTTGCCAGGGATTTTCATGTCTGAAACTGCCAAAGAAAAATTCTCCTCCTTCTGCAACAAGTTCCTGGGTTTTCTGAGGCTTAACCTTTAACCACTACCTTATTTCACTTACAACTTTAGTATTCTAATAATACAGCTTATTACTTACAACTTTAGTATTCTCCTGATTTTCTAATCCATGAAAGTAAAAGGACAGGTTATGGCCTGAAAGATGCTTTTACGCAATTGCTTGTTCCCAACATTGCTCAGTCAACTGGCAATAGTCATTTAGCATATTAGCCACACCACGAACATGGGTGCTGTAATGACTATGAGGATCCACTCCTACCTCGGAATCCCATTCAGTTTCCCAGTCCTGTGGGCATTCCCCAGTCAGTTTTCCTCGTCTTTCCTGGCCTGAGTATCTCTCACAGGCAGAGGGCTAATTTCTTGGTTCCCAGTTGATTCCTTGTCCTACCTGTCCTGGTTCTGGCTGGAGGAGGTACCCTCTTTCCCTGTCATTCCTGTTTCCCTCCAGCGAGGCAGCTCCCTCAGCCCCTGCATCCCCTGTCCAGCAGTGAGGACGTGGTTCTGAGGAGCTTCCCCAGCTCCCTCTCTGGAAGCTTTTGGCCACTTCTTCTAGATCTGCCATAGTTCTTCAATACCCAAATCTGAGCTGCAAGGGCAAAGTTAGCCATGGTAGATAAAACTAACCACAGGAATGCCACCAAAGAGCAAAAGACCAGGAGCTCTTGCGGGTGGCTGTCACAGGCGCAGAGGAAGGCCATGTGCCGCTGTCACAGACACGTGAGCAGCCTGGGGGGAGCAACTTGACTTCCCCATCTGCCATGTCCTGTGTGTACATACTCTGTCATTCCTTCATCATCACCACGGCTGCATCAGCTCCTGGAAATGCATCCGAGTGAGTTAAAAGCAGCCACAAGTCAATCACCTTAAAGAGATGGGATTTCCCCTATATCTACTGGGAGAAACGCGATATAGCAGTGCAGTGGAGGAGTGCCACCCCCCTGGGGCAGACAAACTGCATCATGACTATAAGAAAGCATCAAAACACTACAAACACAAGCATGATGCAACCTCAGACTCGATGTAACTGGGCATGCACAGATCAAGCCTTTGGTTTTGGGACAGTTCACACTTCAGGATCCCTATCCAAAGAGATTTCTTTAATCCACTCACTAACAAATACATGAGGAAGCTCAATACTTATTATTCATGGAGCAACAAAAGGCTGGGGATGGTGTGAGACTCAAAATACAACCTAAACCTCAAAACCCAAGCTGTTGGTGTTCTTTTGACCCAAGTGTTCAGTTACCTGGTGCACCCTTGGTGCCAGCTGCAGGTAGAGCAGATGCAGGAGATCCAGGGAGCTGCAGCCTGCCCCTGCCGAGTCCTGGCATGTGGTGGGATCACAGATCCAGTTGGTCATGACTCCGACAGAGATCAGTCCCTTGAGAGAGGGGACACTGCAGGTCTGGTCTGTAGAGATACTTGTGCCAATGTGTTTGTTTTAAAACAAGCCCTGTAACTCAGGCCACTGCTGTGCCCAGCAGGACCCCAAAGAGGAGACACCCACAAAAATAACGCTTTATCCTTTTACAGTGTGTCCCCTACCTTGTCACCCATACCACAACTGCCAAGTGAGATGTCTCTTGGGTGCTGAGGCAAAAAAAGACCTGTATTTATTGGTGCTGACCTCAGGCTGACCCAGGAGTTTGTGGGTTATTTTGCTCTGGTAGGATGACTTGTCTGATAGTGTTATATACACAAAGAGCTAAAATACACACATGAGGAGGACATCATGAAGTCAAGTGGATATGAAGTAGTAATATGAGGCTAGAGAGTATTTTGCCAAGAGATTAAAGCAATCGTGGAAGCCCCAAACATAGATTCAACTGCACAGGCCATGTCTGAAGTAGTCCGAAAAGGTATGGACAATTCCTGCTCTTCTGAAATTACAATGGCTTTTTTTGGGGGGAAAAAAAAAAAAAGCAAGTAGCTTATAAACTGTAGTCTTACAAAGTAATGATTTTTAATCACTTTGAAATTCAGGTCAAACTTGAATCAGACTTGATAATGCATTCTAAAAGAAAATAAAATAGCAGGCAGATCAGGAGTCCCAAGAGAACCATCCTAACACTGGCTTCACTCTAGATCCTTTCCCTGATTTCTATAGCATGTTGTATGTGTCACATATCCCCCAAAACAGAAGTGAACGGGGCTCAATGTGCTCTAAAGCCTCATTTAAAACAGAGGGCTGGGAAACAGGCAGCCTGTTCCTGGCTGCCACCAGCTTTCCAAGTCACCTTAGTCCTGCCACCAGCTTTGTACCCCAGCTCCTCATCAGCACGTGAGATCTATGTGTGAGAATAGGATATACTCAAAAGGTGACCCCTGCCCTTGAACGTGCATTATTTATGATGCCATGAATCCACATGGGATTGTTGAGTGTGAGTTTTTCCAGAAGCTGCAAGTATTATTTGAGGAATGACAAGGTTAATGAGAAGGGCACACGTTGCCAGGTCCCAGCGCTCTAACCAAGCTCTGGTAACGATGCCGTTCCTCAGCTGAGCAGTGCTGCTTTGCTGTAGCTCATGGGCAAACCCCCCTCCCATATGTGGGCTGCAGGGCCTGGGTGCTCTCCACTTCCCCTGGCGACAGGTGACTCAGCCTTTTCCTCCAGGCTTCAGAAAAATGAGCCGCAAAATGAGCCGCAAAATGAGCCGGCGGGGAAGAAGACCAGCGTGGATGAATAGGGAGTTACTCTTGAGGCTCCGTGAGAAAAAGAGAATCTACCGCCTGTGGAAGGAGGGACGGGTAACTGAGAATGAATTCAAGGAAGTTGTCAGGATGTGTAGAGGTGAAATCAGAAAGGCAAAAGCCCAGCTTGAATTTAACCTGGCCGCTGGGGTGAAAAAGAATAATAAACTCTTTTATAAGTACATTAACAGTAAGAGGAGGACAAAGGAGAATATCCACTCTTTACTGGATGAGGCTGGGAATGTGATCACTGAGGATAAGGAAAAGGCGGAGGTTCTGAATGCCTTCTTTACGTCTGTCTTTAAAGGTCAAACAGATCCTCAGGGTACCCCTCTCTCTGACCTGGTAGTCTCAGCTGGGGAGCATGCTAACTCCCCTGTGATTCTGGAAGAAACAGTCAGAGACTTCCTACTCCAACTGGACTGCCACAAGTCCATGGGGCCGGATGAGATCCACCCAAGAGTGCTGAGGGAACTGGCAGAGGTGGTAGCCGAGCCGCTTTCCATTATCTATCAGTCCTCCTTGCTGACTGGTGAGGTCCCAGAAGACTGGAGGCTTGCCAATGTGACTCCCATTTACAAGAAAGGTTGTAAGGAGGATCCGGGGAACTACAGGCCTGTTAGCCTGACCTCGGTTCCAGGGAAGGTTATGGAACAGATAGTCTTGAGGGAGATCATGCGGTATGTGCGGGATGGCCGGGGGATCAGGCCTAGCCAGCATGGGTTCATGAAGGGCAGGTCCTGTTTGACCAACCTGATCTCCTTCTATGATCTAGTGACCCATCTGCTGGATGAGGGAAAGGCTGTTGATGTGGTCTACCTAGACTTCAGCAAAGCCTTTGACACTGTCTCCCACAGTATTCTCCTGCAGAAGCTGGCAGCCCGTGGCTTGGATGGGTACACCCTCGGCTGGGTAAGGAGCTGGCTGGAGGGCCGGGCTCAGAGAGTGGTAGTAAATGGAGTTAAATCCAGCTGGCGACCGGTCACGAGTGGTGTTCCCCAGGGGTCGGTGCTGGGGCCTGTCCTCTTCAATATCTTTATTGATGACCTAGATGAGGGCATTGAGTGCACCCTCAGTAAGTTTGCAGATGACACTAAATTGGCTGGGAGTGTGGATCTGCCTGGGGGTAGCGAGGCCCTACAGAGGGATCTGGACAGGCTGGAGAGCTGGGCTGAAGCCAATGGCATGAGGTTCAACAAGAGCAAATGCCGAGTCCTGCACTTTGGCCACAACAACCCCAGGCAGCGCTATAGGCTTGGGGCGGAGTGGCTGGAGGACTATGTGGAGGAAATGGACCTGGGGGTACTGATTGATGCACGGCTGAACATGAGCCGACAGTGTGCGCGGGTGGCCAAGAAGGCCAACGGCATCCTGGCTTGCATCAAAAATAGTGTTACTAGTAGGAGCAGGGAGGTAATTGTCCCCCTGTACTCAGCACTTGTGAGGCCGCATCTCGAGTACTGTGTTCAGTTTTGGGCCCCTCACTACAGGAGAGACATTGAGGCTCTGGAACGTGTTCAGAGGAGGGCTACTAGGCTGGTGAGGGGTCTGGAACACAGGCCTTACGAGGAGCGTCTGAGGAAGCTGGGATTGTTCAGCCTGGAGAAGAGGAGGCTTAGGGGAGACCTTATAGCTCTCTATAACTTCCTGAAGGGAGGTTGTAGTGAGCTGGGGGTCGGCCTCTTCTCCTGTGTAGGCAGTGACAGAACTAGAGGGAATGGTAGCAAGCTGCGCCAGGGGAGATTCAGGCTCAACATTAGGAAGCACTACTTCTCAGAAAGGGTAGTCAGGCACTGGAATGCACTGCCCAGGGAGGTGGTGGAGTCACCAACCCTGGGGGTGTTCAAGGAAAGACTGGATGTTGTATTGAGGGATATGGTTTAGTGGGAGCTAGTAGTAATGGGTGAATGGTTGGACTGGATGATCTTCTAGGTCTTTTCCAACCTTGATAATTCTGTGATTCTGTGATTCTGTGAAACTCATGAGGTGTTGAGAGGTGTCCAGCAACCCGCCTCATAGCTACTCCTTGTTCTCACGCGTCTGGCCCTATGGGCTCTTCTGCCTGCAGTCAGTGCTACCCAGAGGTCAGGTCCTCCTCTGCCACCTCCTGAAATAATCGGCCTCCGCTTCTTCGAGGGCAGTGAGGGCACAAGGACTGGTCTTGTGCCTTAGCGTCAGAAGGCCAGCTGCTACGCAGGGCAGCTGTGAGCCTTGGCGTGGGGACAGTGACAAGGGCCCTGTAATTCTACCCAACTAATGCCACAGCGCGAACACGCAGAGCAGACCTCCTAATGGTCAACTCGGGCAAAAGCCAAGTGACAGCCCTGAAAGCCAGTGCTTCTGTTCAGAGCATGTGTGAGCTTGGGTTAGGTATGTGGAAGGAAAATAAATCCCTCTCAGTTAATGCATAATATTAAATCATTCACTCGCCCATGGAAGGTAAGAGAAGCCCAAAGAGCCGCTCTCACCTGCACCAGGTTATATCCAGCTCAGTGATGGGCTGTGCTTAGCTTTCTTAACGGCCTCAGCCTCCCACACCTACATTGTGTGCAGGCGCTTCTCTCAGCTCAGAGCAGGGACCAGGTCACTCCTTAAGAGTTGAGAAATCCATATTATCACATAATGCAGAGCATGAAGAAGTCCTGCTGCAGTCCCATTTGGCTCTAATGGCACTGGGGCATTACTAGGAAGGCTCTGCTGTGACACGATGCTTTCAAATGCACTGTTGTCATTCTTCTTGCTCACAGCCAGGAGGTCACAGCATTAACCACCACATCCGATGACTTCCCTATGGTGATCCTCTCTGTAGCCATGAAAAGCACCAGGAAGCAGTCTCTTTACATAACAAATGCAAATAAAATCCAGTCAGCAGACAAGTGGATTTTGCTTAGAATGAAAATTAGTCAAATCAGGTCTTCTGCTGGACAGGCACGAAGCTGTCTGAATTTACCAGTCACAAAGTGGGTGCCTCCTCAGGCAGCACCACGAAGTAAAGGCAGCATTTACTGTCACCAAGGCAGGGCGTTCAGATAAGGGCAAGCCAACCCTAACATCAGCTTGGTGCCTGACAGTGTCCAGCTCTACCTTGAGGTTTGCAGCACAGCCAGTTCATCACATGGTATAGGCCAAGGGAGAAGCCTGAGGTTACCAATTGTCTCAGGCAGGCCGAAGAAGGTGGTTCCTCTAACTGATAGAATCTGTTTACTTAGAAGGCCACAGTTTACTAACAACAGGCTTTAAAGGCATGAATGCCTTTCACTGCACCAGCGTAAGATGACTGGAGGATTTTTCCTGACACAGAAGAAGAGCTAACGAAAAGGTAATAAAGGTCAAATGCCACTTTTAGTTGCATGCTGCCTTTGCATTGTCCAGCGCTCCCTTCCAACCATCTCCTCAGTACCCTCTGCCCAGAAAGCAGCACACACTACTAATGGGTTTTTCCTTGGAATCTCTGTCTCCCTTGCGGTGATTTTAACGTCGTAATGAAATCGCAGCCCGAACTGAATCAACCCCATGAACACAAAGGTCCTTTAGACAGCATCAAGGCAGTGTGAGGCACCCAGATCAGGGGAAACTCTTTCTAGGTGAACCATTGCATCACTGAACTGCAGTCTGCTGGACTCTTCTGTGATAACTTGACCTACAAGATCAAGAGCAATCCCTTGCTCAGCCAGGAAGACTGGAAGGACAGACTTGCCACCTACATCTTGAACACCAGGCTATCTTGCTCTGCTGACTGAGTACTTCTCATAAGCTTTGGAAGACCTTGAACCCTTTCCCTGTAGCTTCAGCTCTACTCAGCACAAGTAACACAGCTGGAGTTGAATTATTTGAGCCATACAATCCTAAAAGCATATCCACAGTGTACTAAATACACCTCACCTCTATCAAGAAATGCAGAAGAGCATTTCTGTCATAGTCAAATCAGCCTGTATGACAACTGTATGGCTCCCTCCTTTGCATTCCTTTAGCAACCATCCTCTGACGAAAACAAGCCAAAGATGCAATCAATTGCACCACAGAAAATTCCCTGCTGTACATTTAATAATCTGAAACACTTTGGCACCATCCGACTACCTTCATCTAAGACATAGCATGTTGGATTTCAGAGTTTGTTACTTCAACAAGAGCAGGACCAACCTAAAACACAAGAAGAGGTTGAAAGAAAACCTGAAAACCTGGCGTGTCACAGCTCGTTTTCAGGAGTCCACCACAACAAAGTGAGGAAGAACTTTTTCCACAAAGCAAGTGGGTGGAAAAAAGCATGAAGGCATCTCAAACAGCTGCCTTGACAGAGCTGGACCGCCAGAACAGCTGAACTGAGGCCCAAAATAACAGGACAATCCCTCCGTGCCTTCCCTTGAGGAGAGCACGGGGACGGCTGGGGGGAGCCGGAAGCAGCCTCTCTATCTGGCTATATGACTAATCCAAATATTTACATCAAAGCAGCTCCACTGATTACCGTGAAGGGGCAAAAAAGTGGGCTCAAGCCAAATGAAACAACTAGATCTGAAATATGAGTCTGGGAAAATCCAGGGCTACCCTGATGACAGGGAGAAAATAGCTCTAGACTGCAGAGGTAACATCAGCTGCCTGTACCGCTGCACATGAGACCATCAGTTGTTTCTTCTTTCTTCTTCCCATTCCAGCCCTGCCATCTTCCAGCAGATTGGGTTCTTGGACTATATTTTGCCTTCTTCCCCATCTGCAGCTGCTCAGGGAAGTTGTCTTCAGGTTACAATATCATTCTTTCCTTACCCTCACAAGAGAGAGGTCTAAAAGTTGTCTTTTTCTTCCCTATACCAAGTATTGGACATGAGAGATGGAATAAAGCAGGGACTTTTTTCTCTGTAGGACAGATTATACCTCCTTCTTCAACTTTCCTTCCTGGTTCTGTTGAGGTAACTCAATTTCATTAAAATAAACTGGATTTCTTTTGTTCATACTTAAATCAGACATTGACACTTCCATCATGACAGAGCCCTGGGACAGGCTGCCCAGGGGGGTGTGGAGTCTCCTTCTCTGGAGAGATTCAAGACCCGTCTGGACGCCTCCCTAGGGAGCCTGCTTTGGCAGGGTTGGACCCGATGATCTCTGGAGGTCTCTTCCAACCCCTACGATTCTGTGATCATGTTGTTTTGTGATACTGTCTACACATAATCTCCCTGTCCTATAGCACATGACTCTCCTCTCACTAGAATCTCTCATAAAAATTTGGTGGTGTCCCTACCTGATTGCTATCTCTACCTCCTCAAGAATTCTTTTTTTCCTCTCTTTTAGCTAATAAGAAACCTAAGAGACTTGGCTTTCATACACCCCATGGTTCTTTGCCCTATATAGAAACCCTGCAGTAGTCCCAGCTCATTTGCTGGTAGTTCTCCATAGTCCTTCCCTCCCTACAGCAGTTCCTTAATGATTTAATGCCTGTACAGCATCTCATGCCCATTCTATACTGGTATAAATACTGACAAACCCAGTACATTGTCCTAAGAGGAGGACAGAAGAAGAGCTGCTGTCTTTAGAGACAGACGGCATCACATCACTGAATGCAGCATTGGCAATTAAATACTGCAGCACAGGGGAAAAGAACAAGATCTCTTAACCAGCAATTGGTCATTCCTGAGAATTAAACATCTGATCCTGGACAAATTTTGAGGAGGAGCATTACTGGGATCATTCCTGATGAAATGCATTCTTCAATACTAGCACCCAGCATAGGAGCTACTGCAAATTGGACACCTTGAACCTGCAGTCAGTTCTAAAGAATTTAATCTGGTCCCCTGATGCTTTCAGCCTACCTGTTCTGCTGTCTCCTCCGGTGTTAGCTGTTTTGGGGTTTTTTCATTGTGAGAATAAATATTTTCCCCTTTTATTCTCATTTTAACATATTTGAACCCAATGCAAAATGAGCCCTCCCAGCTGGCTTTTAGACCCTATAGATACATGGAGAAAACCCTGGCTGAAGTCTGGCTTCCAAAACACTTTTGTAGCAAAACTCCACAGCTGAAAACTGCAAGAGATTTTGATACCCACAAACTATCCTACAGGAAAATTTTATAGGGGCTGGAGGGCAAATCCTCTGAGGAGCGGCTGAGGGAGCTGTGGATGTTCAGCCTGGAGAAGAGGAGGCTGAGGGGAGACCTCATCACCACCTACAACTACCTGACAGGAGGGTGTAGAGAGGTGGGAGATGGTCTCTTCGGCCAGGGGACAGGAGATGGGACAAGGGGAAATGGCACGAAGCTGCCCCAGGGCAGGGTCAGATTAGATGTTAGGAAACAGTCCATCATGGAAAGAGTTGTCAGGGCCTGGAACAGGCTGCCCAGGGAGGGGGTTGAGTCACCTTCCCTGGATGTGTTTAACAGACGGGTAGATGAGGTACTTAGGGATATGGTTTAGCATAGGACAGGAATGGTTGGACTCGATGATCTTAAAGGTCTTTTCCAACCTTGTGATTCCGTGAAAACACTGTCATAAAGTAGCCTTTATTTCTGTGTCAAACAGGCACCTCAACGCTGACTTGTCCTGCTCATCTCCCTCTTTATGTTTTGAAGGAAATCTGTGAGAACCCACGGTTTATTATCGGTGGAGCCAACAGAACGGATATCTGCCAAGGAGAATTAGGTATGGAACTCTTCCTTCAACCCCTTGCTTTTTAAACTCTGCATCACTTAATTATCTTGTGCTTCCAACGTGACATGTGAAATCCTCTGGCTCTGTACCACTACACATCACTTGTGCCTTCTCTCTGTAGTAAACCCTTGATATCTGCTGAGTAGCAATCTAGGGAAGAGCTTTAAGTGGAAGGTGCCGCGCAGGGTGTTTTGCTTTTTGTGAACTAACCCCATGACCGTGTTGCAAAGCACCATTTGGCCTGCCTTTGGGGCTTTAATTAGCTAAGATGAGAGTAAAAGATAAAGAGAAGGAATTGTTTGACAGAGAAAAATCTAATCAGCTACTGTAGTATTTTTTTTTTACTGGTATATACAAAGGCTGAGGGAACGGGGACTGTTCAGCCTGGAGAAAAGAAGACTAAGAGGAGATCTGATCAATGGTTATAAATATCTGAAGTATGGGACACAGAGGGAAATGGCCAACCTCTTCCCAGTGGTCTGTGGGGACAGGACAAGGGGCAATGGCCTCAAGTTGGAGCACAGGAAGTTCCGCACCAATATGCAGAGGAACTTTTTCACAGTGAGGGTGACAGAGCCCTGGGACAGGCTGCCCAGGGGGGTGTGGAGTCTCCTTCTCTGGAGAGATTCAAGACCCCTCTGGACACCTCCCTGTGTGACCTGTCCTAGGGACCCTGCTTTGGCAGAGAGGTTGGACCCAGTGATCTCTGGAGGTCCCTTCCAACCCCTACGATTCTGTGATTCTGTGATTTAGTCCTGTTATTTCCACACAGAAGAATCTGAAGGCCCCTGGCTCAGTGTGCCTTGTACTCAAGGACAACCTCTGTATTGAAGACCTTAAAGTTCAGATGCTCAAAGATACTTGATATATAGAGTTGCTACTTAGGTACAAGTGATGGCAAGTTCAGATGCTCAAAGATACTTCGATATATAAAGCTGCTACTTAGGTACAAGTGATGCCTCTGCAGCAGTCATCCACGCAGCACTTGCTGCGCTGCTTTGTAAAGTCATTTCCCCACTCACCTTTCCCACATCTTCCGTGGTTTTATAACTTCTCCTGTGATCTTTGTCCTAAGCCAATATATCTTCATGTGTGTTAATTTTGTCATCTAAGGGTCATTCGATGCTTGTGACTGTCCTCATCACCTTCCCAGGACTTTTTTTAAAATCCTTTTTTCAGAACTGCCTGCCTTTTTGAGGTGACTGGGATTTCACAGTTGCCAAGGCGCGGACGCAAATGAACTTACATGCATAAAATTAATTTACATGCATAAGATCCAGTCTCTTTTGTCTTCCATTCCTTCTCCATGCACACCTAGCATTGTTTGCCTTTCTGCTGAACATTGGGCAGTCTAGAAAACTTCTGTTCCCTAATGGGAAACAGGTAACTTAGCATGAACTGCTCTGTGTACAGAGTTAGCTTTCCAAAATAAATACACATAGGTATTTTTGCTCATTTTATGAATCCAACAGTTCCATAAGTTTCTTTTACAACCCTCTGCAATCAGGTTTAGTTTTCCTTGCCTCACATGATTCTCTCACCCAACTAATTCACACTTCTCAGGCAAGCCTATAACCCCTTTGACAGTAGCAGTTGGAAGGTTCTAATTATGGGTTGAGGCACCCTTTGCTGAACACAAACTACCATGGGAGAAAGTCACTTTCCCAGTGCTCCCACAGAGGCAGCAAACTTGTGCAAGAGCCTGAAGGAGGAACTGAAAAGCGCTAAAGGGGACAGCATTTACAACAGCAGACACACAGATTCAAAGAAAAAAAGAGGAAAATGCATCAGAGCAACAAAGCAGGAAGGAGGTCCCACAAAGCAGTGACTGGGACAGTGGGCTGTCTTGAGAGCAGAAGATGAACATGAGAGACTGAACCTCAGCCATTCAGAGCTCCACCTGGGAGAGAGTTACCTCTCAGCTGGCCCCTGCCCTAAGCTTGGAAGAAATAGCATAGGAGATCAGACAGGCCTTCACATGGGACAGGGAAACCTTAACATAAGGCATACTTTTACAGGGAATGTCATCTATTCAACAGGCGTGTACCTAGTCGTGGATGATGCCAATGAGTGTTTCCAGAGCTCAAAGAAACAACATGTTAAAGTACTGCAGAGCACACAGAGAAGAGCCCCCTCCTCAAAGGCGATGGTGTGCTCTGCTGAGCATTAACGTGCGACTTCACAGCTCTCAGGTTTGCACTTTGATTGCAGTTGCTCTATCCCCCTTCATATTGTCTGCTGCTTCTGCTTGTTTCCAGGTGACTGCTGGTTCCTGGCTGCCATCGCTTGCCTGACACTGAATAAAAAACTACTCTGTAGAGTCATACCTCACGACCAGTCCTTCATACAAAACTATGCTGGCATCTTCCACTTCCAGGTAAGTCCCTTCCTCTAGCAGGAAGCAGATGTAACTGTATTTACCTGAGAACTCAGCTCTCGGGTGCGCTCTTTCCTCTCACTTCCCCACCCTTCGGAAGCGTGAGAAACAGCACGAAAGGGAAAGGGATTGAGCTGCCTTCACCCTAACCTCTTCCCACAGGGCAGCCATAGAAGGGCCAGCCCGTACAGGCAATTAGGGAGCATTAATCCACCAAGGAAGCATTTGGAGATTGCCGTGTCCTGCGTGTAAGGGATAGCAACAGGTGCCTGGTCCTGCCTCGTTGCTCAGATGCAGTGCTACAGCCAGCACAGACACAGTGGTAGTTGGCAAGAGCATCTATTTTTAGGCTCACAAGCAGCTGGTCTGTCAAAAACAAGTTATTGAAGAACCATGTCTTCAGAAAAGATTGACTGCTTTCCATATTTCCCTTGGCTCTCCTAAGGGATCTCTGCACACATCGCCTGGGGGAATTCAGTCTGGCTGCCTCGCTCCCAACAGCCATTAGTTTTTGCCAGATTATGAAGCAGTTAAGTTCCATATTTCTCCTCTCTCCTCATTTCTTCCTCTCCCTACAACCAAACTAACCCAGATTTTTTTCTTTCCTGTTTGCTTTTATTCAGTTCTGGCGCTACGGAGACTGGGTGGATGTCGTCATTGATGACTGCTTGCCCACCTATAACAACCAGCTGGTCTTCACCAAGTCCTCCCAACGCAATGAGTTCTGGAGTGCCCTCCTGGAAAAGGCTTATGCAAAGTAAAACTGCCCCCTGGACCTTGCTGAGCTCCTGGCTGAGGCTTTGGCAGGGAGATGGTTAAACTACTGCGTACAAGACCTACAATGAGCACACAGAGAGGCTCTGAGCATACCAGTGCCTTTTGCCATAGATTTTCCTGTCTTGGAACTGGGGATGGGGTAAAACATTTTCTAGGGGGTTGTGCTACTCACTCAGATGTCTACAATTGATTCTCACCACCTCTCCTTTCTTTTTTTCTTTTCCCAACGTGTGCAGATGGCACATTTTAAAACTTTTAACTTGAGGGTCACAAAATAGATGCTTTGTGTGGCTTTAGTCTGTGTATTAATAAATCTCTATTTAAATACACACACAAGACAAAACTATATGATGTATAAAAATATATAGGTAGGTATTTTCACCTATGTAAAAGACAATCTTATTTTTCTTTTCTCTTTTCAAGACTACATGGGTCATATGAAGCTTTGAAAGGAGGCAATACCACTGAAGCCATGGAGGATTTCACGGGAGGTGTCACAGAGTTCTATGAGATAAAGGATGCCCCCAAAGATATCTATAAAATCATGAAACACGCTATTGACAGAGGATCCCTGATGGCCAGCTCCATTGATGTGAGTCCACATGAACTTTGCAAGAGCCATAAGAAAGGGCAGAAAGACCTCTCTCTCTGTAATCACACATGTGCCAACTTTTGGAACTGTTTCATTCAACTGCTAACATCCATTTCTAGGAGATGGAGTCATCTCCACTAGACACTACACATTAGCCAACACCAATTGCCAAAATGGAAACAAAGAGAATGTGGGGGTGGGAAGAAGGGGTGCCATCAGCAGAAGCCGCACCCCTCCAACCCCCCACCCTCAGTGCCCTCACCCAATAAAATGAGGTTAGTAGCAGGGTGCCACAACTCAAGAGACAAATCTTTATGGCAAAGATGCTACATGTGCAAATACTTGGGACATCAACCCTTCACTGGCAACATAGTTTTATAGTGCCTCCACTTACTGTGGTTGATTTAAAAGTTAAAAAAATAAGTTTCAATACCCATGATGGAGAATGAAGTTGCAGTGAAGGCAGAAGAATGACCAGTGCTATCAACCACTGTAGATAAGTATTGACCATCTAACACGCAATGAGAGAGAATTTATCTAGCCTATCTTTTACCACTCATCTTTCTTGTGTCATTGCTCCTCCCTCTCTCTGCCTCATCTTTCTGCATGATGCTTTTCTCCCATTCTCTGCACAGGATAACCTAGGCTTTTCCTATGGATCGGCTCCTCGGAGCGACATCGGGGAACTGATTGCTCGCATGGTGAAGAATCTAGAGAATGCACAGATGACTTACTCCACTGTAGACTACCAGGGGACAGATGAAAGACCAGCCTGGGTTCGTATGTTTCCAGAAGTGGTTGACTTCACAGAGAGGATTTATTCACAGGCAGAACAGTTAGAGAAACAAGTCATCTATACTTTTAAATCCTTACTTGGCTTCACTGGGTTCTCTCAACACTACAGACTTGTTTTTGCAGATGCAATTTGACACGTTTATTAAAGGATGACAGTCCTTTCAGATGCAGCGACAGAGACCATGGGGCTTTGCTGATGCTCAGGCAAAGGGCTGTTGGCTTGTGGCAAAGGCTTAGAGTTTCCACAGCTTAACTAGAGCGTAGAAATGGAGAGCAAAGAAATCACATGAAACAAGTCCAAGCGGCATGTTGGTTATTGTAGTTGAGAAATGGACATGATTTTGTAAAGTCTCTCACTTGCAAATGAGGGAGAGAGAAGAATATACTTGCCCAATTACATCATGGAAAACTTTGGGTTGCACAAGCTGCCTTCTGCATTTGTGGCAGAAATAGCTGGGTTTCCCCCTTTTGATACCCTCAGTTAGTCTTCCTAAAAGGCTGAAGTGGTGAAATTCTTCAGGAAGACCCAGAATGACCATCTCGTTTTGCAAGCATGTTTTGGGAGGGAGTTTCCTGTCTAGTCACGGAAGGTTGGAAAACTCTCTACAGTTGCTGCCCCAGCAGCTGTTTTGCTGCGGGTTGTTACACTACACACTCCTGAGCCACCACCAGAAAAAAGCTAAATCCAACCAAAACCCAAACCTAATTCTTGATGGAAAGAGTCAGGCAGTTCAGACTTCTGAAGCACTTTAGAGAAATAGCCCAGGACACCAGCAGAAGTTAATATTCCTAAACATAAAAGAGAGAAAGGGGTTCTGATAGGTAATGATGGCAACAACATTAGTAGAAATGAAGAAAACTGAAACAGATATGAGGTTATAGGCATAAAAAGTATGGAAACAGGAGGAGGAGGAAAAAAAAAACCAAACCCACCAAAACCAATGAGGAGCAGAAGGGAAATAATTGCCACAGCCAGGAGATATTTGGATGAGATCTTCCCTGTGGAAGCTGAGAACGTATCTGTGGGACCTTACCAACTCTCCATTTACAGCCTTGCCTTTCTCATGCCCTCAGATGTCTCAAGAAGGGATGGCAGAGTTACAGACAGGGCCTTGCAGTCATCCCTCAGTGACAGACGTAACGGAGGAGGGAAAGTTCCACACACCGTCAATGTGCTCACAGTGAAGCCTTCCCTTCCCACCATTCTCAGTGATCTCTCCTGCACACACTGTGGACCATGTTCACCTGCCATTTCCCCTTCAGTTCTTCATCTCCCAAACAACATTCTGAGATTTGAAAATTAAAGAAAAAAAGAACAGCAAACAAAAAACTCACTGTGAGACACACTAACAGTTAATTACTTCATGAGAAATGTAAAATGAGCCAGCAGGATGCTCTTGCAGCTGGGAAGGCCAATGGTATCCTGGGCTCCATCAGAAGAGGAGTGGCCAGCAGGGACAGGGAGGGGATTGTCCCTCTCTACTCTGCCCCTGTGAGGCCCCATCTGGAGTCCTGTGTCCAGAGCTGAGGCCCCCAATACAAGAAAGATGTGGAACTGTTGAAGAGGGTTCAGAGGAGGCCACGAAGATGATCAGAGGGCTGGAGCACCTCCCCTATGAAGAGAAGCTGAGGGAGCTGGGCTTGATCAGCCTAGAGAATAGAAGACTGCGGAGAGACCTCACTGCAGCCTTCCAGTCCCTGAAGGGAGCAGAGAAACAGGAGGGGAATCAACTTTTTAAAATGGTAGACAATGGCAGGACAAGGGGGATGGATTGAAGCTAAAGGAGGGGAGGTTTAGATTACATATTAGGGGGGAGTTTTCTACAGAGTGAGTGGTGAGGTGCTGGAACAGGCTGCCCAGAGAGGTAGGTGGTGGATGCCTCATCCCTGGAGGTGTTCAAGGCCAGGTTGGATGGGGCCCTGGGCAACCTTGTGTAGATCCAGGCCTGGAGGTTGGTGGCCCTGCCTGTGGCAGGAGGGTTGGAACTCTGTGATCCTTGGGGTCCCTTCCAAACCAGACCATTCTATGATTCTATGATTACCAAGACAGCAAATGCGTTTACACCTGAGCAGCACATTGCTGAAGCAAGTATGCTCTTCCCAAGCATCTGTTGGGAAAAAATTCAATCCTGAGGATTTTAATGGTGATGAAAAGAAACCTACATCTCCACAAGAATTTAATTTTTAAAAAAGTCATGTAAGTCAGTAGGAACAGTGTATTAAATAGAGTGTTTTAGTGTCATTGCAATAAGACTGCAGCCATGCGTAAAGATGAAAGCGTTCTTCAAGGTGTTGATCTGCTCTGATGTTTCCTGTTAATGTGTAATAACCTTACTGACCCATGCAAGAATATACTATCCCAGAAAGGCTCTACTAGTCCTACTAATAGAAAATCTAATTAATTTTGATTAAGCATGCTATGTACTAGCATTTTGTAAGAGCAAAAATCAGTAACCCACACAAAAGGAATAAGTAAATTACAATATTCAGTTCTGGGGCCCCTCACTACAAGACAGACATCGAGGTCCTGGAGCATGTCCAGAGAAGGGCAACCAGGCTGGGGAAGGGGCTGGAGAGCAAATCCTCTGAGGAGCGGCTGAGGGAGCTGGGGGTGTTTAGCCTGGAGAAGAGGAGGCTGAGGGGAGACCTTATCACCACCTACAGCTACCTGACAGGAGGGTGCAGAGGGGTGGGCGATGGTCTCTTCAGCCAGGGGACAGGAGATAAGACAAGGGGCAATGGGCTCAAGTTGCACCAGGGCAGGGTCAGATTAGACATAAGGAAAAAGTTCTTCACCAAAATGGTTATCAGGCATTGGAACAGGCTGCCCAGGGAGGGGGTTGTGTCACCATCCCTAGGTGTGTTTAACAGATGGGTAGATGAGGTACTTAGGGATATGGTTTAGCACAGGACAGGAATGGTTGATATTATTAACTTTCTGCTTTTGCATGAAGCTTCATGGTTCACTCCTTTCTAACCAACAATGTGAATTCTGTGGGCACCAAGCTTGGCCACCTTGGCAAAAGCAGAGAAGAGGTCAAGACAAAAAGCCCTGCACCATGAACAGTGTCCTCCTCCTTCCAGAAGCCCTGGGTGGCCATACCTGCCTTGGAACATCTGACTGAGCTTCATGCGACTCTTACAATTTTTTATCTTGTGTCTAACAGACCATAGTGCCAATGCAGTATGAAACACGGATGTCTTGCGGGCTTGTCAAAGGCCACGCCTACTCCGTCACAGCTGTGGAAGAGGTATGTACAATCCCTTTCCCCCAGCTATGGGAAGCTGTGGTCTCTACCGGCCTAGAGCCATGCATTTCACCAACGCTACATAGAAGAAAAAAAGCAAACCAAATTATGAGCTAAGGAAACAAAATTTATATTTAAATAAAGGAAAGCCAAAACTTGGACAGGTTTGTCTCTGGGGAAATGGATCTGCTTGAGCAAATGTGGCCACCACCAGCCACCTCCAGGTCTTAACAGCCTTCCCACACTCATCCCAAACAGGTCAGGCTGGGTGATGGCCCACAAAAGCACCATCACTAGAGGAGCTGGTATCAGTGATTTGGCAAAATGTTTCCTTTTGAATCTAATCTCAGCCTATTCTTCGTGTGTTCTTTTTCAATTAGACAACATTTAAAGGGGAAAAAATACGTCTGGTAAGGCTGAGGAACCCCTGGGGGCAGGTGGAATGGAACGGACCTTGGAGTGACAAGTGAGTAAATGGAACTTCACCAGATTTGAAAAGAGAAATTGCAGCTTTATTTGCCCGTAAGGAGTTTGTGCATGACCCTAACATTTAATGAGGAAGTATCTGAATTGTTGTTGCTGTCATTTTGACACACGCTTGGACGCTGATCACAGTTGAGTGCTTAGTTAAGGCTAGAAAAGGGAAAGTACCTAAATAAGGGATGTTGTGGGGCTTCAATCAATGGAAATAAAGAGACCACCCAGTCAACCTTATTTTACTGTCTATCAAGTTCGGCAGTGCCCATTTTTAAAACAAGATGTGACAGTAGAAAAATCTTTTAAGTTATGGAAGAGCTGGATGAAGCAAGTACATGAGCAAATTTGGATAAAACTTCTCATTAGGTTTTCCTAAAAGGAATTTCAATAGCTGCTCCAGCAATAAGAGTCTGCAAACACTTTTGTCTTCAAGCTTAATACAATGAACACAGTTCAGCAGACTTTGGAGAGCCAAGAGGAAGACTGATGGGAAGGCAGAGAGGAGTAGGGCAGTTGCTTCTTCATTTGGGCATGGAGAGAGGAGTTGGCATTGAGAACAAATAGTTGCCAACAAAATAATTAGATGGATCTAACAATGTGACTTCTTTCCATTCTACGAACAGTAACAACTAGTAATTTTAATGAAAAATGTATTGCAAATTGTAATCTAACTTTGGTATTCTTTTGAAGGTCAGAGGAGTGGAACTTCATTAACGAAACAGAGAAAATCCGCCTACAGCACAAGATTGTGGAGGATGGGGAGTTCTGGTGAGAATGTCAGTTCAAAAACCTGTGTTCTTCTAGGAGATACATAACTATAGGAAACATTAATCACACTTCACTACGAAAATCTGCTAAAACCATGGCAGGAATCCCTATTCACCTTCATATTCCCAATAAGCCCTTCTCTCTGATCCCCTCATTCTCCAACCAGGCATTATTGAGTACCACCAGCACCGTTCTAATTTTGTTACACTTCCACAAGCTCTCCATTGCCCATCCTACATACCATCTTCTCAGCCCAGCGTCTCCCAGGTTGGAGCTATACCTGTGTTAATTGACCAACCAGCGGGCCAAATGCATTAGGAAGTCATGACACTCCCACTGCAAACTTCCCGTAGAGTGACAGTCACTCTCCTCCACCTCACCAGGATTTTTCAGACAACCAACCACCATGTAAATACATTTGGGTTCAGTTTCCCCCTAATTCCTCCAGGATCTCATTTGAAGACTTCATGAGGCACTTCACAAAACTTGAGATCTGTAACCTCACACCTGATACTCTGGAAGCCGACAAACTCCAGACCTGGACTGTGTCAGTCAACGAAGGGCGCTGGGTGAGAGGCTGTTCAGCTGGAGGGTGCCGCAATTATCCAGGTAAGAAAGGGAGATAAGGGCTCTTTGATGAGGACTGTATTAAATCCCACAGGTTAAGTCATACCACAGCCTGATCTGTGCTTGGCCATAGGAAAAGCCTTGCTTCATCAGTAGATGAGGCACATAATTTTGTAGCTGGAAATCCTCTGTCACCAGGTTTGTGACAGCACCTTGTAAGCCTAAAAGGCAGGCCTGGCAAAGATAAATCATTGTTCAAATACCTCACCATGCCTCAAGTAAAACAAGAGAGATCAATTTTGCTCCAACAGTTAGATTTCACTTGGGAAATCCACCTTTGGTAGCTTTAGGCACTTGGGAATTTTGTCAGAAGCCAATTCTTCATTTAATATCCTCCTTTGCTGTGCAGTTTCATTAGAACTATGTAAAACTCCTATCACATAAAAAAACCCATATGTATTAATGAAGTTTTAACCTCTCAGGAGTTCCAGTTCTCTTAAACTTAAAAGTTCTCTTTGATCAGGAGCATCGTTAGAAAACTGAAGCTTTACATGTTTGCTTTGGGTTGTTGATGGGATTTCACAGATACATTTTGGACCAATCCCCAGTATCGCTTGAAGCTTCTGGAGGAGGATGATGATCCTGAGGATGAAGAGGTTATCTGCAGCTTCCTTGTTGCACTGATGCAGAAAAATAGGAGGAAAGAACGCAAGCTGGGAGCCAACCTGTACACCATTGGCTTTGCCATCTATGAGGTACCAGCTCTAGACTTTGTTCTTAGCACCACGGTTGCAGCCCTGACAGTATGCCTTGACCAAGAGAGTCACTCAACCATTCAGCCTGACTACGTGGATTACAGTTTTTACTTTGCAAGGAACTTGGAGGATACCTGGAAGAGAGGAAGGAAATTCAAGGCTTTTTAACCATTCAACCCATAGTAACCTCAGGGTTCACTGCATCCATAAGTAGCACACTTCTTAAGTGTTTATGGTGACGAAATATGGTGACCAAATATGGTGACCAGACTGTAACATATTCTTTCCCATATATTCTTCAATCTCCCTTTCATCCTTGCTGAAACAAAATGTTTCTTTAAATGAATAGTGTAAAAAAAGGGGGGTGGAGGGGGCAGGGAAGGAAACAAACATCCAAGATGCATAGGTAGCAATGATTAACCTCTGTCCCTGCCATTGACTTCAATTTATTCGGTCCCTTACACAAACATATTTAGTTCTAGACCTTAGTGGATCTCACCCAGGTCCCAAGAAATCTAAACAGGAAGAAAGAAATCTCTTAGAATAATTATATAAACTTGGGGTGATTTATTTACTGGCTACATCCCCAGAAATCCATGTGAATGCCCTTCTGTATGATCTGTGAACAAGGGGATGCACCTAGCAGCTCTAATTGCTTCTTCTCTTTGTTCCTCCCAAAGGTGCCCAAAGAGGTATGAGCAGAACGGCAGCGGGCTGACGTCTGGGTGTATGCTCACAGCTAGCATTGCTGCTGGGCCTGAGTCAGCAGGAAACTGTCCAGTCAACTTTGTTTTGAGGGGCATAACAGAAGTGAAACCGCTAACCTTCCCGCTTTGAGTCTTTGTTAGTCACATTTTGAGAGTCATGTTTAATTTCTTCCCATGTGCACCCTATTTTCACCCGCACCTTTTCCTCAGCCCATCTTTTCTATTCATCTGTGACCTGGCCACAGCTTGCATGGTCAGTCAGTGGCCTGGGCTAGTTTGGTTTCATCAGCAAGCACTTGGCCATTACACCCCAGGCAAAAGCTTCCTCAACCACTTCCTGCGAATAATCCCAATTGCCTCGATCCTGCAGTCACAGGGTTTTCTGTGTAGGCTCAGGAATCTGTTTGGAATACAAATGTTCTTCTGAGCTACTGAAGAAAACGTACATAAAGTTTTTCTAAGCCTGACAGTAATTGAATCATTGGCAAGTTTGGCAACTGAGCTCACCTGAAGGCTATGTTACCTGGAAAACATGAAGATGACAGTTCGAATGCTGCCTCTGCTGACTGCTTTACTGGTGGTTGGTTATTTCTGCAGCAAACAACTTGAAGTTTGCTTAGCCCACAACTTTTTACTTAATTCTCTTAATTTTTGAACAAATTCAGTGATTAATTATCAGTTATCAATTAATGCAGTGATTAATTATTCTGTGTCTTTAGCAGACACAGAATTCATGTTTAGTCCAGGCAAGGACACGTTTTCACTAAAAGCACGTTCCCCTTGCCAAGCTGCATGTCAGAGTTTGCATACACCATCCCTCCAAGGAAAGTGCCTACACAGCACAAGTCAGCCAACACTCTGCAGATGGGCCCTGGAACAGCCCTCAGAAGCCAGGTAGACCCAGCCAGTAGCACTTTCAAGGTGACAGTCCCCACATCCGTTCCCAGCTAGCATCCCTGGCCACCTCCCTGCTTGCTAAGCTGCTGCTTTCTTTGTGTTTTCTGTCCTAACCACGTACTGCCTGCACGACAAGCCAGCCGGGGAGTGGGTGAGACTCCCTTGAAGACAAATTGACTTGTTTGTTCTGCAGATGCATGGTACCAAGCACCACTTGCAGAAGGATTTTTTCCTCTACACTGCCTCCAAAGCTAGAAGTAAGACCTATATAAATATGCGAGAAATCTCTGAGCGCTTCCGGCTGCCTCCCAGCGAGTATGTTGTCATCCCATCGACATATGAACCCCACCAGGAGGGAGAATTCATCCTGAGGGTCTTCTCAGAGAAAAGAAGCCTTTCAGAGTAAGTCACAGATGCATTTATCGGGTGTAACGGTGGCATTGAATTTGCTAATTTGTTATAGTCGTGTCCCCAGTTTGCTGCATCCTGCTTTTAATTTTATTAATCTCATTACGAACTCCAAGCTGCAAACTCATTTCCCTGAGCTTCCCTTATGGCCTGACAAGAGCCTACTTTAAATTGTCTTTGGAGAGGCTTACTGCTTGCAGGGTATACTTTGTAAAAAAACAACCCACTAGCCATTTTTAATCATGAAAATGAACCTGTTTGTGTTTTATTGCTCTATGCCTCCAGCTGATGTTTTAGCCAGATAGATCATGCAAACAGATCTAACTTCAGTCAAGTGTTGCTTCTTTTCCATCCTGCTCTTCTACTAGTGTCCAAGAGCTCAGCAAACTACAGCCAGCATTACTCCTGGAAGTGGCACTCCTGGAAGTGGCACTTGGGATGCTCAGCTCAAGCTGAGAAAAGCTATGTCTAGAGACAGCAGCTGCAATGCTTGGAAACCCGCTCACACCACTGCCTGTTTGGAAAGTTCAAGTGCCTGGTTACAAACCAGTTACAGAAACAAGCAGCATTTCAAACAGCCACTTCTTGACTCACTCGCTTTCTGTTTCCATCTAGGGAGGTCGAAAACATGATAGAGGCAGAGCGCCCATCTGTAAGTACTGCCCTGGTCCCTTATTGTGTGTTAATAGAAGAAGGGAGGGGAAGAGCATCACACCTAGGGAAGCCTACAGCAAGAAATGACTCGTGGCCACACGAATAAATAAATTCCCCCACTTTTCCCATCAAGATACTTTTGTCTACACTTGCTTTATATACATTACTTTCTAAATTGGACAGATCAAAGTCTTGTGGCAGATTTGAAGTCTGTTCCTGGTATAAAGAACCTGGGTGCTAAGCACTGCTTTTGCCCCCATCAATTCATTCATTTCCTGCGCTCTGAGATGTGTCTGCAGAATTGGTATCTCATCAAACAAAGAAAGTACTACCTTATTTGAAGTAGGCGCTTTCTGAAAAGAGATCCTAATGATATTCTGATTCAAACTAGCATTCACAACAAGTTCTAATTCTTCAAGCTTGGGGTTTTACACGTCTATGAGGGAATACACTAGAGCTAACAATGAATTAGTCTTGGAAAAAAAAGCTGGAGGAGATGCACAGGATAGAGTGCCACCAAAGCTTGCTCCAAAGCTTTCCCCTTTTGCTTGCTGTCATGATAAAGTAGCTGTCCAGATCTGATGGCATTTAGATGCCACTTCAGATGACACTAGTCTGGGGGCACAGAAATTCAATCTCTACTGCACCTACAGGCTGGGGAAAAGAAAAGAGTCAGAGCTAAAGGTACAACACAGACTTTGTTCAAGAGGACAAAGACCCAGATGAGATGGGACACTGTCTTGCTAGGATTTCTGCAATTTCTGCCCTTCAGTATGCGATTTCTTGGCGGGCGTATTTTCCCCTCAGTTTTTGAGATTTGAAAACTTTTAAGAATGGGGAAAAGGGAGAAAGGGGAAGAGAAGAAAATTACACTTTCCCATCAGCTCTGCATAATGCACATAAAATCTATGCTTCTGCTTCAAACCCACTTCTTTTTAAACTTTTGTTTCTTTTTTGTACAGAAGAAGAAAAAGGGCAAGGTAGGTACCCGTGCAACGTGCTGAGTGCCAGCATGACACAGAGCACGTGCAATGCATGCAGCAGGAGCAGCGCTCCTTGTGTTCCTTGGTGTCATTAGGGACTTCTCTGCATCTGGAAACGGGACTAGTTAATGAAGGCACCAGATAAAGCCATGTTTGTCAGCAGTAAAGATTTTGTCTTCCAGCACTAAAACCTAATGAGATAGCTAAAGCATCCTGTACCCCTCTCACTCGAGGGGGTGGCAAAAGGGTGACAAATTTTACAAGCTCGATCCTCTGGGTTGCTCAGCTGCCCGTCCTGCCCGCCTGTCCACAGGCACATCTCTTCTCCAGACACATGCCCTCACATTCGCTTCACATTGCCTAATGCTGCTGCTCCTCCTTCTTGAAGTCTCTGCTCACCTGAGCCCAGGATTATTCTTTTCGGTTCCACAGAACACATTTAGGACCCAGAAAATGTAGCCAGGCACTTTCACCTCACCACAGGCTGACCACAACTAATACTCTGGGGCAACACATCTGCATCTCGTAGCAATTTCCCTATTTTAAATGCACTAATCCAGAAGAATTGCCTGTGGCCACCTACAGCTGAATGTCTCAGGAACACAGAGAAAACAATCCATAAGCTTCATGTAACCAACAAGCTCCCAGACAAATACTTTCTGCATCAGGTTGTGTGCTTTCAGCACTACCGTCCTTCAGAGGGGGGCAAGTTCATCCATTTAGCTGAGAATCAGGAACCTGGGAGGCTTATTTTGCATTTTAAAACCAACGTGGTTCCAGTCTTTCCAAAAGGGAACGCTCAAAGCCAGAGATATTTTGCCAAATCACAGTATTGTTTGCAAAAAGGCTTTTGTAGCTTTTTTAACATGAGGGGAGCAATAACTTAAAAAAATTTTTTTTTTTTTTCATTCCCAGCTTTGGCTTCTCCAGGCACATTCTCAGAGCAGGAGCTGTTGCTGCATGTGCTTTAACACAGCATGGGTGTTCTAAATGCTTTTCCTTCCACTACTTTTTGTGTAATTTCCACTTCTCTTTCGCTCTTTTCTTTCTTATTCTAGCCTATCATCTTTGTTTCTGACAGAGCAAACAGTAATAAGGAGCTGACAGCAGATGAAGATGCTGGCAAAGATGGTGAAAAAACCCACGTAGATGAGAAAAAGGTTTCTGCAGCAAGTGGCAAACGGGGGAAATAGTAACCTGAGCAACTCCTGAGTAACCCCAGGAGCTCTTGCACCCCTCCTCTTTTCTTTTGCTAATTGGGAGAAGGAAAACGGGGTAGTAAATTTGGAGTTTCTGCCTGGAGGTGGGTGAGGGACATGAGATGCAACAGCTGGATTCAGTACGCAGGCTTGTGATGGCTGGCTCCTTTCAGGGAGTGCACTGCTCTGCTGCATGACTGCCAGAGCATACAGCAAGCAAAGTCAGAACCCCTCTTCACATTGCTCCACATTTAGACAGAAACAGGCAAAAGAATTCTCTTGGCTTTCTTACACAAATCCTCTAATATATTATTGTGGGGGGAAGAATAAAATATAGTTTCCTTTTTCAGTATAAGCCTCAGAGTTCAGGTTTGCTCTTTGCATGTGTCCAAGAAAGCTTCACTTCCAACCTTTCCTTCTGTCTTATGCTATTTGTGTCCAGCAATGGGCCCCCACATTACAAATAGCTCTCAAGCCTGGGTCCCCATGGTCAATTCATTGGCTAGAGGACGGCTATGGAACAGATACACCTCTTCAGCTCCAAGTTTCTCCTTTGCAATGTTTTGAAAGAAAAAAAATTTAGAACGTAAACACCTGTCTGTGAAAGTAATTGTTTAGGCTCCTGCCAAGAGAAAAGAAAGCGATGGGATGAAGTTAAATTCTCAGCAGTTTTGCCAAGGAACACATACCACCACAGAAAGGAGAAAGGAACAGGAGGATGGTCCAACTCATTCCTCCGAAGAGCTCCAGATTCACTAAGAGGCTCCTTCACACAAGGGCGAGTGACCCCCCCAGGCAGGCCTCTTCCCTTCCAGGCAAAGGCTGTATCCCTGCTTTTCTCTTTCCAGCGTCCTTCAGCGAAAGCTCGTGAGGGGAGTGAAGAGGAAAACCAGTTCAGGAGTATTTTCCGGCAGATTGCGGGGGATGTGAGTACGCAAATGGTACCTGAGTGTGTCAGCAAAGCAGCTCAGCCACAGCAGCACCAGAACCAGCTTCTTCACAGATTGAAAACCCCGAATTTTAACATTTTCTTCCATCAAATTGCCTTTGAGATCTGAATCTCAGGAAAATCAAATCAAAATCCAATTAAGCATACTCCTGTCCTCATAGGTACAAGATGCTAATTTGCATAGCATGGATCAGCAAGTTAGAAATACAATGCCCTCTGGGATGTTTAACAAGGGCAGTAGAAAGTCAAACCAAACCAAAGAACTGCATACATCACGAGGCTGCAAATGGGTCACTGGGACTTTTGGCTTGTAAGGTAGCTTGAAATCACTGGTCATTGTTCTGGTTGTAGTTTAATAAGCACAATATAGTATCTTTAGACGTCCCTTGTACTGCAGCCTCAAGAAAGATTTGGACTAACTTTCATAGGAACCATGATGCTCTCTAGTTTGGAGCATGTATATGACACAGTGAGAAGTGGCCAAAGACTTCATACTTTTGGCACATCCACCCATAAAATGTTCTGTGTAATAACGCTGCAGTTAATTATATTCTCATCACATTTTCCACCAGGACATGGAGATCAATGCTGAAGAACTCAGGAATGTCCTCAACAACGTTGTAAAAAAACGTGAGTTTGAGCATGTATTTCAGTAACCCTGGACAAAGAAACCGGCGATATAACATAACCCTTCACCCTATTTATACTTTCCCTTGCACTGTTTATAGTTTCCAACTCAAAAATTCCTAGTTAAATTTCCACAGACTTTGCATCCAAGACTTTAGTGACTGGAACTCTTCCTAGAGATGCTCTGTACAAGTAAGCAAGCACTGGTAATGCAGAAATGAGCAAACACTCGTTGGAAGCACCGCACAGGGTAATGCAGCAGTTCTGGCTGTCTGCAAATACCTGTTTAAAAAATTCTAATGGAGATCCAGAACTTTCTCCCCATTTAGTAAACTTTAGCCTACAGACCCTGGGCTTGCTTAGGGTTAGGGTTAAGAGGGAGTTGGTTTTAGAGGTTGTATCTCTTAACTCAAAAGCAGTCATGTTACCTAGAGAGTTTTCAGATATCTCATTTCTTACATTGATAAAGGGAGTAGGTCTGGCTTCAACTTTTAGTAGAGTTACACCTAAGAGGAAGAAGCGTTTGCTGACTGACACAATCTGCTTTCACCTGGGATCATATATTTCAGATAAGGACCTAAAGACAGAAGGATTTGAACTGGAATCCTGCCGCAGCATGATCGCTTTAATGGATGTATCCTTTCCTGGTGGAAGAGGAGCGCTTGATACTACACTAGCTGTATTTCCCACCACTACACACATCCGACTTAGTAAGCCAGGGAAGAAAGGCAGTATGGTATAGTCTGGAGTCAAACAACACAACATTCCTGGTTTGGCACATCATAACTCTGGTCATCTCAATGTTAGTGTAGTAGGCTGACGACAATATCCCAAACCAGAAAGCTACAGAAGGGGTCAGTCAGTATGCCCTTCCCTAGGTACCAGCAACAGGCCAGCTCAGGTACTAAAGGATGAGGGTTTTTTTTAAACAAACTCAACATAACTCTAGTTCTTGCCAACAAACTTACTATATTTCTTTCTTATTTTTAAAGTTTATAATGTATTATACACGGCACCGAGTGCTTCGCGCGCAAGGTGTACAGAAACTGTCTCAGAGCAAGTAAAAAAGAACCACACTACGAGATGGTATCTGGGGTTACCTCTGATAAAACATCTCTCAGCTTTCTTATTTGACATAACATGCAATTTGAGAGCACGTAAGCACATCCAAACATGACCAGAACAAAATAGTAACTACAACCCACAGCTGGAGCGGTTGAAGCATAAACGTTTTTTAAATGGCTTTAGTCAACGCTTTGCTTAGCTGTCAATTGATTTTAAGCCAAGCAGAAAAAGCTTCGCTCAGTTGTCTTAAAAACACTAGGTAAACATCACATTTGGAGGTATTTGGAAAGAGCCCTCTGAAATATCCTGCTGGGGTATTTTTTAACAGCTTCAGGAGCAAGCCTCTCCTCTACCACACACTTGTTTCCTCACACACAGTAGCACTTCACACCCTGGAAACAAAATACCCAGCACAATAACTGAAGCATTCACAAATACTTCACTGTGCAGCTCAGCCAGCTTAATGCCAAGGAGATCCAGAATTCAGCTTCACATCCACTCCTTCACCAGCAGCTGCAAACTTAATTAATTTTCTCCTAAGAAATAGCACAACTTTTTTACCTGAATGTTTGCATCACAGACAGACGGCTCAGGGAAGATAAACTTTGATGAGTTTCGACATCTCTGGGACAAGATTAAAAGCTGGCAGGTATTCCTGGCATCCACAGTGCTGCTGTTCTTCACAGTTTCTGCAACATAAAATCTCATGGAAGAAAACCAGACCTCTCTATGCACACTACAACAAAAAGAAAAGCTATAAAAATTACAGATTAGCTTCAAAAAAGGAAAGCAATGGCTGTCCTCCTGCTCCCGGCCTAAGCAAATAAATAACCTGAATTGCTGAAGCTCCAGCATTTCTCTAAGAACATCCCCCATGGGAATAGCATGGAGGCATACAGATTGGTGGAGAAGGGTGAAGGGAACTGGAATCAGGCCTTGCAAACCGCTTAATTAGGACCAAGAAAGAGAATTAACAGCATAAACTCAAGTCAAACAAGGAGAGTTTCTATTGGAGAGTGCTTCTCACAGCACGGACCTAAATTACGTTACATTGTGACAGGAAAGTGCTAACAACCCAGACTGTCTGGAAAAAGGCAAATGACAGAGCCACCGGGCACCTGAGACACATGTCCCTTACCCACTCAGGGTGCAGTCAACAGAAGCACAAGTTGTTGTTTCTGTTGTGTATTTATGATTTATTTATTTCTTCTTCTTCCAGAAAATTTTCAAGCGTTATGACACAGATCACTCAGGAACCATTAACAGCTACGAGATGCGCAACGCAGTCAATGATGCAGGTACCTCCCCTAGCATTCAATGAAACAGCCAAAGAAACCTTATTTTGATTGCTCTATCTCAGGGTAGAATCGGGAGCACTGCACAGCCTTTTAAAAAGAGGCTCTGCAGAAATTCAAAAACCCCTTCTTCCCCAAAGGACCTCCTCAAATATCCACATGGCAAGTATGTCTTGCCAACAGAACAGATCTTTTAGCTCTTTAAACTTTCCAGTGAATTATGCTGTCTTAAGGATATCCCATTTGGGGTCCTGCTATTTTGGGGGACCAGCCAGCCCTGATACCATTTGATTTCATTTAAGCTGTGGATTGTTTGTTTGTGTAAAGTAACATCAGCAGGAAACCTTCAACCCAAGTCTACAGGTACTGAAACCAAAGCAGAGCAGGTAATTGCCCAAGTTTACATCAGAGACACCTGGACGGACCTTTCTTGAGTCCTGTTCATGTTTGTTAGTGGTATTAAGCCACCTCAGGCTCAGTCTCCTCAGCTACCTGTGTAGTACAGAGAAAGTATTCTGCAAAAGGTGCAGTTAATGAAGTTTGTCCTGCAAAAAGAGGCTTTTGATTTTTCTTGCTGCTTGTCTCAAGCACATTGGCTTGCTGCTTTCCCTGGACAGCAGGCCTCCCCCAGCCGTTTGTTTCTCTAAGGGAGGAAGAAAATCTGTAGCATCGCTATAAACCTAAATGTAGTGATTTCGGTGACACTATATCTTCAGTAGCATTTTAGCACATCATTTACCTGTTCTTCAAGGAACAGAAACAGCTGGCTACCTTGTACTTTACAAAACATCAGTGATCTGATCCTTTGCCAAGGACAAAACTACAGCTGTATATGGACTCCTGCTGCAGTAGAAAGAGAGGTCATTTTTATTTTCCAAGTTTCCATTCTCACCAGGAAAGTTGTCAATGTAAAACAGAATAAATAAAATAAATTATTTCCTCCCCTGATTTCAGAACTAAGAACACATTTTGCAATGAAAATCTCTCAACCTTGCAGCAGACAGGCTGCACATCACCCTGCGCTTACCCAACAACCGGCAGCACCTGTAACAGGACAGGCCCTTTAGGAAGTGCAGCTGCATGCTGCAGCAACTAGTGCCGCAGTTGGGTAATGCCACACCACGGAGCTACTGCCTTATCTATTTTTTGACCATTGTGCAATTGTGTTTTCATAGCAACTTCCTCCTGTAGTTCTGTTGCCTGGTTATTACTTTGCTCTTATGAGGCTCAGCTATGCCGCAGACTCCTTGGTGTAGGCCTCTCTTCCTCGTACTTACAGCATGAGGTAACGGGTTCTATTTGCCCTCCTGAATCATCATTTAAAAATGTTAACTCCTGTTTTAAGAAAGCAGCTGGATGCAGGGAAGCCCCTTACAGCTTTACTTCATTTTATTTAGCAGCTGCAGAAGTGCCCTCCAGCCTGAGCCTCGGCTGGGCCCAGGAAGCACCTATGGCCAAGCCTGTCCTGAAGGCCTGACCAGCACCAGAGCTTCCCTCTGGCCTCAGCCAAGTTGTGTCTCATTTCTGGTCTTCCGCAGGGTTTCGGCTGAACAACCAGCTCTACGACATCATCACCATGCGTTATGCCGACAAGAACATGAACATTGACTTTGACAGCTTCATCTGCTGCTTTGTGCGCCTGGACGCCATGTTCAGTGAGTAGCTGGCCTGGTTTGACTGCGCTACCTGCCCTCCAAAACGCACTTGCACTCAAAGCACTGCTGCCTACATAGAGTTTTAATAATTTATATGCTGTGGGAATCTGAAAACATGACAGCCATCCCATAGAAACACAAAAGAAAATTAGCCATTGCACTTCTCTTTGTGTTAGCTAAGGAAAAACAGCAGAACACTTGGTGACCATGTATGTACCTGCAGAAGTTTGCACAACACAGCAAGAGCACAATTTGATTTGCTGCCTGGGATCATCTTTACACACATAGTAATATAATCTTCATATACTTGTGTTTTGTTGCTTTAGGGGCATTCCACGCCTTTGATAAAGATGGAGACGGCATCATTAAGCTCAATGTCCTGGAGGTAAACTGGCTTATGTCATATTTCTAACCCAAAGTCACAATACTAAGGTTTATTTGTATCATTCATTGCACGTGTTCTGAAAGGAGCCTGTGAGAGCTGGTCTGAAATCACCAGCCGAGTGGCAAGAGCCCACAAAGCTTCTTAAAAATGTTGCTGCCTATTTTACACAGAAAACATCAGCACCATGATCTATCTGCCAGCAACAGCCACTCTAGTGGAACACTCCAGTTAGCGCTGAAGGGCACAGCTCTGGACTCTCCATATCAACTTTAAAATGCTTCAAATAAAAACATTTGAGGGTTTTTTAAATGAGGCAATTTAAATCAAATGTACTCCAGTTTAAAGTTCTTCAAAAATCTTATTGAAGACTCAGGCAGTTTCAAAGTAAAGTATGTCTTCTGCTAAGGAGACCACAAAAAATCCCATCACTTTTTGCAAGGGAAGGAGGAATAGGAGCAAGGAACTTCTAAGACAGTTCTCTGCTGCCAGTATGTTTTGTACTAAGTGTCACCAATGTCTGAATACAATTTTTTTGGAGGATGCCCCCAAAAATCTTTCATCCATTAATTCTAACTCTTCTTTCAGTGGCTGCAGCTCACGATGTATGCATAACACCAGAGCCAGTGCCTGCCTTCATCAAGGAAAACACTCAAGACTTGTGTGTTGCATAAATAGCTCCATTCATCCCCACGTGCAAAGAGGAGCACTTCACTGCGTGCTTCGCTCACTGAGATAAACAGCACATAGGAAGAAACCCTTGGAGAAAGAGGCAACCATACTACAGCAGGCAAACCAGTGCACACATCGTGTGACTACTTGTGTAACTTCCTGACACTTTCCTTCGGGCAACAGGGTTTAATTTATTGATAACTGAGTTAAGCTTTTTCTGCACGGTAATGACATGGAGCATGCCTCGTCGTTCTGCTTATGCTGAGGACTGGAAAATTCTGCCTCACATCAGGCAAAACCAGGACTGCATGTGAACTGTGAAATAGTCAGGGGTGTTTACTACCACCTTGTAACCAGTCATTAGCTCTTTGTCCTGCTTTTGATACTTCCATTTCAGCCTTTTCATAGCGGTGACCGACTATTTCACATGAGTTTGTACTAGTTTACATTAATACTATGCATCCCAATCATTTGCCTTGTTCTAGATGTGAATGGTGCTCTGCTACGCTAGAAACGTGGAGGTGAAGTACAACAGACTGCAAGTGAGGTGCAACTGGGTCTTGCATCAGAACTGAGCAATGTGCCCTCATTTTTATTAGCCCCCTGCTATCTTCGTGTGTAAAGACAATTAGTTTAACCAAACCAAAAATAAAATCCACTAGATTTTAGGGTTGGTTTCTTGGATTTATTTCAAAAGAACTTCTGTAAAGCCAAACTGTAAGAACAAATCATAGTGTCCACCCAATGTTATTCTGGTAAGTAGCACATTTAACTGAAACGTAACTAAGAAACAGAAGACCTTTCGACTATCAAGTTCTAAATGTTGTCTTGTGCTGTAACTTACTGTGTAAGAATAAGAAAATCCTATAATTTATCAAAAGAAGGGTTACTCTCCTCTAAATTCAAGTTCTGTTTTAACCCAATTGGCATTTTTAACATGACTTAAGAACACCAGAAGCCCTGGGTTCCAGCCATGAGGTAGCCCTACTAAGTGATATTTTCCATAGAAAAATTATGGCAGGGATGCTCTTAGCTGCGATGCGCAGAGAAAGCCATAATCTATCGGTCAAAAGAGCCAACTCAGGATTTTGGATTGTGCTGGACCTTCAAAATGGCCTGTCTGGTTTTATCCATCCCTCTCAAAAAAGGGGAAAAAAACCCCAGAACAAAAAGTCAAGTTTCACCAAACCTTGTGAAAGTATCCATCTATTCAAAACAAAGAAGAATCAGACTGACAAACCGTAACAATATAAAGAACTTTTATTTATTTTTCTTTTTTTCTTCTTTCGCTGTGTCAAGTCTCGCTATTACACTCACAGCTTTGTATCCAAGTGAAAGAAGAAACCTGACGTCAAACTGTGCATGTTTCTACACAAATTATCAGACAGTCAAACTGAATTATTCCACTTCCATTCTTCATAAAGACTGTTAAACACTTACAGCAAAATGAAAATGAGAAGCTGGCAGGCGCGTATAACAGCATATATACCCACACAGTTTGCTCTTTCACAATGAAATGTTTTATAAACAGTAACTGAAACAGTTTCCTTATCCTTTCTCACATATTCCACAACTTGGGAAAGTTTAGACCGTTTGAATGACAGTACCTTAACAAGCCTGAAAACCAGGATTCATATGTACCTGTGTTTTAATTAATAAGAAGGGGAAAATGTTTTTTCAACCCATTTTTGTTTCTGGGAACCTACAGTTTATGGTGAGTTTTGAGTTATTATTTACCTCGGTCTGGGATTATTGCAGCACGGTTTGAGAGTGTGCAGTGGGAACCGCGCTTACCTCAAACCCTGCACAGTCTGCTCATGCAGTGACAGCAGGTTTCAAGTCTGCACTCCACAAGTAAGTGACACACGGCAAGCAGAAGCTGGGAAAATTAATGCAGGTTTCTCTCCGGACCCTTCCACACACAGAAGCAGCAGCATGAGGCCATGACGCAGTATTTTGCACTGCCAGCTAATATATTTTTCCCTGTCATTTGAAGGAAAAAGGAGCAATGAATATAGGCTAATCGTAGCACTGTCTTATCATTCAATAGATGAAGGGAAAGCGAAGCTTTGCAGCACATGTGAACTTTATGTGATAGTTTTATGCTATTCACCCCCTCCTTTTAGAGCTCGGGCAGAGCTTGGGACGCCTACAGCGCAACAAGATCTCATGCTTTTGAAAGGAATGATGTAAGGGGTTTCAGTAGTGCCTGGCGCATTCTTTATATCATCAAAGACCATAATGCCTCTGAGCACTTTCTGTCCATTGAGGAATCCCAGCTCAGTAAGCCCAGTGAGAGTCGTGCTAAAAGGAAAACATTGGCTTGACCCCCAAAGGCCCTACTGCATTTCCTTAGTCATACAGCAAGTCCAGAGCCTGTTATTTAACATATGAATAATAAAATAAACGCAGCTAACCATAAAATAAACCCTCACTCTACTCACTCTTCCACACACAACTTTTTACCTGCCTAAAAAACAACCCAAAAAGTAGTCCCAAAACAGGTTTCGGATGTACTGTGCTGCTTCTCATGCAAATATCACTCCGTTCAGTTTCACATGTAGCCTGCCTTCCTAAAGTTAGTGACACTCTGACTGAGCTGTATCAGGAGTCAAAACCTCAAGCTGCAAGACCAGAGAGGATCTCATTAATTGGCTAGTGAGCCAACACAGGAGTTGACCACCCCTCTTCAGCAACTGCCTCCAGAAGTGAGTGGCCTTCAGCAAAAGCTGGCCTGAATTCCAGCTGAACAAACAGAAAACCTCCCCACAGGACTCTAGAGAAGCTTGGGGACATCCACAGCTGCACAACTTCATAGCAAATCCTTTGAAGATATTCCCAGAGCAAAGCAGCACAGCATTTTCCTTGGAACACCTGAGCAGTTTTTAAAATTGGTTCTAATTTATGAAGCAAAATTTTAAAAACTCTCATGCAGCTCTGCTCTTTTCCTGCCTTTTATCCATTTTAATATTTTTACAATATACCTGAAACAGAGCAAAAGCTATCACTGATAAAGCTGTATCTAAGAAGTCCATATCTTTCAGGAGGATTGTTTTCAAGCACAGATGAGGAAATGTCACGGACTATAGGAAAAGGAAGTCTGCTTCCACTAACTTGAAAAGATAAACCCAGAAGGCAATCAGGAATGCAAATACAATGTAATAACGGTGTTTACTGCAACACCTAGCCAGAAAGATCTCCAAACGTTCCTGAAGACAACTGAAATAATGTGAAGAATTCTTAAGGAAGAAGTAACAAAATCTACTCTCAAACCCCATTTTTCAGAATGCTACAATCACTCCACATGCCTTGCCCTCAGAACACATATCTCCACAGCTTCACTTCAAGCACAGTCCCTGAAGGACAGCTTGACATATTCACATTGTTTATGCCACGCTCTTACATGCTCCCTCATTATGGTGCAAAAAAATAAAGAACCCCACAACCAAACTCAGGAAAGCTCTTGAACACCAGTAATTTTGGAAATGGTTTAAGTATTAAGCAGTCTTCTGCTTTTAGGTCATGAAAAAAAACAAGTAGCGTTGGAGACTCTAGAGCAATACAGCCTGCACTGGAAAACATTTACACTGCTCAGAGATTTCCCTGAACTTGATTGTCTCTTGATTTGCTCCATCAGACCGGAGAAAGGAAAGGAGAAAGGAAAGGAGAAAGGAAAGGAGAAAGGAAAGGAGAAAGGAAAGGAGAAAGGAAAGGAGAAAGGAAAGGAGAAAGGAAAGGAGAAAGGAAAGGAGAAAGGAAAGGAGAAAGGAAAGGAGAAAGGAAAGGAGAAAGGAAAGGAGAAAGGAAAGGAGAAAGGAAAGGAGAAAGGAAAGGAGAAAGGAAAGGAGAAAGGAAAGGAGAAAGGAAAGGAGAAAGGAAAGGAGAAAGGAAAGGAGAAAGGAAAGGAGAAAGGAAAGGAGAAAGGAAAGGAAAGAAAAGAAAGAAAAAACCCCACCCCAAAACCAAACCAAACCAAACAAACCCACAACTCATCAAACAGCCAAAACTGCAAACACACACCACACCTCCACCCCCTGCCAAAAGCTCAAAAAACCAAAACCCCCCTCAAAACAGCCTGAGGACTCAGCCACATACTGGGGGGGTTGGGAGGGGTGGGTCCTGTCCACAAATAGCTTAATTAAAAAATAAATCAAAAAATTCACCACAAAAGTACTGGAACCGCAGAGATTCCCATGTCTCTGTACTAGGATGCAACTGCATCTGATTCCAGTTTTACTCCTGTCTCGCAACAAATGATTAATGTCAAGCAATTACGCAGCAGTTATTCTTGTCTGCTAAGACAATACAAAACCAACGTTCTTCAGAGACCGCCCTGAAGGTTCCTTGATTTGATGGCAGACTGGAACATCCATGGGCTTCCCTCAATCACTTTTTTCTTGGCCTGAAAGAATGAGGCTATAAAACTTATTTGGTCTATGGTTGGCATACCAAGACTCAAAGTAGTGGTGAAAGAAATGCCCAGCAAAAATAGTACTTTTGAATTAATTTGGACAGCACTGAATCCATTTATAAGCAGCTCAGTTTGGACATTGGGCTGTCTACCTTCTGTCAGAGTTGAAGGAAAGCTCAGCTTTTCTTATCCTGAGCAGCAAGTTAGGCAAAAGTGAACACCAAGCTCCTTGCTAGATTAGTCTCGTTAATTAAGAGAGCTCTTCGCTAACTTGTTAATTCAAATTCAAGTAATACACATCACCAACTTAGTGGGTAAAGTTTTTTTTCCACCCCAAGAGACACCAGCAGAGGAACCCTGACAAGCAGAAATAGGCTTCGCCTCTGGACTGGCTTCTCTGTGGCACGTTCTATACGTTAGTACAAACAAGACTGTTCCATGCAGTATGCATTTTGTATCCTCAGCTTCTGCTTGAGAACCACAGACTTTAAAAACCTTTAAAATCTTGCTCCATTCTTTCTGGCTGAGTTTTTGAGAACCTGATACAGCTCAAGCCAATTAAGCCAGTTCCCAACAGAAACAAGACACTACCTAAGTGGATGCACTCAAGCAATGCCTCTGCATTTCCCTTAGGTTGCTATGTCATGAAGATACGGGACTACAAAGCTCAGTCACTACGATTCCAAACAAAATCAGGAATACAACTATGGTGTTGTATCAAGATAGCACTGGTTATGCTGGTATTTGACTAAAACAAAAGCCAACCCACTTCTTTCCTGTACAGAAAGACTCATTTAAAAGGACTGCAAACACAAAGGACATGAGCAGAGCCATGGTTCTGGCTGTTTTGGTGCTGCTGGCATAGCTTTCAAGAAGTAACTGCTTTCCTCCAAATAAACAAAACACCCCAGGAGGTATAATATTAGGGCAGTCTGACACTGTACATACTGTGCCAGCTATAACCATTTTTCCACATGGAATAAAAAATAAGTTACAATTAACATTAAAAACCCAAAATAATTTATTCCAGTTCTCCATAAAATATGTTTTCTTTTTATGACAAAAGTAAAAACGTACACTGGATATTCAGGTTACACTGTTAAGTCTGTGATATCCTGGTCTGCAGAATTTTATTAAAATCTGCTTAAAAAAAATCAGATACAACATAAAAACAGAGAAGTCAGACACTTAACAAGCTTCAAACTGAGTCTGCAAATGCCAGCACCTATTGTAAAGTAAGTTCTCAACACTCCTGGACTTGTGAAAGACTCTCAGACTATGCATATTAAAAAAAAACCAAACAAACTCACAGAAAAAAACCAACTCAAACAAACAACAAAAACCCAAGGCAGACAAGAGAAGGGAATATTCTTGTATGTCAATGAATTAAAAACTTGTGAGTTTTTTCCATTTGGGCCAAGTGTTAATTGACCAACCTAATTTCCACAGAGTGCAACACAACCTGCAGTCTCTGTAGTTTCAGCCTCACTCCATTTTTTGCATTCCAAGTGGGAAGAGAAACAGGAAAGACTGGAGTAAGAAGCTGATGTTATTTGGAATAATTCTGACATAAAAAAATTACTTCCCAATGTGGGAGGTGAAAAACTTCATGAGTCAATCCTGCTGTCATCCTCAGCATGTTTTTCAATATGTCCTACAGCATCCTAGGAAAGAACCAGAGAAGTCAGTTAACAACAACAATAATAATAAAACACCACTAAAGACCCAAAAAAACTTTGCAAAAGATTCTTGAGCCCTCAATGAAACTAACATAGTGGATAATATACTTAAAGCTTCTAAAAAGTAAATTTAAAAGATCATGCCAATCTGATAAATTACAGATGTAAAGTATCTTACATTCCACATGATTCAAAGCAAATAAAACCAGTCTCCTCTCTGATGACAACAGCGTATCAAATAAAAACATCATATCCCAAAAGCCAGCTCTTGAAGACAAATTAAGGATTCTACTTCTGTTTCTTAGTCCTCAAAGAAACTTCCTTCCATTACTTGTTTTAAAAAGCATTCAACAGGAAGGTAGTTTGTGCTATTACAAGTAAAAAAACCAAAAATAAAGTGGATTTTACTAGCCAATCTATAGGTAACAACCCTCTTTCACCACCCCCAACCCTTTCCACGTCACTTAATCCAACTGGCATCCAACTCTTATGCCTTCTTCATTTTTTCCCCCCATATCTGCTAAGATTTACTTAGAAATTTATGGGTTGTACTTGAAAGTTTGCTAGCAAAACCAACCCCATGTGAAAAGTAAACAGCACTGGCATCCACAGTAATGAAGGGGGTAGTGATGGATAAAATTTAAGAGGATAGATAAAAATATCTTTCAAGATTGATGGTTGTTCATCTTAAAAATATTTATGTTGTTTTATACATATATCACAGAATCACAAGGTTGGAAAAGACCTTTAAGATCATCGAGTCCAACCATTCCTGTCCTATGCTAAACCATATCCCTGAGCACCTCATCTACCCGTCTGTTAAACACATCCAGGGTTGGTGACTCAACCCCCTCCCTGGGCAGCCTGTTCCAGGCCCTGACAACTCTTTCAGTGAACAACTTTCTCCTAACATCTAATCTGACCCTGCCCGGGGGCAGCTTTGTGCCATTTCCCCTTGTCCTATCTCCTGTCACCTGGCTGAAGAGACCATTGCCCACCTCTCTACACCCTCCTGTCAGGTAATTGTAGGTGGTGATAAGGTCTCTCTTCAGCCTCCTCTTCTCCAGGCTGAACACCCCCAGCTCCCTCAGCCGCTCTTCAGAGGATTTGCCCTCCAGCCCCTTCCTCAGCCTGGTTGCCCTTCTCTGGACTCGCTCCAGGACCTCCATGTCCTTCTTATGGTGAGGAGCCCAGAACTGGACACAGTACTCGAGATGCAGCCTCACCAATGCCGAGTACAGGGGCACAATCACCCCCTAGACCTACTGGCCACACTGTTTTTGATACAAGCCAAGATGCCATTGGCTTTCCTGGCTGCCTGGGCACACTGCTGACTCATATTCAGCATGCAGTCCACCAACACCCTCAGGTCCTTCTCTGCCTGACTGCTCTTCAACCAGTCTCCCCCAAGCCTGTAGCACTGCATATATAGTACAGTTACCAAGATTTCTTCTCATATATCAAGAATTTTACTGTGTCCATGTACAATTTTAGGATCAAACGGGCTTAAATTGACAGTATCTCAAGTTATTGCGCTTAGCTGCACTCTTCATCTGTCACACCCTATGAGTAACTGTACAGAGCACAGTGCGCCAAGGCTGGAAGAACTGAAGCCTTTTCAGAGAACCAGGATCACGTCCCACAGTTACAGTGATACCAAATACTTTATACTACTAAATACAACGATGTCAGTTCAACCACACACCTGCTTGGAACCCTTCCGGGAAGTAAAGAAAGCATCACAGTTCTTCCAACGACATTTTAGGGTCTGAAAATTTGGGTTGGTATGGTCAGTTAGCAAGTGTTGTTTCAGATGGTCCACGACTCCAAAGATCAGTGAACATCCATGCCACTGGGAGCAGAAACATGCCAGAATAAGCCAGGGAAAAAGGAATTCCACCCCTTGTAACTTTTTAACCTTCTTATTCTGTTCCCATTCCCAATGGTCTTGATTGCTTCAATTACAGCTTTACAACAATTCTTCCTGCCTCTAGCCAAGCCTAGAACATCAGCCAGAATGGCACAAGGAAGAGATGAAGCCTTTACAAAATTTAAGTTTACCTGAGAAAGAATTATTGGGAATTTAAATTAACTTATTTAGGAGAGTAAATTAGGTTTATAGGTCACTCACCTGAAGCTTTTGTTTTTAAACAGTTGTGTATCACTACCAAAAAATGGCCAGAAAGAAGAATAATTTAAGTGCCACTATCAACTTTCCCCAAAGCACACACATATACTAAAGACCATGCAAAGTGGAACTAGTGGTACATGATACATTTAAAATGTATCTGCACATTTACAAACAACACTGAATTGTAATAAATTAAAAGTCAAGCTATCCGCCCACAAAAGTTAGTCTAGAAACTACAACACAAGGCTAAAAACATTGTTCTCATTACCCAGCAACGATAATTCTGCATAAGATTAAGCCTCACAGCTCTGACACTGCCATCATAGCATCCAGTGTAGATCTGTAAAAGAAACATCTGTAGATAAGCAAGCTCGGAATAACAGAAAATAATACTTAAATGAACTATGAAGGAGGCTTCAGTGTTGAGTAGTAAGTGAATACCAATAAAATATCAACAAACAAGGCTTTTAAATTAAAAAAGGGTCTAACCTAATTATTTTAAGATTTGCATTCACAGTTTACAAACACCTGCTAACGACTAAGAATTGTTTCGTAACTTCTATGATTGATGTGTGTAAAAGTTAGAAAACATTAAAACATAATATTACTATCCACTGAAGTGAAAAAAAACAGAGCAGGTTTAAATGTAAAGTTGAGTATATTTCCAGGACTTAACCAGTTGCATGTATATAAAAAAAGGATGGAGAGGAAAGGCAAGGAAGAACATCTAGGTTTCAGAAAGGGAACACTGGTGCAGATCCTGAAGAGGCAGGCAAAACGACATCTTAAAACCCACTTCCATTAGGCAAATGCTCTACATAAAATTGCCCTTGGGAAAGAAAAGGATGTCAGACACTTTCCCCACTCCATTAAGAACACTCCTTGTTAAAAGAAGTCCTCATATAATACAGAAAACCCTGCGAGCTGAAGATTTAATTTGTTATTTTTGTTCAATTCTTTTTGTCTCTTGGAAATTCATCACTGGGCTATAAAAGCCAAGCTGCTGCGTGTCAGAGACTATGCCTCTGAGACTACTACAGAAAATCACCATCTTTCACTCATCAGTACGCTTCTCATCTGATCGCTTATTTCAGAATGCCCAAACCAGACTATTGCTGAGGGACAGTTTAAGCCTCAGCCTGTAAACACAAAGCCTGGGTGCACTTTGCACTCCATCTCACTCATGTGAGAAGCGAAGCTTGGGCAGCATGTATACGAGTTAGCAAAAAGACAATCAGTTCAGTTCAGCTTGATTCATCTGTTATTACAGAATCATAGAATGGTCTGGGTTGGAAGGGACCCCAAGGATCACAGAGTTCAAACCCCCTGCCACAGGCAGGGCCACCAACCTCCAGGCCTGGATCTACACTAGGTTGCCCAGGGCCCCATCCAACCTGGCCTTGAACAGCTCCAGGGACGGGGCATCCACCACCTCTCTGGGCAGCCTGTTCCAGCACCTCACCACTCTCTCTGAAAAAAACTCCCCTCTTGTATCTAATCTAAAGCTTCCTTTCTTTAGCTTCAATCCATTCCCCCTTGTCCTGCCATTATCTACCATTTTAAAAAGTTAATTCCCTTCCTGTTTCTCTGCTCCCTTCAGGGACTGAAAGGTTGCAATGAGGTCCCCCCACAGCCTTCTCTTCTCCAGGCTGAACAAGCCCAGCTCCCTCAGCCTCTCTTCACAAGGGAGGTGCTCCAGCCCTCTGATCATCTTCGTGGCCTCCTCTGAACCCTCTCCAACAGTTCTGCATCTTTCTTGTATTGGGGCCCCAGATCTGGACACAGGACTCCAGATGGGGCCTCACGAGGGCAGAGCAGAGAGGGACAATCACCTCCCTGTCCCTGCTGCCACCCCTCTTCTGATGGAGCCCAGGATACCATTGGCCTTCTGAGCTGCAAGAGCACACTGCTGGCTCATGTTAAGTTTCTCATCCACCAGAACCCCCAGGTCCTTCTCAGCAGGGCTGCTCTCCAGGAGCTCTTCTCCCAGTCTGTATCTATGTCTGGGATTCTTCCGGCCCAAGTGCAACACCTTACACTTCGTAGTGTTGAACCTCATTAGGTTCACCCGGGCTCACCTTTCCAGCCTGTCAAGATCCCTCTGGATGGCTTCCTTTCCTTCTGTTGTGTCAACCACACCATTCAGATCATTACTATATCTCTTATTTTACAATCCAAAAGAAAGGTTGCACATTCCTATGCATGCAGGCAAGTAAGTGCTTCTAATGAGTATTTGAGCAAGCTATTTATCCAAAAGCACTTCTGAAACCTGTCTTGCAGTGCAGATGCATGAAGAAACCTGAGCACCTTAATATCTTTGTTTAGGTTCTATCTAAGGTTGTTAGAGGTTTGTACATGGGTGTTTAGCATCTGTGTGATTCTCAAGTAAGTCAAACAGGCTTGATGCTTGAAAAGAGTGACTATTTTACACTATTTCTATACTCTTCATTGTGGTCATCACTGAAAACAAAACTATTGTTTCAAGACTAAAGTAAGCTAGAAGAAGATAATTTTTCCCCAGACAACAGTATTACATGAATACAAAGCTGTTACAGAAATATGGTGTTTTGGTTGACATTTCTAAGTTCACCTGTCTTAGTTTGACAGCAAGTTGATTTCATTACGTGAAAAAATTAACCTCTCTCATATGCTTGCAGAAATGATAACCTCCTCTGAGACCAGTGAAAAGAAGAAAGTTACCATGCTCTTATGGATGGTCATACACATGATCATGTCTGTGTGGCCTCCATAGACTTGCAAGCGGTCGTGAGACTTGAAAAAAAGAGAAACAGACAATTAACAGCATGACAGTTAATAGCCATTTATCACAGACTTGCAAATGACACTGCCTCCAAGAGAAGTTTCCTGGGTAGCAACTAAACTCCTCTAGTGGATTCCAAACTTCATAGCCACCTTAAAAGCTCAGTTTTGCTTACATTACTCCTGTGTGTCTTTTGGTCCAACTAAGCATTTGGTCTTTCAAGCAGATAGAATTAACATTTCCCCACTTCCCTGAGCTGTCATTACCTTAGGATAACACAGGTTCTTGGAGAGAGAGAAAAAAAAATGTTTAGGTTATATTCTTTAAAACCTATGCATTCTGTCTGGTGGCACAACTATGTATTCCAAATGACTGGAAAGAAACAGATGGACCAGGAGACCAGTAAGCACAAAGATGACTTCCATTTGACTTCAAAATCATTAACACAGACAAGATCGAACATCACTAGCAGCCATGTTTTCTTACCTGCAGTTCATAAACACGAACAAATTTATCCAGACATGCTGTCACCATCACCTTCCCAAGAATGTTCACAACGGTTACTGCATGGTTATGGCCTTTGTAGATCCGTACCAGCTCTCCGGTCTGCAGCAATAAAAGGCAAAGGCAAAGAGGTGTTTGTTTCCCTTTTTTAAAAAAAAAAAACAAACCCAACAAACCAGTTTGATCTAAACTAGACAGAGTAGCTAATTTCACTTCTCCCTACTCAAAAGCCCTCCAAAAAATGCTCACTACTCAAATCCCCTTTATTAAACTCCCTTTCCTGTGAGGGCACTCCTGGGTTATGATTAAAAGCTACTTCTCGTTTTCTTTGCCCAAGCTGACACAGAACCATCCTAGTCCAAGAGAAATGCATGCAGCTATGAAAAGCCTCCACTTCTCTTTCCATCCCTAGTTACATGTTTCCATCTATCCTGCAACTACTACTCTGCTATCAGCACTAGCAGCATTTTTGTAGCCACAAGGATATGCAAGCAAATTTACCTAAATACATAGAAATATAAAATATTTTTGTCAAAATATAACTCTTAATCTACCTTGTTGCACAGCTACATGAATAATACTTCTGCTAGCACAGGGGAAAGATAGTGTAACAGAGGAAGAGAGTGAAAAGCTAGAGACAAAGCATTCAGGACAGGAATACCTCACATGTCTTTGCTCTGAACCCTCTCCACATTATCAGCACACTTGCAACAATATTTGCAAAAGCAAGATCCCCAGATAAAAAAAGCATTGCGTATCATACTACAAGGTGATCACGTGTTTATGTTTTCCTAGGTATTTCATCCTCTGGATTCCTCCTTAATTAGCTAAAGTGCACAATCACATTGACAAAATCGTATGACTTCCTTTTTTGGGAGCTATTCTGGCCCAACAGTCAGTCAAAAAATCTGGAAATACTGACTTTATAGCACAGGAATTCATTACCTTAATTGCAAGAGTCATTCCAACGTTATATATGAGACTTACGTGAATGTTGTGGGCATGGACAGACTGATCACTGGAGCCACTGAATACCAGATCGTTCACAACCTTTGGGGGACACGGGAAGAACAGTTTTATTTTTGTTACAAATATAGAAACAGGCAAGGAAAAACATTATCACTCTGTTGGGTTTAAAGTCACACTGTAGTATTTCCTAAATTTGACAGTCTTTAAAATCAACAGTGAATATAGAAAAAAAAATGCCCTGAGCTCTTAGGTAAGAACTAGAAAATGTACTGTGCTGTCCTAACGACACATCACAATTGACAGAAGTTGTCAACGTGCAGCCCACCAGGCTAACTCATCCTACCTGCAGACTATTCTCAGGGACAGCTCAGCAACAGATCAGGGACCAAGCAAATGCTGCCCTGAACGTGCACAGTAAAACACATCGTTTCCTGGAAATTGTGGATGTGCTGTGCGCATATACTCTGGTCACCTAAGAAAGACCATGGTCCTTACAAATACTAACCTAGAAAGGCAGTTGAACAGATCTATAATGGATCAAGAAAGAATCACAATATTCTGCCATGCAAACAGGACTAGGATAGTCCATAGGGCAAAAAGGCTGTGCCACTGCAACATAATATCTAAGGAAACGAACACAAGTCATGCAAGTCATCCCCTATCTGTTACATGACAGTGGTCACAGCAAAGCAGTCAGACATGTATGTGTTCTAGCTTGTAATCTCAGGAGTCAGAAACCTGTAAATAAGTGACAGAGATTCTTAAAATAAAAAGGAAGAATACTTCTCTAGAACTACATTTTTTGTGCAATCAGGGAATGTGAAAGCTAGCTTCAGCTTTTCCCCAACGCTCCTTGGCCAACTCACATTTCGAGATGCCCTGACTCTTCTAACACCACAAAATAAACATGCTTCCTACATACACACCCCCAGTAGTTTTGCTGGGAACATGAGATATGACAGCCAGCCAGAGACAATTTTCCTACCAAATCACTCGGGTCTTTTCATTTAAAATAGGTGATTTCTCATTTCCTACCACAATCGGCTCAATATTAGATGAGGAAGAAAAACACCACACCATTTTAAGCATCGTTTATCAAAAACATATTTCCAGAGACACTTGCCTTCATGCAGAGTATAGTCTTGCTGTGACCTTCCAGGGTTCTGAGGAGCAGCCCGTTCCTCGCATCTCGCACACTAATGGTACAGTCGTAGGAGCCCACTACCAACAGCTTGCGTGCTCCTTCCTGAGCTGTGGCTAGACAGCTCACTGCTCTAGGGCCATGGCATTCAAATGTATCAACATGCTTGTTGTTCTGTTAGGGGAGGAAGAAAATAAAAAAGGTAATTAAGAATTAAAACTTTGTTATGACACTGGACTAGACCACCGAGTCCTTTTTGTTTTGTTCTTGTTACAGCATCTGATTTCAGTTTAGTAACGCAGGTTTCAGCAGTGTTAAGAGCTGCATCTTAGTGACTAAGTTTCCCAGTCAAGGAAGTAATTCTTTATGTTTGGCTTCCTTTTTCTGTCTTTTAAAAAAAATATTTTATTGTGTAGCAAAGGGCCAGTAAATCCTCCTTCTGAGTTAGAATGGAGAAAGGAAACAGCGTTATGAAAAAGAACAACCTAAACTATCTGCAAGGCAGAGTAAATTTGTAAGGATAAAATGGATAAATTAGTCCAGAATCCATGAAAAGAATTACCAGAAGTGTAATTTATTTAAATAATTATTTTTGTTCACTTTTAATTATCATGGAAACTGCTAATTAAGCCTCTGCCAGAAAACCATGTGACTGAGTCTCTTCCACAGCTGCAAATGGAGCAAGCAAAACCAGCAACACATTGAAGTCTCTTTGAAGGCCAAGAAAGGAGGATTTGCAAGTAATCAACTGTGTCAGAAATTTTTTATATCGTATAATTTGTAGGCCAGATGGAACCTTAAAGAAGAAAAGTGACCATACAGCAGTCAGAGGAAAGCAACAAACAGAGAAGGGGAGATAAGACAGCTTCATGCACTGACAAAATAAAGGACCCAAAGAGGCTAACAGTGACCATTTATACCAAAACACCAGTATTACAAATATGCTTACTGCTCAAGAATGGAAAGAAACACAAAGTGGAGAGAAACAGCATTGTAACAGGCTTTTAGGTGTCAATATTCATACAAACTCACCTTTATGCTGAATGTAACCACGCTGCCATTGGCAAGGCCTGCATAAAGGATCCGCCACCTACTGTGTAAACAGAGGACTCGATCTTCCAATTTAAACTGCTCCATGCACTCTCTGGTCTGGCAACAGAAAGAAGTATTTAAAGCTTTTCATTAACTGGAAAGAATTCAGGGAGAAAAGCCTGAAGTAAAGGATGATTTTCACCTACAAGCTACGTTTTTTTGAAGCAACAGGGCTGGAAAAAAACATCTGAAAGTCTAGTGTCATGTGGCAGTTAGATCTGGCTTTTAATCAGCTCACTCCCATCTCTGAGATTTGACTGTACTTCAGCAACCAGTTGTAACCCTAAAAGTTTTATTCTAGACACAACCTCTAATATGCAACTTTAGACTTAGATCATACATATACACGCACACACACACACACATACATACATATATGTGAAAAACCCTGTAAAACCTCTTGAAGTGGAGGAATCCCCAGAAGTCCCCCACAGGGAAGTACCACGAATGATCAGTTTAAGAGTTAAAAACCTCTGGTAGTTCAGCCCAAAGCAGATACTTTCTAGTCCTTCAAGACACAGGTTGGATAAGCCTTTCTACCATTTAGCTTCACAAAGTTTCAGCCTGCTCTTCTACCTGCCCTCAGAAAAAACATGTCTATTCTCCCTATAGCTGCTCTACAAAGAGCACAGCGCCTTCCACAAGCAGAAAGTTAGAAAGCATAAGTTAAAAATACAGCAAGACAAGATATTCATGGCCAGACAACATCCTGAGCTTTGGTGTTTCCAACACTTGGGATCCCATTGTGCTCTTATGACAAAAACTCTGCTAACAAGCTAGCCAAAAGATTAAAGCAGTAGATCAACTAATGGTTTGTTGTTTGGTTTCTCCAGCTCCACTCTAATGGGTTATGAAGTGGGGCTCATACCTTGCTTGTATGGGGTTGAAAGGCTTTTTTCATTTATATTTGCATAGAAACACTCCCATAAAAAACACGGTACACAATCAACACTGCGTTTGAGTACCTTGATATTGTAACAGTTGATAGTGTGGTCGCTTGAGCCAGTGTAAAGCGCAGCATTCTTCCCATTTGTCTGAATGACCAGGAGGCAGTTGACTTTTGAAGCATGTCCTTCAAAGATGGCCACGCACTTCCTGCTCTAAAAACAAAAGCATAGGGTCTGTCAACATAAAGGCCCATAATGCCTCTTGGGATTGGTGCCTGAGTAGGATAGGGCAGCTAACAAAAGCAGGACACACACAGCAGTCTGTCTCCCCTTACCCTTCTCACAGGGAGAAGGGGCTGGGGATCAGAAGAGAGGGAGATGTTTGAAGAAAAGAATAGCATTTTAAAAATTTGACCTTGAAAAAGCAGTGGCTACGAAGATGATTAAAGGACTGGAGCATCTCCCCTATGAGGACAGGCTGAAAGAACTGGGGCTGTTCAGCTTTGAGAAAAGAAGACTGAGAGGGGATCTGATCAATGGTTATAAATATCTCAAGTGTGGCACACAGGGGGAAATGGCTAGCCTCTTCTCAGTGGTCTGTGGGGACAGGACAAAGGGCAATGACCCCAAGTTGGAGCACAGGAAGTTCTGCACCAATATGTGGGAGAACTTTTTCACACTGAGGGTGACAGAGCCCTGGGACAGGCTGCCCAGGGGGGTGTGGAGTCCCCTTCTCTGGAGATATTCAAGATCTGTCTGGACCCCTCCCTGTGTGACCTGTCCTAGGGACCCTGCTTTGGCAGGGGGGTTGGACTCGATGATCTCTGGAGGTCCCTTCCAATCCCTACGATTCTGTGATTCCTTAACTACACAGGAATGCTTTACAAAAAGAGAATTGTGACTTTGCGACTGGTTAATGAAACACCATTCCCACACCCTTACTTACAACCAGGTTGTAGGCACAAACAGTTTTGTCTGCTGAACAGGTATATAGCAAATTCCCAAAAATTTGAAGAGCATTCACTGCAGCCAGGTGTCCCTCAAAGCTTCCCTCCGTAGGTTCTTCATCCTCACCTGGCTCTGAAGACACTTCTGTAGGACAGAGACATGTACTTGATCATGGGAACACTACTGTTGTTTGTATTACCAAACAGCAGAACTATTTGGTGGGCTCAGCACCTTAAAGTCAGGCTGAGGATCCCAGCTGGAGCCTGTAAGTGGCAGAAGGCAACATGAAATGCCAGAAAGACCTTTATAAGATGTTAAGTCCATGTTAAGTTCAAAAAGATCTTTAAAATAGCAAAAGGATTGTATTATTGTTTGTCCTACCATTCTACGGAGACTGTGGAGCAGAAGTGTTTGTGTGAGAGGGGGCAGGGGGATGTGGAGGGGTCAGTGCACAAAGCATTCAATGAGAGATGACATAAATGCACATGTTACTTCCCACTTCAGTCTTTACTGCAAGTTTCTATCTTCCAGGCAAAATTCCCCTCTGGAAGCAGTTTGATCCAGACTTAACCCAAAGTCCTGCAAAATACTATACACAAAGTATCAGAAGAGACACTCAAAAGATATACCTGATGAGTTCTTTGATCCTCTTAGTGATGATATGGAAGTCTGCGTCTCAGCCACACTAACAGAGACAAAGAGTAGAAAGATTGGACTTTGCAGGTTCATTTTCAGACACAATGTATTTTCAGACAGGATACAAGACTCCATACTTGGCAGAAAATAGGCTGTGACCAATAAGCTCAAACTCAAACTCAAATAAGCTCAGTTTGGGCTGCCCTCAAACAAAGGGCAGGTTTGTTCTTGTATTAAGAGAAATTAATAGGTAACAAGACACATTTATTTCTTGGACCAAAAAAGAAAATTCAACTTTCATTTGCTTCTGTATTTCACTTCTGAATGAAATTAAAAGTTACTGATGTTGCAAGATTTCTGAATGGGAAAAAATAATAAAAGAAAAAGAGAGAGGCCTCTTATGACCATTGTATTGTGCTTTTACTTTTGAGAGACCTAATATAATCTCACCTTCTTTTCTGATCATCCCCATAATTTGTGCCAATCTCACTGGTAGAGCTCACTTCATCATAACCAGAGCAAGATGCCTCTTGATCAACAGAGCTGCGTGCATCCCTCTTTGATGGGCTGTCTGGTTTCTCATCTTCTGACTCTGATGAACCAACATCAACCACTTCACACTGGGGTGCTAGAACTTCTACTAGTTCCAGAGAAGCATCACTGTCATTCTCATCTTTGTTTCTTGCTGTTTGAGCACCAGCTCCATCCTCTTGCTTTGGCAGAGTGGATGTCGTAACTTTTTCTCCCTTAGGAACTTTTCCACCCTTGACTTTCCGGACAGGCTTAGAGTCAATTATATCCTGTTCTGTATCACTGTTCTCTGGCACGTGGGCTGCCCTGAGAGTTTTCTTCTTCCTTAACTTTCTCCTCCTCCTGTTCCCCTTGTCTGCAGGGCCTACAGTGGTCGCCACCTGCAGCTCGGATGGATCTGCTAACAATTTGGGGGCTTTATCCATTGGCATTTCTAGGAGGACCGAGTGCTTCTGAAGAGAAGCGCTACACTGATCCAGTAAAAAGCTTTCAGTCACAGCATCGTTTGCTTGTCTCTGGCTGAAAACAGACAGTGAGTGAGAAGGGTTCTCAGGAAGTCCAGTCTTTCCCCCACCTGCAGCAGGCTTGTGAACATCGTGATCAGAATGTTGGAAACAAGCTGCCAGCTCTGATAGGGATATGGTTGCAGAGATAACTGGATACACCGAACTTCTCTGGTTGGTCTCTTCTGAAGAAAACAGACTAGTGTTATATACAATCTGTACAGCAGTACTTAGGTATGCAAAATTGCTTTTCCTGCCATCTTCCTGTTTACACTTAATTAGTGCATGGAAAGTACATATCCCTACGTGTGTAAAGCTACACATTTCAATTTGGTATGTCAGTCAGCTATCCAGCCTTTAAAAGCACAGCTGGAGAATAAAACGTTTACCTGTGTACCCAGAAGGAAAGGAATGGGGCATGTCAGTCAAGCTCCTGGCTGAATGCACGTTTTAAAGGTTCTGACAACCAACCTTTGGTGAATTCTACACTGTCGGTTTGAGATGCTGCCACCCTTCACTTTGTGCCCCCTTCGTAGCTGTCACCACTGCTATAGGCTATTAGTCAGTGCATGCCTATGCCTTCTCCATCAGAAGAGGGGTGGCCAGCAGGGACAGGCAGGGGATTGTCCCTCTCTGCTCTGCCCTCGTGAGGCCCCATCTGGAGTCCTGTGTCCAGAGCTGGGGCCCCAATACAAGCAAGATGTGGAACTGCTGGAGAGGGTTCAGAGGAGGCCACAAAGGTCATCAGAAGGCTGGAGCACCTCCTCTACGAAGAGAGGCTGAGGGAGCTGGGCTTGTTTAACCTAGAGAAGAGAAGGCTGTGGAGGGATCTCATTTCTGCCTTCCAGTCCCTGAAGGGAGCAGGGAAACAGGAGGGAAATCAACTTTTTAAAAGGGTAGACAATGGTAGGACAAGGGGGAATGGATTAAAGCTAAAGGAAGGAAGGTTTAGATTAGATATTCGGGGGGAGTTTTTTTCAGAGAGAGTGGTGAGGTGCTGAAACAGGCTGCCTAGAGAGGTGGTGGATGCCCTGTCCCTGGGCGTGTTCAAGGCCAACCTTGTGTAGATCCAGGCGTGGAGGGTGGTGGCCCTGCCTATGGCAGGGGAGTTGGAACTCTGTGATCCTTGGGGTCCCTTCCAACCCAGACTAGTCTATGATTCTATGCCTAGCACATCTCAGCTCCTCAGTGACATGGTTTGAGGACCTTGTGCTTAACCCATCTACATTAGTTATTTCTACCAAGTTATTTGGGCCTTACTCAAGTTAGAGGAGTCACATACAACCCACTCCACAGCATCACACCTTCCATCCCAGAAACGGCAGCACTGTAAGCCATCAGGGTAAGCTTTGTTAGCTCATCTCTGGTGGTCTACACAGTGGGGCAAACACACACTCCCTGTCATTTTAATTTGAAGCTAATATGAACAAATTCATTCAACCTCTCAACTGAGACAGGCTAAGAGTCGAGGCAGCATGTCACAACATCTCTTAGGGAAGCTGGCAATCCACATGTCTGAACCCCAGAAAGCAGGTAGGCTGCCCCAGAGAGAATCCCCCCATCCCCGTTATAGAATTTATCTCATAGTAAATGCTTATTTACCACCTAAATTACCAAATTCATGTGATGGTTGACAGTAATTTTAAATGTAGGACACCTACAGGTTGATCAATAGCAAAATCACATCAATTTGATAAATAAAAAGAACATTCTTGCCTTTAATATGTCAAAAATAAGTTGTAGGAACCTGATAAATAGGTTTTTATAAAGGTTTTATAAAGTAATTATTTAAGCAATAAATACAGCTATATATTGAAGGTTCATCTTCAGGAGAAAAAAACTGAAAAAACCTCTTCAGTTTCTGTTTTCCTGTATAGACATCGATAAAATCTGAAGACTCTGCAAGCTTCATACCACTGCAGCACTGAATTTTTATTCTGAATTCCTAACTGTATCATTACAGAAAAATGACACCTCTCTCTGGTAAATATAACAGAACAGCATAGGTCAATAAAAATGGGAAAGCAAAGGTAGCATCTTCCTACATGCTGAGTCTTAATGATGCCAACAAACACAAAAGCTCATTATTTCTCCCTTCATGTTTACTTTAGTGTGTGCACCCAGAGCTTCATCACCCCTGTCAAATCCTCCAAAAAGAAAGGAAGAAAACTTCACGATACAACATTGAAATAACGTAACCCAGTGAAATACAAAGGAAGAAAAGCACAAAGAACGCTATTTACTCAGAATTCTACATCTGAAGCAAATTAGAAAAAGGCAGAAAAGGCTAAGCTTCAATTCAGACAAAATTTATCTTGTACTTGAGAAATAAATAGCCTATAGAAGTAGAGCTGCATGGATTTTCTAGTAATATTTTCCTCTTTAATTGAAGGAAGGAAAAAAAAATGTGTTGGCTATAGTTACCTTTCACATAGATCTAACTTACTAACTAATCTTTATCTCAAGTTATCTAAGTTACAGGTTTGGGTGACATTGTTATGGCAAACAAAAAAGTGTCATTAGAGTCATCCTGCTTGACTTCACAGATTCTTAGAAAAGTAAAGGATGACTGAGCTTTTAATCTTCAGTTTCTATCTTTGGTCATGGTAGCAAATTGCAGCGGAAAGTACCAAGAGCATTTATGCTGTTGACCACAAGATAGTACATGAGCTCTATAGGTTTTAAACTGTCTAAATAAATAGTTAGCAAATTCAGCAACAGCCATTAAGATCTCATTTTTCTGAAGCAGAAGCTCTTGCTTTAGTAGTTCAGATAATTTGTTTCTCCTCCAGACAAAAGTGTATTCATACCTTCATTGGTAGCCCCTCCCTACTCAGCCCCACTCCCCTCGGATGAGTGAGCAGTGCCCACCACCCTTCTTACAGTCAATTGTTACTGAAATCACAAATAAGATTGCGTGGACTTTGAAATGAGAGTCTTCAGACCAGTAGGATTTAGAGAGATGGAAGGGAGAAAAAGATGGATTGTTATTTTTAACATCACAAGTTACACTCTTTGTACTTAATTAAGTACAAACTTAATCAAGTTACAAATCTTTGTACTCGGCATTGGTGAGGCCGCACCTCGAGTGCTGTGTCCAGTTCTGGGCTCCTCACCATAAGAAGGACATGGAGGTCCTCGAGAGAGTCCAGAGAAGGGCAACCAGGCTGGAGAAGGGGCTGGAAGGCAAATCCTATGAGCAGCGGCTGAGGGAGCTGGGGTGTTTAGCCTGGAGAAGAGGAGGCTGAGGGGAGACCTCATCACCACCTACAATGACCTACAGGAGGGTGTAGAGAGGTGTGTGATGGTCTCTTCAGCCAGGTGACAGGAGATGGGACAAGGGGAAATGGCACGAAGCTGTGCCAGGGCAGGGTCAGATTAGATGTTAGGAGAAAGTTCTTTGCTGAAAGAGTTGTCAGGGCCTGGAACAGGCTGCCCAGGGATGGGGTTGAGTCACCTTCCCTGGATGTGTTTAACAGACGGGTAGATGAGGTACTTAGGGATATGGTTTAGCATAGGACAGGAATGGTTGGGCTCGATGAACTTTGTGATTCTGTGATTCTATTAATCCAGCCCAAGAAAAACACAGTACTTGATGGAATTAGTCATGACTATTCAAAAAGCATCTTCAGGCATACATTTTTCCTTTGTAGGCAGATTTCCAGCTCCCAATGCCCATTAATGATGCAAATTAGAAGACAAAAATTACAGGGGAGGTTTTTAAAGATAAGGTATTAACTAAATTGTTCCAAGAAAATGTAACCTTCAAATTCACATTTGTTCTATTTATACAATAAAACTAGAAACCTGTAGGTGCCTATGACTACAGTTTGTGTGTGCTTAACAATTTTTACAACATGGAATCTATTTGGATGTGTTGTAAAGAAGGCTCCAGCTCCTAACACTATGAAGCTGACAAAGTCCTACACAAGTTGATGGGAGTTCAGTCCTGCATAACCAGCTGCAGCTTGAGACCCATCTTACATCCCTCTGGAAGAAAAACAATCCCTTATTTTCTTAAAGCAGGTTCCCTTAAAACAATGAGAAGCCACACATACCATCCTTCTGCTCTACCTCTTCTACTTGTGAAGCACACAGAGAGCTCTGGAGTCCAGAATTCACATTTTCTTCTGAGGCTTTTGGAGACAAAGGTTCTCGTTTAATTTGTACTGAAGAATCAGGAGGAGGGGCAGATGTGATGTCAGAAGACTGGAATGGTGAGGGCAGAATGTCTAAAGGCAGGAAGGAGCCTGCAGGAATTAAGTCAGCTGCCATCTGAGATTTGCTGTTTCTTCTCTCATGTAAAACACTGCATGGAAGTTGCTCTGACAGTTCTGAAGGTTCATATGTTTCTAATGGCAAACGAGAAGAGACCAAAAAAACCCCACAAACAATAAAAAAACACCCCACAGAAAAAAGAAGTTCACATTTTACTGTAAAAATTACTGGTGCTGAGTTCATTCATTTCTTGTGGACACAGCCACGGAAGGGAACCTGTAGGAAAGCCACTAGATGGCACTACCAAAGATGACATCACACCTGAACACTTAAGACTTCAACATGGAAAGCCTGCAATTATACTGCATGTTTTGAATGAGTGAGCTCAAGGTAAATGCACCTTTTAGAAGATGCTAAGTTCAACAAATGTGACAGTCAGCATTCCACCGTTGTGGTTTTATGGTATCTCATACCTTGTAGCCCCTGCAAGATCTGGATTCTCTGACTTCTCAGTGTACTCATTTCCATGGTTATCTGCAAAACAGTCGTGGTTTTAATCAGTCCTACTTAAAGCAGGTTTTCAGGCTGTGAACTTCCAGTTCAGAGAGTCTCAAAACCCCACTGTTACCTGTTGCTTTAACACAAGGAACCGTTGAACCTCAACATATGCAGCCTGCAGGGCAGCCCTGGCCTGCAAGAGACTGTTGTCCACACTGTGCAGGGAATTGCTTAGCTCTTCTTCCCTCAGTGAAATAGCCAGCAACTGGTCTACCTGAGAACGTTCTAAAAAACCCAACAAAACAGAGTATAATTGTACTTAGCAATACGTTAAAACATTACACATGATAAACACTTTCACTTTAAAGCATGAAAATGACATAAATTAGGTCAAGCATCAGTAGTCATAAAAGAAGCTGAAAAGAAGTATCTATGCAGAGGAATAGCCACATCTACAACAAAGGAGAGCATTAGCGAGTAGTCCTCTTTACAGGATCTCAACTGTGACTCTAGTAACTATTTCCATCAAAGCTTTGCCAACACTGATTTAGTTTAGTTGAACAAAGACATTCTCTTCAACAAAGATTTCTTCTTGAAGTACACGTGGATATCAAGTACAAATGAGCACTTCCATTAATGTAACCAAAAAGGCAGATTTAAGATAAAAAAAATTGAAATTAGATAATCCATAAGCCAAGGAAAGGCAGTTTAACAGAAAAAGAACCCAATCTCCAGGGCCTGGAAAAGGCTGCCCAGGGAGGGGGTTAAGTCACCTTCCCTGGATGCGTTTAAAAAAAGGGTAGATGAGGTACTTAGGGATGTAGTTTAGCATAGGACAGGAACGGTTGGACTTGATGATCTTAAAGGTCTTTTCCAACCTTGTGATTCTGAGATAAAAAAGCATTTACATTTTGGGTCATGAGAGTCATGTTTGCTATCTCTTGAGAGAGAAAAGTCTCTGAGCACTGTACTAAGTAGAAGATCCTTCTCTACTACTTTCTAAAGTCTTCTGGCATTAGAAATTATCCAAGCAAATTAAGTTCCAGTTTGAGCACTGCTTAGTTTCATCCAGGTTATAATTTCCTTTATTAGCTTTACTGCAATAACGATAATACTGAAGCAGAGTAACAGGAGATTTTACTAAGCCAAATGTGTTATTCATCTCCATAGTAGACACAGGTTATTGAAGATAGAAGCTGAAAAAAGCCCCTTCTATTCATCTTTTCAAGCAGTGAAGTATTAGTTTCCACAAGAAGATCCATATTAATTGCCCTGCATTCCAAATAACTCTTAATATAAATAAATATATTTTTTAAAAGAAGATAAATGGAACATATAAGAGCTATCTTCTGGACTCCAAGGCTTCCAGATGGTGATGCAATGATTTAGTTCCCAAAGAAAACATGAATGGTTCATTTTGAGTCACAGTGATGAGGATGTGTTAGGCATGTTCAAGAAAGACCTGTCTAATGTCAGGGTAAGAGTTTTCTTTAGTCAGGAAGAAGTGGGACATCCCACATTCATTTCCATTAAGGACATGGAAAGAGGAGTCAAAAGATGAGATGTCAAAACCAGAACATGGCTTAAGTTATGCAGTGTACAAGTTTTCTGGCAAGGCAACCTAGAAGTAGAAAGGGAAATCTGCACAGCTGAATTCACAAGGCAGCGATGGGTGCTTCTCCCTTCAGAACTTCCAACCGAAGAGGGAACAAACCTCTCTTCCCTGAGTAGAGGAAAGCGAAGGTCCCATCTGTGCAATGGGGAACATGAGCTGCAGGCAAAAAGGAGGCACAAAGCCTTCACTTAGAAATAACTTCTGCCAAATTAAGATGAGACTCTTCAGAGATGTGCGTGTTGCCCACTTGAGAGCAGTCCACCCAGTGACCTTCAGTAAGAGCCCAAGAAGCACCAAAGTAACACAAAGGAACTATCATTTTAGCCAAGTCAAAATACTACCAGGTGTTTGTAACATCTATACCAGATGCACATATGCCTGATATCGACTCACCTTTTTTACCTTTGATTTTTCTTCTCTTATTCTTCCTTTCTAGACTAGGGATTTCAGGAGAAGATCCCTCCTGCAAGTAAAATAATTTATTAACAAAAGTTACAAGACCAATTTTGCCTAAATCAAAAAGTCCAGCATCTGCTGTCTTTTCAACTGTTACCTGTACCCACAGAGAAGAACCGATATTAATTTTTGCACATTCTCATGCAATCCATCCTTCCCTCTGCTCTTTAAAGAGAGAGGGCATCAAAATGAGTACCATGTTTTCATCTCAAATGGGAAAAAATATAATGCTGACAGTCTTCTGCTTGCTCAGATGTTTAAAACCACACTTAGGTCAGATTTTCTGCTCTAGAGTTTTAGTTGGAAGGTCTACACGATTAAATCAGTTGAGGAATAAAAACTATTGTTTTCTGCATGCAACAAAATCATTCTGAGGATTTTCATCCGACACATTTCTCCCTCCTGCCTTTGCTTAAGTACAAGACAGGAAAGCAAAACTAATTCAGATTTAGGGATATAGTTTTAGGTATATAATTTTGTAAAAAAAAATTTGGTTTTCATTGCTTAACTGTAAAACCAGGAACATTTAAGGAACACAAATTTCTATTACAGCCTAGCTTCCATTTAAGTTTTGAAACACAAAGATCCTTGCTACAACACCAAGTGCTACCACAGAAATATCTTCATAGCTCTTACTTACCAGTATAGCATGCAGTTACCAAATCGTAATTAAAGAGAATTTGCTGTTCCTACTAATCAAAACTGAATAAGCAGAAGTCCTGCACCAGGAGGGCAGAAAAGAGTCTTACAGAAAATTAAGTCAAACAAACAAATTACTTTGATGCTATCAATGTACAAACAAATGGAGCCTTGCAGAGGTCATTCCAAAGCTGAATGACCACAGACAGTGAAGAAAACATTTTAGCACACGAATGCTTGACAAAACTGCACTTACTCCAGTAGCTCTTCGCTTCTTCCCAATTCCTTGGCTGTCATTCTGCTCAGTACCAGACGTGCAGCTACTGTCGGTAGCTGCATCTATGTTACTAGACACTGCAAGAAGTGAAGGATTATTTGAAGCCAGATGATTTTCTTCTGAGATTTCTAGCACATTTTGTTTTTCAAAAAGCGGCGTTCTCTTCTCCAGGCTCTCCTGGTCTTGTTTCATGAGACCTGTGACCTCAGAGGTGGTCTGCAGGCTGTGTCTCCTTCCACTAGTCTCAGTTCTTTCAGGCATAAACAGTGACAAAGGAAGACATGTCTCCTGTTTCAAGTCAGCCTCAACGTGAGTGCTTGCTTCATACCCAGGCGTTATGTGATGTGAATGGCTGGCTGTAATTACCTGCATTTGCCCATTTTCTTTTATTTTGGCTTGTTCACTGAAGAAGCTATAAGCAGAAGGATTTCTGTCTGCAATGACACTGCTTTCAGAAAAGCTACGTTTTCTGGCTGAGCTAGGCACTGCTAAGGAAATCCCTTCCCACTGGAATCCTTCAAGAGTGGACAGATCAGATTCTTCACCAAGTTCTAAACCCTCTTGCTCATTTTGAATAAGAGGCACCATTTCTATGCCAAACCTTTAACAAGATAAAAAGAAAAAATAAAAAATAAACACACATGTAACGAGCCAGCTAAATGTAGGAAAAAAGCCCTCCCCCAAATGTACACATCATCTTTAAGAACTCTGGTAACTCATTAAACTGCCATTCTGTGCTTTCTGTCTCATCTGGCAATGGAGTATCTTTTGTGTATCACAGAATTGTATTGAGTGGCAAAGAACTGACAGCACAATTTCCAAGTCAGAAATGGTATTATTATCATTACTCCAAACCAAGTTTGGAATAAGCACATATGACATATTTTCAAGATGCTTCAAAACCTGCGGGTTTAAAGAAAGTTTCCAAAGGCAAGTATTATCTAATTGCTACCTCTAGACACAAACCCAAGCTGCATATCAGATTAAAAGATGAACAAATGAAGAGGGAGTACTTGTTCCACCTGCAGCAATGCAAGCATTTCTTGTAGTTCTGAACAAATTAATAAGCAACTCTCACAGTACTCATTGTTCACATCCTGATCAAATTCTTACATTCTTCCACGCACTAGACCTTGGAAAGTTCTATATTGCTAGTGTCCAAATTCAGACCAGAACCTTTTCTGAGCAGCAGACTACTTGTCCTATTTTCAGCTGGGATAATGTTCTTCCAGGCAGCAGGTATAGTGCTGTGTTTTGGATTCAGGATGAGAATAATGTTGCTAACACACTGTTGCTTTGCTTTTTACTAGGAAATGTTTACACTAAGTCAAGGACTTCTCAGCTTATTGTAGCAGCCCAACAGCAAGAAGCCTGGGAGTCCACAGGAAGCTGAGAGGGAACACAGCCAGGGCAGCTGACACAAACCAACCAAAGGGTTACTGCATAATGTATGACATCATGGTCTGTATATAAACTGGGGGAAGCTGGCTGGGGTTTTAGACCACAGTTCGGGAACCAGGTCTGTAGGTAGTGAGCAACTAAGCTATGCATCACTTGTTTTGTAAATTCCATGATTATTTTTCTCTTTCTTTTCTATTATGTTAAACTGTCTTGATCTCAACCAATGAGTTAGACCTTTTTTTCACCAATTCTCTCCCCCATTCCACTGGGGGCAGGGGGTGAGAGTGAATGAACACCTGTGTGGTGTTTTAGCTGCCTGCTGGGTTAAACCACAATACTAAGATCAGCACTAAGTAGTCAGAAAAACTCTAAATTTAAAGATTGTGGTATAGCAAGCTTCAGTCAGTAGACTGAGTTTTAGAATTTTAGAATTCATTTCAGATGTGAAGAAAAACCCTCTGCTCTCAACACACACCCCCACAGAGGCATGGTTAGATCTGGAAGCTACCAACCTTGGTAAACCTTTGCCAAGTTCCTGTTTCTTCCTGGTTACCTGCTGGATGACTTGATCCCAGTTTACATTTCGCCTGGAAGCACTGAGAATCTGCCTGAGGGTGGGTTTAAGACCTGACTCCTTCTCAGTCTCACTCCTCCGATGGCCGCTCACATTCCGAATGCGCCGGGCGTTATTGAGATTGGGCTCTGGAAGATGTGTCCCGACTTTACTCTTCAGACTAATATGTCGTGTCAGGTCTCTCTGCAGGGAGGCAGGAAGGCCAAGTTTGCTTAAATCAGGAAGAAGGAGGCCCAGTGACTGGCTTCCTCCTTTTTGCAGCTCACGATCTGAAGCATTTTCAAAACCTTCCATTTCAAAGTGATCATGTGCCTTGACACGCTTTTCATCCCCTTCCCCATCCTGTGAGGAGGTTTTCAAATCCACATGCAAATGGTCCTCAATGCTTGATGGAGAAACCATGGATTCCATCTGAAAAGTAGAATCTTTTACATCAGCAGAAGCAACGCTTGAAGCAGCAGGCTTTTTATCATCTTCCTTCTCAGAGGTGGCAGGTTTAACTTTTGGAGAGTCACAGTGTAAATAAGAACTAAGAGAAGAACCCAACTTTTCAGCTCTTGTTTCTGACTTCTCAATTCCCATTAAATCATCCTTACTCACATCTTCTGGTGAATCTAGTCTGAACTCATTCTTTGGCAATGCTTTCACAGTTTCTTCCCTATTCTGATCACCTGTATCCTTGCAAGAGCTTAAGGGAGCCTTTTCCAAGGAATGGTTGGATTGAACATCTTTGGGATTTTGTTCTGCTTCACTTAAGTTATTAGCAGACTCCCCAAGGTTTTTACCAAGCACATCTTTGCTGTCTTGCAAGTTACCAGCACACACACCATGCGGCTTGGATGAATATGATGAGCTGTTTGTTTCAGAATTCAGAGCATTCAAATGATTCTGCTCTTTGCCACTAGTTGAGGATAACAGCAGCTTGACATTTTTTAGGAGACCGTTTGTGTCCTGCTTTGGGGAAGACAGCTTCCTATCTGTGATATTCAGAAGAGGAGACTTCAGTGATGGCATCCTATTACTTCTTCCATCACCTCTGCCAGGCTTTTCACCACTGGAACAGTCTTTTATTACCTTGCAAGAATCAAGGTGATCTGAGGTTCCATTAAAAGGAGAAGATGCTTCCTGTTTTTTAAGTTTTGAAAAGCTACCACTGGCTTCACAAGTTTTCCCTTTCATTAATGAACCAGTATGAGGCATAAATGCAGAATCCATTTTATCTGGAGTTTTAGAGCCATTATCTTCAGACCATGGCTGCTGCTCTACAGCTTTCTGGGATGGGTAGGGAGTCCAGCGATACATTCTATCTCTAGAAGGACTGCCACTTTTTCCATTGCCTCTTGAAGTTTTGCTTTCTGGTTGCTTTGATGTACCAAAATCCAGTGCCCCTTCAGAAGGGAGTTTATCACTAGTAAAATCAACAAAGTCATTCCTATTTTTTCGATCTCTGTATGGTAGAACATCCATATCTTTCTCATGCCGCTGCCATGTATATCTTTCCTTATTATATTTAATTGGCTCTACTGAATATGTATCTCCTGAGCTTCCAAAATTCCAGCCATTTGTACCATGAGTAGTAGATTTCCAGTTTCCTCCATAGCTCTTGCAATTCCAGTTAGAAAAATGACCTGTCCCTTCTGAGTGCCAAGTAGAACTCCTCTCCCTGCCACTGTGATGCCAATTTGAAGTTCCTCCTCCCCGTCCACTTGGATGCCAAACATTTCCAGAACTGCCATAGCTACGCCGATTTGAAGAGCTTCCTGAAACACTCTGGTGCCACCCAGAGCATCCCCTTGGGCCACCTGAATGTCTGTTTATATTAAGATTCCTCTGAGAATGTAAAAATTTGCCTTGCCTAGGATTAATATAATCATCCTTTTCCCACTTCCAGTCCCTTTGTGATGCATTATGATGATGCCACGATGACTGATCATATGCTTCTCTTTCTTTGTAAGTAGCTCTTTCTTCTCGCCTTCTCTGGGATCTCCTCTCATCACATTCTAGTTCTTGTTTTGCGCAGCTTGGTTCAGCTTGCCTACAAAACAATTTGAGAGAAACCTGAACTGTGATGCCATACCACTGGAACCTGACAGAGCGCAAACCTTGTGCATTTCATTTGCGCTGGGAAGAATTCTGGTTTGTTTTATTATTTAAAAAAAACCAAACCTAAAGAGAGAACATTTAGCTGCTTTACTGTTCAGGCTTCTTTAGTGTTTGACTTTCAGAACTAACGTTGTGTCTTCACTTAAATATGATAAGTCAAAATTGCTCTTACAGGATTGGTGCAGGGACAGTTCAATAGGGTAATTCTTAAATATTTCTGTTTAACTCAGAAGACTCAGAAGGTAATATTCCTTTCTGTTTAGTAGTTATCTGACCAATAAGAAACAAAGAAAAAGAAAGCTTCTTTCTGTTGTGTAAACTCTGCAATTTGAGCAATCTTGATCGATGAAAAGTTCCTTAGTAGAGAGATAATTATTTTTTTCTGAAGACTACTGTTGGTGCTAGATGACCTAAGTAGTGCAAACTGATACAAAATAGATGAAAGGTTAGGCTGAGGAAAGCAGTTATTCTATTTGCTGAACAACTGAGATCATGCGTCAGTTTATAAAGCTTAAATGCAGATGTAAAACATGCACAGAAGTTATACCTCAGATAAAAAAAGTATTTTGCCTTGTTTGAACCAACAGCACACAACACTGTGTCTGTATGAGCCTCTCAGGAGCACTATCTCCTGCCCTTTGGCTAGTACTTGTGTTGGCAGCTTATCGTGAACACGTGGTAAGTTATCATATGTACATTTAAAGATAAATGGTACCTTAACACTAACAGCTATTCCCAGGGTCAGCACTCTAAACAGTCTAAGCATTTATTCTACTGAATTAGGAATTCTTATTGAAAGCTTCTTTCCAAAAACTGGTCACAGAATTGCTTCTTTCTGACATTAGAGGAATACATTCTTTTTAGATCCTTGAGCAAGCAAGACAGGAAACTTTCACACTACTGCTCAAAACCAACTGACTTCAGTAAACTGAAAAAATTGTATCATGCCACTCTTTAAGCTTTCAACATGTTCCAGTGTGCATCTTACTGCATAAGATCAAGTGAGCTCTAAGACAAGAACTCAAAGAGATGTCTAAGCGATACCGTAAATTTTAGGAGCTGACTCAACTAGATTATGATCTAATGGAACAATTTTGCTGTAGTAGTAATTTAAGCCACGTACTTGATTTTGTTTTCTTCTCCCCAAGCCAGCATCCAGCAGAGACAGGGAGATTTTAATTGCCTCAGGATACTATAGAACAGTATTGTTCCTTTACCATAAAGCCAGGAAAATTGACAATGCTGCTAATTACATTGACCAGTATGCAAACATGACCATCACGCAGTACAGGGACACCCTAGGATGACAGAATGGTATCAAAAGCAAGTAATCTCAACAGATTTGTGCACTTGGAGATTGAATATTCTAGCCACAGCAAGGAAGAACTCCTTTCAAATATCATATACCCTTTAAATACCAGGGCATAAGTCTAGCCAAGCAACATATATTCCCAGCAGCAACACCACATTAGCAATGCGCACTTGCAGAGTCACATGGAAGATAAAAGGCAACACTTATTACTCTCTGCAGTATTCTATTTCATAGTGAGCCACTAGAATTAGGTTCCAGCAGTAAGATAAAACAGGTAAGAAATTTCACTCAGAGATTACAGCATTTCAGTGTGACACTGACAGAACAACCTAATTCAGTTTAAAAACTCAGATTAAAGCAACAGAAACTGTTGCTTTAAAATGTGCTTTAAAGGGAGGCCAGTTTCCCAGACAGCCCCCACCTCAAACAATATTATCACTACTGTCATGTTTAAAGCCCTTACATTAAATGGGTATAAAATACTAAAATAAAAACACTAGATTTCTCAAAACCCAAGATTCCACGCTGGGGACTGATTTAATCCATAATGGAGGGTAGCTTTACTTTCTTACCAGTTGCAGCTCAAGCGCATTCAACAGAATCACGTTTACATGCTGGAACTCCAGTATCCACAGAGGTCTTCTGGATTGTTCTCATAACAAGTACAGTCACTACAGGCAGTTTATGTTTCATAAGAAGCATATCCTGTTAAAAGCAATTCTATGACCTACAAGAAGGGAAAACTCACCTGTTTCGTTCCTTCCGTTGCTTGATTAGTTGAATGAGCTCTTTGTCGAAGTATTCTTCTTCTGCCTCTTCTTTCTCTTCCTCTTTTCTGTCATGGGCATTTATGTTGTCTTTGTGCAGCTGGCTGGAGATGTGCTTGGCGTATGCTGACAAACCCACCAGTGTCACCCTGCACACTCGGCATTCATGGTTGCTGTCCCTAGGAAGAGAGGCAGAGGGTGGACTTTCAACTCTGCCAACAGGCATGGTAGGTATCTCTGGTCTTACTTTGTTTCCTCTGAATGTGCTTGAGTTCAAGGTGACTAGATTTTGCTCAGTAGATTTAAGATACTTGAATTCTATGGCTTTTTTTTTTTTTTTTCAAGGTTTTGGTTTTTTGATGGTCAGTTTTCAGAAGATTTTTTTCCAACAATCAAGAGGTAAGACTTGATAATAAAGCTGAGTTAACTGGGAGGAGGAATTCTTCTTGAATTGTTGTACTCAAAATCTTTTCAGAGGAAACATAGTGAGCGAGGAGGCAGAGTGGAAGGCTTACAGAGCTAGCAGGAGCTGCTCTGAAGCTCATCCATGGTGCCAGCTGCACTGGGGAAGCCTGGTGACAGCTTCTACATTTAATCCTTGTCTTGAGCCTTCCTCCAGTGAAATTTAGAAAAGGGAGGAGGCAGTACAGGGATACAGCCAATCCTGACACAACATAACCTAAACTGGGACAGCTGAGACTGCCGCCTGGAATCCAAAGACTCCACAGCACAACGAGTGATGGGAGGGTGTCTTCAGTTCACTGTACTTTATTTGGTTCAAGTGTGCATGAGGTCTGCTTTCTACTTTAGAGGACTTATCTTAAAAAATACAGAAATTATTTCAGCTGGAGGAAGTTGACAGCTGTGTCAGACAAATGGCTTTACTCATGTTGCAGCAAATACTGGATTAAGGTTACAACTTTTTTTTTTTACCTTTTTTTAAAAATCAGATTTCTAAAAATACCTTATTTTTCTCCTGACAAATCCTTTCAATACTCCACTATTAAGGAAATATGTTGTTAATAATAAACCTAAACAAGAAAAATATGTTCGGCATTTAAAAAAAACTCAAGAAAAAAATTAACAAGAGCACACACTAGTAGAAATAACTCAGTGGGACCCAGTTAGTACTCACTGCCTGCCTCCACAATGCTTTCTTCAATTCTACCATGGAATTCATAAAAGCAGATCTGCATATCCCCATGTCACACCTGAGACCGAAGTCTTAGAACAGCAGCATTATAATACCAACACACAGTTCACTACTGTGGACGAAAGAATGGGATCAGAGAGGAAAGACAAATACGTATCCTTGGGGTTTTAGAGAAAAGCCAAAAATAAAATCAGAAAAAGATCAAAGATTCACCTTCACCCAAGATATTAAGCAAACATTCTCATTGAAGCGGCTAATCAAGTTTCCATAGGTATGTTTTATTTATCCTGAAAATCTGTGGGTTGAAATATTTAACTAATACAGTCATTCAAGCACAGCTAGAGTGTGTTGTATTTTAAACAGATAAATTCATAAAAATGACACTTTTTACATTTAATTACTTTGTATGTTGCAGTCTAAGTAATTTCATATGACACACTTTGATCAGTTTAATTTAAAAAGTCAGCTTACAAATTTATTCTGCATTTTCCAGAGAGCTGTGTACTTCATTCATTTTGTACACCTCACACTTACAGTCAAAGGCCAGATACTATATATCATACTGTGGGCATTAACCCGATAAAGATAACCAATGCAATCAGTATCTTTTACTAAAACCATCAGAAGAATCCTCTCCACACTCATAAAAGGCACAGCTACACATTGCTAATAAGACTTATTTTTAATTTTAGTCATCGCACAAGCTTAACCTCAAATAGAAAGCTGTCTTCTTGCTGAAAGAAGGGTTACGTTTTACATAATGTTCCACTTCAACAGAGACGCTTCAACAGAGAGTGGTGAGGTGCTGGAACAGGCTGCCCAGAGAGGTGGTGGATGCCCCGTCCCTGCAGCTGTTCAAGGCCAGGCTGGATGGGGCCCTGGGCAACCTTGTGTAGATCCAGGCCTGGAGGTTGGTGGCCCTGCCTGTGGCAGGGGGGTTGGAACTCTCTGGTCCTTGGGGTCCCTTCCAACCCAGACCATTCTATGATTCTATGATTCAATTAAAACCATACCTTAGTGGTACTAATTAGGTTTCAGAGAACAATCCGAGTCCTTCCTAAGACATGTTTCCATTTCTTCACCAAACCTTCCCGAACCTCATTCACAGACTACCTAACTAAATGGAAAGTTTTACTTACTTTGGGCAAGGCCAGTGTGTTAGCAGCTGGCCTAAAGACAATGAACTTGGCATTCTCACTTGTAACTTTGGAGTTACTAATTACAAAGTTGTAGCTCAAAAGAAAAGACTCAAATGAGTAGTGACCAGACTTGTCTGTCCTGCTCTTAATCTGCATGAAGGCAAATTAAAAACGACACTATTTTCTTCTATAGGAAGAACTGCTTTAATTGAAGATGAATTGGCCGGGACTTCAGTCAGTTACTCTAAAGAGAATTTAGATTTCCTTTAGTTCTTAGGCCGAGAGAAGACCTTATCACTGCCTACAACTACCTGACAGGAAGGTGTAGAGAGGTGGACTATGGTCTCTTCAGCCAGGGGACAGGGGACAGGACAAGGGGAAACGGCATGAAGCTGTGCCACCGCAGGGTCAGATCAGAAGTTAGGAGAAAGTTCTTCACTGAAAGAGTTGTCAGGGCCTGGGAACAGGCTGCCCAGGGAGGGGGTTGAGTCACCTTCCCTGGGTATGTTTAACAGATGGGTAGATGAGATACTTAGGGATATGGTTTAGCATAGGACAGGAACGGTTGGGCTCGATGATCTTAAAGGTCTTTTCCAACCTTGTGATTCTGGGATTCTTTCCTTGCCCTATAAAAATCAGTGAGAACTGGGCACGCTTTACAACCCACACTGATGCTGTCTATGCACTTCCCTACCATACAGGAATACCACGCAGCCTTAGTTGTTCTCAAATAAAGCCAAAAGCAGTTTGAAATAAACACAACAATAGTATTCTCAGTACGAAAACACCCAAGAGCTTTATTTACTGGACGTGTACTTCCAATCAGAGACTCAATCATTATTAAAAAAAATAAATTAAAAAGCAACACTAAAGCTTTGTACTTGACGTCCAATTCTCCTTACAGATCACACGGAATAAGACAAAGAAGACAACAGCCTAAAATGTTTCAGAAAATTACTCTAGCCCTTGAGATTACTAAACTAACTTTAAAAGAAAAGCACCAACCAATGCGTGCATTGCCTTTACCTTTTCCTACAGGAAGCCTAAAAAGTGACTTCTGGTTGGATGTTATATTTGAAAGGAGTTAAGATGCTGATGGTATTGTTCTGTTACACAATTCAACCATGCTCATGAGGCTGTTGCTTGTGCTTTACATTTTTTACTTGGGAGCACCTTTTGCTTTACAAGGATGTAAGGATGCCTAAAACACTTCTTCTAAATTTAAATTAGAGGAAGAAGGAGAGGCACAGGGGAAGAGAACAAGAATGTTGCTGCACAGTGAAAAATTACATTCACTATTCATTTGGGGAGCAAGTGTCTTCATTACTTCTTTCAGAAGAATACATGTAAGACAGTTAACTAAGTAATAGGAAATGTAATAATGATGGAAGAATTTTAATGTAATTTCAGTCTTATGAAATGGGAAATGGAAAACCAAGAATTGTCAGATTACTTGCAAGACACTGCGGACACAATATAGAACTTCTAAAAATTACTGTTACTGTTCAAAAGTATTAACTAAAAAAACCGCCAAAACCACCAAAAAACCCACAACAACAACAAAAAAACCCAACAAAAAGGCCACCCCACAAACCTTAGAAGGCCAGTAATAAGATGCCAAAACAAGTGATATTTTCATCTCAGAATTACTCTCAGAAGAAAGTGCAGAACAGAAATGCTCCACAAATTAGCTGACCAGAAGGCCCAAGTCAGCTTCAAGTGCTGAGGACATTCTGGTTCCTAAGCAACCCCTTCCCAGCTGTTCAGTAATAGAACAAATCCTTTTCACACTCAACAGGACAGATACCACATAGCACTATGTGATGTGTTTGATCCCAGGCACATTGTCAGAATGTTCCTAGCTCCCAAGACCCAATTGTGTGGGGCACAGCACAGAAGAAAAAATTATCTGGATTTTTTTGTTTTGTTTTCTTTTATTTTCTTTTCAAGTTTCTATTAAAATTAGAAGACAGACAACAGAGGTTCTTGACTGACAATTAATATGCACCTCAAGGTAAGTAGTTTCTTTTTACTTACTGTCCTGCAATACGGGTTATATTTTATTTTAGAGAGAGAATTTGAAATGTTAGAAGATACAAGCAGATATAAACATAAGCTACAGATTTTCTGGAAGTCAATCTAGAAACATTTTAAGGTGCTGATTTAGACAAACTACAGCAAAACAATACTTAGCAACCACGGCAGTAGTATAAAATTCTCTACAGCTGGCTCAAACAACTGTTTTCATCTGTGGCATGTATGTAACACAATCTTGTACTCCAAACACAGACGCTTTTCTGCAGCTATACATATGCTTTGCTTATAAAAAGTTACAGAAGAGAATTAAGTTTCTAACTTCCTCTAGTTTTGAAACATTATAAAACAAAACTGTTTAAAAGTTTTGCTAGAATTCAACCTGGCACAACTTCACTGCATTGGCATTAGTATCAAGCATAGCATCCATCAGTCTTAATTTTATTCAGCCTTTCTTTAATAGTTAACTCTTGTATACAGGGGTCTGGAGCCCTAACAGCTGCTCTCTATACAAAACAACAGAATAAAAACCACAGGAAAAAAAATCTGGTGTGTGAACACAAGTAGTCTACAACTTTTCCTTGCCTGGATATAAGATAGATGTCCTGACAAAATGAATCTCCCACACGTCTCAGAGTCAAAAAGAGGATCACTTCTTAGTCTTTTAAAAAGGTGTTAAAAAGATTTGCTGTTTCCACATAAATTTTGGGCTGTAAGATGATATAAAAGCAGTCTGTAGATCAAATACTTAAGGGCACACTACCTGTTCTCTCTGGCTACCTCAAAACCCACACACCTGAAAGAACTCTTAAGTGCACTCTGGTTACAACCTGATTCCATATTATCAGGATGCTATTTGAATACCCCTTAGCTCCCTCATCCTGCTTTTCAAAGGTTGCAGATAAACCCATGGAAACCATCCACCATGGTTAAGTCCCTCAAAGAAACAACTCGACCAGGGTGGCAGAGGACAAGACAGTCACTTGAGGAGATGGCGACTTTACATCCACAATACCAGTCTTCTCACAGTGTTTTAAAAGATCAAAAATTGTTTCTGTACCTTAAAAAAACCCCACCACATTTTAAAGTGGAGAACAGCTGCATTCCTAATTCTACGTAGGGCAGAATTCTAGTGCTTCCAAGAAACCAAGCATGAAGCTGCCAAGACCTAAAAAACACATTCTTCAATTTTATTTGACTGCAGTCCCAAAAATACATGAGTTTTCTTCTACATCATTTGCCTCCTGAGTTTTTGACATTAAGAGAACATGTTCATTACCAGCTTTATCACACGGTATGCAATTAAGTGATGTATAAAAAGGAATTGTGCAATTCAGCTTGCATGGGAAATGGGGCATTAAGTACTTCCAGACAGTGACATACAAAACGCACAGAGGAAGGATGCAAGATTGTTCTCCTACCTTCCCTTCAGGTTTTCAAGTTCTCTGTGGTGAAGCATGCTTCTCATGTGTTCCTCCATCTCCTTCAACATGGCGGGGGGGTGTGGAAATAATGGTCAAAACAATGAAAATGGTACATCATATTTGAAAAAGCTTCCTGCCTTGCAGGAAGGCACACTCTACTCCCATAGAGCTGTAGCAGTTGCCATTCCCATTTCTATGTACATGAAAGCACAAGCAGTCACACTCTCAGGAATTCATATGATGTTACCTTTCTGAGGAAGGAAATGTGGGAGACACTGGAATTCAACAGAACAGGAGCAGAATTCCAGGGGAAGGGCAAAGACGAGTGCATGCAGCAAAGCTTATCAGACCAATTTCTGACAAATTACTGATGATCATAGTTTTTATTAAAAGCCTCATTGACACCTCTCTCCAGAATCACAGTACTTAAAATACTATTTTCCTGCATAATCTGAGCTGTCTCTCTGCATTTGTATTATAACAGAGCATTAATTTCATCATTGTTCTATTTTACTCTGCTAGATGCACTTCAGAAATGGAGACATAAATAACATGTCAGTTTATTGTTTACAGCAACCTTGATCTGTGAACCGCAGTGCTGTTATAATTTATTGCTACTCAAAGAGAGCTGCTGGAAGAGAAAGAATGTTCATAATTCAGTGAAAGGAAGCAGTTCAGAAGATCTGACTTCCTCTTGGAGCTTGAGCCAAAGCGTTTGTGGAGAACTTGAAGAAACAGATTCTATCCTCTTTAATCCTTGAAATCCCATCTCTAAAGGGAAACCAACATCTTCAGCCTTGAAGAGTTGTGTGAATTTATACACTGGCATTTGCAAGACATTCATGTGCCCTGTGGCTAAGTACAGAAAATGCTCCTGTAGTGCACAGAGGATAAACGCTAAATTAAGGAATTAATGAAAACACATGCTCTGCTGCATAACTCCATGTTCTCCTCCCATATGAAAACATAGGTAACCCAAAAGGACTTTGAAAAATAGTGTATTAGAGTATTCTTAACATATCACAATTTATAGGCAAATGTATTTCAGTGCTTTTTGCTGTAGTATGTTCATATAATGATATAAAGAACTTGAAGGCCTCAATATTTTCAATATCAATCAAAAAATCAAGCCTGCTGCAGCACAGCTCATATCAAGAAAGATGCTCTAAAGCACATGCAAATGCATTATGTGATTTGCAACACACATAGATCAATATATCCCTGGGAGAGTGAAAAACTCTTGTACTTCATGCAATTTTAAAGTGCAAGAATTTCCTTACACACATTTCCTAGTAGTATCTACAGAGAGTTGTAAAGCATTAATTATTTACCTTTTTTGAGTTGTACAGAGTGTGACATAATATGCATTTTCGTTCTCGGACCATGCTTCTTACTCTGGAAAGATCTTATCCCATACCTGCAAATAAAGAGAATTTTAAAAGAGCCAACATTCAGGATTACTTTTATTTTCCTTACTCTGTTTTAGCGAGGAAAGTGAAATAATTTACTATACATGAAAACACTTGTACCAAGTTTCTTTAAGAAAATACAAACCTCTTGTGCATGGTTAATAGTCTTGAAAAAAAGTAGTTTTGAACAGTCATCTAAACCAACTAATTAAAAGTAGGTTTCCCTTTCTTTCATTTTGTTCCTTGTGCTCCAAGATGAAGGGATGCAAAGGATTAATAAAAAGACCTTTGTGAAACCAACCGCAGCTAGAATGCAACAGGAGCCTGGAGCAAGCGGCACATCCTTGAGAAAGGATATTAAAAGTATGTGAAGTGTGGGAGACAAAAGGAAATGGCCAACCTCTTCTCAGTGGTCTGTGGGGACAAGGGGCGATGGCCTCAAGCTGGAGCACAGGAAGTTCCGCACCAATATGCAGAAGAACTTTTTCCCAGTGAGGGTGACAGAGCCCTGGGACGGGCTGCCCATGGGGATGTGGAGTCTCCTTCTCTGGAGAGATTCAAGACCCATCCGGATGCCTCCCTATGCGACCTGTCCTAGGGAGCCTCCTTTGGCAGGGGGATTGGACTCTATGATCTCCAGAGGTCCCTTCCAACCCCCACAATTCTGTGAAAGATGCTTACGTTGATTGTTAACATACTAACAGGAATGCTATGAATAAGGTCATTTAGTTCAGCAAAATAAAGGCCCTGAGGAAGAAACTTTGTAGATAAGCAGACTAAGAATTCTTGCTGTAAATGGATGGATGTGCATGGGGAGAAAGGACCAACCTGCCTGACAGTTTCATTGGACTCTGACTGTTAAGTGAATTACCACGTTTCAAAGACATGGCGCTCACTCTACAAGCAGAGATCTGTAGGAATCCTCTCAGATGATGATCCATCTCATGTAGATGAGGAATTGAGGAAGCCAAGCAGGGCAAACAGATCTTTATTTTGGTACACAGGGCAGCTCAAGTAAGATATTTAAGGCCCTAGGAAAATAAATCAAAGGCCATATATAGTATCAAAGACTGACAGCCTTCAAAGTTTATCAGGCCATTTATCCACCATAAAATAAAACCTGAAGTAATTTAAACCCAGTGTTTTTCTCATTAACCTCCATAAGAGCTACACGAATGTGTGTACTGAGACACTCAATTTAGACAGCATTTTAAGATACATTCTCTAATACCATGCTTTACAAGGGCACCTTATATATTTGAATCATTAACAAAAGCTATCGATTTCCATTAATTATTCCAAACAATATTATTCAAAGCTTTGCACTGGAATATTAAACATTCTAACGCTGAACTACTTAAGACTTGCATATATATACATGAAAGCAGCAGCAGGTCAAATTAAATGCCGTGTGTATTTTATCATAATGTTTAATTCATAAGGAGAGCAATTAAACTGGAATTTTATATTAACAGTCTCGGTTACAATACAAAGACAGACATGTCTGCATAAGTAACAGGGTATTATCTTGACTTTTTTTTTTCTCCTCTTAAAAGACACTGACAAGCATGATGATCAAGCATTACAGTAATTTTTTACTGACTTGATAGAGGCAGTTCCTCACCCTAAAGGGGAAAGAAATGTATCTTGTTCAAGATGACTCAAGTATTTACAGAATTCATTCTGCAGAAGGGTGAAACAACAGCACAAAAAACAGGCCGGTAAAGTATGGCAACTTGCTGACAGCAGTTAGCATGTAACATCAAAAAGTGTTCACAAGCAGAGTTAATGTTACACCTGTTTTGTTTAAGTAAAATGTATAGTAACTATACACGATTACAGGAACAGTTTTAGGCTAACTGCCTAATCAACTGGGCATGAGAGAGTACTAAAAATACTAGCAGAATGCAAATGCTATTGGATGTTACTAGGAAAAGTGAAGCTTTCACCTCCACAGAGAGAAACTCTTGGAGGCAAGGACTCAGAAGTAAAGAGGCTCATTAGATGCTACAGGGACTGGGAGAAGACAGATTCACATTCTATTTCCAGATCACCTCCTGACTTACTGTCTACATAAACACTTCCCCTCGTCCTTAGCTTTCTCCCAAATCCTGCTATATAACCCACGGCTCACTTTAACGAAGTACTTCAATTTCATTGGAAAAGAACTTTCATGAAGTACTTTGAAAAACCTTATAAATTCAAGATATCCCCTCATTCATGATGCAACAGCGACAAGAACTAGACAGCTTTTGAGCCATGTATTCAGTAACAGCATTTCATTTCATCATACCCTGGTTTGTTTAAACTCAAAACTTTCAGACCGAGGAACTTTGGAAACAGAGGTTTCTCTATATAAATGCAGGCATATTTGAACTCCTAAGGAAAAAAACCCCTATATTTTAAACACCAAACCACCTTCAAGCTTTTATCAGCTTGAACAGTTTGCACTTTTCAAATCATCAGCTTGCTGCATATCATCCGAAAATACTTTTTATAGGGCAGTAAGAGGAAAATTAACTACTCTAAAACAGTCAGCAAACTGCAAGCAAAGAGAAGGTTTTGCCAAGATCTCACCACCATGGAAGAGAAACACATTTCAGCAGAAAAATGTCACCTTCAAAACAAGTGGGATGTCATGTCAGCTTTCTGTTTTGAGAGACTGTAACTGTTCAGTGGGCGATTTTTTTAATGTTTATGTTAAAGGAATGCATTTTACAACTATGTGATGTAAATGCAACTTGCCCATAGCCTGCACCTGCCCAGACCTTGGAAACACCACACGGTTTTAATTAATTTAACCAAGTCCGCTGTGGAGATTTTGGAGAACACTTCTCACAAGTAAAAATAGTCTACAAAGAAAATAAGGGATTAGACCACTTCCTGCTACAACATCCATTTGTCCAGAGTTATTCAACCTAACCGGATAGCATACATTAAAAATGTACTTCAAGGTTAAATCTGCTACATATCAGTGGCTGAGCACTGACTATATAAAGCCACAAGTGCCACGGAGCAGGGCAGGCAGCCCAGAATTCCAGCTGCCTAGAAATCCTCAGGAGGCCTTGAGATCAGCAGCACTGGCCTGTCTAAAGGCCTGCCTAAATGCCGCACGTCCCTACAGAGAGCAGTGGAAACTCTACACTTGATAAGAACGGGCATCTAGAAGTTCAACCATGGCAGAATGCTCTGCAACAACATGCTCCTCAGGTCCTCACAGGGATGTCGTTCCTATGACTTCAGTGACTTCTCTTCTGCAGCAACTGATTGCACATGACCTAGCTGAGTGGTAGAACAGTATTACAGCTGCTAGACATAGAATACAGAATGACAGAATCTCCCGAGTTGGAAGGGACACGTAAGAATCATTGAGTCCAACTCCTGGCTCCACACAGGCCTAGTCAGGTCAAAGCATGGGACTGAGCACATCATCCAGACACTTCCTGACCTTAAGCTGGGAGCTGACACCACTTCCCCGGGGAGCCTGTTCCAGTGCCCGACCATCCTCTCAGCAAAGAACTACTTCTTAATATCCAACTAAACCTCCCCTGTCACAGTTTCATGCCGCTCCCTCAGGTTCTCACTGGTCACCAAAGAGAGATCAGCACCTGCCCCTTCACTCCCCCCTGTCAGGAAGCCATAGACTGTGATGAGGTCTTCTCTCTGCCTCTTCTTCTTCAGGCTGAACAAATGCAGGGACTTCAGGTTCTCCTAATAACGACTTCTCCCTCCAGACCCTTCACCCTTCTCCTTGTCCTCCTCTGGACACCCTCCAGTAGTTTCCTGTCCCTCTTGTACTGTGGCACCCAAAAGTGCACCCAGTGTTAGCAGCTGCAATCACAAAGAACTTATCTCTATTCCAGCATTAGGGAACATGGAGGATAGCTCCACCACAGACATGTTCTCCAGCAGCTATAAACACCACATATTTATATACTTTTTTAGCAGAGTCGGTGTCCAAAATTGCACAGAATGCTTCTTAATTCCACCTTTGCACTGATCGGCTTTCAGTTCCCTCACCTTACCTATATTCTTATACTACAGAAATCACTGGCTAACTTTACTGATTGTTTTGAATACAAAGAGGGGAGGGTAATTATTAGCATATTTATGTTATTTCCTGGAGATCATTATCATATGGACATGTCCCCAACCCATGTGTACTTATGTTGAGCCGGGATCCTCTGGTGGTCATGGATATCCACTGATGGAACCCCACCTTTGCGCGTGCTCATTTCTTCTTTGGCTGATCTCCCAAACCAACACCAGTCTCTGCTGGTACCTACTGTTTAGATTCAAGGTCCATAACCAGTACCCATTGTCTTGCTTCAGAGTTCATAATGATTCTCACAGTGATCAAGGCACACACCGTCCTAGTTACCTATTCCTAAGGGCCTTTTAACATGCTTTGTGTTCTCACAGCTGCTGTAACTCCTTTAAAATCAAAATCATATTCTAAACTAAATTCAAAATAACCTAGAATTCCAGCTATTTCATTAGGGCAATGGTAACATTTCCCCCTTTGAAAGTGTTGATAATTATACTCAATACTTTCACATGTTCAAATTGTGGCTTCGGTGAACGTCAAATTGTTATATGATGGTGGATCTTTCAATGACTTGTCTCGTTGCTTTGCTTCTGCCTGTATACTCAATTAAACTCCGTTTTTCACGTCAGCACGTCTCAAACAATGAAATATCAGACCAAGCACTATGAAGACTAATGTCAACATAAGTAAAGTTTCAATTAAGGACTTTATCCATGAACTCAGATTCAATCCCAATCCACCAATAATTTATCTATCCAATTTTCAAAAATTTCTTCCCTAACTTTATGTGTTTCTTCTTTTATTTTTGTATTTCCGGTCTGATGTGCTTCACAGGGCATGATTGCTCCTTGGACCGGTTCTTCAACTGCCAATAATAATTCTAAGATTTCCTTCTGATGATTAGTATTTGCCACCTGGGAGGAAAATAGTCCTCACTCTTTCCATAAGGCTCCACGGACATGGACTACTCCAAAAGCCTCTTCTCAGTGGTCTGTGGGGACAGGACAAAGTGCAATGGCCTCAAGTTGGAGCACAGGAAGTTCCGCACCAACATGCAGAAGAACTTTTTCCCAGTGAGGGTGACAGAGCCCTGGGACAGGCTGCCCAGGGGGGTGTGGAGTCTTCTTCTCTGGAGAGATTCAAGACCCATCCGGACGCCTCCCTGTGCGACCTGTCCTAGGGAATCTGCTTTGGCAGGTTGGACTCGATCTCTGGAGGTCCCTTCCAATCCCTACGATTCTGTGATTCTGTAAAAGCGTATTTGGAATCTGTCCATATGTTCACTTTTTCCTTTACTTTATTTCAGCCCTCATGTCAGGGCAATCAATTCTGCCTTCTGTGCTGATGTCATGTTGGGTGGTGCATTTGCCTCTATCACAGTATTTTCAGTTGTTACTGCGTACCTGCACAGCGAGTTCCACTCTGTACAAAGCTACTGCCATCTGTAAACAGCTCCCATTCAGGATTTTCAAGAGGGACATCTTTCAAGTCTTCTCGGCTAGAATATGTGTGCTCAATAGTCAGTATGCAATCACACTCAGGTTGTTCTTCCTCCTGTGAAGCACTCAAGAAAACTGCAGGATTCATTAGATCAAAATCACATCATCTTGTTGATACTTCATCATTCTGCTAGGGGTAAGCCAATACCCCCCTTTTTGTTCTAACATTGTAACAACGACATGTGGAACAAACCATGATAATTCTTCCCAAGGTGAGCTTTCTGGCTTCTTGTATCAAACACCACTGTTGCTGCTACGGCCCGCTGGCAGGAATGACAGCCTTTGCTCACTGTGTCCGGTTGTTTAGAAAAGTACCACACAGGTCTCTTCCAGCTTCCCATTCTCTGGGTCAGGACTCCTAGTGCAAGGTGGTGTCTTTCATGGATGAACAACTGGAAGTCTTTAGTTAAATCAGGCAATCCTAAAGGTGGTGCTGTCATTAAAGCTAGTTTAAATTTTCAGAAGGCCCCCTGTTGTTGTGGCCCCCACATGAAAGGAGATTTACAGGCTTCATACAATGGTTTAGCTATCAGACCATAATCGAGAGCCGACATCACCCGGCCATTCCCAGAAGTGCTCTTAATTCATGCACGGTTCAATGTTCCAGAAAGGCACAAATGGCTTCTTTTCAGTCAGTCCCCAACCTTCTTTGCCCCTTTGAAATCTCAAAGTCTAAACATATCAGTTTGTCTTGCTATTGGAGCTTTCTTCTTAGACACCTTATACCCATTAAGTCCCCAAAAGTTTAAAAGTTCAATGGTTACCTGTATACAATTGACTTTTCTTCAGTAGCTATTAGAATATCATCCACGTGTTGTAAGAGGAGGTGTTCTGGTCATGGGGTCACTGGTCTTTTTGCTTGTCCAGATCTCCAGTTCCTTTGCTAGTTGGCTAACGAGGATTGTTGGGCTGTTCTTAAAGCCTTGAGGTAGCTGTGCCCATGTCAGCTGTACTTTACGCCCTGTTTGTGGGCTCTCCCTCTCAAAAGCAAACAATTTACGACTTTCCTGTTCCAGGGGTATGCAAAAGAAAGCATATTTCAAATCAAGCACTGTGAACCACTGGTATGTTTCTTTAAGCGCAGTCAATGTATATGGATTTGCCACTACCAGGTAGATATCTTTCACAATTTGTTTTATAGCTCTCAAGTCTTGTACCATTCTATACTCACCCAGGGGCTTCCGTACTTGCAGAACAGGGGTATTATATTCTGATTAATATCTTCTAAAATCTTATATTTCAAGAATTTATCAATCAGCTTCTTAATTCCCTGTTTTGCCTCAGCTGTAATTGGGTACTGTTTAATCCTAACTGGTTTTGCACCTTCTTTTAATTCAGTTTTCACAGGTGGTGCCAATTTGGATTTTCCTGGGATATCAGTTTCCCACACCACAGGGACTACCACATAACTCACCTGGGGGGGAATTTCTTGTATCTTTGGTTTTTCTTCTATCATCAGAATTTCCCCTTTAACAACAATTCCCCATCTTCAAAAACAATTTAGGCATTTGATATAGACAACAAATCCCTTTGCATTAAGGGTACTGGACATTCTGGAATGTACAGGACTTCTTGTGTTATAATTTTGTTTCCAAATTGCAAATTCAAGGGTTGTAAGAACAGCCAGGTTTTCTCTTTCCCTGTGGTTCCCACACTATTTGCTGGTTTAGCTCCTATTTTCCCTGTCTGCTTGTTAAACACTGGGAATGTTTTTATCTTTTATCATGAGAGATATTATTTCATTAGTCAGCCCCCATTCTTTTTGCCACTCTGATTTTTTTCTCAGATAAAAGAACAGATCTACATATGGAACTTCATTCCGGTTTTCTTCCCTTTTACAAAATAACATTACTTGTAAAATAGTGTTATAATTTAAGGTCCTGTTTAAAGGCCATACCTCTTCATTTTCTAATTTATACAATGACCATTCATGATTACAATATTCAATGAATTGACTCCTGTGCAATTCATCATTTATTTCTTTGCAGTGAGCCAAAAGGCAGCCTAAGGGAGAGGTTTTTGGTATAGAACTCTTACTTCTTTAAACGAGTTTAAGAATTTAAATGCTATAGCAAAACCACCACTGTATACAATACATTTTCAACACACATTTTGTCGCTTGGCTTCACTTCTCTCCAGCTGAATCTCTCGTGGGATAACACAACCACGGCTCAAAGCTCCACACTCGCTTTATGTGTAATTGCACATATCTCTCATTCATCCCCGCATATAAAGCCTCAACAGTGTTCCATTGTTTCCCATATTACTAAAGTTACAAGATCCAGAAGCACAAAACCAAACTGCAGAAGTCCAGCAGTACAGTTTTCAGTATCAGAACTGTTCCCAACCAAACGTGTACCAGTGCAGTATATGCTGTTCCACGTAAGATCTTGTCTTATGATTTAGGAACAGCCCCCATACCTTTCTTCAAATAATCCCTGTCTTTTCCACACAGTGACTTGACCGAAACAAGGAGTCCCTCTGGGAGGATTCCTGGGAGCACCCAAAGGAGTCTTCCTTTCAATGAGTCCTGCGGGTCCTCTCCTTTAATTCCCTTTCACCATTTCCACTGTTGCCAACCCTGCAACACTTTAGTATTCACCTTACAGGCAGTGCCTAGGCTTTCACTACCCAGGAATTCCCTAGCCCCAACCACATGGAACTTTTGCTCCATCCGACAGGCAGGCTTTATTCCTTACAAAACACTTTACCTGGACCAACCAAGCAGAGCAGAACTTTTGCTCCAACTCACAGGCAGGCTTCCACAGGAAGATGTCCCTTTGTTCCTTAAGTACTGCCTTACCTTTCCAGGGAACGTTGTGAAGAGCTGTATGGGTTGAAAGCAATAATTCTCCCCGAGAATTCCTCGGTGCTGGCCGGAGTTCAATCAGCACTCGATCCCACCCAGTCTCACTCGCAAGGTCGCAATCGCAAAGAACTTATCTACAGGAAGCAGATAAGCAGGCCCTTCTTTATTACAGCGCTGGGGAACATGGGGGATAGCCCCACCACAGACATGTTCTCCAGCAGCTATAAACACCACATATTTATATACTTTTTTAGCAGAGTTGGTGTCCAAAATTGCACAGAATGCTTCTTAATTCCACCTTTGCACTGATCGGCTTTCAGTTCCCTCACCTTACCTATATTCCTATACTACAGAAATCACTGGCTAACTTTACTGATTGTTTTGAATACAAAGAGGGGAGGGTAATTATTAGCATATTTATGTTATTTCCTGGAGATCATTATCATATGGACATGTCCCCAACCCATGTGTACTTATGTTGAGCCGGGATCCTCTGGTGGTCATGGATAGTCCACTGATGGAACCCCACCTTTGCGCGTGCTCATTTCTTCTTTGGCTGATCTCCCAAACCAACACCAGTCTCTGCTGGTACCTACTGTTTAGATTCAAGGTCCATAACCAGTACCCATTGTCTTGCTTCAGAGTTCATAATGATTCTCACAGTGATCAAGGCACACACCGTCCTAGTTACCTATTCCTAAGGGCCTTTTAACATGCTTTGTGTTCTCACAGCTGCTGTAACTCCTTTAAAATCAAAATCATATTCTAAACTAAATTCAAAATAACCTAGAATTCCAGCTATTTCATTAGGGCACCATTTCATTAGGCTGCACCAGCACAGTGTAGGGGGGGCCAACCCCCTCTCTGGACCAGCTGGCAATGCCGTGCTGGATGCACCCCAGGATATGGTTGGCCTCCTGGCTGCCTGGGCACACCACTCGTTCCAGTTTAACTTGCTGTTGACCAAGACCCCCAAATCCCTCTCAGCATGGCTGTACTGATCCCCCACCCTGTATGTGGGACCAGCTTTGCCCCTTCCCGGGTGCAGAATCCAGTACTTGCCCTTGTTAAACTTCATACCAGTGGCAATCACCCAGCTCTCTGGTTTGTCTAGGTCTCTCTACAAAGCTCCAATACCCTCAAGAGTCAACAGTTCCTCCTAGTTTGCTATTGTTTGCAAACTTATTTAAGACACCTTCTAGTCCTGTGTTTAGGTCATTTTTAAAAACATTGAAAAGCACTGGACCTAAAATGGAGCCCTGGGGACTGGCCACCAGCCAGATATAACACCATTTACTATTACCCTCTGGGCTAATTTACTATTAATATCCCCTCAAAGGGTAATAGTAAATAGTAGAGTAAATATTAAAATAGTAAATAGTAATATTACCCTCTGGGCATGGGAAAGGAGAGGAGAGCAGAGAGAAAAAAAGCAACTCACCACAAAGTGCATTCATGAAATCATTAGTTGGCTGATGGGAGAAGTGGTGGATACACAGTCATTTTGTCTTTGAGAGATGATTTAGGAATGGAAGTGTATTTAGGCCCTGGAACGCATTTTTAAAATAGACTGTATCTTGATTATCGGCACAACTTACTCTGTTCTTCTGCCAAGAAGCCTGGCCTTTTCACAGGTAGACCTGGAGAACCCCACATGGAACTCTGAAAGCTCTATATTGTATGTACTTCAGCAAGGCTTTCAACACCATCTCTCACAGCATCCTTGTAAAAAAACTTAGGAAATGTGGGTTGGATCAGGGGACTGTGAGGGGGGCTAAGAACTGGCAGAATGTCAGAGCCCACAGGGTTGTGATAAGTGGTGCATAGTCTAGTTGGAGGCCTGTAGCCAGTGGTGCACCTCAAGGGCCAGTACTGGGTCCAGCCTTGTTGAACATACTCATCAATGACCTGAACAAAGGGACAGAGCGTAATAGCAGCAGGCCACGCTGCTATTTAGCAAGATCTTGACAGGCTAGAGAACTGGGCAAAGGGAAACAAAATAAAGTTCAACAAAGGCAAGTATAGGGTCCTGCACGCAGGGAGGAATAACCCCAGGTACCAGTAGAGATTATGGGCTGACCTACTGGGAAGCACCTCTGCAGAGAAAGACCTGGGAGTACTGGTGGACAAGAAGCTCTCCATGAGCAAGCAATGTATCCTCATGGCCAAGAAGGCCAATGGTATCCTGAGGTCCATTAAGAGTGTGGCAAGCAGCTTGAGGAAGGTTATCCTCTCCCTCTGCTCTGCCCTGGTGAGGCCACATCTGGAATGGTGTGTCTGGTTCTGTGCTCCCCAGTTCAAGACAGACAAGGAACTACTGGAGAGAGTCCAATGGAGGGCTGCGGAGATGATGAGGGGACTGGAGCATCTGTTGTATAAGGAAAGGCTGCAAGATCTGGGTATGTTTAGCCTGGAGAAGAGAAGACAGAGGGGATCTAATCAATACTTATAAATATCTAAAGGGCGGATGTCCAGAGGAAGGGGCCAGACTCAGTGGTGCCCAGTAACAGGACAAGGAGCAATGGCCACAAACTGGAACACAGGAAATTCCATCTCAACACAGGAAAAAACTTCCTTCACTCTGAGGGTGACAGAGCACTGAACCAGGCTGTCCAGAGAGGTTGTACAGTCTCCTTCTCTGGATATATTCAAGACCACCTGAACACAGTCCTGCACAGCCTGCTCTAGGTGATTCTGCTTTAATAGGGAGAGGTTGGAATAGCTAATATCCAGAGTTCACTTTCAACCCCTACCATTCTGTAAACCCACCTACCTATTGTGATAAAACAACAGTAAAAAGCAACATCGATTGCTAATCTAAATAAATAATGACTTATTAAAGCCAAGTAATAGAAATAATTTTATGACTACAAAAGCATTTCCCTGTTACACAGCTGTCCAAGCATCAAACATCAAAGTCCTGTGCTGCTGTGAGAATGTCGTACAAAATAAAGAAATCATCATAACAAGACAGAGAAGCCTATGCTCAAATTTAATTGCCTTGAGTAGAATTTATGTGGAATATAACATTGACATTCAAACACTATCTTTCCTTCCCAGATTCACTGCGCTTGAGGCATCTGAATTAACTATGCATTTTCTTCTAGATTTTAACTTTTGCCAATTAACCTCAACAATTATGAATTACCTCAACTTCTGGGCATATGTGGGAGGTACTTGACCTTTAAGATGCTAATCTGTACAACCTAATACAGTCAACAGACAGAAACCTAAGGACTTCGTAAAGTTAAGCCACGACTGACAGCATTATTCTCTTCTAGCACACTATCACAGACTGTATAAACTACCGTGTAGTTAGACGGTTATTTTCATAATGTGGCAAAGGAGATAACTATATCATAGCCCAGCAGTTAAAATATTTATACAGGAAGTAAGACTTACAGTAAATTCCTCCCTGCTTTCCAAGATTTAACTTCATTCTTGTGACAGACTGACAGTACTCTGGTGCCCTGAGCACTGAAGCAGCACCACTGCGCAGCAAAGGTTGTAACTGGGCAGTCAAGGGCTCGACTGTTTTGACATTGAGACAGGAGAGCAAAGTTATTTCACAGATCAAATCCCTCTAAGTTCCTGTTAAACACAATAAAGTTGACTCTACTAACTAGCCTAGAAGACATCTAGCAGAAGCCACCATTTGCATACTATCCCATGAGTACAGCCGGCTTTTTACAATATACAGGGAAGGTATACTGGAGATAAGGAGACTCTATAGAAATACCTTAAGCAGTCCAGTGCAGGAACAGATGCACCAAGCATGAACACAGTTTTCATTGTTGTCTATTTTTATTTCAAGTAAATCTATGAATGGGGGACAGACCAGAATAGTATTTTGTGACACATTAAGTCACAATCAAACTGCACCTTTCTAATTCCCCATATATAAGCAATGCTAAAAATTTCCTAATATCCAAACCAAGTTTTCCTTGCTATAAACTAAGATGTTAATTGCTCCCTAGTGAAAGTAAATGCCTTATTACTGTCTTGCTTATGACAGCTTTCTACACATGGGAAAATTCAGGGATATATACTGTCCTAATTGGAAAAGAGAGCTGCTCACCATCATTGTGTCAGGACACCTAAAACCCACACACCTGGAAAGCTTCTGTTTTCCCCTATACTCCTAGTTCATCTTTAGACATATGCAAAACTCACTTTCTTCAGATGTATTCCTCAAATATCACATTTCCTGAGCCTATTTAAAACTGCCATTCCTCTTTGCAAACTGCCCACAAAACTCTAAAAGAAAACATCCAAAACTGGACATAGTACTCCAGTTAAGACTCCTGTTAGCACCTTTTGGAGAGGGAAACTGTCTTTGTACCCCTACTACCATTACAGCCTCTAACATTAACTGACAGTGACCGAGACAAAGTCTTACTATGAAGCAACACAGTGATCCACAAGAAACGGGACAAACAACTTCAGCAGTTTATATACTTCTGTGACTCAATTCACATCAGCTTATTCTGATAACCTCGCATCACTTTATAGACGCGCCTTCAACAAATAGACCCTTGTAAGAATGACAGAAATACTCACTACTTTACACTTATTTCTGTTACATTTAGCAATATCTCTTTTTTTTAATTTTCCTTCCTAAGGGACTTAAGCTCATAACACCCTTCACAGGTATGCTTACGAAGTCTCTTTCACCAATGAGAAGTTAAGAAGAGGGACTTAGAAACCCAAACCAGACTGGTCTATACATCCCAAATACTGCAGTTCTATAGAAGCAGATATCCAGCCCTTGCAAAACCAATCAGACTCCCTAAGAAAGATCGATGTAGTCGGCAAGTGACGATCATCGGCGACAGCGATCGTTCTGGTAAGCTCAGGGGCTGTGTGTCAGATCGGGTGGTCTAGAGAGGTTCCCTGCATCTGGGCACCAGCTCCTTCGATCCACAGCGAGTACCCGGAAGCCCGGCTAAGCTCACCCCCCCAAGGTCACGTGACCCCACCCTCTAACTTTAAAAGGGCTTAAGGAGGAAGCAGATAAGCAGGCCCTTCTTTATTCCAGCGCTGGGGAACACAGGGGATAGCTCCACTAAAAATGTGTTAGAGTTAGTTACAAATTACAGTACATTCATACATTTTTTTAGCAGAGTCATTGTTTAAAATTTTATAGAATGCTCACTTTTTAATTTGAACTTCGCAGTGATTGGCTTTCAGCTACTTCATCGTATCTATGTTCTTATTCTTCTAAAATCACTGGCTAGCTTTACTGCTTACTTTAAATACAAACAGGGGAGGGCAATGATTAGCATATTTGTGTTACTTCTCAGAAATTATTTCATTATCATATGCAAGTGTCCCCAACTCATGCATAGTTATGTTGAGTGTGGGTCATCAATAGTCTTCCTCACTGTGTCCGCTGATGGAACCCCACCCTTGTGCATGCTTGTTTCATCTTTAGCTGATCTCCCAAACCCCACCTTTGGCTGATCCTCCAAACCCCAACCATTCCTTCTGGAGGCAGGCACCCCTGTGCTTGGTATGTAGCCTTACTGAGGTGCAGCATTCTTAGCATACCCATCATCACTCCCAAGGGCCTCAATCTTCATGGTTGCTATAATTTCCTAAAATCAAAATACTCCAGAATTCAAGCTATTTTATTAGGGTAACTATAACACCACCATCTGGTGGCGGACCTCAGAGAAGATGATTACCAGGTCTTAGAAGGAACTTTACCAATTTAAATTTCATTCTGATCAAATTTAAATTCGACTCCAGATAATTATTTTGTTTTCATTTTGTCCTCAGAAGATCAAGTGGGAAAAAACAATGGAAAAAACCTCCACACACTTTAATTTTACCTTGTGACATTATTTACAAGACTTAGCATCTCTATACACAATTTGGATATATATTTATAGAATAGTGACTGCTGTTATTCTATGTACTGGGTATCACAGCCTGCATAAGTTAAGATGCATTTAGGTGACGTCTTCAAACATATGACATTTTTGGACATACAGGCTAGAAATTACACGTTTGGTTGCAGTAGCCAAACTGACATAGGCAACAGACTAAAATAGTTTGGTTAAAGCAAATTACTTGTTCCGAATTGAAAATGCTAGAACATAGCGCCTATTTAACACACTTTACATACAGAATACCGACTAGTGGAACAGACTTGGTGGTGCAAATGTACTGCCTTGTACAGTTCAGTTGAACTCAAGCAAGGACTAAGCAAAGACAATAGAGTTGCCTAAAACAGAAGAGACTTCAGAATAGGAATCAATTTTCCAAGATAAGTTACAAAGCCACGTTGCATTGGCCCTCAGAACCCGCAATATTTATGCAAAATACTGCAGTCTTCAACAGATACACTTCCAAGCTTCAGCAAAGCAAGCAAATTTTGGAAGGCTTAAGTAGTTCTTTTAAGCTCTCAGTTCAGCAAAACCAGTCAATTAGTTTCATATAGTATTCAAGGCTTGACTGAAGGAAGTAGCAAATAACAAAAACAACAGAAACAACCAGCAGAGATAAAGGAAAAGCAACCCCAGCAACGTGTGCTGAACACGGTGCCCATCAAACCTCAATCTTTTTCTCTCAGGTTACTCCTCAGAACTCATCTGCTCCAAAAAGCTCTTACAGAACTAGACTTCTGAAGACATAGGAGGGAAGGTGAAAAGGAGAATCACAGAATCCCTGGGTTGGAAAAGACCTTTACAATCATCAGGTCCCATTGTTCCTATCCTATGCTAAACCATATCCCTGACCACCTCAAGAATTTCTTACTTGCTCAAGATCATCGATCATCAAGCTTAAGATCATCAAACCACTATCAATAAAGTATATGAAAAGATAAACTTCAATGATTAACGCAACTTCTATCCAACTTTTCCCAGTTGAAGTTCACAAGCACCCCTGAGCAGTTCTTAACACAATTTAAGTCCGCACGTGCACTAACCCTGCTTGCAGCGATTTTGAATAGCTCACACTTCATTGTATTAGGATTCGTTTCAGACTATAGGTCCCACTCCTTTTAGATCACCAGGCGTTTATCGCCACGTTCCCACACGCTTTCGCCAAGACAGGTTGTTAGACGGGTGCCATGAGGAAGGTAACTCGGTAACTCCGCACCCAGAGCCATGCTTCAACCCTCACATGCTCCTGGTAGGTACGAAGCACCGGTAAGAGCGAACCTGCTCTAACAAAGCTCGCGTTTAACAGATAAAGTTCAGGGATCGCCGCAGCAACAAAGGGCACTCGCAACGCAAAGTGAACCCCAATGCCAGATACCCACTGTAGCCCCTCCAGGCCGGGCCTGCCCCGCTGCCCTCCCTCCGCCAACCCCTCCACCAAGAGCCGGAGAAACCCACCGCCACCCCCGCTGCGCCTCAGGGCCTCCCCCCCGCTCCCCAGTACTCACACAGCGCACCCCTCGCCAGGGCAGCAGCCCAGAAATCCATCTCAATGCCGGGACCAAGCAGGCCCAACCGCCACACGCCCGAAGCCCACCACCCCTCACGGCGCCAGCGCCGCCCGACCCCACCGAGACGCGCGGCGCACGGCGGGGCGGGGCGACGGCGCGGCACAGCCAATGCGGCAGCAGGAAGGCGGCCGCGCCGCACGCCGGGAGGCAAGCCTATGCAGCCGCGGTGCCTGCCGGGAAACGTAGTCCCGGCGGAGGGAGAGACATTCGCGCGCGGGTGTGCAAGAAGCTTCGCTGCAGGGGCACGGCACTCGCCGTCAACTGGGGGGCGTTTACCGACCGGTAACGGCAACAGGCGTTACTGTGAGGTGTAGCTACACGCCGCGAACGCGCGGAGCCATGCACCACCATTCTACGAATCGTGAGGCGTTAAGCACCGCCGGTATCTCGGCACGAGAAGCCACCGGGCGAGACCCGCCCAGGCGGCTGCGCCTGGAGAATCACCAACGAGGGGTTGGGAGCCGCTTACAGAGGAAAAGCCCCCACGGATACGCGCCGGGCTGTTCCCATACTACGCCATTTGCTCACGCAGCCGCAGCCAGCAAAGCCCTGCCGCTCTAGCGGCGCCCACACGGCACCGCCGGGCAGAGGGGTGGGGTGCAGGCGCGCTGGGTAGTGCCAGGCAACCGATCCGAAGCCCGGCATTCCCGCCACCACACTCGTACGTGGGTGACGCGAGCATGTCCTTTTTATGCGTCATGCCGGATATGGCATGACCGCCCTCGCGGGGCGGTGCTGGCTCCCGCTTCCGGGGCGTGGGCCGTGACGCGCTGGCGGGTCGGCGCTCGGCACCGAGACATGGGCTCTTAAAGGGGCGGACTGGCACGGCCCAGCCTGGTTCGGCTCGGCGGCGAGAGAGGGAGCGGAGGTGGTGGTGCCGGTAGGTGTACGGCGGGTTGGGCTCGCTGGTTCGTGGCGCCCCAGATGGGGTAGCCCTTCTGCTGCGTCGCGCCCCGTGCGGGGCGGGCTCGGCTCTGCTGGGACTGCCGGGGGCCTTCGCCGGGGGGGGGCGGCCCGGTCCTTGCCGCGCTGGGATCGGTGGGTGCTGTCCCGCTTCTGCTGTCGGGCCCTGCGAGCCCGAGAGGGGTGGCTGGGACGGTGGAGGATCCTCTGAGGGCCCTCGGAGTCCTCACCGCGGGCTGCGCCCATCCCTCGAGTGTGGGGAGGCCTACTCGGCCCTTCCCCTGCGCGGGGCGTCGTCGCTTTCAGGTGAGAGCCCTCGAACCGGGCTGTTAGCGTGAGTCAGAAGACCCTCCTCTCCCCGCGCCTTCTTGATCTGGCGTTGTGGTGCTACTTCCAGGCCGATACCGGCACGGCGGCGCTGCGGCATGCAGTGAGCAGCCGGCGCTTTTCTGTTTCTTTAGTATATCCTGATGCCATTGGAGTTTCTATGAAGCTAATAAAGTCTGCTTTATTTTTTACTTTTTTTTTGTCATTATCTCTTCACTTTTGTTTCTCTTTCATGTAATGAAGCCTCTCAAATCTATGCTGATATCATTTGATAACCAGAGCAGATGAGCTAAGGAAGCTTTAGAAATCTCTCAATGTAACTCTTCTAGTTATTTATCTTCCTCTTTTTCAGCCTCTTAAAAGGGTCGGTAGGTGCTCAGCGTTCAGGGCTGTGTGGCTGGGTGTTGCTTTGCTTCTTTATAAGCCTCATTCTCTGCTGCAGAGGACTGCTTTGTAGGAAGGTGTTCAGGGCCCAAGGAAGTTGGTTAATTCATTAACTCGAGTAACTGATCGCTTACTAATAATCCAGTAACCAACCAATCAATCCATATGCCTAAACTCCCCTGCTCTGCAGTTTTTGAAGTAGCTGCTTAGATAGCACAGTTTGTGTCACTAGGAGAATGGGATATCTTGCTGTCTGTGTGGATCAAGGGTTGATTGGTAACTTGTGTTTGGCAGTAACGAATTTTGAGGAGGCATCACAAGACTTTTCCAGGAACAAAACTGAATTGTTGAGGCAAGTATAGAGCTGAGCGCGCTGCACGGAGGAGGTGGCATTGCTAGCGCCTATTCTTTGCGCTATCGCCTCTGTACAATGTGTTCAGGAAGCTGATAAGAGAGCAGGAAGCATGCAGAGTGGTATCTTGTTCTTGGGTCCTGGCCTCTTTCCCCAGGGTCACAGATGCTTTTTTCATTTATCTTGTAGGCATAAACATATTGGGGAGTACGTTCTGGTGCTGATACCTTGTACTATCCTCTGTTAGCTTGGCTGAACTTGAATTTACAAGTAGGATAAGGGCTTTAAAAAAGAGACAACTCCTTTGTTTAGTCAAATGAAGTATTTGAAAGAAAAATACTCAACCCCTAATACAAATCTATCTAACTGAACTGTTTAATGTTTAATCTTTGCTGGAATGCACCAAAATTTCTTAGTGTTCATGTTTTTCTAAGAATGCTGTCTTATGAATTTTCCATCTTTTGGGGGAGGCAACACCTTGCTTGATAAGAGAAGGAACTGAGAGCACATCCATGATTGCATGATGCTGTACCAATTTGCTCACGGCTAAAAGTATGGCTCCAGTGATGCTAGCTTTGGCAGTTGGTGCAACAGCAGGGTTGTGTCATGTCCTAGTTCCTACCTTTGTGGTAAGATTACCCAAAAGTAAGCACAGGCTGCATTTCTCAATCATACTTTTAGACGTATTGGTTAGTAGCTGTTATTTGAAACTTTTTCCCTGGTGTATAGCTATTTGGAAATAGAAAGGGTGGGGTTCTTTCGTAGCATGACTATAAAAATGTGTGACTTTGACATACTTATATCAAATTTTTCCACTCAACTCTGGTAAATGTAGTTCCTGACTGCCAAATACTTTCACTAGGCTTTGAAGAGGAAAACAACATGGAAATGTAAGCATGATGTCTCACTACAACACTCTGTAAGGTTTGTGTGGTTTTCGTTCTCATTTTCATTCAAGCCTGGAAATAGCTCTTTTGAGAGAGACAAAATGTTCTAGAAGACAAACTTAAGTGTCGTTGTTTTGGCATTAAATAGATAATCTTGTACCAACTTTCATCTCTCACAGCTGTTGTCTTCTAGGGCCAAAATTATGGTGTTTTCTTCTTTTCTTTCTTTACTTTCTACTCACAAGAAACTTATGGACCTCTTCCTTACTCTGTATTTATAGAACCAGGCACCGAGGCACAACCTGCTGTGAGTTATTGATGTTATTTCAATATCTTTAACAAAAATTAAAGGAAACATTTGTGCTTAATCTCTAGTTTAGAGTGAAGGAGGAAGAAAAGCTTAGGATATTGATTAGAAGCATACCTTAATAGAGAAGGGGGTACCCTGATAGAGAAGGGGCTAGGCTCAAAGGAGGACCCCCGGAGGGTGAATAACAAATTTATGACACTTAGTAAGTGTGATGGATGTTTGAGGAAAGGTCTGTCATTGAGGCACAGAACTGCTGCCTGTCACCCAGAGATGCAGGACAAAAATCTTACCAATCATTCAATGTGACTTTGAAAGTGCAAGCACTCAGAACAGTGTATTGGTCTGGTGCAAGTAGACCTGTTAGGTTTAAGACAGCTTGTCACTTTTGGAAGCCTTTCCCTGCCTACTGTCCTTTCCAGACGCTGACTGTGTGATTGCAGTTGAGCAAGAGCTTTATTAGGCCTTGTGGTGCCTTGCAGTTGGTTTAAGTTCACAGAGATGGGACAAGGCGAAAAATCCTTAGGGACTTTGAGTGATTTGGATAGCATAGCCTGAATATGCCATGACTTATAAAACAAGGAAATAACTTTCCCTTCTTTTCTAGAGCTAATAAGCCTTAGAATAGCTTCTCAGTGAGTGCTGAAGAAAAGCATATTCAAACAGCATGTAAGTTGCCAACTACAGCTTTCATTACCTTGGAAGTGTCTTATAAACCTCAGAAGATTATTGGGGTTGAAAAACCCTTGAAAAGACTGTGCAACCTCACTGTTGTAATGGGCTTTGAAACTTGTTTGCATTGCAAACTGTGTGTTGGCATAAATAGCCAGCATCCAGCTTACAAGTGATTCTGAATGTGAAAGAAACCCACTTGTAAGAAAACCCCTTAGTGGTGCAGAAGAGGACTGTCTTGGATCAAGGACAGACAGACAAGATACCATACTTACTCTGTGTGCTCTGGGAAGACGGGTGGCAAAGGTGACAATGTTGTTGCTGGCTGCACAAAACAGTGCTTTTGGAGGCTGTGTCAATTCAAATGTTGTAACCGTTTTCCCCTTGAAGTTTTTAATGTGCCTACTACCAGGGAATCCCAGCCAGAGAGCTGCTGTTGGGTAAAATTACGCTGTCTTAACTTTATCAGAAGCAAATAATTTAAACTTGGAGACTTATTCATGCAGACAGTAGGTTGCTGTGGGCATTACTAACACTGAATTTGCTCCTATTGCACTTAGTTTTATGGAAGTTATAGCTTGGGAGTTGTTAAGCTCTCAATTAAGTAGTTTGGGCAGAGCTCTGATTGATAACTTGTGAGTGATCCACTTGAAATGTGATGATGTGAATAGCACTTCCCCAAATCAACGCTTGCACTGTGCTCTCACAAGATCACCCTGCTGCTAATACAGATGTAGCCACAGCATGCACACAAATCTCTGTCATCTTCCGGGTCTCCTGAGTTAGACCAAGAACCTACTGAAGTGCTGTATGTTGATTAACCAAATTAAGATCTCTAAGCCAATGATACGTTGACTGGGTCTGCCATGGCGCTATCAGCCCAGAAGTGCTGGTCTTGTCTTTGGTTCTTTATGCAAAAGAACAATACACCTTGAGGTTTTAAACAGTTCTGTGAAATCACTGTTGTGTCTTTTCTTCAGCCTTCTCCAACCTAAAAAAACTTCGCAGAGAGTAAACTGAAGGTCTTTCAGGGCTTTTGGAGCTGTGACTAAATGCATAGTAAGTGGGGAAAAAAGGTCTGTGCAGATCTAAATTTCCTTCTTCTATCTCATTGTTCCTCTTGTCCAATGGATAGAAGTAACTTAACTTATTCCACCCTCAACTAGCTTGGACCATAATTCCTGATTTTAGTATGTGTTATAATAATGAGCTTATAGGATTGCTTAGCACAGCAAGTAGTCTTGTGAAGAGATAACATATTATCTGAAGTTTATCTCCAAAATAAAACATGGCAGAAAAGGCAGATTCCTATGGTTTGCAGGTCCCGTGTTTATTTCCTTGCTCCTCTTATTTCTTGACGAGTCTTGCTCTCTAAGACAACAGTGGTTAAGATAATGAATATGTTGCAGGGTTTTTTAAGCTTTCAAGTAGAAAAATTTCAGGAGTCCCATTTAATTCAAGAAGATGTATTTTTGTACCAAAGTTAGTTCTGTGTGTAGTCTGTAGGTGCTGGGTTTTCCTGTGCGAGGGGTAGAGGGGGAGTTGCACTGAAATGTGTTTAATCTTTGCAGTCTGGTAACTGGGTAAATGCTGCAGAGTGTTTTTTGATAACAAAAAATAAATCTGACATTACATTTTTCTTTAAAGGAGTTCTACTTTGTAGTTAGGCACATTAGGTTCGGGTTTAAAACTTACCACTCTAGAGAGAAAATAAAACTAAAAGAGCAGAATGTTGCTATCATAATTATGAAGTCTGTTTGTAGGGTGTCTTCTTTTTTCTCCTTTGTTTATTTTGTGGCTAGGATTTTAAACATGGTAGAAGAGGGAAAGCAAAGAAATTAGGCATTGGGCATTGGTATTAAAACAAATGCTTGCCTTAGCAAACTTTACATTATAATAAAAATACATGCCAGGAACACTTTAGCCATATCAAGGATTTTCTCCCTGAACATTTTGTCTTTGAGGGATCTTAGTTAAAAATCATTTTGTCATATACTATTAACTTAACAGCTGGGTACTTTATGATGGGTATTTTATAATTTCTAGGTAGAAAGATGGGGGGTGAGTACCCTTTCTTTTCATGTACTTACGCTGTGTTCTGTTGGAATAGCTGAGCTATTTTGTCAGTACAGATGGCCTCATCCAGGGTGCTCTAACTTCTCTAGAGAGGCCTTGCAACGGAGGTACCGGCTATGTTCTAGCCATTCCAATTAGATGTTCAGCTATCAAGGGTGTATCTCTATCTTTGGCAGCAGTGTTTTTTTGAAATGTTGGGTTTCTTCTCAGTTACTGCTTTGTGTGTTTTTGGATGTTAAAACTTCTCACCACGCAGCAGTTGGTTCATTACTACCTAGGGAATGTCTTTCTCTATTCTGCCTTATAGTGCTGCTTCCTCTACAGAGCTACTGTACATGCTGTGTGTGTAGTTACAAAAGCAACGCTGGCCACCTCAGCTGTACAGACTGATGGGAATAAAGCTATGCTTTTTAGAGTCTAATGGATCACAGAATCGTAGGGGTTGGAAGAGACCTCCAGAGATCGTTGGGTCCAACCCCCCTGCCAAAGCAGGTTTCCTATGTCAGGTTGCACAGGGAGGGGTCCAGATGGGTCTGGAATCTCTCCAGAGAAGGAGACTCCACACCCCCCTGGGCAGCCTGTGCCAGTGCTCTGTCATCCTCACTCTGAAGTTCTTTCTCATTGGTGCAAAACTTCCTGTGCTCCAACTTGCAGCCATTGCCCCTTGACCTGTCCCCACAGACAACTGAAAAGAGGCTGGCCATTTCCCCCTGTGGGGATCAGTTTGGAATATTCAGGTCTGAGCAGACATTGCATTCAAACATGTTCACAGAGCATACCTTCTTAAGCCTGTCTTAAGAAGGAAATGCTATCTTGTTTTACATGGCTCTAATGGCAGTGGCTGAAAAGTGAAGGTGGGTAAGCTGGCTGGGATGCCTAGAGAAAGGCTCTGTCACTGTTTTCAGTGACATACCTCAGATGATCAGAAAAGACTAGCAAGTAGCTGTATTCTATTATCGCTGATAAAAGATTGTCAGAACCTTTGTGTTAGCCAGGTGTTCTGAGTGGGTTTGTTTATCTTCCACCCATAAAGGTCAGTTACCTAGCAATTGTAATCTGAGCATATGACTTGTCACTTGTTTTTATCATAAGCATCAGAAGATAAGCACATGCTTACCCCATCTTTGCAGAATCCCCCTGGAAATAGGTTTTTTACTCTGCATTATGGGTGTCTGCTATGTAGAAGTGGTTTTTCCTTCATATCTTGCAGCTGGATTTCTTCAGCATTAGGTCAATTCATAAACAGTTTCAACACCAAATACCATTGATTTAGGGGAAAACAGGAGGGATGCTGTGGGTTTCCCTAGAACTTCTTGCTCTTGGGCAGTGGAGTTGCTCAGGAAGCTGTGAGCAAACTAGGAGAACACAAAGCTTGTCTGTCAGCGCTGGGAAATTCAGTGGCAAATGCTTGTGTTTTCAAGGGATTGTCTGGTGTTGGATGCAACTTCAGGTACTTTCTGGCTTAGTATTACTACAGACTTCTTTATGTCAAATAATTGACTGCAAGTTCCTCAGTGAGGGCAAAGTTGGGGGATAATAGTTTGATAGCTAGTAGCACATTAAGCAGCTTTCCATTGAATTGCTGTCAGATTTCAATGTGGTATTTTTGTGGGACTTGACCAAGCCCAGGGTGAATGTATTATAGTGTATGTGAGCTTCAGTCCTGAAGTTAATTCACGGCTGTCAGCTTCCAGTAGTAACGTTACCTTCTAAACTGTACCACTGAATTAATACCTTGGGAGTTGGAAGTGCTGACTGTCTCCTTCCTTACCCTTCTTCAGTCTTGTTGCTAGTTTGTTTGTCAGTGGCTTCTCCATGAATCGTGGCTCTAGTAGCACAGGGCAATTCTGTCAGTGTTGAATAAACCACAAAAATCACTATCTAACCTGATAAAATGTACATTCTTCAGATTTGGTGTGCTTACATGACATGAAGATAGTAGCATAATGTATCAAAAAAAATATATTCAAAGATAAGTCTTATTTATAAAGTAAGTCTTTATTGGGTAATAAGTTTTTATGCAAGTTTGAGAATATTGGCATACCTCTGCCTCCTCAAAAGCAAAGAAATAGTTTACTGGGAGTGATGACTGCAGTGTGGTTCTTGTAAGTCAAATACTGCTGCTGAGCTGGGGTTACAGTATGTGGCCAGCAGTTGTACTGCTACTGTGCTGGTAGCCTGAACTCGGAGGTGGCAAGGGAAACAGGACACAAGGGCTGCTGAAAAAGAAATGTCCAGAGCACTCTGGGAATACAGCTGCATTTCCATCCCTGTTCTGCAGTTACAATGGGAGTCATTGGGAAGCTGTTGTATTCATGGGGTGGGTATATGATATCCCTTTTGCTGTCCAGGATGAGATGTGTGTTTTGTGGTTCCAGGCTGCAGAAATACCTGTGTGGTACCCAAGGTAGGGAAAGGCTGGCCTAGTCTACAACAGTGTAATTCAGTGAAAATAGGTCCTCTTCCCCTGTCCCTGGCTTACTGATCCCTAGCTGTGCAAATCAGCTTGGAGGGCTTTCCCAAAGTCAAAGTTGGGATTGAGCTGCCCTCAGTAAACCTCAGAAAAGGAGGCTAAGCCTGTGAATGAAAAGCTAAATAATTGATCATATTGTGAAATTGGACTACTGCAAACTGAGCTATTGAAGACATTGTGTGAGACTGACATAATGAAAAAAAAAAAAGAACCAAAACAGACAAAACCTAACTTGTATTGACAGCTACTTTAAAACAACCCCAACATAACATACAACAAAAACCCAAAGTCACCTCTTAGAGCTGACTAAGGTTAGCTGACTAAGGTTAGGTGTTAGGCTGAGAAGGTATGTTGGGTGTCAAAGACCAGACTTGCTGGAGTATTCAAAGTCTTGAAGTATTTCAGTTGTTGGGGATTAGGTTTTGATTTCAATTCACCCTCTGAGGTATGTACCCATCCTGTGAAGAGATGTGAACAATATCTATTTGCAGGTAGTCCCTGGGTTAATCTGAATAGATTTGTCCTTTTAGGAGCAGTTAGTATTGTTGTATCTCTAAAATATTCTTGTAAGGGAAAAACTGGATGTAGTCCTGTTAGTAAAAGAGGATGCTTGGACTGATCTCGATGGATAACATGAACCTAATTGGAAGCTACTCATGGAGTCAGCAAGGAATAACCTAAAGGGGAAAAGTAATTTAAAAAAAATCCTCTTAGTGCTCAGCTTAAGTACTATTTCACTACATTCTTGTATAGCCTGGGAGCTCTGTTTTCCCATTGCTAGGAGTGCGGGCTTTATTGTCTAATGAAAATGTGGTTTCTTAGCTCTGAAACACTTGGATCTGATAAGAATGCACTTACTGATGGGCTTGCTTTTTCCTCTTGCCTCTTCAGGCAAAAGTCTCCTGTTAATAGCAAAAGTTAAGTTGTGGTATGTTGGGACTTCAGTTATAAAAATCATGATCCTATTTTTATTAGGAGAAAGGTAGATTGGAAAAGCCTCTGCTAGAGTTGCAGATGTACCATTTAAGTTTTGCAGATCCCTTTCCTCTTGTGGGGTTTGCCATACCATACTAATAACCACTTATAGAGGATTAGTAGAATAATTTTAGGTAGTGCTTGGTATGTGGAAGTGGTTCCCCTTCTTCTGTCTGTTGAAACCCCTCAAAGGGAAGTGAAAGAAAACTTAAAGCTTTTGCTAGTAATTTAAATGCCTTCATTAATTTCTTTCTGAATTAGTGGGCAAACCAATGCAGAGAAGCTTCTTATTTTAAGACTTTATTTCCTGATTTTTATCTTAAACTAACAGCAGATAGGATCTTCAAAAGATGTTTAGGAAGCCAAGTTTTCAGAGGGAAACTATTTCACATACTGAGTATGCCTGCATTTCTCTTACTTATGCTGTAAAGGCGAATAATTCTTTTAGTGCCTTCCAGTCCTAATCAAGCAGTGTACTAAGAATGAAATCACAGAATTGTAGGGGTTGGAAGGGACCTCAAGAGATCAAGTCCAACCCCCTGCCAAAGCAGGTTCTACAGGCTTTCATTCTTTGAACTGTTTTCTAGTTTCTAATCAAAATTCTGATAAAAGGATCATTCTGATGCTTAACTGGTATGCCTTACTACAGGGTGAAGAGAATCTTTAATGTGAGTACTTATCAGTGATAGTTCTTCATCATGGCTGAACTATCACCTGAAGAAATTCAGCTGAGGGCCAACCAGGTCACTGATGAGGTAAATATTACAGGAGGGCATCTGGGATTACAGTACTTACCTGAAAAGATTACCTTTTAAAAATGAAGACAGTCTAGGGTAGTGTTTCTGTAAGGGTATATAGCTAAATGTTTCAGACTAACACTACTTGGTAAATATTGGAGTGAGGACTACTCCTCACTTGACCAAGTAGTAACCACCCAGTTCTGATTAGTGTAGGTATCACAGAATCGTAGGGGTTGGAAGGGACTCCAGAGATCGAGTCCGACCCCCTGCCAGAGTAGGGTCTCTAGGACAGGTCACACAGGTCAGTGTCCAGACGAGTCTTGAATCTCTCCAGAGAAGGAGACTCCACACCCTCCTGGGCAGCCTGTCCTAGGGCTCTGTCACCCTCACTGTAAAGAAGAAGTTCTTCTGCATGTTGGTGCAGAACTTCCTGAGCTCCAACTTGAGGCCATTGTCCCTTGTCCTGTCACCTGCATTGTCTCTGTAATCTTAATCATGTTGAGACTTCATGACTTTTTTTAATTTAACTGCAATTCATTTTAATATATTTTTATATTGATTTTCCAGTGGGATAAACAAAGTGCTCTTAAGTTTTTAAAAATTGTAGTTGTAGCATGTATTATGTATAGATAGGCTGATGAACCTGTGCGTCCTAGTTTTCTTACTGCACTGAATCGGTAAAGAAGGCTATCGGACACTGATGTATACTCATTTTAAAATTCTCTTTCTAGTCCTTGGAAAGCACAAGGAGGATTCTTGGCTTGGCCATTGAGGTAAGGAAAAAGTGTTTTTAATTCCCTGGGCATGTATTAATTTAAGCAGCAGCATATTAAACTATCACAATGTGACCTCAATCACTTTGTCTTTCTCGAGCTTTTTTGAAATGCGCCCTTCATAACCAGATGTTACTGCTTTAAATAAGTATCAGAGTTGGAATGACTAAAACCTGGTGGTTTTTCACATTATGTAAAGTCAGATCACAGAAGGGTCAGTATCGTTTCTACCTGTATTTCTCTTAAGCAGAATGGTCAAATTTTGGTAACTGGCCATCACAGAAGACTTTATATAACCTGTGGCTTTGCCTATGCATCTCTTGCTTCCCATCACATTTTCCGTTTATTTCCTGGCTCACTTTGCCTGTGAACAGGGTGAGAGTGTCTTGCTTTGAGGAGGAGGGTAGTGCGCAGTTGGGTGGGGTAGTGAGGGTGGGGCTGCTTTTGGTTCTAAGCAGTAGTAGTTCTACATACACACCTTACAATCTGTTCATCAGTTTTAACTTTAAAGATAGTTATGTATGATGATGAAACTCTCAACAGGCTTGTATGTGGCTTGAAACAGGTAATTCTCTATTTCAGGTTTATCTAGGTGACATTGTGTGAGGAATTTGTTCTTCTACACTGTTTCAGCTTGCTTGCCCCCTGGAAAAATGGCCACAAACTTGCTTTTGGTATTGTAATTTCAAAAAATCCCGAGCATCCTGCGATAGGGAGTAAGATAAGATGGCTGATAGTCAGGTCTGGTAGACTTACACATCTTAACTGGTTTGGCATTAATTTTGCTCATACTTGGATAATGCTGTAGACAAATGGGAATCCAGAGACTAAGCGGTGATGCCTTTCAAAGCTAACACCCAGACTTTTAGTGCTGAAGACTTCAGACAATTTGTCAATGTGAGAACACGAAAACCAATTCAATGAATAAGGACCCTGAAGTGTTTGGTCACTGCTGCTGTAGAGCCTGTACTTGCTGCCCAGGTGGTAGCAGGCTGCTGTGGAACTGAAGATGCTGCTGTTAGCGGTGGGGCATAGCCTGATGAATACCTCCCAAAGAAAAAACATTAAGAAGATGTAATGACCCCACATAATTTATCTTGGTATCATTTTGCTGATTCATAGAAGCTAAAATAACTCCTACTGGAGATGGATCTGTGCTACCCGTTTAGAATCAAGCATGGGCAAAACTTGCATTTTAGGTTCAAGACATTGAGGCAGCACGGACCTGTGCTGTGGTACATTCCTCACTGCTGATTTCTTCAGCTTTGCTGTGAAGGTAGTGATGGGCTGTTCTCTTCCTGATCTCTTCTGCTGAATTCTCAAGAATGGTTTTGCAGGCTTGTCAGCTCCATTGAAGGGTGTAGGGCTAAAGATTGAGCTAAATCCCACTTACCAAAACAAGGCACAGCCAGGTTTAGTTTTTTAGCTTGACATGATTATCATTGTAATGCTCTGAAGCAAAAAATTTAATCATCTTCTAATATAAAAAAAACCCTGGTAATTGAGATGGACAAGATTATCAGCCTTTTATGCTAATATAGGATCTAATTTGAGTCTTGACCTGACTTTACTACAGCTGTGGTATTCCTAACACTGTGTTTCAGTATGAACTTGGTTGTCTTATCAGATTTACTATAGAGACGTTCTGGTTTTGCACTGCTGTATCGAAATGTGGGTTTTTTACCTGCAAACAAATTTCTTTCTGCAGTCCCAGGATGTTGGCATCAAAACTATCACCATGCTGGATGAGCAAGGAGGTGAGTTCTTCCTACTTCTCAAATGCTAACAGTCTGTAAGAAAAAGGACTATCATGCAAGAGTTGTTGCTGAAACGAAAGGCTTATTAGATACTGATTACATGAAAATGAGACTTGCTATTTAGTTATTCCCATGTGTTTGTGGTATTTAAAAGAGGTTTTGAAGTTTTTGAGAGACCATGTTGATTACAATGTGATATAGCCTATGCTACAGAAGCTTTTCCTTTCCACCACAGGATCAGTGTAACTGCATTCAGTACCTGAAGGGAGCATACAAACAGGAGGGGGTTCAACTTTTTAAAAGGGCAGACAATGGCAAGACAAGGGGGAATGGATTGAAGCTAAAGGAAGGAAGGTTTAAATTAGATATTGGGGGAAGCTCTTTACAGAGAGAGTGGTAAGGTGCTGGAACGGGCTGCCCAGAGAGGTGGTGGATGCCCCGTCCTGGAGGTGTTCAAGGCCAGGTTGGATGGGCCCTGGGCAACCTTGTGTAGATTGGTGGCCCTGCCTGTGGCAGGGGGGTTGGAACTGTGTGATCCTTGGAGTCCCTTCCAACCCAGACCATTCTATGATTTAGTCTGAAACCAGTAACAGAAGTGCTGCTACAAGGATGAGGAAAATATTTTTAATGTAATGGATAAAACTTATCACTTGATATCACTCTTAAATAAAATAATTTTTAAAAAAAATCCCAGAAGGCATGAAAGAAAGACATTAGTCTTGATTCAAAGATAGAACTGAAACTTGTAAGTTCCTGGTTGAAAGAAATGCTAATATCCCATCCTCACCTTTCCCCACTCTGTGTTTATTTGGATTACTTGTTTCTTTTCTAGAACAACTAAATCGCATAGAAGAAGGCATGGACCAGATAAATAAGGATATGAGAGAAGCTGAGAAGACACTGACAGAGCTCAACAAATGTTGTGGGCTCTGTGTCTGTCCTTGTAACAGGTCAGTTAACTTGGTGCTTGGGTCTGAAGTTTTAGTATATTCCCAATACCTACAGTACTGGGGTATGGTCTCCAATAAAAGAGCTAATTAAAAACAACACTGCCTCTCCAGGAGAGTTGATTATTTTTGTTTATAGAGGTGTGCACCCTTTAAAAATTGTATGAGAGTAGCTAAGGCTTGTTTGCATCTAACCATATATTGTCCCCTTTTCACTGTAACTATAGCTGCTGTATAACATCATGTACACTTGTGCCCTCATCTCCTTAAAGCTTATGTTTCTCTGCTTAAAGGTTTCATGAATATGTAAGTAACTGTCTCTTAGAAATATGACTGGGTTTTGTTTTTTTTTTTTTTTTCACAAAACTACTTTTGTACTAACTTAAAACCAGGAAAGCTGCTCTTTAGGAGATGAAAAGTAATACTGGATCACTAGGCATTTAGAAAAATCATTCTGCTTTTATGGAGGAGGAGAGCAGGAGAACAGGCACTGGTGTTAAAGCTTTAAGCTTTCACTTCTGGTTACATAAATTCTTGCAGACTTGCTTCGTGGTACTTTATAACATTGATGTTATAACTACCAAATTCAAGTCAGTTAAGAGTAGTCTAATCTCTCTTTTTATGGGATTTGATTTGTACTCTACACTACTAAACAATCACTGGAAATCAGTATTATCAAGAAAACAATATTTATTTTTGGTGGTGTGCTACCTTTATGTGATCATAGTTCTTCCTGTGAAGGAGAAATTAGTTATTTTAAGGGTGTGACCACAGAAGTGAATATTGTATGTGTTCATTTTTAGCTGTTTAGCATGAGAAAAACATTTATCATTCAACTGAGAGGTAGCAGAAGTGTAGGTAAAAATTCCTTGGAGCAGCTGAGGCTGTTTCTCCAACAGAGTAATAATTTGAGGATTGTTTAGGAGAGAGATGAATGAGCCTTCTAAGAGAACTTCAGTACCTTGAAAAGGCAGAGAGTTCTGTCCTGACCTCTGGATAGGTGTGATTACAGCTTTGTATTAATTATAGCAAGCTGGTGGACTCTGATTGTTTTAAGACACTCAGGCTTTGTTTTCTGTGGTTCCCAGCCTTATTTTACTGAAGCTAAGCAGCTCATTTGACACTGATTTTTGAACTTCTGTGGCACTCCAAATGCACAGATAACAATAAATGAAATAATGGGCTGTTCGCTAAAAGCGACAGTAGTGTGTGGGGATAAAAATACTAGATAAGTAGAGGGCAATGAAGAGGAAAAATCTGAATGCCTTATGTATAGCTACCATCAGTTTTTTGGTCGCTATCAGAGGTATTTGTCAACCAGTTATCTCCAGAGACTTGCTTTTTCATAAAGCTAAATTAGAATGTGTACTGCTTTTAAATGATGCTTTTTCCTTTCTCCTAAGATGAGTTTGTTTTTAAAAGCTTTGAAAACACAAAATACCAACAGTGCTCTAACATAACCTCTGTACTAATACCAGTTTCCCTATTTGTTGGTCTTTTCTTTCTTCATTCTCTCCTAACACTGATGCTTGCTTTCTAAAAATGAAGACTAGGATGAGAAGCTGTGTTCACTTAACTGGTGAAAGCGGATTTTTAGGACAAGGTCAGTCTTGCTAGTGCAGATGTATGTTTAACCAGCTGTCTGGAGTAATGCTTCTGTTGGGTTTGTTCTTGCATGTGCACGGTGTCTGCATGCAGGTCTCCTTGTGACTGACGTGTTGTGATACTGATGTGAATAGAAAGTGCGAGTTGTTGGACAGTGGATTAGCTGTGCAAGTGTTGTTTGACAGGTTGTATAATTGCTGCGCTCATACAGAAATGAAACTTTGAGAAGTAAATGTATAGTAATTTGAAAAACAGCACTTAAAAATAATCAGGTGGTGAGCAGCTGTGTTCTTAACTGCTTAGTTGAAGTAACAATTTTGTTTCTAGCTGTCTCCTTCAGATGTGCAGGTGGTTTTCAAGCCACTTGTTTGTTTTAATGAATTCTTCAGTTCCTTCTGACACCTAAGACTTTGCTAATCCAGAAGCCAAGCATACAAAGTTCTCCTGCTGTTGTGGCTTTAGTATGAATGAGATGAAAATGCTCAATATGGTTGCAGTGAACCTAAAGAGATCTTTAGGCCTCTGTATGCTCAAGGAGCCAGATGTGACTAGTTCAGGCTTCTACGGGATTCTGCTGGGTGCAACAGTTTCATTATGAACTGAGAAATTCTTTCATTATTCCCCTTACTGTACTCCTACTATATTACTTTTCATAGGATCTGACCTATTAAAGTGGGAAACTGTTTCATTAAATAAATGCTGGAAAATGAGGGGCATTCATTGCACCTCTTGATGTGTGACACGGCTACTGAAAGCCACTGCAGATACGGAAATTGATTACCTGTTATTGTGAAGTTAGGTGTACTGAAAGGTGCTACAGACTTCCCTTCACAGCCTTGTAGAGGAGCAGAAAAGTGGCAGCAGAGCCTGGATTATCTAGTTTAAACCTGAAAATACCAGCAAACAAGGTGAATGTGAGACTATTCCTCTGCAAGTATGTTCTTTAGGGTATATGAGAACTGACCCCAATTTAGATCAGTTACTTTCCTGCTCTGTTTTCTTCCCCTCTTGCTTTTGTGGGTCTGAATCTTGAGATAGCTTCATGTTAACATGCTTGCTTTAATTTTTTTTTTTATCAATTTTGTAGTACAAGTGTAATGATGAATTGGTTTGTTGCTTGAACGGAGTTCATAGAATTGAAGCTATTTAAAGATTATTATTTTTATTTACATGATTACTGTTACTTCATAATCAAAATTAACCTGAAAAACATTTAAAAAGACCAGACAACAGAAAATGTTTGACAAAACCAGTAGAGGTGAATGGTTTTCTTGTGCAGTGCAGCTATCTGTACTTCAGGGAGTTTGTACCTTATCTCCACTTCTTCCCTGTAAAGTAACTAATCCTGACTCTAACTCCTGTTCTAAATGCAACTTTATCTGATGATAGTGTAAGCTTTCCTGTTACATTAGGAGAAGAGGGGAGAAGAGGGGAATCTTCTGACAGTATATTACCTTCAGGAAGTTACCGTGCGTGTATTAAAGCTTAAGGGCACGTTAATCACTGTCCCTGGAGTAACTCAGTGATGTTCATACCATTTCAATCTAAGAAATTCTACTGTGTAGACAAGGCTTTGGCTATACAAAATCTAATCTTTCAGGCACAAGACAAATGTTTCTGAAAGCTGTAGATGGAATATGGAACTTCAGTTAAGAAGCCGTATTTTGGGTGTAGCAGTTCACCTTTCTTATTTTCATGGAGTAGGACCAAGAACTTTGAGGCTAGCAAGGCATACAGAGCAACGTGGGGAGATGGGACAGAGAACTCAGCGGATCATGTGATATCAATGCAGCCAAGGAGTATGCAGCACCAGCAGCCTCCGACTTCGGGAGGACCAAGTGGTGGATATATTACAAGGTTTGTTTCTCCATATTTCTCAATCTCAAATGCAGAAATCCAAAGTTACCAGTTGCCAGCTTCTTTCAGATGCATTTTAGGTGAAGTTGCTAAGTAGTGAGTTTTTTACTACTGCTTGGAGGAGTTGTTCCTGCTTGGAGAGGCACTGACTTCCAGTATTGTAGAGCTGATCTTACGCTTCAGTTTTGTTTTTCATAGCAGTGGTGTTACCAGTTTCCGTGTGCGAGGACTATACAGCTTAGGGCTCAGTTACAGAGGAGACTTAAAAATAGCAAGGACTTCTATTGTCATCAGGTATGCTTGAGACAAATTTCTAGCTTAAAATTTCCCTGGTAGCTCTTATTTTAAATTTGAAGGTTATTTGTGTAATGGGTGCTAGCTTAGCACCTTTCCTTGGTGGGCTGCTTGCTTGGAATATCTGGGGCTTTAAAAAGGGGAAGACATACCTTGGCCTGGATGCATTGCCTGCCAGATTACTGTGCAACAAACAAGTTTTATTAAAGTAAATTTACAGTAAGGAAACACAAGTTCTTGGAACTTTGTCCTAATTTATTTGAACAGGATAACAAATGATGCCAGAGAGGATGAAATGGATGAAAATCTTGCGCAAGTGGGAAACATTCTTGGGAATTTGAAAAACATGGCTTTGGATATGGGCAATGAGATTGATGCCCAGAATAAACAAATAGACCGGATAAATGTCAAGGTAAGTGTCAGAGGTGTTCTTTGTCTTCAGCTTAGAGTCTGTTATGGAGACATTAAAAGGAATAGGCTCGCTGTTGTGTATCTACCTGTATTCCCAGGAAATATGCAGTGAATTTATATCATCATTTACGCTGCAGTGATTTGAATGAGAGATACATCTTGCTGTTTGGATGTGTAGCTGAGAATTTCAGTGCTTCATAGTGTAAGGAAGCCTCCAACCCAGGGCAAGTAACTGCTTAGTTGGAAAACAACTAAACTTGATTGGTTCAAAGCAGCTAATGTTTACTAGATATATAACTGGTGATTGTTGCTCAGAAGGAATCTTGTCTGTGGTAGGGACTAGGTAGTTTTAGCAATGGCATGATTCTTCTGGAATTCTTAAAAGGTCAATATAATAATTGAGCATAATGATTGGCTAGACAGCTGTCAGGCAGAGAAGGACCTGGGGTTGTTGGTTGACTGCTGACCGAACATGAGCCAGCAGTGTGCCCAGGTGGCCAGGAAGGCCAACAGCATCCTGGCTTGTATCAGAAATAGTGTGGCCAGTAGGTCTGGGGAGGGGATTGTGCCCCTGTACTCAGCATTGGTGAGGCCACACCTTGAGTGCTGTGTCCAGTTCTGGGCTCCTCACCACAAGAAGGACATGGAGGTCCTGGAGTGAGTCCAGAGAAGGGCAACCAGGCTGGGGAAGGGGATGGAGGGCAAATCCTATGAGGAGTGGCTGATGGAGCTGGGGGTGTTTAGCCTGGAGAAGAGGAGCCTGAGGGGAGACCTTATCACCACCTACAGCTACCTGAAGGGAGGTTGTAGAGAGATAGGTGATGGTCTCTTCAGCCAGGTGACAGGAGATGGGACAAGGGGAAATGGCACGAAGCTGCCCCAGGGCAGGGTCAGATTAGATGTTAGGAGAAAGTTCTTCACTGAAAGAGTTGTCAGGGCCTGGAACAGGCTGCCCCAAGAGGGGGTTGAGTCACCCACCCTGGGTGTGTTTATAAAAAGGGGTAGATGAGGTGCTCACGGATATGGCTTAGCATAGGATAGGAACGGCTGGACTCGATCTTTAAGGTCTTTTCCAACCTTAGGATTCTGTGATAAGCCACAGGTAGTTCATTGCCCTAATTCTCATGGGCAGGTTGATATTGGGGCTGAGGAGACTTTGGAATAAGAAGCTTCATAGGTGTGCGGGGACATGGTCTGCCCTCATCTGCACATGAAGTCAGTAAGAGCCAGTAGCATCATATTTTTTTTTTTGTTTGCAATTTTATTGCTTTAAAAATTAACTTCCCAAAACAGATGAATCACATATAAATTTTGTTGGGATTCCTTTCACAGGGTAGAAGTTAGTCATATTTTAGAAATCCCCGTCTTCTGAAATGAACAGAAGTTCTTTTACAGACAGCTGGGTTAAGAAAGAAAATTAAAACTTTAATGAATATTGTATACTAGAGATATAAAAAAGTGAACAAAAATTGCTGTGAAGTTGAAGAATTAAGACAAAATGGGAAGTTAAAGGTATCACTGAAATGCCCTGTAGTTTTAAAAGCAAGAAGGGAACTTTATCAAATATACAGAGATACTTTGACGTGAATGATGCTTGTACCTATGGCAGCATATCAATTTGGCCTGTTAGTTTAGAGGTTGAGGTATTAGTAAGCCAAATCAACAGGTTCTTATGGAGGATGCCCTGATTGTCTTTCACTGCTCTGCAACACAGCAGGTCTGAGGTGATTATCAAATAAAAAGTCAAAGATTTTAAAGAATGCTAGAAAATTTAATCTTGCAATGAGGTGTGACATTCTTACAGCTTATAAAGTGGAATAAAATTTTCATGCGAGTGGGAATTACTGTTCTTAGCAGTAAAGTTTCTGGTCCTTTCAAGGATCTGTTTTAGTCTGATGCTCTTTCATTTTAGTGCTCTGACTAAATCTTGCTGATCAGGTCTTACCATTAAAACATGATATAAGTAAGTTAGAATTGCTTTACAAAATAGCAACAAAAATGAAAGGGCAGTTCCTGGTTTAGAGATTGGCAACCTGTCTTAGGATATTTAAATTAATCCTTTTCTGCTAATAACTGTGTTTAAATCTAATGAACCAAATCAAAATATTAAGGGTAAATCTCCAAAGAACAGTATCATATAAGGAATCAAAAAGCAGTACTAAGATTAACTTCAGAATAGAATTGTTTATTTTTAATTTATTTTATTTTACACTTACTTTTATCTTAAGAAATTAAGAATTCCAACTTACCCTTATGCAGGACTCCCAATAAACTCCCCAGTAAAAGCTTATGTTACTGGATTTTTCTTGGAAGATTGAGTGGCTAGATCAGTATTTCCTAAAGTGCTGTTAGCAGGTTAGATTCTTTCTTTTCTATAGTAGAAAGGAGGGTAGGGCTTGAACTACCAATGCCCTCTTCATGAAACTATAGGCTAATACTTGGCACAGCTAAAGCAGAAGCTAATTTTGTGGTGTTTACCCTTCCTGCTCGTTCCCCGCTACAGGCTCAGGCAACCAGAGCATTATTTTGAAGCTCCTTATAGGTGTCAGTAAAAACTGTATTTTGAGGCTTGTTCAACCTGAATGCTGCGGCTCACTTCTGATGCTGTTTAGAAGTAAAACAATTATCAAGTACTTTTCTTACAGATCCTGTGCTGCTGTGACACCAGGACACTGGAGGGTGTGTGGATGAAAAGGAGGGGTTGGCACTAAGCAAAAGAATTCTGACTGTTACTTGCAGCTTTGACTATTAGTTCTAGTCTGTAGCAACAGAGCTGCTCTGCAGAAGTCCTAAAGATCCCTAAATGCTCTGGAGAGAGGGAGTGTTTATCCCCATGTTGTGTTAATATTCTGCCTGACTTGCTGAGTTTGTTTCTGTCTACCACAGCCATAGTTATCATGTTAGTTTGGATTTTTCAGTGGCTTTACATGAAGTCTGCAAATTACCTACACTTCTTTCTTTCAGGCTGATACGAACAGGGAACGCATTGAGCAAGCCAACATCAGAGCCAAGAAACTAATTGACAATTAAAGCCCACTGGCGTTGTTCAATGACACTGTCTCTCCAGCTGCAAGCCACCATATTCATGGATCTGTGAAACTTCTCTTCTGAAATAAGAGGGGCTGGGAAAAATGAAGCAGTACCCTTTCTATAGGGATTTAATTTTCTTTTTTTTTATATTGCTTCATGTAAATGTGGCCTTGACTCCAAGAAAGCAGCCAAGATAACTTCCTCCTACTCATCTGCCTTCACTTTCTTTAAGCTGCTCAGGGCTAAGTGTGTTACGGGTTTGAGAATCCTGCATGTTTTATTCCCTGTCCCAGTCTCTTTTTTTCCTATACCCAAAATAGAGTCCTTTATTGAAGTTGAACAAACAAGGTAACATGAGTTCACAGCTGTGGAAAGTTGGAGAGGGCACTTTGCACTGTTTGAAATACCTCATAAGTTGAGTGTCTTCACTAAAATAGGGACTTGCTGAATATTGTCTGACTTGAATCTCTAGCAGACTAACCATAGTTTTACAGTCCCAACCACATGATTGGTTTGGGCTTGAACTTGTGGGTTACAGAATTGAAAAGGCCCACTACTTACTACTTGTGGGTTGAGGGCTTTAAAACACTTCTAACCACGTCAGCTTTAGCGTAAAGGTAACCGGATGGGTCTACAGCTTTCCATTGCCTTACTGTAAATGGGTGTTGCTTTGGAGGCTGTGCCTAGGAGATCATGCTGCATTGTTCTGGTGGTGTTTGTTGTGTGTCTGTGTACCTTACCTACACCCCACACGCCTCCGAGGAGGAGAAAATAAAACCATCACTGTAAAGTATTTATTTGATAGAAAATTTTATGCCCCCTCATCTAAAGATTAACTTTTAAGTGTTTGATGCATCTTAACTGGAAGAAATGGAGTAGAAAAACATGCAGCTTTCTTGCATCCTGTATCAGTTTCTGTTCTGGCCAGTTTTCACTGGAGAGAGAGAGAGATTGTCTTGTGCCTTTTTCCAGTGCAAAGGAATGATTGAGGTCTGGTGCAGAGTTCAGTGGTGACTTTGGGGAAGCTGCTTAAACCTACTGAAAACAGAGCAGCTTATTATAAATCTTCTTTGTTGCAAGGCTGGAGGAAGCAGTACCTCTTTCAGAACTGTATGCTAGTTCTAAATAAACTAGTTGTAAACTAGTCTAGTTCCTGACTGGTTTATTACAGCAGACTTTGGGACCAGCAACTGAAAAAACTACATCTCCCAAGTTGCTTGCAACTAAAACGTTCCTGTTCTGTTGTGGGATAGAATCATGGACTGGTTTGGGTTGGAAGGGACCTTAAAGATCACCCAGTTCCACCCCACTGCCATGGGCAGGGACACCCTCCACCAGCTCAGGTTGCCCATAGCCCCATCCAACCTGGTCTTGAACACTGCCAGGGAGGGGGCAGCCACAGCCTCTCTGGGCAGCCTGTTCTCACCACCCTCACAGGGAAGGATTTCTTTATAATACCTAATTGCAATCTCCTCTCCTTCAGTTTCAGGCATTTCTGACCAGGTGAAGTAAAGCTCTCTTCCTATGAGGAAGAAAAGAGTTTTGGTTTCACTGCCAGGTAATCAGACTGACTTCCCAGAGGTTCTGAACATTTTGTTGCAAGTAAATTGCAAGTGACCTGTGTAATTCTAACTCTACCCAGCAATGTATTATGCCTGTTTTAAAGGTGAAAGTGGTACTTTGAACTAACCTGTGATACTCAACATTGGATGGCAAAAAAGCTCAAACCAAAGTGACTTGAGGGGTAATTAAAACTAATAGCATTATGAGGTGGAGTGGGTTTTTTTGGAAAGACAGCCCACAAGTAACCTGTAGGCATTCATAAGGAATCCCAGGGCTAGAGAGATGACACTAATCTACTGCGATGTAAGACATGGTGTTAAGTGGTTTTGTTTCTTCTTAGTATTATGATTTAGTAATACAATCAGCATTACTGGTATGTTCTCAGCTCGCCCACCAAGACAACTTGATATTTAAAGGAAAACAAAAAGAGAGAACAAAAAACCCTGACCAAAGGATGGAGCTGCTGCATGCAATAAATAGGCCAGGTGCAGAATGTCCCTTTCAAATAAGGTGAAGTCTGTTTTAGAGGACTGGATACTTCAGTAGAGTGTGTTGGCTTCTGTCTGGTTTCCAGTAATTGTTGGAAAACTAATGATTTTTAAAAGCTTGTTATCTACCCAGTTAGGAATGGAGATTATGTGCTTAAAAACACAAGTAGCAAGGAGTACTTTTAAGAACATTACATAGTAAATTTCTACCAACCACCTGCATGGGAAAGCATAGGGAATTTGTGTGCTTTTTTCCTTCTTTGTTACAAACTTTGGGTTAACTGAAGGAGTGTTTGCTGCTGGTTGTAAAAGGAAAACCTGTTGCGGTTGTCTCCTCGAACTGAAGCAGTTGCCTTGTTCTGCTTACAACAGTGCAAACCTCCTCTGGAGCATCTGGATGTTCTGTAAGTCCGTGGTGACTTCCCTGATGAGCAGATGAGCACACTGGCTGAGAGAGCCCTGTGACTGGGGTAGCGGAATGGTTCATATTGCCGTGAACACCACACAAGAAAGTAACTCCTGAGACCCTGAGCTTGAATATTGGCAGAGTATCAGTACAACTGTCTGCAGCAAGAGCCAAATTTGTGAGGGAGCCGGTGCCATTATGTTAGTGAACACCCCTGTCTGCTGCTTTTATCATCTTCCAGTTGTCCATAGAATAGAGGCTTAATTTCCCTATCTATGGGATGGAATCAGCACTTGTACATCTCTGTATTTTGGAATGCTGTTAAGAATGAAGGTTTACTGCTTCTGCTTTTGATTGTTAAACTATATCATGATGTGCACAAAAATGCATACTTTTATAACAATGTGTTTTAGAATCACAGAATCACAGAATTATCAAGGTTGGAAAAGACCTAGAAGATCATCCAGTCCAACCATTCACCTATTACTACTAGCTCCCACTAAACCATATCCCTCAATACAACATCCAGTCTTTCCTTGAACACCCCCAGGGTTGGTGACTCCACCACCTCCCTGGGCAGTGCATTCCAGTGCCTGACTACCCTTTCTGAGAAGTAGTGCTTCCTAATGTCGAGCCTGAATCTCCCCTGGCGCAGCTTGCTACCATTCCCTCTAGTTCTGTCACTGCCTACACGGGAGAAGAGGCCGACCCCCAGCTCACTACAACCTCCCTTCAGGAAGTTATAGAGAGCTATAAGGTCTCCCCTAAGCCTCCTCTTCTCCAGGCTGAACAATCCCAGCTTCCTCAGACGCTCCTCGTAAGGCCTGTGTTCCAGACCCCTCACCAGCTTAGTAGCCCTCCTCTGAACGCGTTCCAGAGCCTCAATGTCTTTCCTGTAGTGAGGGGCCCAAAACTGAACACAGTACTCGAGATGCGGCCTCACAAGTGCTGAGTACAGGGGGACAATTACCTCCCTGCTCCTACTAGTAACACTATTTTTGATGCAAGCCAGGATGCTGTTGGCCTTCTTGGCCACCCGCGCACACTGTCGGCTCATGTTCAGCCGTGCATCAATCAGTACCCCCAGGTCCATTTCCTCCACACAGTCCTCCAGCCACTCCGCCCCAAGCCTATAGCGCTGCCTGGGGTTGTTGTGGCCAAAGTGCAGGACTCGGCATTTGCTCTTGTTGAACCTCATGCCATTGGCTTCAGCCCAGCTCTCCAGCCTGTCCAGATCCCTCTGTAGGGCCTCGCTACCCCCAGGCAGATCCACACTCCCAGCCAATTTAGTGTCATCTGCAAACTTACTGAGGGTGCACTCAATGCCCTCATCTAGGTCATCAATAAAGATATTGAAGAGGACAGGCCCCAGCACCGACCCCTGGGGAACACCACTCGTGACCGGTTGCCAGCTGGATTTAACTCCATTTACTACCACTCTCTGAGCCCGGCCCTCCAGCCAGCTCCTTACCCAGCCGAGGGTGTACCCATCCAAGCCACGGGCTGCCAGCTTCTGCAGGAGAATACTGTGGGAGACAGTGTCAAAGGCTTTGCTGAAGTCTAGGTAGACCACATCAACAGCCTTTCCCTCATCCAGCAGATGGGTCACTAGATCATAGAAGGAGATCAGGTTGGTCAAACAGGACCTGCCCTTCATGAACCCATGCTGGCTAGGCCTGATCCCCCGGCCATCCCGCACATACCGCATGATCTCCCTCAAGACTATCTGTTCCATAACCTTCCCTGGAACCGAGGTCAGGCTAACAGGCCTGTAGTTCCCCGGATCCTCCTTACAACCTTTCTTGTAAATGGGAGTCACATTGGCAAGCCTCCAGTCTTCTGGGACCTCACCAGTCAGCAAGGAGGACTGATAGATAATGGAAAGCGGCTCGGCTACCACCTCTGCCAGTTCCCTCAGCACTCTCGGGTGGATCTCATCCGGCCCCATGGACTTGTGGCAGTCCAGTTGGAGTAGGAAGTCTCTGACTGTTTCTTCCAGAATCACAGGGGAGTTAGCATGCTCCCCAGCTGAGACTACCAGGTCAGAGAGAGGGGTACCCTGAGGATCTGTTTGACCTTTAAAGACAGACGTAAAGAAGGCATTCAGAACCTCCGCCTTTTCCTTATCCTCAGTGATCACATTCCCAGCCTCATCCAGTAAAGAGTGGATATTCTCCTTTGTCCTCCTCTTACTGTTAATGTACTTATAAAAGAGTTCATTATTCTTTTTCACCCCAGCGGCCAGGTTAAATTCAAGCTGGGCTTTTGCCTTTCTGATTTCACCTCTACACATCCTGACAACTTCCTTGAATTCATTCTCAGTTACCCGTCCCTCCTTCCACAGGCGGTAGATTCTCTTTTTCTCACGGAGCCTCAAGAGTAACTCCCTATTCATCCACGCTGGTCTTCTTCCCCGCCGGCTCATTTTGCGGCTCAGGGGGACCGCCTGCTCCTGCGCCCTTAAGACTTCCTTCTTGAAGAGCAACCAGCTCTCTTGTACCCCTTTGTTCGCTAAGACTGAATGCCAAGGGACTCCCCCTACCAGTCTCTTGAACAAATCAAAGTCTGCCCTCTGAAAGTCCAAGGTAGCAGTTTTACTATTCCCCCTCCAAGCTCCACCATGAATTGAGAAATGTATCATTTCATGGTCACTCTGTCCAAGGCAGCCCCCAACCTTCACATCTCCTACCAGACCTTCCCTGTTCACGAACAGCAGGTCTAGCGGGGCAGTTCCTCTTGTGGGCTCTCTGACCAGCTGCATCAGGAATGCATCCTCTGTGCACTCCAAAAACCTCCTAGACTGCTTCTTCTGTGCTGTGCTGTACTCCCAGCATATGTCAGGGAAGTTGAAGTCCCCCATGAGCACAAGGGCTGATGACCTTGGAAAATGTCTCTGTAGTTTCCTGTCCTTGAAAAACTTGGCAGAACTAGTTGCTATTATGCAACTAGGAAGTTTCCTTTCTATTTATATGTCACAGAAATAATAATGCTAACAAAGGAATGGGCGTGGTTGGAGAAGAGGCCTAGCTCAACAGATAACTGCTTGTGCAGTGACTTGCAGAGAGCTCTTCCCTCTGTGAAGGCTGTAGGTCAAATGACATGCTGTTTGCATGGTGCAGTGACTTGCAGTGCCTGATCTACCTTTGCATCACTTGCAACAGCAATGTGCTGCATGAAAAGCATATCTAACTCCAGTGGAAAATTGGAGACCAAGTCAAATAGACCTGGAACAAATTTTCTAGGCCTCACTTGGCACCATTCAGTATTTTGCATGGTATTTTCTCCCTTTTGCTTTACAAAAGCTTCACTTCATTTTTCTTAACTGCAGATGTCCTAACATAATGAATATACATGATGATTATACTAGCACTTTGAGGAAGTTGTGTCTAAAAGGTTCCTGTATAGGACAAGGCAGACAGTAGTAAGTAGAGAACAGTAATGTTAAGATTACCTGTAGGACATGAGTGTGCTTAGTACAGCTCCTACTGGCTGTTTTGAGCATGCAGTACACATTACAGTGCTGACACAGTCAAAGCCCCTCCTTTCTCAGAGCAATTGAAGTACAGCTGCTACCAACAACTGAGGTACTTGGTTCTCAAAGCGAGGGCGTGCAGTGAGAGCTTGAGTGCTACTTGTTAAAGTGACAGCAGCAGTTACACCAAATAAACACAAACTGGGTCTTTTTCTGAAAATATTTTACTAAAATAAAGTAGTACATTTTCTTTTTCAGTGTAAGTTAATGTAATTGCATCCATGTTTAGGTCTTTCTAGGTACTTCTGTAAGGCAGCAGCAGGAGGCTGACAACTAAAGCTTTCAGCAGTGCTCTCTGCACAAGGAGTCAGTCTAAGGGTGTAGTATTATCCAACAGTACATATTTTTACTGAATACATGGAAGGTGAGCCTCATTTTTGATACAGCTCAAGCAGAAGTGGACTGTAGTGCAATTCTTGCTTAAGGGGAAAGAAAGCCTGTACAGTAAAATAGGAAGGGTGCTCAAACCATGGTGCTTTACTGGAAGCAGTTAATAAAACACTTAGCCCTAACTGTTTGTGCTTCATAAAAAAAACTTAGTCTGCCTATAAACTAAAACCTCATCTGTAAAAGTTCTCTGTAGAATAGTGCTTACTGCAAGACACAGACTGTTTCAGACCTGCTTTGGTGGTAGAACTTCCACATGCTATCATGGAAAAGCATTTCCAGGAGAAATAATTCTCTTGCCAATAAACAGCTAGCTTCCTGACAAAAGGGAACTAGCAAGTTTGGAATGCTCATTCCCTTTTTCAGTTCAAGAACAAGGCCTGACCAAGGAGAACATGTGTTGTTTTAAAAGCTATAGTGGCACAAAAATCAAAACTGGCCCCAGGTAGGTTCATCACTTCAACACCCATGTTCTCCAGTTCAAGTTTATTCCACATGGCCTCCACAGACTGTATCAGACTACTCAATGAGGAGTCCTCCCATTGTCTCCATTAGTCTTGGTTTCAGTCAGTGAAGCAGGAGCTTCAGTCACTAACTCTTCTTACTGGGAATAAGCAGGGTCAGAATAAGCATCATGCAAACTTCTTCTTTGTAGCTGTGAATCGTTCCATGTACTACAAAGAAAACAAAACAGTCTTAAGATTCAGAAATTAATACAAGATTTGCTTTTGAAAGCAGCTAGGCTTCTGCTCCAGCAGCACTCAGCATGTAAAGTGTATCTGCATTTCCCAGACACAACCCTTAGAGCTTTAATTAAAAAAAAAAACATCAACCCACAAAACAAATCCTTTCTGCCATTGGCTGTAATTCAGATGAATATTCTAGAGAGGCCTCACAGTGCTTTACAGTCAGCTCAAGTGTTAAGGCTGAACAATAATAGCCAAGAATGCAGCATAACAGGAAGCATCCATTATGTTTTGTCCTAAAGTGAAGACACACTCCTGCTATCATTAGCTACTCTTTGGAAAGATGCAAATAAAAGACCGCTGCTCCCTCATCCTAAGAGAAGGATAATCTTTGAACAGCTCTTGCAATTCTTTTCAGAGGTTAGTTACAAATCCAGCACCAGTGACAACACCAGTAGAGACTGCTTTTATCCACCAGGACAGAAGCTTAGTATGGAGAGGAGGTACTGGGTAAGGACTTCACCAGAAGCTTCACTGAAAGAAAAAAAAAAAAAAAAAAAAAAAAAAAAAAAAAGGACCAACAAGAGACAAACCTTGTCATAACCTTCCAGTTCTCTGAGTTTCTTGATCTCAAACAGGTTACCTTCTACTGCAAGCAGTGAGATCTGGGAGTCACTGAGGATACTCTGAGGAAGCATGCTGAGTTCTAGACAGTTTTCTTCTAAACGCAAGACTTTGAGGCGTGGGCAGTGGGAGATCTGCACTGAGATCTGGGAAATCTGGTAGAAATCAAGAGAAACAAGATTAAAATTTTAGTGATCCACGACTACTACAAATTAATTGTGTTTCAGACAAATGTGAAACATTTATGCTGTAAACAAACTACATTACCAATAACTACTTAAGACTGTAAGCAACAATAATTGTTTAAACAAAAACTACAATTCACATAACTTCTTTTTCTTCCATGACCAGAAACCTATACATCTGCTTACCAGATTCCTACTCAAGAACTGTTCAAGTAATTTATCTGTATGATTAAATTCAGGATTTAAGTTAATTAAATCAGGTGGTTGGAAGTATCAATATACAAATTCTAGTTACAATCCCTCATTTCTAGTGCGTTCGGGAGATGTTTTTTAGCTATAAAGTTTTGATGGTACTGAGCTCGTGATCTGTGGATGTGCTAAGTCTAAAATAAACCATGTCCTAAATCTACATGCCTGTAGTATCTCAGTTACCTGGTTCTGATTCAAATTGAGCTCGATAGCCTGTAGTTCTCCCACAGTGTCAGGTACATTTTGGATCTGGTTTCTGGAAAGATCTACCACATCCAAGTGGCGAAGAGCACAGAGTTGTGCAGGCACGGTGCGCAGCTGGTTTCCGGACAAGCTCAGGGTTTTGAGAGCTGCAAGCTGTCCAAACGCAGCCGGTAGCTGCCTCAAGTGATTGCCATTCAAGTGCAGCGTTTCCAGTTTTTTCAGTTTACACAGCTCCTCAGGTAAAGTGGCTGGAAATAAATGGCAGAACAAAGAGATGACCTAAAAAGTAGTAAATATTCGCCCCCATTTAATTCAAATAAGCTGGGTGGAAAACAGGGCTAGATTACAGTAATTTCTTACAGGATTCCTCTCTTTGTTTTCCAATGAAAGCACATATCCCTGCATAGAAATTTAAATTCACTAACAACACATGCTTTTTAACCATCTTCCATAAATACCTTAAAAATTACCTGCAGAGAAAGCAGACCTTGCCTTTTCAACAGGCTGAAAAGCCTACTCTAAGAGGATTATATATACAGAGGATTATACTCTTTACTAGCAACTTTGCCAGTGTATTTTACAACATCTGAAGTGCCGCACAATTCACAGCTTCAAGTCTACTGCAGCCCTTTAAAGGTATTACTCAACTCACTCAAAAGGAAGTTCTCAGATAACTCATATCATATAATACCAGCACATAAGCCAGGTGAGCTCTGCTGGCATTCATTCACCCCTCATTCTACCTGCACATATATATAACCTGAGCTATACCCAGGTTACATAACTCTCGGAGTTCCACAATAGAGTCAAAAAGGTTTCTAAATTACATGTTTTTCAAAAAGCTAGAGAATACACAATTAACACATAAGAAAATAATTTCTTCACTTCATCCTAGTTTTTCCATAAAGTCAGATGTCTGTCCAACAGAAATGGTAACCGCCACCCAACAGCCAGCAACATTTTCTACACATCATCTTCATTACCTCTTCTCTATGCAAGTCCTAAACCACCTGACACCATTAAACCTTCAGAGCAGACAAGTCACAGCATGGAAATGCTTTATGGTTTTAAGTACTTGGGTGTCATTGTAAAACTGATAATACAACTGAGTTGGCAACCAGTTTTGAGTAATTTATGGTTTTGTTTTGTGGTTGGTTTTTTTCCTGTACACGAATTCTAAAGATTTCCCTTTAGGTGCCTAAACTCCCCATTTATGTCCTGTGAGAGTAAAATCCTTAAATGTAGTTTCTGATCAGAGAAGTAAGGTTATTATGATATTAATTAGCAGGCATACTCAGTTTGTTGTTGTTTAGAACAAGGCTCTTCAAAAAGGAAAATTTTCCAACGAGGGGTGGCAAGAGCTCTATTTTGTTGTTTGACAAGTCTATTGTCCTTAAGTTGCTTGTGAGCTTCTGCAGATCTTCAGGAAACTAAGGGGGAGAAAAAAAGACGCAGCATCAATACAACTTCAAATGTTCAAATTACACAGCTTAAAGTTTTAACTGAAATTTGTATCGCTGTTATGTACTGTCACAAGTATCACAATGTCCAGTTGCCACAGTGTACAACTAAGTTGGCAAGTTTGCTTAATACGTATTTTTAAAAAAGATTTTTTCAACTTAGGAAGTTAAGGATATAAACGAGACAGTCTAACATCTAGGAAGAGTAGTTTTTAAGCCAAAGAGTTTAAATTAGAACAGAAGCTCGTTTATGTTTAGTCTTGTGTGGGTCTCAAACATGCCTGTCATTTAAAAATATTCTACAGCCAGTTAAAACTCTATGCTTTAGCAGAGTAGGATTGAGAAATTTTTGTCATGCTTTCCTTTTTAAATAATGATGTAAATAATTTTCCTTATTCTTATCCTCTAACATTTTAATCTGCACTTGGCCCTGAGCTGAAAAAAACCAAAGAAAGAAAAACCTTACAGTCACCATCAGTGAGTCCTGGTCAACAGACCAGTGGTTTTGATTCTCCTTTGTTTTGACAGAGGAAAAGGGAAAAGAGAAGGTAGGCTAGTGAGTAGAAGAAGATAACTTCAGAAAACTTATGGAAAAATTACTACGATACAGAGTGATTTTCACTGCCCTGTGAATTGTTACTCGACTGACAGTTCCAAAACATTCTGTTTTTCTGCAGTTGAATCAAAGCTAGACAATTTCTGATATAATAAACTTCAAGATACTTGCAGCCCGATGAAAAGCCTGAACTAAATACAGTGCAAGTATTGAAATGTGACAAATTGTGGTTATCTTTCTAGGCAATAACAGATATAAAAATTCCTCTTTTTCCCCCCCTCGAGTTTACAGCCCTTTTTTAAAATGCACAACATCATAGCCAGTGCTTCTTGAACATATAAGCACTCTAAAACATAAATTCAGAAGTATCCAAATGCCCGGCCAGGCAAATTCTCAAATGAGAAGGCAGTGCAAGCAAAAATCCGCTCAGCAAAAAAGAAAAAAACACGTTGAAATATTACCCATCACTATTTCTGAGAAATACATGTGCCTGGTGTATTACAGCAATGAGGAATTAGGAATTTCTCTCCAGGAGCACCAGTCATGCACACACAGAGTCACATTTCCACCACAGATAGGTTACCTCTGTAAGTCCCTTTCCTGTCAGCTGGAACACACCAGTTTTCTGTGCTGTCTCCAGGTGAGCTTTTAATGCGCTGTTTCCCATCCTAACAGTTATTCCACACCAGAAAACTGCAATCCAAAGCCTCTGTGAAAAAAACAAGTGCAAAAAAGTCATTTCACCTGTACCGTCTTCAACACTGCAAGCGTCTCAACATACTGAACCATTTTCCTCCGAAACCTAGAACTCAAGAAGATTGCCTTCATGGTGTCAGTTTGAATACTGAAATGATGCCACAAATATAGTTAAAGCTAAGCAGGGAAAACTGCACACACCTCCCATGTTTTGCCTCTTTCAGAGTCCTGTGGCAGAGGGAGAATTCTCCGTGAAGACTGGCTGGGATACTGGGATACCCGCCAGCACTGACCCGCTCTCGGCACTACAGCTCTATTCCCTTCTCTGGGAACATTTCTCTCGCTTACAGACTCTACACACGACATCCATTCTCCGCAACCCGGCAGGGATTACTCCCCAGGACACACTGCGCCAGGTGTGCGGCCGGGAGGCGGGGCATACAGCCTAATAACCAGCGTTTAACAGTCGGGGTGAGGAGCACTCTTCGTCTCGATACTTAGGAGCGGGTCACCGGGACTCTCAGCAAGGGGCGAAGCCAACGCTGACCCGCTGCTCGCCTCGGTCCCTCTGCCTCAACCCCGCCCCGGCTGCCTCAGTCCCACCGGCGCCGCTCGAGCGTCGCCCCAGGCCGGGGGAAGCTCCGGCGGGGCCATCAGGCTCGGCTCGGTTCGGTTCGGCTCGGCCCGGCCCAACTCACCTAACGCTGCGCGGCAGCGGAGCCCCCCGCGCCCTGCTCCGCCTCCGCCCTTCGAGAACCGACGCCTCCAGAGCATTTACCGGCTGCCCCGGAACCGGACGCGTGTCACCTCCCCTTTCCTGTCACTCTCAATATGGCGGCTGCCCGCAGTCGTGGGCGGCGGGTGGCCGCCGCGGCATCCGGGTTACCCAAGATGGCGGAGTACAGCCTCCCCGATTTGTTGTTGATGGCCGCCGCCACGCCCGAGACTTGCAAGCCGGCCGGGCCCGCTCGCAGGACACAGAGGCTGAACTACCACCGAGGCGCGACGGGCGGTGAGGAAAGGAGCGGCGCCGAGGAAGAGAGAGGCGCTGCGGCCGCCGGCCTCTCCTGGGAGGGGGAGCATCCCACGGCGGCGGCCGCCCTGCTGGCGCGCTGCATGGCGGAGGGGATCGTGAGCCAGGTAAGGGCCCGGGGGAACGGTGGCCTAAGGACTGCCTGTGGCGAAGGGTTGGAGAAGCCACGGGTGAGGTGCCGCGGCTGTCCCCAGCCCTCTGGGCCCAGCCCTCAAGCGCCCGCGTCCCGACGACAGGAGCGGGCTGGCAGCAGCTTTCCTTACGAGGGGTGACCGCGCCTGCGTGTTTTCTGGAGCGTGGGCGTGAGGCTATTCACAGGGAATGTCAGGCGTTGGAGGCGACCTCAAGTGATCATCTAGGCCAACCCCCCTGCCAGAGCAGGATCACCCAGACTAAATCACACAGGAACCCATCCAGGTGGGGTTTGAATATCTCCAGAGAAGGAGACTCCACATCCTGTCTGAGCAGCCTGTCCCAGTGCTCTGTCACCCTCGCAGTGAAAAAGTTTCTCCTTATGTTCACAGGGAACCTGCTATGCTCCAGCTTGCACACGTTGCCCCTATCACTGGCTATCACAGAGAAGAGTGTGTCCCAGTGGCACGCAAGCCAGTATCATTGATTGGGACAGCTGTCATACTGCCTTTTATGAAAAGTTATTTTTCCACATGTTCTTTTTCTGCAAATAACGATTGTATTCCAGAAGTTGTTCAGTTGAAAGCTACTGTGTTGCGCAGCGCAAGAGATTAACAGTAACTTTAGACTATTAAAAGCCAACCCTGGGAATTTGCCTGATACATTCTTGCTTCTGACTGCACTTTCCCCACTGTTTTCCTTTCACAGGAGACATTGGATTTGACCCGTAAGAAAGACCCATGCTTCCTGAAATTCTCAGAGGTAGAAAGAATGGCAGACATTCAAGCTGAAATCAATGAGGTACATCCATGGCTGTTGTCAGCGTACACTCAGAGCTTCAATGCTTAGAGATAATAAATGGCACCTGATGAGATGGCAGACTGCAGGGTGCTATCGGTTTATGTTTTGGGCCTGGTTGTTGGGGTTTTTTTTTTTAACAGCTTAGCTGTTTAATAGCATGTTTTTCCTTAATGAGCTGAATTGTCATAAAGAAAAGAAGAAAATTTTCAAACAAAAGTTCTCAGTATAACTGGAAGGACGCAGCAACTTGCATCTTTGAAGTATTACCTGAAATTTTTGGAAGACCAAATAAGTCTTTGTAGTTAACTTAAATCCAGAAAAATGTGTTTATAGGTAACTAGGCAATTTTGTTAGTTAGCAATAGAGAAACTCCGTCATCTTCCATTGCCCCAATTTGTTGTTGGCATGTATTTTTTGAGATTGTTTTTTTTCTTTCTGCTGATCAGCACAGGATGATGCCAGCTATTGAATTCATTCTCCAAAAGAGGAGATTATGAATTTGTCTCACTGGTTTCAGTAAGGCTTTGTAGCTGCTGGACCCCACATTGTTTTCTGAGCTTTTGCTCACTGGTACAAAAAATGCATTTATTCAATCACATGAAATGTTTCCAGCTCCTGGTAAGGTGGCTACTTACCCTCCTTTGCTTGAAGCCTTCGCATGCAAAGTAGTCTCTCTGACAGATGTTTGGTGTGATATGAGTGAAGTGGGTTTATTTTTGTCCTTGGTAATCAAGAGAAGTAAAGCATCGGTTCTCTGTGCGTCCTGAGAGACTGATCTGTTATCCTCTTCTATCCTTTCCTCAATCTTCCCTTGTCTAGCCACAAGTATCTGCTGCTCTTGTGCTGGTTTATCATCGGTAAGAGTTAAAGGTAGGAGGTTCACCCGAGAGCTTCTTACGGCTAAAAAACCCAACACAACACTAACCAGCCTTTGCCAGAAGGAGGAGGCTTGGGGCTGTGAGAGGCTCTTTAGTAGAGCGTAGACTAGGAAACTACTTTGTAGGAGATGTACGTTTGGGGTGTAGGAATTAACTGTCTTTTCCAGTACCAATTCCTAATAAATCATGAAATAGTTTAGTTTGTGTTTTGCTTTTTCCCTAAACAGCCTTTTCCTATTGACTAAAAAAGGCCCATCTGTTAGTAGAAACACTTGAGAGGGGCATGGTAACATGCTCTCATGCAAAGACTTGCTCTTTCACACTTGTGCCTTTCCCTGTCCTCCTCCTTTTCTCCCTTTCTACTTCCTTCCCTGCCCCAAGAGAGGCAACAATATCTGTACAAGTATGTTAAAGATGAATTTTCATTTGATGTTGTTACTGTTGCAGAAAAAAATGAAAATTGAAATTCTGCAGTTGGAGAAGGAGACAGCAGACATTGCTCACCCTTTTTACTTAGGTAGGTGCAGTTGTGTTTTAGGAAAAACAAGGGTGTTAAATGACTTTATTGGTGCATTAATGTTTCAAGTATGTGATACTTGTAGGAGTTACTGCAGCTGTCTCCACTGGATATCTTGTTAGAGGTGGCAGGGCTTTTATTGCCCCTTCCATACTACTTGACACCCTGGGCTGTCTCAGAAGCAGCTCTGTGTATAACTAATTCTCAAAAACAAAAAGGAAAAGGGGTGGTGGAAGGGTGTGCAGATGTGTGGTGTTCGTGGAGCCTCAGGAGTTCTGAGATAATCAGTAATGTGATTTGCTTCCTTTGGCCTGTCTGCTACTTTGCTGCTTTTCTGGTAACCCAGTGTATTTCTTCTCTATCTGTGTGTCCCTAAAATTACTTGATTAATTTTTATGTTAATCTTTCTGGAGCATATGTATTCATTTGTTAATTACTTTGCACTTTTCCCACATGATTTGATGTATGCTTAAAAACACTGTAGCTTGCCACTACTGTGTTATGCTAGTGAAGTCTATTGTAAGACTTCAATGCTACACTATAGTTTAAGAAATTGGTTTCATCTCAAAGACTCTTTACTTACAACTATTATAATGTAAAACAGTTTAACAAAGCTGTATCTCTAAAAAAGATAAGGCTTTGAGGTGCATGCTGATATTAAGTCCTATATGCTCCAACCAAAGTAATTCTGATTAATGATACCAGAGTGTAAGCTGTCCGGTGCGATAGATCAAACTTTTTCTTTCTGACTTTCTCCAGAAGAAATTTTGCTCCTGTTTTAGCAGTTCAGTGGATTCAACTTTGCTACTTCATTTCATAGGTGAAAAGTACAAGATTTTGCAAGATATGAATGAGCACTTGGAAGCTGTATTGAAAGAGAAGAGGGCTCTGAGGAAGAGGTTGCTGAAGCCCAGATGTCAAGACAGCCTGCCTATTGAGGCTACTTACCACAAGTAGGCATATAGAAAATAATTTCTCTTTGTTTGCATGAGTCCAAATTATTTGAACTAGTAGGCAGTAAAAAGCACATGCTTTCATTCACTTTTTTCCATTGAGAAGAATAGAGAAAAATTTTTTAAAAGGTAGAGAAGAAGACTGAGAAAACTCAGAGGAAAGACATAAGAATTGGGAAGTATTAAATCCTCATTGTTTTGCACAACCTTTGAGTCATGGGCTTAATCTTGGTTACAGATGTGTAATACAGTTGTTGACTGAGGCTGTGACTTTCATTGAGAAGCTTGAAAGCCATTTGCAGACCATAAGAAGCATCCCTCAGATACCAACTGTCATGAAGAATATGGTGAGTAACAAAAGGACTGAGTCTTCTGTCTCCTTGAGCACTAAGAATTCAGTGCTGTTTGATTGTTTAGGTTGGTTTTGTGTCCTACTAGATTGACAGGATGTATAGAGATAAAATGCAACTCTCTGCTGCAGGACACTGCTTTGTCAAAAACACAGCTGCTCGTGATGGAGTTGGAGGAGCTGACAGAAGCAATATTGAAATGGAGAGAAGTGCAAAAAGCAGTGTATTCTGACAGCATCTGCAACACTGCTGAGTTTGACTTTGGCTTATCTTTAACCTAAGGAAAACAGGATGGCTTTTCAGATGACTACCTTTTTACAGCCTCAGATGAAAAGTACAACATAGTTGTGCTTTAATCCAGTGGGTACTTTGTAGGTAGTTGTATTTCTGTTCTCTAACTGCTAAAGAAAAAGCCCACCAAAACAAAAAGGACAATGAACTGTAGCTCATAGGAAGACTGCTGAGAAGACTGTTATGGAGTTCCTTTTTGGAACTTTAGGATTCCCTTGAACCTGTATCAATGCAAGTTTGGGTATTTCTTATGCATTTGGTATAGTGTGTGTGTTCATTTTTATAACTGTTGTGGGTTTGTGTGTCACTTTAAAGTTTCAATAAAAGCACAAGATTTCAAGAGCTCAGTTTCTTTGTGTGAAATGTGTCCATCTGATTCGTGTCAATATGAAATTATGTTGGGGCCATATAATGAAGCATGACATTCTTACATACCCTTGTACGGCCACGGGCCTGGGAGGGGCAGTTTAAGATGTATATGGTGGTTGTGTCTTGCGGGGATCGCCTGGCGGGCACTCCAGCGTGTCAGTTTAAGCCGGTGGGCGGTGAAGCTAGCAAAAACATCCACCAGATGGGGGAAGAGAGCATGCGTAGAAAGAAGATGTGCCTATCCCTGGAAGACCTATAAGCCAGGGACTGGAACGGTACAGCGTGCCTCTTGGCGGAGCGGAGACTCCTGGCGTACCTGGCGCTGGTTGTGCACCCCAGCGCTGTTTGCTTGCCTTTATTCGTTTAATAGATTGTTAATTTTGATTATAATTCTGTTTGGGACAGAGTCATTTATCACATTTGGTTTTCACTTTGCGCTGTTCTTTTACTTACAGGATTTTATAACAAAGTCTTAGGTCCCATCTTATGCTTCCAATCAAGAAATTAAACCAGTTTTAAGTTACAATTTATTGTGGCTATGATATGTTGTATAGGAAAGCAGAGAATGAACTCAATACATGGCAGGTCTTCTTATTTGCAAACCACATTTCTATGACAGCGATAAATGTGTTCTTCAGTCTCTCCTGTTGCTTTCCCTATCTTCAGTGCCCCCTTCAACTAGAACTCTTGTTCCATAAGTGTGATTATCTGCAGCACAACAAGCGTTGATTGTTCCAGTACCCAACCCTAGTGACTTCTATGGCATGAAAAGATGTGTTGGGCACTGTCAGGGCATCTATCAACCAGGGCAGTCAGTTGTCTTGGGAGGATGTCCGGTTTTGTATTCATGATTCCAGCAAACTGGAAGCAGTGCAGGTGCATTCCTTTCTACCCCTGTATCGTTTGTGTCATCTGGATTTGTCATACATCCAACCTGTTAATTCCTGGTTTTGAGGAGGCGCCCTTAATGTCTTTTATAGTAGCCAGTAGGTGGCTCAGTATCCCACAACTTCCACTGGGGCTTGTCTGGCTGTGCTGTAAAAACTTTGAGTAGAATTAAGGAAGAAGTGTTTGCTGCGCTGTTAGAGCACACTCTGATCTGAGTTACTTGTAACTGGCTTACTCTGTATTTGAAATTTTCTGAGAATCCCGTTTCGATCTTTGTGTTCCACATCGTTCTGCTGGATGTGATGTTGCGGAGCGTGGCTTAATGCTCCTCTGGTAGATTCTGTAAGTGCAGCTGATGTTCCCCTCTACTACTGTTGAGAAAACCTAAGAGGTTAGAAACAATGCCGTTTAAGCCAAGCAGAAGTCAGTAGGTAGGATCTCAGAATATAAACCAGCATTTGAGTCCCATAAACTCCAGTGGGATCTTTGTGTGAACACTTACTGTATGTCATTGCAGGATTTGAGTCCAAAGTCATTATGGATGTGGAAATAAAGGGCTTCCACACAATTGCAGAGGAGGAAACGACAATTTTACTGAAAAAGCTTTGGACAGTCTGTGAAATGGGAAGAAACAGAAACAGGACTTCGGGAATCATCGTCCTGTGCACCTAACTATCACAGGCTTAACCTCTCATTGTCTTATGGTCATGATTTAGGTCAGGAAAATTAAAGCTGCTGTAATTTAAATGCTTCCAGAAATAGGATTAAAACAGCATTTCTAATTAGTTTGTTATAATTCCTTGAAATGAAGAATTATATCATAAAGAGTCAAGCATATTTCTGCTTTTACAGTGTCCATTATTGGGCTAGGGGATCAGGCCTAGTCAACATGGGTTTACAAAAGGTAGATCCTGTCAAACTAACCTGATCACCTTCTATGACAAGGTGACCCGCTTAATGGACGAGGGGAAGGCTGTGGATGTGATCTACCTGGACTTTGGTAAAGCCTTTGACACAGTTTCTCACAGAATTCTGACTGAGAAACTGGCTGCCACTGGCCTGGACAGGTGGATCCTCAGCTGGGTTAAAAACTGGTTGGATGGCTGAGCCCAGAGAGTGGTGGTGAATGGAACAAAATCCAGCTGGAGGCCGGTCATGAGTGGCGTCCCCCAGGGCTCAGTCCTGGGTCCAGTCTTGTTCAACATCTTTATCAATGATCTCGATGAAGGGATTGAATGCTCCCTCATTAAGTTTGCAGATGACACTAAACTAGGAGGAAGTGTTGATCTGCCTGAGGGTAGGGAGGCTCTTCAGAGGGATCTGAACAGACTGGACCGATGGGCTGAGTCCAGTGGGATGAAGTTTAACAAGGCCAAGTGTAGAGTGCTGCACATGGGACATAATAACCCCATACAGCACTACAGGCTTGGGGGAGACTGGCTGGAGAGCTGTCAGGCAGAGAAGGACCTGGGGGTGTTGGTTGACTGCAGACTGAATATGAGTCAGCAGTGTGCTCAGGCGGCCAAGAAGGCCAATGGCATCTTGGCTTGTATCAAAACCAGTGTGGCCAGTAGGTCTAGGGAGGTGATTGTGCCCCTGTACTCGGCATTGGTGAGGCCGCACCTCGAGTACTGTGTCCAGTTCTGGGCTTCTCACCACAAGAAGGACATGGAGGTCCTGGAGCGAGTCCAGAGAAGGGCAACCAGGCTGGTGAAGGGGCTGGAGGGCAAATCCTATCAGGAGCAGCTGAGGGAGCTGGGGCTGTTTAGCCTAGAGAAGAGGAGGCTGAGGGGAGACCTTATCACCACCTACAATTACCTGAAGGGAGGTTATGGAGAGGTAGGTGATGGTCTCTTCAGCCAGGTGACAGGTGATAGAACAAGGGGGAATGGCATGAAGCTGTGCCAGGGCAGGTTTAGATTGGATGTTAGGAAAAAAATTTTTACTGAAAGTGTTGTCAGGGCCTGGAACAGGCTGCCCAGGGAGGTGGTCGAGTCACCTTCCCTGGATGTGTTCAAAAAAAGGGTAGATGAAGTACTTAGGGATATGGTTTAGTTTAGGATGTGAATGGTTGGACTCGATGATCTTAAAGGTCCTTTCCAACCTTATTATTCTGTGATTCTGTGATTCTGTCAATTTGACTGCCGAGATGGAGTTTAACTAATATAATTTGCCACTGACACATCAATTCATTCTTTAGTATGATTAAAGGGACAAATCTATTCAAGTAAACAGTGATTCATGGCTTGTACAAGTTTATTTTAGCATATCTGTGGTGGGTGCAAAGGATCCCTCCCATACTTAAGGTTTCTGTTTAGTGGTATCTTTTTCATATAGATTTAATGCTTCTAGAGCTTAAGGCAAATTGTCTCATGAGAAGAACTGCACTTAAGCTACAAATAAATAGTACAGTTAAAATATAAACGGAAGTTGTTTAAACGGACCTTAAAACATTACAAATTGCGTTCAGATGTATCTCAGAATTTCTAATTTTGAAGTGCAAAACCAGAAGTCCTGTTAAAAATGGGTAATGACATCAGCAAAAAAAAGAGAGCAGGAATTGTCCCTTGAGCCTGGCATCTTGCTTGTACCCTCGGCCCGTGCTGCTCGCTCTCACAGCTTCACAGCCATGTCTGTCCCTGACAGACGATAGTCTGAAAGCAATTATTTAAAACTTTTGGTGTTTTTTGCAAGTGAAAAAATCTTTATCAGGGCAACAGCTTGACATTGATTTAAATGATAGTTCTTCAGAAGCTTCAAATTTTTATTTTACATAATAAATGCAGCCCACTTAATGATTGGGAGATTTTCAAATTAATTTAAACCACTTGAGAGCTTTCCTTTGGCACTGGTAAGGAAGGGATACTTCCTTATGTTACTGTCAAACTGATGAAATGTGGAGCATTTTGTGCTTAAAGTAATGCTGGTTTGCTGACTGCCTGCCTAGGACAAGAAATGTGATCGAACAGGCGTAGGATTAGACTGGCAGTCTTCTACTTCTGACACAAACTGGTTTCACTTGTGCAGTCCCTCCTGAGAGCCTTCACGGCAGCACCCATCGAATCGGGCCATTGGCATTAAAGCTGAAGTGAAATCTCTGTCGTTACGCTGCTGAGAAGAGAATTGGGTCGGGGAGCAAGGACAGCCCTGGCGATTTTAAGCTTGAAACCACTCTCAGTTTGGAGATCTCGCTTTCCCGGGCGGACCTAATTTGTGAGGAAAACTCGTCTTGGGTGCTGGAGGGGCTCTTGCGCGGCTGTTTTGGGGAGAGTTTTCCCGGAATCCCTCCTCTCCGCCCGGAGAGGTTTCCCTCCCGCCCTCGCGGGGCCTGCCTGGGCCTGGACAGGCCCTCCCTGCCCTCTCCTCCTCCCAGCGGCGGGGAGGGGCGGGCGGCTCCGCTCCTCCCCGGGCTCCAGAGTAGTCGCGATGCGGGGCCGGGGCGCGGGCGGCTGGGCGTGAGCGGAGTCATGGCTAACGTCAAGGTGGCCGTGCGGGTCCGGCCTCTGAGCAAAAGGTGTGGCGGGGCGCGGAGAGGGGACACGGGGAGGTACCGGGCGCCCGGGCAGATAGTGGGCGGCCGGGAGAGACGGCGGGATGCTGCAGGTCCTGTCAGCGGGGACGGAATCGCTTGGCTGGGGCCGCGGGAGGGACGGCGGGCGCGGGGGGCTTAATGGGAAGGTACGAGGCGCGGCAGGACTTTGGGGGTCGCTAAACAGCTTGGAGAGTTTCCTTGGGAAAGCCCCCCGCTGGAGCCGTTGGGCTGTCTTCCCTCTTCCCGAGCCCCCCAAACTAGGACGCTTGCCCCCTCCGGTGTGAGGGAATCTCCTCTTCCCCCGGTGGTGGTGTTGTGGCTGTTTTTTCCAGCGGGAGGCAGAGCCGGATATTCCCATTGTCGCTCAGCCCCGTTCTCTCCCCGGCTTGCTCGGCTCCAATGGAAACCACAAAAGCCAAATGATACGTCCTGAAGACAGCTCCCATAAACAAGGGGGTGCCGTAGCACGGTGGTGTTGGGGTACAATGTATGATTCAGACCTTGCAGGCTGTGGAAGTTCAGGAAGGAAAAGAAAGAGGAAAATCAAAGAGCCACAATTTCAGTGGCGAGTTGCATGTTCCTCCTGTTAGAGGAATGCTATAGCACTTAAGGCAGAAAGGGTTTGAAGTGTGGTACGAGCTCTGCGGGCCGGGCTTTGGTTTGGTGCTGCCTTTCTTTTTTAGCATGAACCCCTTCTGTTGTCTTCTGACTGCACTGGCTTCTGTGATAAATAACTCTTTTCATGTAGTAGAGAAAATGATTCTTGAGGAACTGCCAGCCTGAAAACCAGCCTAATCATTTGGGCAGCCATACAGTAGCATATTTTTCACTCTTAAAGTCTATTTGGCTATGGATTTTTTGCAAGACAATGCACCAGAGAGAGTTTAATAAGAATAAAAAGAAAATCTGCTAGCCTTAAATATAAAAAGTTAGAAAGTAATTTACAATCTAGCTGATTTTAAAAAATAGTTTTAAATAGATTTCAGTAAATTAGCTAGTAACTCACAGCTAGCAGATTAAAAAAATATTTTGTCTATAATGTCCCTAAGAACCAGATTGACTAATGGTGTGCTGATTTATTGCACAGCTGTGAATGGAACAGGATTTTCACAGGTACTGGAGTACTGTATGAAGAGTTGCAGCACAGAATGAAGCTAAGTTTAGGCTTTCATTGCTTAGTGTTGCTTTAGTGCTGGAGGCATTCTTTGATTTTTATTTTCATCTGTATTGTTAGTCATTCTTCGTATTTACTGGTTAAATATATTGCCATTGTGCTCTCTAGAAATAAAAAAAAACCCCAACAATCAGTATGCAACTGCTAAGTATGAACATTAAGTTTATTCATGATTTTAAGGTATCCAGACCATAGGGCCCTTTTGGCTCAGTCTTGTAGAGTTTAGTGAAAATTAAAGTATTTAAAAGTCTGTCTTGGTAATGTATTTCACTGTGCAGTCAATGATGTATTTGTTTCTTCCTCAGTAGCATTTGGCTACCTATTTGTAATTATGTAGTGAATTTAGTAGGGTCTCCTGTTATAACAAGTTCAAATGAGCCTTTTGCAGCAGCTGGGGAAGAGAGGCTGATAACTGAATTGGCAGGGGTGTAATTTTCCCTCTCCTTCATGGTGAGGAATGCCTGTCTTAACACTACCCATCAGGGACGAAACATTAAACAGATCATGATGGTGCACAGGTCATTACAGCATTGCACAGTGCCTATAGCTCTGTTAGGTAAGGTGTGGTATAACAAGAAAACCGGGCCGGCTGTTTGGTCAGGAGTATATCTGGGAGAGGAGGGAGGGATCAGAAAGGTAGACAGCCTCATGCATGCATGTGAGAGAAGCTAATCTGACGCTGCAATGGGAACATTTGTACGAAGGTGGGAGTGGAAACCCAGGAGGCGATGTGAGAAGAGACTGTTAAATAATTCCATCTACTTGACCTGTGGCCGTGTAACCGATGGGGCGGGGAGGCAGAGGCCAGTCTTGTGGCTTCTGACCACGAAGGCAATAGGTCATTTATTCCTCACACTGTGTTGCTGCAGGTGAGGCCGGCAGAAGTGTTTTGAGATGGGATTTTTGTATTTTATGAACAGAAAGGGGAAGTGATTGGAAGTGCTCTGTGCCGGCTCTGACATGAGAACTTGCTTTTGAACCTTGACCAAAATTTTCCATATGTAATGACTTTGAGGCAAATAGCAAATATACGAAGGCTTAAAGTAGCCCTGACAGAGACTGAAGGGACTGAAGCTCTTGGTGGGGATAAGGACATGTTCTTTCTATCCCACCTTCTCATACCACTTCTATATTGTGGTCACACAAATCTCTCACCCCCCCTTTCGCATACACACACACCATGCCTCTAGCAGGTACCCAGGTTGCCAGAACTCCTTGGATCTCTCAGGTGCTCTACAAAGAAAAACTTCCTGCATCAAAAAATTCAGTTCAGCTGGGCTGAAGTACTATAACATGCACAATTGCAGTTCCAGCCAAAAATATTAAACTTTAGAGTTTTTTAAGAGTACCAAAATATTTAAAAGCTGCAGGCAAAGGCTAGAACTAGATGGTTAGCTGGTTGTTTCTAGACTATCATACTAACTTCACTTGCTCATTGCTTCTTTTCACTTCAGTTACAATAGCAGATGAATGATGGTTTTGCGTCTTAAAATGTACAGAATATTCAGGTGTTAAAAGGTCTGTTAATATGGGAGTTCATAGAATCCTGCTTTTTGTTTTAAGCTTCCTTTATGTAACAAACCATATTAATCATGTCTTCTATTGGTTATTTAGCATAAAGCAAAGAGTGGTCTTTTTGTTCTGTGGCCGTATGGCACCCATCACAATGCATTCTTTGACAGAGAGCTCCTATGAGCAAATAATCCCCGACAGTCATAAAGCGAGTACAGTTATACAGAATGCAGAAGGCTTTTCCTTTGCCTAAACTTAAATAGCTTGTAGCCAATGTTCTTCATAATGCCATCCCTCATTCTGTAACAGACTAAGCGATTTTTTTCTATCACCAAAGTGTTGTCCTAGGAGGAAACTCCCTCAGATGTGACCCCTAGAGTGACATTGCTGTAAAAAAAGTCTTTATTACGCATTTACTGTTCTACATACTAAAAAATATTTGATACTTTTTGGTTACATGGGCACTTGTTCTGTGTAAATACCTTTCCCCTTCAGAATGAAATATGGAAAGCTTGAATGGGTGCTATAAATTGACTGTAGCAATAGCTAATAATCAGGTATCAAGTAGATCCCTTTATGGTTTATTTCTGGACATCTTATGCTTGATCTATTAGATATTAAACTTTCGTAAGGAAAATGTGATGTTATTTTTGGCTGCCAGTCAGAAGCTGTTGATGGAAACGTTTTCAATGCTAGCACATAACTATGTGAACTAGGAATGTTGTTCTTTCTCTTTCTTGGTTTTTGCTGTGGAGTGAGCCGGCACCAGTACCTGCAGTGTGGTGCTGTGATACCGGATCTGACCCTCCAGAACTGGAAGTTGTGTGACTGGCTGAGAAAGAGGGCCTGTTACCCTTCAAGTGTCTCAGCACTATGCTTAAGGCTCTCCTTGTATCGGAGTAGCTCACTTAAAGCTGTGTTGGGTATTTGCATGGTACAGGAACACCTGCAGCATTAGACACGGCCTTTGACTATGTCTGTAGGGCAGCAGAAGCCAGTGCTAGTTTTTGTCTGCTGCTGGTTTCAAAAATGTTTGTCCCTGTGGTATCCCATCCCTATCCCAGTACCTGGTTGTGGTTGCTGATTGCTTTTACAGCGAACCTCAACCCTGTATTGTATGAGAGGAGGAAGGGAGGGCTGTGTTTGTGCATGGGAGGCCCCCTGGGAGGGGAGCGGTCCATATGTTCGGAAGAGTGCAGTCGGGACTGGGATGGAGCACAGCTGCCTCATGCCTTTTCCTCTGTGATCCACTTCCTCTCCATCTTCTGCTCAGCATCCAGCTGCTTGCAGGTCACTTGTGCACGCTTGTATTTCCTTGACTCAGTGTAGTTTGAGAACTGCTATGTAAGTAATCTTAAAGGTGGGAAAGAAGGGTTTAGAAAACAGTGCTCTGTGGAAATGGAAATGCTTGTGCATTGCTATAGGATTCTCCTCCTGGCATGCATCAGTGCAAGATGTTGCATTCCTTCATGGATTGAGCATTGAGGCCTGGGTAAAGTAATTCACAGCAATTCTGTTTAATTGAATTGTAAAATTATAGTGGTGGAAGTTAAAAACTTGAAGCTAGGGCATGCAAAATGCTCTATGCTCTTTTTGAGAGTTTGAAGTTCTTTGCTGGGCCCTGGATTTTGGGGACCCAGCAAAACAGAATATATGTTCCACTGTTTAAAATACCTTCTTCACTTTTCATCTCTCTCTCTCTAGTCTGAAAAAGGAGAGACAGGCAAGGAGCTCTTGTTTGAAATAGTCTTTCTTGCTGGCTGTGAACCTCACAGCCATATCACCTCAAAGAACTGCAGAGCAGATTAACTAACCTCAAAGCTGCCCTTTGCCTTTCCCTGCTTTGCCTCATTTCCAGGCTGTAACTTGAAGACTCCTGTCCAGCTGTTTATTTCTCAGCCCCCTCCAGAGTTCATGAGCTTGTCCTCCACAGGCAGGCAAATGAGAGCATCAGAAAAATGTTGGAGCAGTCCCAAGAGGCGAAACTGAATGGCACGTCCAGCTGTGTAGGTGTTTACTGGAGTCCAAGCTGCAGCAGGAGAATTTTTCCTCCATACTGCTGCTCTGCATGGCATAGCCTTCTAATCACCTTCCTGGGATACAGCAAGTGATGAGGCTTGAGGGTGGGATGGGGGATAGAAGTTGGAGCTCCTAAGAACAGAGTTGGCAAGCCAGAGGCTGGGAGGGAACTCCCCCTCTGTAGTAGGGAAAGGAGGTCAGTGTGCCAGGCTAACCTGAGCAGTGCACTGCGCTTAGCTGGGGTGAGTGGGCAAGAGAGGAGCTCGGCTGGTGGGTGCCTTGTTAGGTCAACATGTGAAATTAATTTCTGTTCAAAATGAAAGCTGTATGGAAAAATACAACTACTTTAAACTTTGTTCTGGAAATGATGCAAAGTAAATCACTGTTGGTTTGTGCTGGGTCTGTGTCCTGGCTCCAGCCAGGCCAGAGTTAACCTTCCCAAGCAGCCAGCACAGGGAAGCTGAGTTAGCCCAGTGGGGGCCTCAAAGGGCTGGGGTAGCAGTAGAGCATAGGACTCTTAATCCTGAGATTGTTAGTTTGAGGACTGTTGTCCTGGAGCTGCACCGAATTGCCTCTCTTCAACTAGCCCCTTTTATCGGGGAGTGATGTCAGGTGGTGTGGGAACAGCCTGGGCTAAGTCAGCTCACCTGTGCTGGCTGCTTGGGAAGGTTGACTCTGGCCTGGCCACAACCAGGATATTATGCCTTTGTTCATCTGCTGCAGGGTCAGCTTCCTTAACTAGTCTCTGTGCTGTGGTCCACCTCCTTTGCTCCTTCTGATCACTCCGAGGTAATTAAAAGGAAGGGTTATTATGTAAACAAGACTTTTTCCTGGTTTATGGACTTTGTCAAAAGCTAATTTGCACACTCATGTATAAATCCAAGAATTTAGAGCAGTGTTGCTTACTGCAGACAAGAGGGATAGCTTGTAGTAACATCTGTAGACAACATTCCTTGACTCATGCCTGACAGACCTTAAACGCTGTATTAAAATTAAAGCAGCCCCCACCAAAGTAAATGCAATTATTTTACTTAAGCATATTCCTTTTTAAATGTTTGGTTTTCACTAGCCACTATTTTTCACTAGTACTGGTCTTCTTAAGCACTTTTGGAACCGATCCTGTTCAGGTTGCTGTAGCTCTTCCTTAACACTTCATACTGCCAGTGGTAAGAGGAACGTATTCTGAGGAAAGATAGGCAGAGATGTTTAGTTAACATTTCATAAGATTTTTCCTATTTTTTTTTTTTTTAAAAAAAAAGAAGCCATGACCCTACTTAATTCAAACTGTTGTTGTGATCACAGAATCACAAGGTTGAAAAAGACCTTTAAGATCATCAGTTCCAATGGTTCCTGTCCTATGCTAAACCATATCCCTAAGTACCTCATCTACTCGTCTGTTAAACACATCCAAGGTCAGTGACTCAAGCCCCTCCCTGGGCAGCCTGTTCCAAGCCCTGACAGCTCTTTCAGTGAAGAACTTTCTCCTGACATCTGATCTGACCCTGCCCTGGCGTAGCTTCCTGCCATTTCCCCTTGTCCCATCGCCTGTCACCTGGCTGAATAGACCATCTCCCACCTCTCTACACCCTCCTGTCAGGTAATTGTAGGTGGCTTCTCTTTTCTGTTAATATCTGCACTTGGCACAAGCAGGTGGTTTCAGTCATCACATCTGTGCTTCCATAAGGGTACTGCATCAGCAACATTTCCCGGATGTATTCTTCTTGCAGTTGCACAAAGTAAGTGTTCTCATGTTGGCAAAGGGCTGACTTTCTAGCTGCTTAAAAAGGCAGGACTCAGCATGCCCTGAGTAGCCACCACCACCCCTTCCACACAAGGTGGTGTTTCTGCTGGTTTCGTGTGACAACACTGTGCCTGCACTCATGCAGGCTAGGAGCACAAGGTGGTAGCTACTGGTGGTTTACTTCCCAGAGAAAGGCTGTCTTTTCTTTCACTTCCCTTGTTGTCTGTGCAAAAGCAGCTACAACAATGTCCTAACCCGACAACAAAGCAAAAACATCTTCTGGAGGACTTCTAACTAATATTTTTGCATTTTCATAGCACACTTTTCCTCATAATTCCCAAGAATGCATTATGAGTGTCAGAATGCTTGGAGCAGGGATCTGATTTTTTTGATGCAGCAAAGAAAAACAGGGCATAATGTTATCAATAACCTCACCAGAGCCATGGCTGCAGTTGGCTGTTCTGTTCTCTTAAGACCATATGATCTATCTGAGAGAAGCTGTGGTAATAGAAGATGACGTGACTGCAAGCACAGAGATTGCCGTGCACCTCCCCTGGGGAACGGTACAGAGATGGGGTAGGACACTTGTGGAACCTTTGCGCAGTATGTGGTGAGACACCACCACTGAGCATGGAGAAGTTACGTGAGTTTTGGGTAGGATTTCCCTAGTTCTCTTTTCTTTAGTCCAATACTGTATGTGAACTTTAAAAAGTAGCGCCCTTCTAAAATTTTCCATCTGTCTTCTGATCTGTAGCATAGATTTTAAACCAAATAAGGGAGCTTTGCTAATCTGTTTGTAGCATTTAAGGGTTTGGGCTTTTCTTGAAAGAGGTATCTAAGCAAGAGAGATGAGACAGTTCATAGCTGCACTCAGTGTCACAGTCATTTAACTATGATTGCAGATGGAAGCTCTGTCCTGGTGGATTGAGAACTAACCACTGTATCAAAATTCTGGTTTGCGTGGAAATCGCGGCATTTGCGCAGAATTTCTTTGTCTGTGAAGTCTGAATTATACTATCTCGTTACTCTGTAAACAGCTGGGAAATCAAGGGTGGATGAAACTGAACTGGCTGGATCGGAGCTTTGTTTTAAATCCTCCTCATTATTTTACGTTTCCTTTAAATGCTGTGGAATGACAGATGAAAAGACTTTTTGCTCTTTCCTCCTTCCATCAGTGCGTCTGTATGAAAGAGAAAGCATCACTATTCCACAGCTGTTCAATGCACCCATGGATCATCATGAGTATTCCTGACTTGGATTACTCAAGGAAGATCCCTGAAGCTCTTCTTCTAGCAGTGACAGACTTAAGACTTCAGAGATGGTGCAGGCAGGAACACTCTTCTTGTACTGTGCCATTCACACAGGCAGGACTGCAGAGCTGCCCGGTACCAGAGGAGGCCATCCTGTGCTTCCTCTACTAGCTTATGAATTTGTATATCAAAAGTCTGGTAAGATTTAAGATGACTTGAACTACTTGAGCAGGCTGAGCTCTATCTGAGCTCTGAAAGGAGCGCTAACAATGCCTCATCTTTATCTCTGCACCAAATAAATACTCCTGGGTTTGCTTCTGTTTTGCTTTTTTCTTTGCAAAGAATAGGGGGAAACCACATGAGGATGACAGCGATCGCTAGGAACAGTGATTTTTGACTCCCAGATTGTGTTAGTCATTAGCAGAGCCAATGAAAGCTCTATATGGCTAGGAATACCCTTCAAAGATAACTTGTCTAGTATAGCAGCGTACTGCCTTGGTGAACTCTGTGTACTTGGCTTCAGTGTGGATTTTTAAATTATTTATATGCATCTGTTCTGAATTTGGTAGGAGGATTGCTGACTGGGTGTGCACTCCTCTCTTGCAAGACACAGTAAACCAATTCTGACTTAAAGAGAAATATCCAAATTAGTACTGGGTAGTACTAAATAATGAAAACCATGAAAAACAGAATTTAGGTAAATCCACTGTTGATTGATACTTTAAAAAAAATCCACGTTATCCAAAGTGTGGATATTCATGCTGTTAAAACTGCTTGACTTTCACAGTTTACAGCAGTAGGATTAAGGATTCGGATTATGCTGGCATCATGGAGGGATGTTGTGTTCAGGAAAAGCTGTGGTTGTAGGTACCTTGTCACTAGGGTGCAGAACTCTAATGGCTGAAGGCTTTGACATTCTTCTCGAAGATTTCTGATAGACCAGCATGGAGTCTTATTGCTCTTCATTGCGCCCTTGGACTCCTGACAGATGTGTCTTCAGCCTGTTTTGCCAGGGGCAGTGTTCTCTGAAGACTAGCGTAACTTAGAAAATACACCCTGCATTGTTTGTTTCTTTGTTTCTGTGCCTGAGGTCAGTCACTCAGGAGGTACAGAGATGGCAGCTTCTTAATGACCTATCCCAGGGCCACCAATCAACAGGAGGCAGAGACACTTGACGATGTACAGTTAATGGGAGGGAAAACATAAATCTGAATACTCCTTGAACTTTTCCCCATAAAACCTTCAGACTTTATGACCAAGAAAAATCTTGTCTTAGATTTGCCTGAGGATTTACTGCAGCTGCTGGCATGGTGACTGCTGTTAGGTGCCACACAGTGTCCCACAAACAAGTGTAGGTAGTTGGCAATTGCTGTACCTTATTCATCATGACTATGGGTCACATCCCAGGAAGTGACAGCCCTGGAGACAGCAGCAATGACTGCTAGCATGCATCTTGCCAAGCCTGCTACAGGTGTGCTTTTAAGTTGTGTTTGCAAGGAGAGTGTAAAAATATCCATCACAGTAGGTCAGAGAAGGTTCCTTTTTTTTCATAGAAAAGTGTAGAAAATGGGTTAAAGTGACTTTTTCCAAAACACAGAACTGACATGATTGTCCAGACCCCTGAAAATCAGTGTGAGAAGGATTGATACTGTTGCCATACTGCTTTTGAGGTCTTCTCCATAGAGGTTGAGATTGGGTTTCAAGTTAACTTGGGTGATGGGACTTGGTAGGAAGGCATAAGTATTTTCAATGATTACACTGCAGGGTTATTTTCAAAGCTTGCGTAAGTAGACACATATTAATTTTTTTCAAAAATTATTTAAGCTTTCTCATGTACTTAGGTGGTATATGTTGGCTTTAGTACGTTTGATTACTTTGGTGAGCATTTGGTGGTCTGTATGTGTAGAAGCTGTTTTGTTACATGACATGAGTGCTGCTGAAGACTGCTTTACTGCATGTGTGTATTTTCAAAATAAATAGGAGACTTTAAAGTCAGCGGCTTTGTTTTCCAAGTGCCTGGCTGTTATTTGAGAGGGTGGAGGAGAAGGGGGGCAAATTTATAAAGTCTAAAACAAAACAGCTGCCCCCTTTCTTTCCACCCACTCTTTCCTCCAGCTCTGTACCTACTTGCACTTCTGTACGTAGTGTCTGAGGTCATCTCAGTGAGGGTGGAAATCTCTCCCTTGAGCATCTTAATCCTGCTGTGATTCTTTTCCACTGGCTTGTTCTTCCAGGTCTTGCAGAGTGACTGTTGTCCCTCTGGGGTTGCATTAGCTTTATATGTTGGCTGCAGAAAAGATTTGTCATAGGAACACCGTTACGAGGAGATTTTCCTTTGGGCTGCCCCTGTTTTTTTGACTGCCACAGCACCTTCGCTTCTGTCAGATCTCTCATGCACGTGCCCATTACAGCCCTGCCACTGTGCTCTGTATGTGTGTCACTGGTGTGTTCCTGGGTCTGTGTGCCTCTAAAATGTTCTGTGTCTGAGAAGATCCAGGTCTTTCCTGGGAGGAGAGACATTTCTCAAACATAGCTTGATTTTTTTCAACTCTTGTGGGAGAAGAGAGGGTGGGGAAACTAAGTGTTTAGATCACCGTGAGTTCTGAGCAGCAGAAGTCAAGCATGTTTAGTGTACTTTGGAATTGACTTTATTGGCACAAGGAATACCTGTGGAGCAGAGCACCCATTCCTAAGGATGACTGGTTGTTTTATCAGTCAAATGCACACTGTGGTGCACATGTGTACAAGACTGTGCTGACAAACACGGCTTTTGCTGAGAGGGCTTTTGTAGTGTCAGCCATCTGGAGTTCAGGTCAGAACATCCAGAACAGCTGTGAGTCTGCTTTGCGTCCTGGGCTTTATATATAAAACCGTGCTTGCTTTCTCAAAAATTCTCTGGTTTGTACCTAAAAGGAGGAGGAAATAAATACACGTTTACAGGGAGAGGCTGAATGTACAGTTTGCAGAGCTGGGAATGGCCACAGGTCTAGTTTTCGTTGTACTCAGCGCTCTCTGGCTGCAAGGTGCCACAAGAAGGGAAGGTCTCCACTCCCACCACTGCTGGCTCATGCCCTCTCTCTTGCTTTGGCTTAGCAGCTGTGTGACCACAGGGTGCTAGAAAGGGCTCACTGGCCCTGTGGCACCTTGGTTGTATGTTTTGGTGTCTTTCTTTTATGACCGCAGCTCATCTGAGTCATTGCACGGGTGTGTTATTGCTAGATCAGATGTAAGGAAAAATAAATGGGAACACATGCAGGGTGTTGGAGCTGGGAAGATAAACTGCTCCTTGCGCCAACAGCCTGCAGTTCAGATAGTTAAAGTAATCTATTCTGGTGAATCTGCACCCAGGGAAGAGTTTAGTCCTGTCCATGTTTGCTGGTGGCTTTCTTGTCGCTTGAGACCTGAACAAAGCTACTTGGCTGATGCTCTGAGCTTTTTTGTCTGCATTAGTGAGGAATCACGTTACCCTGAGGTAAAAGGTGGTGTGGTAAATTTATTTCATTATGTTTGTATTTTATTTGCTTTATTTTAATATAAGTATACAGATGTGAATATATAACTGTTTTATGTATGTGAGAAATCTTCATATTTCAAAGGTTTTTACATTTGGGATTTATTCTTTATCTTAAATCTTCAGTAATGGCTGTGGCCTGGGAGAACATCAGGTGATGAGAACCCACAGCATAAAGTCACGTGTTCAAAGGGTTGTGCATAGCACATTTAAAACTTTTGCCAGGTTTAACCATTTGGGTAGAAATCTTCCATATATGAATACCTTTGTCAGGCTGCTACATAAGATGAATTTAAGGAAAAATGAGGTTTTAAAATATTTAAAAGCAGCTTAGGGTGACCTTCTATTTTCATTTCCAATTGCCTTAAATTGGTAATCTGCTGTGCATTTATGAATTCCTCATCTGAATCCACCAATTTCTGCCCAAGCTCTAAACATGAGCATGCTTTAACATGACCAATGAAAACTTGTTGTAAGAACATAGAAGGTTACATTTTCAAGGCATCTGCTTTCCCTGAGCTTGTATTTTCTAGCGTTAACCAAATTGTTCTTGTGCCAGTGGCATCAGTCAAAAAGCTCATCATTTGAGCAGTGCCTTGATAAATTGAGCTTGGTGTTGTCCAAATCACAACTGAAGCTCAGGTATAGGAACTGAGAGCAAGGTCATCTGTCCCCTTTTAATTAAAATAATCTGTTTCCTGACCCCCGATGGTGTCCAGCAAGGAACTGATTCAGTTATGGACTGCACAAGTAAACTCAGTTTAGAGACTGGGAGAGCTGACAAGGGGAGCAGGATCATGTACCTTTGGACCGGAAAGATCAGCCTAAAACTGGCTGCAGTGCAGTAGGACAAAGGAGCCCAGACCTGCAGAACAGCTGAAGGCACTAAAAATGAATGTGTGCTTGTTGACAGGATACCAGAGAGAACAAATAGCAGATACCTGGAAGGGATGATGTATGTGCATAGGGGCAGGAGGATAGGAACTTAATGAACTGTTAAATGGACTTTAACAGTAGGATGGAAAAATAATGAATGCTCACTGGATTAGGAGGATGGGGTTGAGATCATGCTGCTGGGGGCAAGGGAGAAAAGAATATGTGCAACTGAGGCAAGCTCCCTGCTAAAGGATCCCTCCAGTTTTGTCTGTTTTGTTTTTGTGAAATTCTCTGTCAAAATGGCCCATTTCCTCTTAGATGTGGCCTGCTGTAGAGTATAACTGACATTATACTCTACAGCATTAGAGTCACCTGGCAGAGGATATGCAGTCCCTAAACTTACTTGTTTTGGAAAACACTTGCTTTTCAAAACATCAAAGAAACTGCACGTGTACAGTTGCATCAGTTGCAAAATTTTTGCCTTAAATACTCACAGCCTCTAAACTAAGGCACTTGTCCTTCTTCACTTGTTCTTTAGGGACCCTTATGTGGCCTTTGTTCAGTACCCAGCTGTATATAATACATTTGATACCCAGCTGTACATAATGCAAATTCTCTCTCCTATGAGTGTTCCTCTTTCTCTTGGGGTTTAACTCAGGGCTCTGGTGGCTGATGTGTTGAACTGTTGGACGCTCACAGCTTAATTAAAACCTCTGGGAGCTGTGCTTGTATTTGCATAGAATCACAGAATGTGTTAGGTCGGAAGGGGCCTTTAAAGGCCATCTAGTCCAACCTCCCTGCAGTAAATATCTTCACTAGATGAGGTCATTCAGAGCCCCATCAAGCCTGATCTTGAATATCTCCAGGGATGGGGACTCCACCACCCCTCTGGGCAACTTATTCAAGTGATCTACACCTCTCATATTTAAGAATTTATTTTCCTAATATCTAACCTAAATCTACTTTTTTCTAGTTTAAAACCATTACCCTTCATCCTATTGCTACATTTTCTGTGTGAAGTGCTATGTGTAAGTGCTCAAAATTAATTAACTGAAGCACAGAGACATTAAGGTAAAGCATTCTATTTCTGTCTGCAAAACAGGGACAGCCCTTGCTCAGAAATGTGCTTAAAACATATTTATGCTTGTAAAGCTCAAGTGCTATAGTGATTGTCTTGGTGGAAGTCCTAAGTGTCCTAAGGCATTGTTTTGAATGTTGTTTTGGTACATAAAATGTGGGGTAACTGCAGAGAAGAGACCCCAGAGGCAGGCCACGTTGCTCTGTGTGCTGCCTAGATGTTAGAGCTGTCCAGTGTCATAGGAGATTAGCTGTATAAATATCCCCTGATGCTGTTTGTACCTTCAGCTTGATTTTAAGAAAAGCACAACTGTACTAAGGAAAAACTTGATTTTATTTCTATAGCAATTTTTTTCCCAGCTCTACAAAGGCATTAGCTTCATCAAAATTAAAATTCTGGTAAAGTTGCAGCTTACAAAACTTGTCAATATCAGAGTGCAAAGCAAAATGTAGAAGAAATACAAAGATAAAACATCTTTTTCATGTACTTAGTGTCTCAATACCAAAGTGTTCTGTTATCTTCTGCTGTCAGATAAGCAGGCCACTGATTTCATCTTCCGCATTTCTATCTTGCTATGTATAAAAAAGTCCGTTATAACTATTGAGAGGGATGTGAATCAACACACCTATAAATAAGAGCATCATTAACTTAAAGTAGCTATCATGCTGTCAGCCCAGAAATAGAGTGTTGGTTGGTAAATGTTCTGGGGTTGGAGCGGGGGGGGCTTGTTTTTGGTTTGGGTTTGTTTTTTTCCTTGGGCCATGTGCTGCTTTAATTCTTTTCTAATCTGACTGATTTTTGTAAAGAGAAATTGGCTGTAGTAGCCAGTCATGGTGACTGTAGTCCTGTTATGTTCTTTTACTATTGAGATACCTGGGTGCAGATTTGCAAATGCTACTTGCTGTCACAGAATGTCTTCTGGATATCTGCTTTATAGCTCCTTCTGATTTGCAGTTTGTTAAACAAAATTTTCTGGGGTTTATGAAATTGATATTCATCTTTCTGCATCTTCATATTGTAAATGGATTTTTGAATGTGTTCTGTTTCCAGAGAGAGTGCAGAAGGAGGAAGAGTGATTGTAGAAGTTGATGACAAAGTGGCAAAAGTCAGAAATATAAAGGTATGCTTTTTGTCATCTTGTCTTGCTCATATAAGTATCCTGATATCTTGATGGTTTTATATGTTTGGCTATTGTATAACTCTAATAGAAATATTAAGGGAGAAGTTTAAACTGGCACAGAGCTGGAATAATTGCAGCAGAAGTATGTGTGGTAGACTTGCTTTGGTTTGGGGTTGTGGGGTTTGGGTTTAGGGTTTATTTTAGACAGGGAATGTAACATGTAGCTGTATTTTCTTTAGTTTGTGTTTGTCAAAGCTGCTGTAATCTGGCTGTTCACCATCATTCAAAGCTGTTAGTGAATTGTTTAAGATTTTTCACTTGCCTTGCTATTAGTAGCATCTGCATAATTTTTTTCCGTGTCCCTCCTCCTCCCATATTTGCACTCAGAGTGCAACTGAATTGTATGAAATAGTGCAAAATGTTTTCAACTACACTTCAGACCTTGGTGAAAGACCAAGAGCTGTAAGGATAAACTCAAGGTAGGTGTTATCCTTCGTGAGAGCTCTGGAGCTGGCATATATGGGAATCAACCCTTGCTTTAGACTCTTGAATTACATGAAGCTGCCACAGTCCTTCACTAAGTTAATAAAATTGGAGAAAATCGATTTTATGTTGTCAAACATGTTTCTGCTTGAAAGGCAAATAAATGAACTGTGGGATAACTGCAATTATTGTGGGGATTGTAGAAGATGGATGCATTCTGTATTCTTAGCTCCTTTTTCTTTGTATCTGCAAGCAACCCAGTTACTGTGGATTGTTGGTTCAAGTGAAAGAATTATTAGGTTTTAAAGAGAAACAGTGGCAAAAAGTGAATGAAAAGATGTGAACTATTTTTCTTGTTTGCTTTATACTTGTATTGAGTACAAGTGTTCTTTTTTTTAAAGAAAGAAGAATGAGAAAAATACCAGTAGTATGAGAAGCCTCATGGATGTAAAGCATTGTTTTCTCTGTACCTTTCCCATTCAAAGGCTGTATTTTCAGGACCTGAGTCTCACTACTTTCCAAAATAGATTTCCCCAGTGCTTTATAGGTGTGATAAAGCTCTGGAAGAGATGTTTATAATGCTGTCTGTCGCCGATGGTTGGCCTTAGGAGGGGTTTGATCCCTGAGACAGGCCTGTGAGGATCTGGGCATTGGGGCTGGCCCAGCAGGCCTCCCTCCACAGGTGGTGGAGTCCTCAGCCATGCAGCTGCCTAATTGTGTCCAGCTGAGCCTTGTTAGATCTGGAGGGTTTGGGTTGGGTTTTGATTTTCTATTTTGTTTGTTTAAAGAGGAGCTGTGGGCTGGTTTTGGGAGACTGGGGAAACTACAGTAGTGTGGTGGACTGTTTGTAGCAGGCTGAGAAGGATTCTGTGGAGATGCAAGGGCTGGCTTGTGAATGTTTTCTCTCTTGAGGTTTTGTAATTGTTGAGTTTTGTAAAGGGAGTGAGTTTGCTTTATGCATAAACTAAATTTAGACAGCCTTTCATGAATCCAAGTTAGTGTATAAATATTAATTTATAAACTAATGTTTGCATTGTTGTATCTGGGGTTGGTGAGCTTTGTAGTTCAAAACAAACCCCTCCCTTCCAGAAGGGTAATCATCTCTGTGATCAGGGGCTGCTTTTCCTGAGGTGGAGGGTTTTGTTTTTATTTTTTTATTTTTACATGTTGCAATAGGAAGGCAGTGCTCTGGGCTATCTTCTGCCTGTTGCTGCAGAAAACCTAAGAAAATAAAAGGTTGACGGCATAAAAATATCTGAATCTTGTGACATGATAAAAATATCATTGTTGAAGATGATCAGTAGGGTCATTAAGATGATAATTCTGCCTAGTGGGAAACCTCAGTTGTATTTGTTTCAACGTGATAACTTTGAGAATCATGTGGGGTTTATAATATGTAAAACCTCTTCAAGGATAACTTAAAATAATTTCCCTTTCACTTTGCTCTTTCTTGGTTTAAAAAACCCCCAAAAAACCTCACAAACCAGTGAGGTGGGCCTGTAAAATAATTTTTGCTGTAAAACTCAAAGCTAGTGGCAGAGTTAAGTGCTTACACTGCCCTTTATCCAGTAATCTGTCAGGCAGCATTGTCACCCCTCTGGTTTGGGGCCATCACTGAAATGGTTTCTTAAGTTACAGAATTATAACAAACCTCCCATTTTTTTTTTTGTTCTTTTTTTGGTTTTTTTTTCTCTGCTCATGTTATTGCAAATGTCAAGGTTACAATAAAGTTACAGACTAGGTCAAAATTCCTTGCAGATGGTGTTAATTTTATGTAGTTTTCTTACCTGTTGCTTTCCTTTGAGTGTAACAATAATGTGTAGTTCCTTATTCATAAACTTAGCTGTTTTGTTACAAATCACTTTTGCAAGATTATACAGAAAAAACTTACACAATTCCTTTAATATTCAAATCACTATTTCTGCTAGAAAGGCTTCACTGTCATTATTACTAGCCTGTAAAGGTTAGGTTTGTAACCTGCAGTCCCAGTAATAGAAGCATTAGCTTGCAACCACAACAAAACAAAGGGGAAATAGAAGAAACCACCGTTTTCAAGTATGCAGTGAGAAAACTGGCTTTGTTTTCTTGCTTTGGGTGTTATTTCTGTGATAGTGTTCTTGGTCAAACCAGAAAAAGTCAGAAAAATATAAAAAGGGCTGTAGAGCTTTCCCTGCAGAAAGAGAGGTTAAGAAGGTTCATTAAATTATGTTTGTTGTATATAGCCCAGAGGACCTTAGCTGTAGAAAATGAACCCTTCAGTAAAAATTCTTCAGCAAGTCTGTCATGGATTTTTCTACCTTACTGTGACTATCAAAGAAAATTGAATAAAGAAGGTTGAAATAAGAAAAAGAAAATTGAATGAAGGTTTGCTCTTCGTTTTCCACAATACAGTCTAGATCAAGTTCCTGTTAGTTTATATACTTGCTTCTTGGTCAACTTCAAATAAATCTTTCTGTCTTTTTGCTGTCAGGTTGACAGTAGGCTTAATGGCAGTTGGGAAAGAGAAAAGACTGCTGCCTTCAGTTTTGATTACTGCTACTGGTCAGTTGATCCTGAAGACCCGAAGTATGCATCTCAGGAAGAGGTAAGTGATGGTGTTCCCATTCTGTTTTGTCCTTTATATTCACATCTATGGGAAGTGACTGAGACATAGGATAGGTGAAATACCTTTTTTTTTTTCTGCCCCCATCTTTTTCTTAATTGTTTCTAATGTCACAGTCCCTTTGTCTTAAGTAGGAGCAGTAGGACTGTGATACCCTTGTTTGCCAACTGATGCACACTTTCATCAGCTTCGGTAGTGATCATTAGTTGTGATGATCTGAGGACTTAGCTTAGCATTGAGAATTTTGGAGGGAATGGGGGTGATCAGCTGCTAGAGGGAGAAAGCCCTGAGGTAAAAGGAAGTCTTGAAGTGATGCTTCTGAAAGGGTTAATACTGAAGTAATCACATCTTTAACAGTAGTAAATTTTACTTGTAATGTTCTGAGCACTTTTTCTTGTTAAAGAATTAGAAGTATAACTGATGAGGACTCCTCCTAGTTTAAAGATCTAAGGTTAGTTTGATTAAGAAAGTTGAAGGATTCAGTATTAGGATACAACTGCAACTTTTTGTTAATAAAGATGGAACTATTAAATCTGATATAATAAATATGTATGGCAAAGCTATACAAAGATTTTGGTATGCATGCATACAATCACGTATGTCAGCATTAGTTTTCAGAAATGTACTTTAAGTCCTTTCTGTCTGTTGTCAGTGCAATTGTTCCTGACATTGCAACATGTAAAATTGTGTTGTTTTTCATGAAAAGTATCACTTAAGACTGAGAGAGTCCCATGAAATATGTATTTCTGGTGGTGATGAACACAAGGTTGTTTTACCTTTGGCAGCCTTCCAGTACTTCAAGGGAGCAGACAAACAGGAGGGGAATCAACTTTTAAAAAGGGTAGATAATGGCGAGACAAGGAGGAATGGAGGGAATGGATTAAAGCTAAAGGAAGGAAGGTTTAAATTAGATATGAGGGGGAAGTTTTTTACAGAGAGCGTGGTGAGGTGCTGGAACGGGCTGCCCAGAGAGGTGGTGGATGCCCCGTCCCTGGAGGTGTTCAAGGCCAGGTTGGATGGGGCTCTGGGCAACCTTGTGTAGATCCAGGCCTGGAGGTTGGTGGCCCTGCCTGTGGCAGGGGGGTTTGTAACTGTGTGATCCTTGGGGTCCCTTCCAACCCATGCCATTCTGTGATTCTATTTGAAAAATTTGATAATTACCTGAACAGTAGATACAGTTTTTGATTGTGCTACGTTTCCCACTTGTTGCGGTGGCATGGAAGAGATTTTGGGAATTTGGAAGCATAGTGGTTAAAAAAGGAAACTTATCTAGTGCTGAGTACTTTAGAAAGACAAGTTTCCATTTTAGGGATTACCAATAACAAATCTTTAAATGTTGAACTAACTGTTGGGTATTGGGGTTTTTTCCCCCTTCTTTCTGTTATCTTATTATTATCATAAAATCTTTGGATTTTATATTCTTCAAGAGGTTTTCCTCATAATAAACTTTGAAGCGTGCTGCTTAAACTGTTGACAAAATGGTTAGCTTTATAGCTGAAATGGTTTAGCAGATGAAGTGTTGATTAGTACATGCTGCCAAGTCAGTTTTATCTCTTCTCGTTATGAAAAATTATCAGAACTGCCAAATAGAAAATATAAATATTGGCTACAAAGTGTAATTTTTTTTTTGTTCTTGTTGTTATTAAATACAAGTGCAATTGAAGAAGAATGTAAAATGTAATATAAACAGCCCAGCTTCCTTGCTGGGGCTGAGTAGGTATTTCAGATGCTGTGTTGAGTCTCGTGTTATCCTACAATATGGTTCTATGCAATAAAAACACTGAGGCGGAACACAAACTCACTGACTGTAGAATACTAAGTAATGGGCTGTAGTGTCCTTACTCATGCTTGATGCTGGCTTAAAAGGGCATCCAGTGCTGCTTCGCGGACCCATTGAGTTCTCAACCCTCTGACAGGCCTTTTTGATGAGTTAAGAAGAGTTTAAAGATGGATGGGTGCTTTGAAAGGCCTGGAGCAATGAGTTAATTTCTTGGGCTTTTTACCTGTCTTGGTGATTGTAGAACCAGGAAAGCATACTTTAAATGTCCTTGAGCAGAGGGCTGATGGAATACTGCAGTCTTACCATGCTTTTGTCCATTTGTCTACCCCCCTACACTGTATGAATGAGGTTTATTGTACTACACCCATGTTTTGAATCATTACTTCAGTGCTGAGCATGACATTTCTAAGCTTCCTTACAGCAATGATGCTATCAGCAGCCAAAGGAGGTTTAGTAACACTGCTGTCTAGTAAAAGCTTTCTTTCATGAGCTGACCTTGGATCATTTTTTCCCTTGAAGATGTCCTGCCAATTGTTGCCATACGTGATTGGTATATTGGCTGAAGATGAAAAGTAGATTGAAGTATCTGCCTTCAGGTTCATTTTTGTGGAATGCTGTCTATGTAGACTCTTCTTTTGTCCTCTGGATGAACATATAAAAATTAAGTCCAAACAGTTTCTCTATTTGTTAAGGATTCTGTGACAGTAAAACAATAATGAGAGGGCTGTAATTCATACTGTTTAGATAAAATATTATTTAAAATATACAGATCTGTTTCCTTGAATAATTCTCACAGTTTTTTCTAGACGTTAACATTGTTCACTTCAGCATTCCAGTCAGTCCCTTGCATTCCAGACATAACTATACACAATGCATTTTATTCCCTATAGAGTCTGATCATGTTCTTCCCAGGTACTTATGGCAGTCACATATTTGTATGTATTTTCAAATGTTTGGATGAAAAGTTCAGATTTATTGTTCTGTGAATAAAAAATTTGCTTTCTCTGCTCTTCTGTCTACCAAAATGGGAATGCGTGTTGCCCACCTTGTTTGTTTCTCTTAAAACATTCATGTTGCTATTTCTTCTATTACCCTTTTTTAATTAAAAAAAAAGGGAAGGTATTTTTTGACTTACTTGTAAAGGGCAGACCTTGTAATACAGTACACTGAAGAGAAACTGAACCATATTCATAAAATCTGCAGTGCCCATGAAGTGCTTTTTCTCTTCAAAAACTGGCATGAACAGAGATTAAAAAAGAAAAAAAAACCTGTAAAAATTAAATAAATTAAATATTTTAAATTTATTTTTAAGCGGTGCTCTTGTACATATTTTTAGGGCTGAATTTTAAACAATAATTCTATTGGTTATATGTAAACTTTCTTGATTGGCACTGCATAGATAAGTCTCCTAGTATCTCTGAAAAGAGGGTGGTCTGCTAAATTACAAACCAAACTGGTGTTTGATTGCTGAAAGAGAAATCTATCACTGCTGATGTATGGGAAATGGTCATCTTAGTGGAGATAACTTGTTGCATGGTGGTTGGTTTTGGAATATGGTTCCAGGTACAAGAGGACAGTCTTTATTATTCAAGTTTATTTTCTCATTTAGTGCATTTGAGGAACAAGATACAAGCCACAGTTCTGTTTTCCTCACTTCTCTCCTAACTCTGGTGAAATCTGAACCTATTTGGTGTTTCTCATAAGTGTAACTTAGATGTCTAACAGTAGTGGTCTGAATTCGTGGTCTTCCTTTAGAAGTTATACAAATCCTTCAGAAAATACAACGTTTTTGATGTAGTTCAGCTATGCAGGTATTCTGTTCACTTTCCAAATAAGCTGAATGCCACACTTCACAATGTGACCTCTGGTTTTCAGGTGGACAGTTTGAGTTCCTTGGGCCTGCTGCTTCTATTTTCTCACTGGGCAGTTGAATACTTTGATATTAAGCTGAAGTTTTCATCTGCTTTCACAGATGTGCAGTAGTTTCTAAAGGGAAAGACTTTCCCTTAAAGACTTTTTTTTCCTAAGTGGATTTGTTAGTGCATAAACAGAATAGAGAATTAAAGAAACACCTTAAAAGAACAGTCACATTATAGGCATTTAAGATAAAAAGAGTCATGTGTGTTTTTTCTGATCTTAACTCTGCAATTTACTCTGTCCATTTTTCTCTCGTTATAAAGGAAGAAATGTTTTGCCATACCATCACTGTCAAGATATAATATTAAAAAAAAGGAAAAAAACTCAAAAGAGAAAATAATAAATGAACCAAATTTAAAAAAAAAAAAAACAACAAAACCCAACAAACTAAAACCCAAAACAAACAAGCAAAGCCAACAACAAAAAAAAACCCCAAACCAGTCCACAACTCTCATACTTCTGGTGATGTTCCTTTTCCTGCTATTTTTTCATTGTCCACTGTGTTGCTGCAGGATTGGTCTAATCTCACAAAGGGAGAATGCTGAATGTCTGCACCTGGGCTTTACTGCTCACATAGAGTGACTTAGTTTCACCATGCCTCCTTGCATTTTCTATTAAGGTTTTTTGGGAAATGAGTTTGGTAAAGGGGGAACATTTGGTGTACAAGTGACTGTTGCTTCCTTCTCTCCCCATTGCTTTCCTCCACAGATGTCTTCAGGAAGCTGTGTGTAGTTCAGGATTGTTTCCCAAAGACAATGTTGGAAATCCATCACTCTGGCCATTGTGTAACTATGGGATTATATTTTAATAGGGATTCATGGCATATTTCCTTTTTGCAGTAAAAATATTGTGTGATAATGATATTCTGATGATATTTAGTGTTGTAATTTTTATTCTTATAGGCAGATTGATGGTTGAATATGGTAGTTAAGATGTAGGTGCTTTGCAAACTATATAGTTGATCTGCAAACAAACATCCAAATTTACGTTTTTGTCTGGGGTAGAACTTTGTTTCAATCTTTTGAGTTCCTTTGTAAAACATAAAATAGCTCTTAATGAATCTTTCCTTGAGTCTATTTTAGCTCCACCAAGCAAAGGATAATGTTTAAAACAGTTGCAAAACGTAAGTAAATGCCTGTTTAAATACTACTGGAAAAAAAAATCTTCTTGATCTAATGCCAGCACAGTTAAACAAGAGTATTCTGCACAAGAGTATCCTGAGGGTTACAGGAACGCTTGCAAGCATTAAGTAGGTGGTGGTTACAGCTTCAGTCAGTCCTCAGCTTCCCTCCAGCCATCCTACCCATCCGGTTATTGTGCATGCACAGTAACTCTGGTGGGCAGTGACCCACAGGATGTCCAGGCAGGTATTTACATGCAACGGTTGCCATAGATGGCTGATATGTAGCAGTCTGTTCGTTTTGATAAGAGGAATACGTTCCATGACTAACAGGCACTGAATGGTAGAGATAGTGGAATCCAGAAAAATGGCTTAAGTGCCCAACTTGTGCTGATTTCAGTGGGATCCAAATATCTGACTGGGTTTTCTTGAACTGCTTTTTGCAAGCTTAGTTTTTGTACCACGGTACATCAGCTAAATGGAAATTATAATGCTTGTAAGGGAAATAATTAGGCTTTAGAATTTTTACCTTTCAAAAGAATGACATACACTATCTTCATATTGGTCAAGGAATTTTTGGACTTGATAAGTACTTTATTTTGGTTTGGCATAGTGTATTAGGTTTACGTAGGTATAAATATTCCTTCAGACCCTTTCTAATTATTACCATTTTAGTAATACTGTGTTAGAAATACCAAAGGTCCTAAGAAAGCACTTGCAGTAGATGTACTAGTGAAGCAGCAATTTATGATAAGTTCTTGCAAGAGCAAGTGTCCTAGCAAAGGAGACACACCTGTCAGCAGAGTTTTCAGCATTTTTATACCCTATTCCCATCCGAAATTCCTCCCTTATTTACCTATGGCATTAGGTATTTCCAAGGTTTACAGGCTCAACCAAAGTGCCTTCACAACAGTCCATAATATAATCTGCGTTACATGTCTGGCAGGTTCCTGCTTCCCTGTGTGTGGAACTCTGAGCCAGATGATTCCTTATGTTCCACCCTGTGACCGGAGTCACAATTCAACCACTTACATGTTCTCGTTGACCTATGTATGGGTAGAAGTTTCATCTGCATATTTTAGCAGAGCTGCGTATTCCTCAGTTTCTAATTGAACCCTTATCCAAGACAGCAATTTTACCATAATTATTTTAACACAACTGACAGTGTAACTTATTACAATAATGTAAATTATATTAGCCATCTTCCCCCTTATCTTATGCACGGTTGCATACCCAGTTGGGCTCGATGATCTTAAAGGTCTTTTCCAACCTTGTGATTCTGTGATCCTGGTTGACAATTGTCCTTTATCTTCCTCAGTCCCTGGCCGATGATACCCAGTGAGGCAGCCTGAGTCCTCCACTTCCCAAGTCAGCATAGAAAAATATCACAACCCATTTCAGTTTGCAAAAGCAACATTCCCCAGCATTTTCCACATACTGTGACCCTCATTGGACCTTCTAAGATGCGATCATAAAAACACTTGATCCAAAAAGGCCATGACCAAACAAACAAATGACTGTCTGTGAGGTAAATTTAAGAAATATGAGAGTGCACAGAGGTTCAAGATTTCACATGGATTTATTTCTCTGTATTTGGAGGTTGTACTGTGATGTGTCACATGTGAAAACTGGTAATGGACTGGGATGACTTTACAGCAAGATAGCCCTAAGGGTTTAAAAACAAGTCTTATTGCAAATGTCAGTAATTGCTCCTAATTTACCTTCTTCCCCCCGCCCCCCCATTCTTCATCACTGGCTTACTAATGTAAATGAAAGAATCACTGTGAATCTTGTTTTGGTGTGCTTCCACTCTGGATTTGAACCACTACATGTTTTACAAGCCAAGTTGAATTAAAGGCTGTTTATTTCCTAACTTTACATAACAAGTGACACAAGTTCTCTGCCTGCCTGCCCATTGTAAGCGTGTGGTAGGAGGAACTCCTTTCCGTTCAAGCACATTTAGTTATTTCTGTCTTGGTTCATGTGATGAATGACTCGGTCCCAAATAGGATTTTAACCAAAATTAACAATTTATTAAATGAATAAAGGCAAGCAAACAGCGCTGGGTGCACTGGGAGTCTCTGGTCCACCAAGATGCATGCTGCACAGCTCCAGTTTCATGCTTATATGCTGTTTAAGAGTAGAAACTTCTTTTTGTGATTGGTCGGTGTTCTTTCGCCATCTGACGCTGTGCAGCTAAGTAACAGGGACTGCGCATGCGCTGGACTGCTCGCCCCTGCACCCCCCTCCCCTATAAACACAAAAACTATTTACATAAACCTGCCCCTGGCCATACAAGGGTATAGGCGTGTCATATTTCATTATGCAGCCCCAACATTGTTCCATATTGACACGAATCAGAGGGACATATATCATAGTTCATAAATACATTCATTGGGAAGATGGGTTTTAGTCTGTGCTCTGATGGCAGAAAAGGAGGTGAAAATGATGGATCATGATTCCTGTAAACAGACTTTTCCAGTTCTTATTTCTTTTTAAAGTACTGCAATTACTTTTCATCACATTTGACTTCACAGCAGAGTTAGGTTTTATATTGACGTATGGAAATAGACTCTATAACTCGAAAGTTATAAAGTAGGTATGTTTAATGAGTGCAGAGGCACGGGGGATCGCTCCACCACAAACACGCATACCCGAAGTAGCAAAACCGTTCCATATTTATACAATGAAACAATGAATATTCAATTGACGCATATACATATTCATTATCTAAACCCGCCTACTCTCGCTTCTTATGCTAATCAGTTTATCAGTCCTTTGCGATTGCGCAGTTTCTTCCAAAAATTGTGGGCAAGGGTCTTCGGTGGTCCTTGGGAGGAAGGCCCCGAGGCCTCCTCACGATGTACTTATCACCTTTCGCCTGGAATGTGCTGGTCTTGCAAGCTTGCAGTGTTCTTATCATTCTGAGCTAATTCATGGCCTTGTTAACTATCTGTTTTCCTCTAATCATGTCCTTTGTCAGCCTCCTGTTTTCTTTAACAAAGAGACAACTGACATATTTAGGATGGATATCATTCCAGAGTTCTTGCTCTTTCTCTTCTCCTCGAGATAGTACAAGGCTTTCACGAGTAATCCCTTTGCTATGGAAAGAAAAAACTCCCCTGCTCCTTCACAAGCCGTTCTTACATGATTACCTAGCTAACTTGCAAGAGCTGCCCTTCCATAACTACACTACATATACAATCGTGACTCTATACCCTCAGATCAATATTGCTTTCAGCTATGAAAAGTAGTTGGGGAAAAAGGCAGATGGGGTGATCATTTTTCTTACCTCCCTGTCCAGAGTGTAACTGAAAAGCAAATAAAATAAGCAACAGTTACATTTGTTTCAATATGCAAGATCTTCAATACAGCACTATGTTTTTTGTTTTGTTTGGAGGGGGTTGGGGTTTTTTCCATGTTGATTGAAAAAGTTTAGAGAAACTACACAACAGTATTGTTTGGAAGCGAAACCTTGCAACATACTTTTCAAACTAAGTCCCTGTGCTGTTGTTTTGGGTTTTACTTTTTAAATGCAAACGTAGTCTCACTTGTGAAGAACTTCAACTGAGAGACCTTTCCTTTCTGTGCTGAGTTTGTGATGCTTCCATGATTCCTTGCATTCCCTGTGAGATCATAGAATCATAGGGGTTGGAAGGGACCTCTAAAGATCATTGGGTCCAACCCCCCTGCCAAAGCAGGCTCCCTAGCTCATATTGCACAGGGAGGTGCCCAGATGGGTCTTGAATCTTTCCAGAGAAGGAGACTCCACACCCCCCTGGGCAGCCTGTCCCAGGGCTCTGTCAGCCTCACTGTGTAAAAGTTCTTCCACATGTTCGTGCGGAACTTCCTATACTCTAACTTGCAGACATTGCTCCAAGTTTTTACTTACCTTGTGAAATCTCAAGACAAATTCAAAATCTGTTACCTGCCATATGCACTTAATTCTAAAAATCATAACATAATAAAGCTCTAATCTAGATATCTTGAAAAAAATCACTCAACTTTTTTCTCTCTTTCTCCCCTCCATCTTTGCTGTGGTGTGAAAGGAGGAAGAAAGAAGAGGCGGTGGTGGTTGTGGGTGTAAATGGCATTTTCATATGAAATATTTGAAAAGCTGTAAGCATTCCATCCATGACATTTTTTTTTCTCCAACCCAGTGAGAGAGAAGTGAAAAGCAGAGTGTACTATTAAAAAAAAAAAAAGAAGGCTTTTTGTGCAATAATTGGATCAGTATATAAGGGATTATGATCGAGGGAGAGAAACAGCCATGAGTACATGCTATGTATTTTCTGCCAGCAGTGCAGCTGCTGTGTTCAGTTGGTGATCCAATAAGGCCACTCTTTCTGGCTATTCGGAGATTTATTTGCAGAAAACTTCTCTAGGAATTATAGTGAATAATTGCAAACTTCACAGCATCACCAGGTTGGAAAAGACCTTCAAGATCATCGAGCTCAAAGCAGCTTTACTGGAAAATAAAAAAGAATCAATTTCCCATGCTTATCATTAAAAACATTCTATTTGAGGAGACAAATTAGTTTTAAGTAACTGAGGCACTGACCTAATTGATAGAAATACTTATATAGTCATATATGTTCATATGTAACTATAATGCAGATACATTTCAAATATGAAGTCTCAACAGGAATACACAAGAAAGAATTAAGCTGAATATTGGTAACGAGTCAAGGAAAATCACTAAACTGTTTCACAAACAATGAAATGACACATTTTTAACTGTAATCTGCTACTGCTCACACGCACTCCTTCGGTTTCCCTGACAGGCACTGACCATTGCTCTATAGGATGCGCAGTGTGTTCTTTACGGTAGCCAGGCAGTATAATTGGGTAAATAATGTTGAAAGGATCTACAAGTGTATTCAGCAACTTAGAAGAAAGAGAATAACAAATTCTTTGGGCTGCCAATTGTAGTACATGTAGCAGTAAACCTGCGTGTTTGTAATCTCTGTTAGTTTATAAACCTTGTGATTAGTCTCCTAAAATCATCATTATCTCCAAGATGGTATTGGTCGGCAGGGTTGGAAGGATACTAGGCTTAGTAAAAGACTGGGTCAGGTTTGGCGGTTTTGTTTTATGGATTTGGGGTGGGAGGTGTTTTGTTTCTTTTAGCAGGGAGTTGGCTTATGATTTTGTAAGGCAGGACTGTGCTAATATTGAGTACTGAGATAGGTTTATTGCAGCAGCTGTGGTCAAGTTCAGCACAGTCATTTTGTTTATTTCTGTAAACATGCCGTGTTTCTGACCTGTTGCAGCCAGGAGATTGGACTCGGGTGCATACATAGCTAAAGCCTGAAAAACCTAAATAATATGTGTGTGTTCTGTATGACTGTTTATTAAATACACCCTTCCCCTTTTTTTATGATTTGTCCTTGCTTTCTTTATTTATCTTCACTAGTAGCTAACTTTAGATTTTTCTGTTAACTAAGGTGATATGCCTCAGAGAGATGTGTGTGTGGCCTTGAACACAAACAGAATGAGTCATCCTTTTGGCTGGATCTGAGCACCTGCATGTTGACTCCCACTTCTGTTTTGTTTTTAATCAGCAAAAAGCCTGCCCTTGAGAGCTCCCATGTAAAACGCAAAATTAGCATCTCTGTTCAATTGTGGCTTTTCTTTTCGCAGCGCTCCCAAATTGAAAGAGTAAGAAAGAGTGAAGATTAATAAAATTAATGCAGTCTGGAAACATTTACTGTAATCTCAGCACATCAAAATCAACATTCTGAATGTCGGTTTAGGGTTCCGTACCTCCAGAAGTACATGCTGTCATGGCTACGTTCTTACTCTTTATAACTTCAGTGTTACAAAGTTGGGAAGTTCTCAGCTGAAGCAGGGAAGATGATGTTCTGTGTCTTAGATTGGTAAATATATTATGAAGTATGTTTTACCAGACTACATCACTGTCATGTGAAATAGTTGATGAATAAGTTTTGGAATGGACCATTTGATCAGTCCTTGCTGGCTGGGTTAAATTCCTAAGATGCTGAATGGCAGTGAATGGCTTCCTGGATTTCTTTAAATTTCGTTTTTGTGCCTGTAAGAATTGGCTTGTTTTCAAACTACATCTAGTAACTTTTAGATAGCTCTTAACTTCTGCCCTCCTGTTACTGCAATTGTGTTCTGAATTTTCAGACATTCTTCTCCTGAACACACATCTTTAAAGAGCATGTTCATGCATTGTATCATTGATACTGTGGGCCTTTAGTTGGCAGATTTTCTTATGAAGGAAAGAGTTCGTTTCTAAAGAGTTTGTGCCTCATCCTATGTGACAGACTTATATATAACACACCAGATCTGAAAAATTGATCTAAGAAACTGTGAAGATGCAGCCCAGAATTAATTATTCTACCTACCTAATTTTCTTTACATTTATACATTTTTTTTAAAAATTTTATGATTATTTCATAGATAGAGGCAATTAGATTGACATCAATGGGTAAGGAAAACCTTCTCTAGTTAGCACTGGAGTTGCAGCGATACAGAATTGCAAGAGGACTGTTTATTCAGTTTGAAGTAGTCATTTCATGGAGGCTCTATTTGTACTGTAGTTTTGAAAAAGCTGTCTGCCTCTTTAGGATTTTGTTTCATTTGGAGTATGACTAAGAAGAGGAGGTCAAATTACTGCTGGAAGACGGCTTTATACCATTGTTTTGGTAGCAGAAGTATTCCAAGACAATAGATGTTTTGCAAGTTTTGCCCGACTCTTTTAATTTTACTAAAAGATGTTTAAATTCAGGTTCAGCAAAGCAACATCCAGGAAAGAACAATGTGCTTTGAAGGAGACCAGAACAGGAGAAGATACATCTTACCTTGTGTTAGCTTTTGTTTAGTGTGTTCTGTTATGATAGAAAACAGATTTTAGTAACTGTTCATAGACTTGGGAATTTTTTTGGCTAGACAATGTTGAAAGCTTCATGAGTAATGCTTTCTTTTATCATCATTGTGGAAGAATGAGGTTTCCTGATGGACTTTGAAAGCCAAAGATCTCTTGGAGCAATGATTCCTGGTCTTTTGAAGCAAGCCTTATCAAAGCTGTCTGTGACCTTCACAGTATAGATCATGATAATCTTTTTGCCACATGACCAGTAAATGGAACCTGAGTGTTCTGAATTATGAGCAAAAAAGCTTCCTTATAGGTTGCTCTAAAAGCAAATTTTCCTTTGGGATGGAGGAGGTGCATCTACAGATCCCGTCTGCAGAATAGAAAAGTGCTGCTTTGGCATTGTGATCCATATTCTTGGGCTTTTGACTTATGCACTCCCTCTTACACATCATCTCCATGACCTCCTTGTACATGGGCAGTGTTACTGCTGATGGAGGTGGTGGATATGTCGGGTTACCCTGCATCATGCATGTCACACATGAAGTCCTCGTGCCGCTCTAATAAGTGACACTGCTCTAAGGCCATTTTCTTTGTCGGTCTGTCTTAGTTTGATGTTCCTAATTGCATCCTGTTTCTTAATGACTTGAAAGTGATGGCCAGAGTAGTTCCCGAATCATTTCTTATTTTTCTATTTTTATTTGCTGCGTGTTGTAGACTGCTACTAGAACACAAGTTCTATGAGTTTCTGAATTCACTGACCTTTCATTCACTGACCTTTTTGTTTGTGAAACAAAATGTGGAACCTGCTTGCTTTTTCTTCCTTTTAATTTTGATTGACAGCAAGAGCACTTTTCATAGCTCCTTTGAAATAGGAAACAAAAGTGAAATCATGTTACACACCTAGAGGGAAAGTTGATATGAATTTATCATTGAAACATTGAGTTTTTCTCATATTCCAGCACTTAACTCTTAATTTTTGAGCAAGTGAAAGGGTTTGGTGGACCTAGTTAGCATCTTAAAACCACAAATCATCTCACATCTGTACAATCGAGAAATGTTCTAGTCAGCAATCTGAGGCTGTTACTTGTTCCTTTTTAATTTTTTTGACAGTTAACTTTGTTATATCTTGTAGTTATTTTTAATTTGCCTTACAATTCTAAGCCGAGAATTTGACACTGAATTTTCAGCTCATGTCCAGAAAATGAGCAACTTTCTGGATTATTATATGTGGAGAATAAGATTATTTAAAGCCTGGGCTGAATGTGCTTTTGGTATTTTTAAGTTAAACTCAAAAGAACTGTCAGTTGCCTTAAAGACACATCTAGTCTGCAAACAGGAAGATTTCAGAGGACTGTAGAAATTTGCTACCAGCTCTTCACGTTGTCTTCCTTTATATCACTTCTGTGTGTTTGACTCTGCTTGGTACAGCACAATGCTTTCGTTGTCTCACATCCTACTGCATGTCATTAGCATAAATTGATTGCTCATTACAGTATATAGAATGTAATCTTTTCTATTCCATTTATTATGAATGTAAGTAGCTTTCTACAGCTGCATGTCATTGGCATGATGGGTTGAAAGAGTGAGAGAAAGAGATCAGAAGGTCTTCTTTTTTTCCTTGTTTTACTAGCCTGGGGCTGATGCCTTTTGCCTCAGCAGCGAACTGAGGCTGTATCTGTTCAAATAAATAAGATGACCCCATTTACTGCCAGGGGATATTCCCAAAACACTGCAGCTTGGTCTGTGTACGAAGTTCTGAGTTATTCCTGGTACTGTTTGGGCTGGGATAGCTGGTGCTTCTCATAATGGTTTCTTGGCACCATCGAGTAAATGGCAGGGACTGTGATCATTCCTGGCTGGCACTTTGCATGTGGCCACCCTGCTTTGGAGGCTGAGAGTGCTTGATAGTGTGAACATAGGCTGGTCTGTGCCATATGATTGGCATATTTAAATTGCTAGCGTTGCAGCAGTAATTCCATGGTTCTGTCAGAAGTGCTTGTAGCACCCTTCAGAAAGTGATGCTGAAGTGCTGTTGCAAGAGACTACAAGTTATCAGTTGGAGAAGGGAGAATGTTATTCCCACATAGACCTTTGGCTTCCAAGCTTTGTGAGACAAAGATGCCTATCTGTTTTATGTAGGTGCTAAAACTGACCACCTTAGATAGCATTTCAGAGATGAATTGAGGATATTTGATTAGATGAGACTCTAGACTCATCACCTTTTTGAGATTCAAACTAAACTTGCAGTATATGCCACACTTTGGTGTGCTGTGCTGTGGAGGGAGGGGGAGAAAGGAGTTGGGCTTGATGATCCTTATGGGTCCCTTCCAACTCAGTGTATTCTATGATTCTGTCTTTGTGGGGTAGAAGATAGTCTGTAGTGCCTAACCAGTAGAGGACCTAAAGCTGCCATGGCATCTGGCTTAAGAGTTCTGCCCTCGACAGAGGGATTAAGTGTGGAAAGTTAATTACAGGGGCTGAAATCTGTCACATCTTTTTCAGTTTACCACCTTTGTTTTAATGTCTGTGCTTCATACTAAGCAAGCCATAATAATTAAGAACTTTTTTTAATGTCCTGTCCACAAGATGTCTAGCATTTTAGCATATTTTGCATAATCTTAACTATTTTTTCTGTTGTTAAATACCTTAGAATAAAAGCATGCTTAACAGAAGATAATTTTTAGAAATTAAGAAAAGTATTCAGGAAGATAAATCAATAATGGAAATCTGGAGGAAACAATGATATATTTTAAAAGTATGCTTTTAAAAATCCTTTTCCAGTCAGGCTTTGACTTTTTAAAAATGGATGAGGGACTAATAAAAAAAAATTGAAGTGTTGGGAGTAAAATGCTGTCATTTGTACAGAGCACTGTGCTACTTTGACCTGTTTGTGCAGCTTTGATCCCAGCTGGAAGCCATGGTTTAAAACAGCCTACAGAATTTGCAGAGGCTGGAGACAGATTTTTTTTTTTTTAAGAGGGCAGACTTGTACAGATGTTGAATATAGGAAACGCCCTGTGTTTCTGCTGTAAGTCCTCACACTGGGAAGAGGAGGCTGAGCTGAATTCCCATGGAAGATAGATGCTCATCTTAAACACCGTAGTTGTCTGAAAATCATCCAGCAACTTTGGCATATTCTTTTGAAACAAAATCAGTATTCTGTAGTAACTGCACTTCTGGTTAGGTCAATGATGCAACTGCTCTTTACCTAAAAGAGAAAATAATGGAAGGAGAAATACAGCTGATTAGGTTGTCACATTCTAGTACAGCCTCAGGTTGTATGCGAATGTGTCTGTCTTTTCTGAAGCAGTTTGTTGTAGTAAGACAGTTGTATTAAAAAAGAATTAAGGGGATTGTCGGGGAAGGCAGCAGGCCTGCCGGTGGCCTAGCTCTCTTCACTGAAGACGTAGGCCCTGACAATAGCCTCGTGTTCCCATGAGACAGGAAGAGTTACTCATGCTGAGAGGATTTTAATAATCATATTCTCAAAACACAGCAGCCTTGATGACAGGGCCTAAACCAAGAAGTTATGGGAAGGTACTTGGGAGTAACAGAACATGTTAAGAACCAGCCATATGGATGGTCAAAACAGCAGGTGTGCAGATACTTTTAGGCATCAAAGGTAAACTAACGATATTTAGCTATAAGATATGCTCGTTATAATTACTAACCAATCAGTGTTGTGTGAACAGTGTGTGTAACCAATTAGCAGTTTTTTAGCTTGCTACGCTTGCAGTAACAAATGTATATAATCTGTGTGATTTCACCCAATAAATGGCTTCACCTAAAATTCATAGCAAATTGCATGTTGCTCATCGCCGATCTCCGCAGGGGGACATGTATTTAAAATATATCGATTTACCAAACACTCAGTACAATAACCTTATTTTGGGACAAAATTGTAAGTGTAAACTGCAAACTGTGAGTAGACAGAATTTATGGCTCATCATGAAGCATTGGAAAGTTTATCTAGAAGGCTGGATAGTTACTTAAACCTGGCATAAGTACATCAGTGCTTTGCATTTCAATCCTTTTCGAATCATGTATTTTAAACCTCTAGTTCTCTGCCCGTTTCTTGCCCATTTAATGTGCTTCATAGTGCACAAATTTAATTTGTAAAGAAATAAAATTGAATGCATCTTCAACTTGGAAAACCTTTAAGTGCTCATGGGATTTCTTCCTGCTGTCTCACTTCAAAAAACCCCCCCAAAAAAAACCAAACACACCTTCATGTATTTTATTAGTCATGAGTAAAATTATGCTGTTTTTCTTAGACAATCAGATGCATTCCGCTGAATATTTTTAGGGCTTTTTTTTTCATGAAAGCATCATGGCTGAGAGGGAAACTCCAGTATTATCTTCACAGGAAATGTCTTGTTGTAACATTATGCAGAAGTGTTTTTTTGACAGTCTGACAAAGGGTCTTTGTTCATCTTGGTAATACCATAATTTGGTTTATTACTGGACTTGGAATGATGCAAAAATATGTGACCTTAATTGGGACACAAGAATTCCCCGGTTCTGATGCTTGGCTGTTCTCTGATCTTAGCAGATCTCCATGTTTGTGCTTCTGAAAAAACATGGTTTTATCTTTTGCTTTATGAAGGCATTGGGGGGGTGGGGGTGGTGTGGTAATTTCTTAAATATTTTACAATTACTTTTTAGATATTTTGCCCTTGCTGTGAACTAGCTTGCTTTTTGCTTTCTCTCTACTTCAGCAAAGTGTAGTATGAAGCACTGCTGTATCTTCATAGTATGTATTGCCTGGTTTTGAGGTTGATGTGGTATGAAATAAGTGAGGAAGTGAAGGACAGTATAAAGAAGTAGGTAGGTCCAGCCTAAGTAACTTCTCTCCCTAGGGGATAAAAAATCGAAGAAAATTATCGTCTCTGCAGCCTTTTTAATGTGACATTTCTAATAATTAGGTGAGTTCTGCCTATTTATTGCTCCTCTGGTGGCTGATGTGCTGCCCCCCAGTACTTGTAAGCTGGAAATGAACAGATATCACTGACCTGGCAAAAGAGTGGAATTTACAATTTACTCAAACACTAGCCCTGCAAACTTTGTTGTTAATATATCATTAAGAATAAGATGCCAAGAGCTCTCTCTCTGAACTCATAAGTGACCTTAAATTACCTCCTGTTGCTTGAATTATCTTGGAAGCTGCTAAAACCGTATCAACTTAGAAGGGCCTTTGTTTTTTCTTCCTGAGGATCTTATACAGCTCCAAACCATTTGCTTTTTTAAAATGTTGAGACATATTATTGGCAGCATTCTTTCTTATGCAATAAAACAACCCCAACCATGAAACTTTAGTGCTGTGAGAATCTTTCACAGAATCACAACGTTGGAAAAGACCTTTAAGATCATCAAGTCCAACTGTTCCTGTCCTGTACTAAACCATATCCCTAAGTACCTCATCTACCCATCTGTTAAACACATCCAGGGTCAGAGACTCAACCCTCTCCCTGGGCAGCTTGTTCCTGGCCCTGACAACTCGTTCAGGGAAGAACTTTCTCCTAACATCTAATCTGACCCTGCCCTGGGGCAGCTTTGTGCCATTTCCCCTTGTCCTATCGCCTGTCACCTGTCTGAAGAGACCATCTCCCACCTCTCTACAACCTCCCTTCAGGTAGTTGTAGGTGGTGATGAGGTCTCCCCTCATCCTCCTCTTCTCCAGGCTAAGCATCCCCAGCTCCCTCAGCTGCTCCTCATAGGATTTGCCCTCCAGCCCCTTCCCCAGCCTGGTTGTCCTTCTCTGGACTCTCTTGAGGACCTCAATGTCGTTCTTATGGTGAGGAGCCCAGAACTGGACACAGCACTTGAGGTGTGGCCTCACCAATGCCGAGTACAGGGGCACAATCCCCTCCCCAGACCTACTGGCCACACTATTTTTGATACAAGCCAGGATGCCATTGGCTTTCCTGGCCACCTGGGCACTCTGCTGACTCATATTCTTTGAAGAATTTGAAGAGTTGAAGCCAAGTCAAGAAACTTGCTTGGAGTTTTGACTGCCCATCCTTGATTTATTCATTTTTTACCTTCCTCTGAAATACAAAAGTAGAAGTGACTGCGATGTATTACTAATAAGTGTCTTTTTAAAATTCTCATCCCTCCAATTTTGAAGCCATCATTTCTTTTAAATGCAGGGATGTCTGTCTTAAAGTGGCAACTCTTCTTGTTCATATAGTAACATTATAAAGAGTTGTTATAAATGACCTGAATTGCTTTATTAACAAAAAGTACTGCTACAGCTCACTGAATATCCCAAATTACCAGCACAGTGTATGTCTTTATTGTATTGTAGAATTGGGTCAAAGGTTGCTTCTTCCTTTAATACACCTGTAACATCTTGACTCAAAGGATTTGTTTTTTCCCTGCCTGGGTATGATGAGACAGCCAGTATACCAGAGTAAGAGAACATGGTACACCACTCCTTTCTTTGCTTAACTGCTGCTGCAAAATCTAGATTCTTTAATCCCAACCATGTCAGGTAAGACTTCATTATCTCATACACTTAAAGGGAAACAAATTATTGCAGTAACTCTGAAGCACCTTTTTACTTATGCTATTAATAATACAGTTGAGTATAAAGTGGAAAATTTTATAATAGTTGCTTTTTATTTGATTTCTTTTTTAAATGCTCTGACCTTAGACAGTGACAAATCAGTTTTAAAATGAGACTTTAATTGCTGCAATTTTGTGCCTTTGAAAGTCTTGTAATGCCTAAAGGGGACTTTTTATTATTTATTTTATGCATCAGCTTTCAATGGAACTCATAAAATCTGTACTTCTGAGTTTTCAGTTTTTCAAGAAGATTTGGATTTTTATTGTTTTATAGCATTTAGGTAGATGAAACTCAAGACAGGCTTTATTGAAACAGTTGCTGTATGTCTTTCTCTAATTGTAATAACCTGCACCTCAAATGTTGCAGTTGCAACCAAGCACTGGTGAACTTGGTGAGGGCTTTCAAGGTTCACCCAGATTAAACAATGCCAGATACAGGACATACACTTTCAGCAGCCTGTCAGTTTTGGGTACTGTTGAAATTCAGTTATCGCAGATAGTTTTACAAATGGAATCTGCTGTGTAGAATTTCTGCTGCTATTGGAAAAGAATTGTTGATATAAATCAGTTGCTTCATCTTTACTGTCGCCTGGCAATGAAGCTCATTGCTAGGAAAGTGTGTTTTGTAGGCTTAAGAATTGTTTTCCAATGGAGTAATTTTAAGAGCTGATGATCTAATAGCAAAAATATCAACTTGAATTAGCTGATACTTGAAAAGAGACTACGCATTTCCAGCTGAAGGGGGGGAAAAAAAGCAGAAATTTAATTGTGATAATGTCATTATGCTGGTGTCTGAGTATTGCAGACGATTGTTAGCCCTTACTGAATTAATGAAAAATTTGGATCACTACTTCTTCCTCCCACCCCATTATAGTAAAGACAAGGAACAATCTTTTTTTCCATCACCATCCTCTCTCTTCTCACAAAATTAATGGGCAGTTATTTTCAGAGACGCAGATGAGAAGTGATATTTGTCCCTGCTGCCTTAAACAATAAAACTTACTAATTTTATGTTGTTGTTCTTTACTTTCCTTTCACATGGAATCACAGACATCCGCTAATGACCTGGGATCCTAGCCAAGAGCTAGTGGTGATGGGAGAAAATGCAGAATATTTATAACTTCATTACAAACCATTATTTATTCCTTGCTCTTTTCATTGCAAGAGAGATATAATTCAGTATAAAAACAAGCAACTAACAGCTCTCAGTATTTATTTTGCTCGTTTCAAGAGTACATTAGTAAAACTGCCCTGCTTTTGTATGTGTGTTTGTGGGTTCGGGGTTCTTTTTTTTCTTCTTTCAGCACAGATAGTGACAGCAACATTAAAAGTGACAAATTACCTGATTTTTCTGGCATGAAGTAATATCTAAAACATGTTCTGGTCCTAGTAGAGTAAAACAGTATGACTGTAGATAACGTGTTGCTGCTTTTAGCTATGATATTAGCCTTTGCTAGGCCTTTAGAAAATCTGGGTTTTTTATTTATTTATTTTTAGCTTCCCTTATTGTTGGTTTTTTTTTTTTAGTTTCTCTTCTATTCTTGCACAGTCTGGCCCGGAATTCACTCAGGAAGAATCTTCCTTCAGTGTGTATCACTGTCACTACTGTAAGTCAGTGTGTTACTGTTCTGCTGGTGAAGATGCACAGCATAGAAATGAAATCTGTTCCTCTGACATCCATCCTGGGGAAAAAGCACCCTTGTGGGTAAAGCAGCACTCAGGCCTGCATCTCAGCTTCCTGGCACAGAGAAACAAAACCAGGAAGTTGCTCAGTTGTTCACAAAGGACTTTGTAGACAGTGTTGCAGCTTGTGTGTATCTACTCACTTGTCAACTTCTTCCTTTTCCTAAGGGTGTTTATTGAAGTTTTAGTCTAGTTTTAAAGAGCTGCATAATGCAGTGATGCTGCAGAATAGTCTTTTCATGCCTTATGCAAAGAGTCATTCACTTTTTTGCAAAAAGCAGGCATAATCAAAAATCTGTGGTTTTTAAGGATGTCTAAATTGGTTTTATATGTAATGCTTTTTTAACACACAGTCGATTTGACCTCCACCCTCCCCTCCATAGCCCTTCCTGCCCACCCCTGTCTTTTATTGCAATTCTACCATGGCAGAAATTCTAATACTAAGGGAAGAATTGCTCAAAATCAGGGAAGGAGTTTTCTTCAGCTGGGCAGTAAGCAGGATGTGTATTCCTAAAGTCTAGACAGGAGATCAAGAATTATCAACTGATAATTTTTCTTTGACACATGTCAGAAGTTGTATATATGCAAGTAACTGCATCTGTAAGGACTGTTTACATAACTTGAACAGGGCTTTTGAAAAAACAGAGCACCTGTGACAACTGCTTTACAGACTGTATCTCCTCAAAAAGGATTCGAGTCTGAAGATGGACTTCTGCCAGGTGATCCACAGGTTTAGATCAGAAGAAGAAACAGCTCCCCAAGGCAAACAGTCCTTTTCAGTCCCTTTTCTTTACAGTCCCTCTTAAATGGTGACAGTTGGTAACCATTAGCTTTTGAGGAAAAATTGAGGATGTTTTCACTGTGTTTCCCTAACAAATATTTGCTGTTCTCCTGGAGAGAATCACCAAGCCTGACATTCACTAAGCAAAAGGGGTTTTGTTCAGTCCTGAATGGATAGGATTAGCCTGTGTTGATTTGATGGGCAGATGAAATACCAGAATGAAACTTAGACAAAACACAAAATAAAATCTAAATCTTAATTTTTGGCTTTATTAATGAATACTTTGACAGATTGGTTGGGGTTTTTTTCCTGTGTAGATGGCTTTGTTATGATAAGTATTACTGGACTGAGCTAAGTCAGGTATTGATACAGTGTCAAATGCTGTGGGGTTTGGATTGTATGGTGGTTGCATCCAAATTGCCCTCCTATAATCAAGTGATAACACAATAGGAATCCCTGTTGGGCAAGAGAAGAGACATCACAGAAGAATGTGTTTTCAAGCAGGTAGATGAAAACGCCAGGTGTTATTTTTGCAATGGGTATCTGATCTTTCAGGTTTATGTTTGCAGTAGATTATAAGCAGTTTAATAAAAAAGGAAAAAAAAAAAGTTGTGCCCTTGGTGGTGGTGAACTTGAGCACTTCTGAGAAAGATCAAGATTTCTATCAGAACATGGATAAATGAGATTGATGCGATAAGCACAGAGGTTTTTCTTTTTCAACATGAAATTGTTTTTTATGGGCAGAGGTATATTTTTGTGACTGTATAGTTCAAGGATAAAATGATAGGACTATAAAGCTACCACTCACTTTAATCAGCATTTCCCACATTCACCCTCCTGTCCCCTATACAAAACTGTATATTTGTCATATATCTAAGACTTTTTCTAGTATTTTACATTTCTACCTAAACATCTTCATCAAGATGAAGCTTTCATGCTTTCATATAGCCTACGTGTGTACATTACCACATAGAGCTGGCAGTTTTTCCATTGGAAGAAAAATCACAGCTGATAAAGATGAACAAAGAAGTCATTGTTGTCTCTTATGGGGAGAATTTAAAGCACAAAGGGATTTAAGGACACGCAGGAAGTCTGTTGACAGAGCCAAGAATTGAACTGTCTCTCAAGTTCTGGTGCAAATGCTTCTGCCGTGGGCCAAGCCTCTTGAGCTGGAGAGAAGCCGTCCCTTTCAGTCCCCTGCTTCCGGTTTGACTGGGAAAAGAAACTGAAAAGGCTGGATAGAGAGAAGGAAAAGGAGTAATCCTGGCTGTGAAGGGGCAGCTTTTTAACAAGAGAGAAGAAATGTTCCCAAACTAACCAACCAATGCCTTTCCCCCCTCCCCTTTGTCCCATTCAAACCAAAAAGTAATGTTGCTGAAGTAATCCTAATGTCAGAGTAAAGGGTTCTGTGCAGTCGATCAGCATAATGTGATTCCCTTTGCCTGTGCTCTTGCTGGCTGTGTACAGAAAGCACTTCAGCTGACATTTGTTTAATATTCTTTAAGAGAATCACAGAATCACAGAATTATCAAGGTTGGAAAAGACCTAGAAGATCATCCAGTCCAACCATTCACCTATTACTACTAGCTCCCACTAAACCATATCCCTCAATACAACATCCAGTCTTTCCTTGAACACCCCCAGGGTTGGTGACTCCACCACCTCCCTGGGCAGTGCATTCCAGTGCCTGACTACCCTTTCTGAGAAGTAGTGCTTCCTAATGTCGAGCCTGAATCTCCCCTGGCGCAGCTTGCTACCATTCCCTCTAGTTCTGTCACTGCCTACACGGGAGAAGAGGCCAACCCCCAGCTCACTACAACCTCCCTTCAGGAAGTTATAGAGAGCTATAAGGTCTCCCCTAAGCCTCCTCTTCTCCAGGCTGAACAATCCCAGCTTCCTCAGACGCTCCTCGTAAGGCCTGTGTTCCAGACCCCTCACCAGCTTAGTAGCCCTCCTCTGAACGCGTTCCAGAGCCTCAATGTCTTTCCTGTAGTGAGGGGCCCAAAACTGAACACAGTACTCGAGATGCGGCCTCACAAGTGCTGAGTACAGGGGGACAATTACCTCCCTGCTCCTACTAGTAACACTATTTTTGATGCAAGCCAGGATGCCGTTGGCCTTCTTGGCCACCCGCGCACACTGTCGGCTCATGTTCAGCCGTGCATCAATCAGTACCCCCAGGTCCATTTCCTCCACACAGTCCTCCAGCCACTCCGCCCCAAGCCTATAGCGCTGCCTGGGGTTGTTGTGGCCAAAGTGCAGGACTCGGCATTTGCTCTTGTTGAACCTCATGCCATTGGCTTCAGCCCAGCTCTCCAGCCTGTCCAGATCCCTCTGTAGGGCCTCGCTACCCCCAGGCAGATCCACACTCCCAGCCAATTTAGTGTCATCTGCAAACTTACTGAGGGTGCACTCAATGCCCTCATCTAGGTCATCAATAAAGATATTGAAGAGGACAGGCCCCAGCACCGACCCCTGGGGAACACCACTCGTGACCGGTCGCCAGCTGGATTTAACTCCATTTACTACCACTCTCTGAGCCCGGCCCTCCAGCCAGCTCCTTACCCAGCCGAGGGTGTACCCATCCAAGCCACGGGCTGCCAGCTTCTGCAGGAGAATACTGTGGGAGACAGTGTCAAAGGCTTTGCTGAAGTCTAGGTAGACCACATCAACAGCCTTTCCCTCATCCAGCAGATGGGTCACTAGATCATAGAAGGAGATCAGGTTGGTCAAACAGGACCTGCCCTTCATGAACCCATGCTGGCTAGGCCTGATCCCCCGGCCATCCCGCACATACCGCATGATCTCCCTCAAGACTATCTGTTCCATAACCTTCCCTGGAACCGAGGTCAGGCTAACAGGCCTGTAGTTCCCCGGATCCTCCTTACAACCTTTCTTGTAAATGGGAGTCACATTGGCAAGCCTCCAGTCTTCTGGGACCTCACCAGTCAGCAAGGAGGACTGATAGATAATGGAAAGCGGCTCGGCTACCACCTCTGCCAGTTCCCTCAGCACTCTCGGGTGGATCTCATCCGGCCCCATGGACTTGTGGCAGTCCAGTTGGAGTAGGAAGTCTCTGACTGTTTCTTCCAGAATCACAGGGGAGTTAGCATGCTCCCCAGCTGAGACTACCAGGTCAGAGAGAGGGGTACCCTGAGGATCTGTTTGACCTTTAAAGACAGACGTAAAGAAGGCATTCAGAACCTCCGCCTTTTCCTTATCCTCAGTGATCACATTCCCAGCCTCATCCAGTAAAGAGTGGATATTCTCCTTTGTCCTCCTCTTACTGTTAATGTACTTATAAAAGAGTTCATTATTCTTTTTCACCCCAGCGGCCAGGTTAAATTCAAGCTGGGCTTTTGCCTTTCTGATTTCACCTCTACACATCCTGACAACTTCCTTGAATTCATTCTCAGTTACCCGTCCCTCCTTCCACAGGCGGTAGATTCTCTTTTTCTCACGGAGCCTCAAGAGTAACTCCCTATTCATCCACGCTGGTCTTCTTCCCCGCCGGCTCATTTTGCGGCTCAGGGGGACCGCCTGCTCCTGCGCCCTTAAGACTTCCTTCTTGAAGAGCAACCAGCTCTCTTGTACCCCTTTGTTCGCTAAGACTGAATGCCAAGGGACTCCCCCTACCAGTCTCTTGAACAAATCAAAGTCTGCCCTCTGAAAGTCCAAGGTAGCAGTTTTACTATTCCCCCTCCAAGCTCCACCATGAATTGAGAAATGTATCATTTCATGGTCACTCTGTCCAAGGCAGCCCCCAACCTTCACATCTCCTACCAGACCTTCCCTGTTCACGAACAGTAGGTCTAGCGGGGCAGTTCCTCTTGTGGGCTCTCTGACCAGCTGCATCAGGAATGCATCCTCTGTGCACTCCAAAAACCTCCTAGACTGCTTCTTCTGTGCTGTGCTGTACTCCCAGCATATGTCAGGGAAGTTGAAGTCCCCCATGAGCACAAGGGCTGATGACCGTGCAGCTCGTGCCAGCTGCTTGTAGAACACCTCATCTGTCTCTTCATCCTGGTTTGGCGGTCTATAACAGACGCCCACCAGGATGTCTGCCTTGTCAGCCCTTCCTCTTATCTTTACCCATAGGGATTCAATGTTATCATCCCTAGTCACAATCTCAGTGGCAGAAAAGGATTCCCTAACGTATAGAGCCACACCACCACCCCTCCTTCCTTGCCTGTCTCTCTTGAAGAGTTTGTAGCCATCCATTGCAGCACTCCAGTCATGGGAGCAATCCCACCATGTTTCTGTTATGGCAACCAGGTCATAGTTTGCCTGCCGCATTATGGCTTCCAACTCTTCTTGCTTGTTGCCCATGCTGCGTGCGTTAGTGTAGACGCACCTCAGCTGAGCCCCTTGCCTCTCTCCTAATCCCAATACCACTTCCCCAGGCCGATCTCTAGCAGACCTGGCTTTATCCCCTTCCCCCTTCCTATCTAGTTTAAAGCCCTTTCTACAAGTCCTGCCAGCTCCTGGGCAAGTATCCGTTTTCCTTTCGGAGACAGGCAATTCCCATCAGGTGCCCTCAGGCCAGGTGCCGAGTAGACTGCCCCATGATCAAAGAATCCGAAATTTTTGTGTTTGCACCAGCCTCTCAGCCATGCATTTATAAGATGGCCTTTTCTGCTTATCTCAGTGTTTGCCCCTGCCACCAAAGGAATACTGGCAAACACAACTTGTATGCCCGCTCCATCGACTAACTTCCCCAGCCTCCTAAAATCATTTTTTATAATCCTCAGGCTTCTATCAGCAAACCCATCACTGCCAGTCTGAACTACCAATAAAGGGTAGTAATCGAAGGGGCGGATAAGGCTGAGGAGTTTTCTAGAAATATCCCTGATCCGTGCCCCGGGAAGGCAACACACCTCCCTATGGGTAGGGTCAGGCCGACATATTGGGCCCTCTGTTCCTCTCAGAAGAGAGTCGCCCACAACTATCACCCTCCTTTCTTTCCTGGAGGAAGCAGTCTTCAAACGTGGAGCCGTCTGCCTTACCTTGGGCAAGCTTGACGGCAGCGCTCCCATGTCATCATCACTCACGTCTCCCTCTGGTTTCAGGGCTTCATACCTGTTACAGAGAGGGACTAGGGGAACCGAGGTAGGTCGGGATGGGGGTCGCCTGCAACGCCGGGCTGAGACCTGCTGCCATTCCTCCTCTCCTCTCAAGCTGTCTCTCCCTGCTGGACTATGGTGAGAGAGAGGGGCCATTTCTCCCAATACTCCCTTAGTCTGGGAAGTGCAATCTCTGCGCCTTTCTCGCAGAGAGTTGCTCCACCAGTCTATCTCCCGCTCGCATTCTCTGATGGTCCGTAGTCTATCTATCTCCTCCCTAAGCTCCACAACAAGGCTGAGCTCCCTTTGCCGAATGGCTTTCAGCCTTTCGAGCTCATCCTCAAGATTGGCAACTAAGCAGAGGAGGTCATCCACATGTGTGGAAAAAGCCTTGTGCTATTGGAACAAATCCCTACGTTTGTTTTCAGCTATTCCTTCCTTCCATCCTCTTGCATCTTCCTTGCCTTCTTAATTTAAATTAATCTTTGGGGTTTTGGGAGGGTTTTGGAAGGAAGGCTTTCATTATTTTGGCAGGAAGTGTTTAGTTCTGTATAATTCTGTTTCATGAAATACTCTTTCCACCTTTAATCCAAGTCTTGTATGCTGTATTTGAGCTGTAGCAGCAATTTAATTAAATAGAATTTGGTCATAACTCAAACAGTAACAGCCTGAGGCAGAAAAGACTCTGTAAGGAAAACACACCAAAGATGAGCTACTGCATAACTGGGGTTCATAGTGGAGATGGTGGCAATTAGATATTGCAGGACTGAGCCTTTTATCTTTTATGCAGTTGCTTAAACTATCCTCACTTATTGGTTGGGAGCAATTTTGTTTGTATAGTAAATAGCAGCCCTATTTGTATAGTAAGTAAATTTTGTACCTGGATTTGCTGCAGTTGTCTTGATGCTCTGAAGCTTCCTATCTACTGCTATGATCTGTCTTTCTGTTTTCTTGTTTGCATGGTGAATCCTTAATGAAAATTGAGCCACTGAGGTTTTTTCAGCATTTATAAAATCATTTGTTGGTTCTATGGTGAAAAGCAACTGTTGGCTATATGTCTTAAGGGCAGCCTTTTCCTCTTTTAAACCAGTGGTATTTTAAAGGCTATCTTTAAATTGTGCTGTGCAAGGAAATAATCTGGTTTTTGTCCCAGTGGGAATGTCTCTGTATATTCTAACTTTAGCCCAATCTTTTACAGGACAAGTGGTATGCTTTTAGTTACTTGTTTGTTGATACTGAGGGTTGTAGATTATGCCTATAAGAAGTAGCAATTTTATTTATTCAAAACATTTTTTTTAACTACCATAAATTTTTATTCTTGTCTGCTTCTTTGCCTTGACTAAATAAACTCTCTTGAATTTTTTGATGTTCCCCAAATTAGTTGAGTTTCCTAATGATGATATAGACCATTTCAGGCACTGGCAAGTAAGAAAACAGTTACTGTACAGATAAGACCTGATAAACTATTTTAATAACTTCTTACTTCTAAAAGTTTTAGCTCTCTCTTTTCTTTCCACTTGCTCCTCTTTTCATGTCTGCTCCAGTCAGAGTTTATTCTAGTTTAATCAAAATGCAAGCATTAGTTACCAGGAACTAAGGGTTTAAAAAAACCTCCAAACCCACATAAACCCCCCTCATTTATCAATATTGTTCCCTTGAATTTGCAGACTTGGCATTACGTACTGTCCTTGGAGGTTTACTGGATTACTTTTTTTTTTCATGTTACTCTGAGACTTGTCTTGAGTAATTTGGGAAAACATTGTTTCCCAAATTATTAAACCCCAAAGCAATTTACTGTAGTTTAAAACAACTGCTTTTTGCTTCCTTCTGCAATTCAGGTTCTAAGCAGATTAAGAAAATTAAGTTTTATGTTCTTGAAATGCATAGTGTCAAAACTTCATTTCTGATAGAATGTTCCCATTATCTTTGAAATTATTTATTACGATGAGGGACATTATAATGAAATAAAGGGAGCCCGTTGCAGCTACAATGTACAATATGTATTTGCTGTCATCGACTGTCCTATTTGTATATACATTCAACGAAGAGTCAAAGATACTGATACTAACTCAGCCTTATGTTACAGTAGTCAAAAGACTTTGAGTCATATGCATAAGAAGGAGAGTTTCATTACCTTGAGCTTTCTCTTAGGAACAAAAGTAAAACTGACAGCCAGCACAGTTCTGTCACAAAATCGCAAGGTTGGAAAAGACCTTTAAATCATCAAGTCCAACTGTTCCTGTCCTGTACTAAACCATATCCCTGAGCACCTCATCTACCCGTCTGTTAAACACATCCAGGGTCGGTGACTCAACCCCTTCCCCCTGGCCAGCCTGTTCCTGGCCCTGACAACTCTTTCAGTGAACAACTTTCTCCTAACATCTAATCTGACCCTGCCCCGGCGCAGTTTCCTGCCATTTCCCCTTGTCCCATCTCCTGTCACCTGTCTGAAGAGACCATCTCCCACCTCTCTACACCCTCCTTTCAGGTAGTTGTAGGTGGTGATGAGGTCTCCCCTCATCCTCCTCTTCTCCAGGCTAAGCATCCCCAGCTCCCTCAGCCGCTCCTCATAGGATTTGCCCTCCATCCCCTTCCCCAGCCTGGTTGTCCTTCTCTGGACTCTCTTGAGGACCTCCATGTCCTTCTTATGGTGAGGAGCCCAGAACTGGACACAGCACTTGAGGTGTGGCCTCACCAATGCCGAGTACAGGGGCACAGTCACCTCCCCAGACCTACTGGCCACACTGTTTTGATACAAGCCAAGATGCCATTGGCCTTCCTGGCCGCCTGGGCACTCTACTGACTCATATTCAGCCTGCAGTCACCCAACACCCCCAGGTCCTTCTCTGCCTGACAGCTCTGCAGCCAGTCTCCCCCAAGCCTGCAGCGCTGAATGGGGTTTTTATGTCCCATGTGCAGCACTCTACACATGGTGTTGTTAAGCCTCATCCCATTGGTCTCATGTCTGTGTATGACACACAGAAAGGTTATAGATCACAGGGGTTATCCACAGGCTGTTGGCTTGTTAGGAACCAAGAGGACAAGGAATCTAAAAGAATGGAAAAGGCTTGAAAATAAGAGTTTAAACCCAAGAAAATTCACTCTTCTAATATTCAAGGAAAGATCTCAATATAAAATAACGAAGTCCCAAACCATCAGTGTTAATAACAAACGTCTGTCACTTACGGTGTCTGACTGGATGTGCCTCATGCATATTTTATTTCTTACTGGCACTAGCACAAAAAATATGTTTTCATTTCAGGAAAAAAAGTCATCTGTCTGCTATATGTATTTATACACAGGCATGCAGGTCCAATGTGATATAACCTCAGGCTAATAAATCAGGTGTTTTTCAGTATCTTGAAAACTCAGTATTTAAGAAAGAGGTAGAGTAGCTGCTATAAATTTTGACTTTCAAGCCAGTGAAAAAGAGTGCCGAGATTTTTAGCTTCAGAAGACTTCTGATTCTGCTGTCCATGGTTAAAATGCTCTTGAAAAAGCAACCCAGAAATGTGTCTTAGCTTGTTCTGGTTTATTTTTTTCTCTTTTGAAATGGGTAGCGAACCCAGACTGTCTGATCAAGGGCAACCTGATAGAAACTGCAAGTTTTTAATGTGGTTTTCCTTTGTGTTCCAAGCTGATAGCAGTTTATATTTCATGATTGTCACTTCCAGTAGAGTTTCAGAGTTTGTTTGCGGAGTGGCACATTCACTTGCCTTCTAATATTTGGATTCCAAAGAAAACATGTAGTCAATCTTTCTGCCTTAAACTAGGATGAACTCAATAGTGATAATTAGGCTGTACTTACTACAGCTTATTATTAGCAGCTTAATTTACCTGTTCTGCAAATATTTAGACTCTCTGAATTATTTGTTGTATCTCCTGATGGAGCACTGAAGTAAGTTTTGAAATGTTTAATCAATCTGTTTCTATGCTTCAGGTAGATGATTCTTATATAATAGAAACTGTTTTCAAGCCTAAATGTCTTCATATTGCAACAACATGGACAGCATTTTGGTATGCCTGAACTGCATGATGAGAACATTGACTACATTTCAAACCAAACCTTTCCCTTTCATCTGTACTGAAAGTCCTATAATGGGAGGACTCAATTGTATGGTTCAGGATTTGTAGATTTGAGCTGGAACCTGGCCACTTCATGGTGAGCAAAGTACCTTGAATGGTAATAGTTGTCGTAATGTCCAACTTCTTCAGTAAGGTGCGGTTTTTCCATTGTTAGGACAATTAATATGTAGAATGTTTCACAGATGACAATGGGATACGGACCAGAAACAGCTGGACAAGTGCAGGAACAAGGCATAGGAAAGCCAGCAGAGGCTTTGCTGAAAGAAGAGTTCTTGCATGCAATAAGCTCAGCAGTGCCAGTCATGTAGAGCAGCCATGCAGGGAATCATAGAATCATAGAATGGTATGAGTTGGAAGGGACCCCAAGGATCGCAGAGCTCCAACCCCCCTGCCACAGGCAGGGCCACCAACCTCAGGCCTGGATCTACACTAGGTTGCCCAGGGCCCCATCCAACCTGGCCTTGAACACTTCCAGGGACGGGGCATCCACTACCTCTCTGGGCAGCCTGTTCCAGCACCTCACCACTCTCTCTGAAAAAAACTTCCCCCTAATATCTAATCTAAACCTTCCTTCTTTTAGTTTTAATCCATTCCCCCTTGTCCTGTCATTGTCTATCCTTTTAAAAAGTTGAATCCCCTCCTGCTTATAAGCTCCCTTCAGGTACTGGAAGGCTGCAATGAGGTCCCCCCGCAGCCTTCTCTTCTCCAGGCTGAACAAGCCCAGCTCCCTCAGCCTTTCTTCGTAGGGCAGGTGCTCCAGCCCTCTAATCATCTTTGTAGCCCTCCTCTGAACCCTCTCCAACAGTTCCACATCCTTCTTGTATTGGGGGCCCCAGATCTGGACACAGTACTCCAGATGGGGCCTCACGAGAGCAGAGTAGAGAGGGACAATCACCTCCCTGTCCCTGCTGGCCACCCCTCTTCTAATGGAGCCCAGGATACCATTGGCCTTGCGAGCTGCAAGAGCACACTGCTGGCTCATGTTAAGTTTCTCATCCACCAGAATCCCCAAGTCCTTCTCAGCAGGGCTACTCTCAAGAAGCTCTTCTCCCAGTCTGTATCTATGTCTGGGATTCTTCCGGCCCAAGTGCAACACCTTACACTTCGCAGTGTTGAACCTCATTAAGTTCACCCGTGCCCATCTCTCCAGCCTGTCAAGATCCCTCTGGATGGCTTCCTTTCTTTCTAGGGTGTCGACCACACCACTCAGCTTGGTGTCATCCGCAAACTTGCTGAGGGTGCACTCAATTCCATCATCAATGTCATTGATAAAGATGTTAAAGAGAACCGGTCCCAAGACAGACCCCTGGGGGACACCGCTTGTCACCAGCCGCCACCTGGACATAGACCCATTGACCACCACCGTTTGGCTACGGTCTGTTAACCAGTTTCTTATCCACTAGATGGTCCACCCATCAAATCCACACCTTTCCAATTTAGAGATAAGGATGTGATGGGGGACTGTGTCAAAGGCCTTGCACAAGTCCAGGTAGATGACATCGGTTGCCTTCCCTTTATCTACTGATGCTGTCACTCCATCATAGAAGGTTACCAGATTGGTAAGGCATGACCTTCCCTTGGTGAAGCCATGCTGACTGTCCCGGATCACATGCTCTTCCCTCATGTGCTCCAACATGTCATCCAGGAGGATCTGTTCCATGATCTTCCCAGGCACAGAGGTGAGGCTCACTGGCCTGTAATTCCCTGGGTCTTCCTTGCTCCCTTTCTTATAAATGGGAGTGATGTGACCTTTTTTCCAGTCCCCAGGGACCTCTCCTGACAGCCACGACTTTTCAAATATGATGGAGAGTGGCTCAGCAACCACATCAGCCAGCTCCTTCAGGACCCTGGGATGCATGTCATCCGGCCCCATAGAAGATATAATTGTCTCAGCCAAATGACGTTCTCTGCAGGAAGCCATATGCAACACAGGTTCTTTGAAAAACCTCATCTTCCTGAAGTTTCATTTCAAAAGTGAGACTTGGAAGAATCCCAGAAGAATCCTTTTTTTTCCCTTCTTTTCTTTTCATCATGATCAACAAAAACAATGAATTGATCCATTATATTGTGAAATATGTTAATATGTATGTCCAGAATGATTAGTTGTAGTACTTTCTGTACAGTCTACAGCTGTTGATACTGATGGGTATTTGGACTAATGCCTTCAATATTAACACAGAAAAGCTTTGATTTTAATTACTTTCATTTATTTTTAAACAAGCCTTAAATTCATTATTGTGCTTTACTTCTCCCAACTCTGCAGTATTCTAGAACAGAGGCTCTTCTGACTAGGTTGACACTATATTCAGTTAATCATCGAATAGAAGCACAGAATCATTTCAGTTGGAAAAGACCTTTGAGGTCAAGTCCAACTGTTAAGCTAGCACTGCATAGGCCAACCACTAAATGATGTCCTGAAGCGCCACATCCATGTGTGTTTTAAATACCTCCAGGGATGGTGACTCAACCGCTTCCCTGGACAGCCTGTTCCAATGATTGCCAAATCTTTCAGCAAAGACTTTTTTCCTAATATCCAATTTAAAACTCTCCTGATGCAACTGGAGGCCATTTCCTCTTCTCCTACCAACACCCACAATGAATTGTAATTTATCTTCACAGAAGGAGAGAGAGTAATTTACCAGATAAGAATGAACACAAAACAGCGCAAATAACCTTTTAATAGGTTTTCAGTAAAGAATTCTCATTCATAATCATCATGGAGTTATGGCATTGTTTTCAGAGTTGGAACCATTAAAGTATTAAATGAGTTGTGCAATGTCATACAAAAGTTTCAGCAAGAGATAGAAGTAAAATGCAGTTCTAAAACTCCAAATTCAACATCCAGATGATGTTGCTAGGAAGTCTTGCCATGTTGTGTTTTTATTATACTTAATTCTCTTGATAGTTAATTTCTGGAGGCCTTTTTCATGTAAGAAATCCCTCTGCAGTCAGATCCACAGAATCCTACTGATCAAGTAAAAAAAAGCAACAGGGCTACTATCACAGTTTCATACGTTTATTCAATTACTATTTTAGCTGGAGCTCCCATAGATGATGAGATACAAAAACAGATGTTGAAACACTGCTACAAGCAACCTCAGAGAAAACCCAACCCCCAGCCTAATCCCTGCAGTTACGTTTTTCCCACAACTGGGAAAGCAAGTCTCACAGACAAAGTGCTGCCTGTGATCTTATTTTAAACTGCCTGTGTTTACTCCATTTATAAGGAACAATTTTCTCTCGGTTCTGGCTGTAGAACTGGGGAACATTTCTGCCTAAAGTGGGTAACAGAAACACTGCTTTTGTAACGGCTCCTGAGAGAGATTTCTGGTGGTAACTCCATTCTACTGCTGGAAGGAAGGAACTTCCTTTTCCACTTCTCAGATTAAATGCAAATTTTCCTCCTTGCCTATGAGGTTCAGAAACTGTTTTGTAACTGATGCTCTGGGGTTTTTTTTCATCTTTCTTTTGCTTTGAATGTATGGCTTTCTTAGCTGTCTTTCAACAGTGCAAGATTTGGAAGCTCCTAGAGACTAATTCTGATTTGGTGGCAACAGTTCCTGGCTCCGTGTTACAGTGAGCAAAAGGTGACATGTCACTGTGCATGAAAAGAAAGTACTTGGTCATTGGTGGTGTTGCTTACTGACCAGACAGGTCAGATACAAGTATTGCTTGGGTGAGGTTGGTTTACAGGCTATGGGTTGGACTTTGCTTTGCTTTTGACCTGTAATTCTGATGCCTAATGCTCCTATTAATGTCATTGTGTCAAAGAGTCTTGATCCTGCCTTTCTGCCAGGTTTATTCTGAGGACTCTAAGAAGCTGGGATGGGAGAGATCCTCAAGAATTTGTACAGCCCAAATATAAAGTAAGGGATAGCAGGGAGGGAAGCACAGTTGAAAACTACCGATCAGCGTCAGCCCTGTGCATCTAGAAGATGATCTGATAAACCAGTGCTGGACACAATACTGTGCCTAATAAATAAAAAAGGCAAATACTGTGCAGATCCTTCTTCCCATGGAGTTCTTAAAACTATAGGTTCCCCAAGTAATGCAGAGTGTTTATAGACAGGCAAATTATTCATAGTCTGTTTTGTTTCTTCTGGTCTTTCCAGGTGTTCCAGGACCTTGGCACTTCTGTGTTGTCAGGTGCATTTCAAGGGTACAACATCTGCCTCTTTGCATATGGACAGACAGGTTCAGGAAAAACTTACACAATGATGGGAACACCTGTGAGTTGCACCATTTGCTTTACACTTACGGGTGAGGGGAGGATGTCCAGCAAAAACACTGGGGTTTTTTATAAAGCTATGGTACGTGTTGAACAGAATGCTTATACATATTTTATTTGGTATTGACATATATAAAATGAAAGTTAAGTCTTTACACTTATGTAAATAATGTAGCATCAAAATGCTACATTATTTACATAAATAAATGTGTAATATTTATTACATATAAATATGTAAATATGGTGTAGTTTAAATAGTTATTTTAGCTAAACTTCATCTTACTATGTATGAATTTTAGCACTACATTAGAGAACAACAACAAAAAAATCTAGACCCTGATATTTCTGGGTTTTATAAAGGTATAGCTCAAGATTGTACAAAGTAATCATTCTCATAGAATTTTTTGGCAGTTTGAGCTGTGCTGAAATTGTACCATATGGTCATTGCTTTAATGTTGCAATATGATTCTGTCCTTTTCTTGTAACTTGGCTTCTATTTAAAAAAGAGTTTTGCAAGACTGATAGCAAGTATGTGGTTTAATTTTGGTTTGTTTATTATTTGAAGGCATCCATTGGACTGACACCTCGTATATGTGAGGTACTTATTTTTTCTTTCACTTGCATTTATGGGGTTAGATTTTGTTGATGAATTTAAAATTTACGTAAACTTCTGGTTTGTGCAGGGCCTCTTTTCAAGGAAGGATGATTACTCAGATCAGACAGCATCTTGCAGAGTAAAGGTCAGGTAAGCATGTCTCTGTTTGGGCAATGCTACAGATGCTTTCAACAACATATTCCTGTAATCAAACAAAGGAAAGACTAGTTAATTTTGGTTTTGTTTTCTCAGATGATAATTGTTTTTTGTAACAAAGAAGAGAACATAGAGGAAGGATGAGAAAGTGTTGATTTTATTTTTCTATCTCAGCATAGTTCTTTGGATGCTGTCTGTTTACTTTTCTGTAGTCTGCTGAAATGAGTGCATTAACAATTTACTTCCTGTAAATTTGAGCACAATCTTAGTCTTAAATTTTAGCATAATCTTACATTAGGTTCTTACTAATTGTTCCCATTGATCTAATGAAGCATTAAGTTTGGAAATTTGAGAATTTGAACTCACTTGTGTTTAAAAAATAGTTTAAAAAACATTAATTAAAATATTAAATGCCTTTTGCTTCTTGGAAATTTGCTGCTCTGAGTTCTTTTACCATGTGCTGCATGGGAAGGGACAGTAATAGATACAATGAAAATTAATTCATTAACTTTACCACAAAAGATTTATTTAAGATTTAGGCAGTTTCATTGTCTATATTTATGCTTTCTCTTTTTTATTTTTTTCTAATTGTGTTCATTTAAAAATCAGGGTGGGTTTTTTTGGTTTTCAGTTTTCTTGAAATCTATAATGAGCGTGTCCGAGATTTGTTAAAACAGTCAGACCGAAAGAAGCCTTACACACTTCGAGTTCGAGAACACCCTGAAACAGGACCCTATGTTCAAGGTGAGAACAAGCTTCACAACAGCATCAGAATTTCTAGTAGATGTGTCTCACATCTGTAAATTTCTTTACCTTTTCTTCTGCCATGATCCTAATTGCTTCTACTCTTCAAGAGTTACTTTCCTCAAATATTTTCCTTGTTAATATGAACGTGTGTAATATACTGAAAGCTGGGCTTTCAGAATTGAAGAGAAGGCTGCCGGGGGACCTCATTGCAGCCTTTCAGTACCTGAATGGAGCATACAAACAGGAGGGGAATCAGCTTTTTAAAAGGGTAGACAATGGCAGGACAAGGGGGAATGGATTGAAGCTGAAGGAAGGAAGGTTTAAATTAGATATTAGGGGGAAGTTCTTTTACAGTGAGAGTGGTGAAGTGCTGGAACGGGCTGCCCAGAGAGGTGGTGGATGCCCCATCCCTGGAGGGCCAGGTTGGATGGGGCCCTGGGCAACCTAGTGTAGATCCAGGCCTGGAGGTTGATGTCCCTGCCTGTGGTGGGGGGTTGGAACTCTATGATCCTTGGGGTCCCTTCCAACTATGATTCTGTGAAAGCTTTGCCTCTGTTATCCCACTTGTTAGATATCCTGTTTGCGTTTTCAAGCATAGGTTTTTTGTGAGCCATGCCTTCTTTTGTTTTAAAGAAATCATAACTTGATCAAGAAATCCACTAACATCAGCTCTAAATTTGGTTGTTCAGGCCAGCTTGAGGTCCCTCAATACCTGTTTCAGTCCTCAGTAGCAGTACATTTACAAAATAATAACAATAATACACTCAACTACTTGGTGTTGTAGGCCAGGCCATGAGAAGCAATTAAAATCTGTATTGCCCAGGTGAGAACCCAACAATTTTCCTGCATTAAACTCAAAAAGCACAGGATGGGTAATGCAGGTGCATTATATGAATGAAAACAACTGTCGTGGTTTTGCCCCAGCCGAGGGCTGCACCCCACACAGTCGCTTGTACTTTTAAAAGGAAGGGGGAAGGAAAGTTGGGGGAGGGGGAAAAGGGAAGGAAGAAAGGAGGAAAAGAAACCACAACCTAGAAACCAGAACCCCGCAGGTTGGGATAAGGATAGTTTACTAAACAATAACAGAAAACTAGATATAACAATAACAGGAGTTTAAAAGCACAAAATAGATGAAACTGGTGATACACAATGCAGTTTCTCACCAAACCACACAACTCAGGCCGCACAGCTTAGAGCCGTCCCGGAACCCGACCGTCCCCCGAAACTGCCCGTCCTGGCGTTGTCTCCTCCTCTTCCCCCCAGTCCCCCTTTATACTGAGCATGACGTAACTGGCATGGAATATCCTCTTTGGCCAATTCGGGTCACCTGTCCTGGCTGCGTCCCCTCCTTTCTCGTTAGTAAGGAAGTATGAAGAACTGAGAAAGGTCCTTGATTGCCCGGCAACAACCAGAAACATCAGGGTGCTATCAGCACTGTTCTCATCCTAACACCCAAACATGGCATTCCATCCACTGCTAAAAAAAATTAACTCCATCATAGCTGAAACCAGGACAACACCACACACTTTTTAATTCACACTTGCAACAGCAACCCTTTTGGGTGGCTTTCTGGTTCCTAGTGAATCGTAGCGTTCAAGTCAAGTAGAAGGGAACAAATAAAAAAAAAACCCACCACAACACATGTACTTTTTCTGTGGGTTATCTCTTAATTCTTATTATCTCTCTCATTGTATTTTGTACTTTGAGTTCACTTCCATTTTCGATCAGTACCTGCACTTCAGAGTCTTGGATAGTGTTAAATTGGACTTTGGCCATTGTGACTTTGTAAATTGGTTAGCAGCTGATGTTAAGTTTTCCTGTTGCACTGCCGTTTGTCTGACCAACAACTGACAAAAGGCATTTCTCTCAGTGTCAGTGTTCTGGTGCAAGGTCACACAGAGTAGCTTTACAGTGGAGATCAGAAGGGACAGTCTTTTCCAAACTGATGCAAGTTTCAAAAACTTAGAGAGCTTGTTCAGAAAGTAAATGTGTACGTTTCCTCTTTACTGTACTTTACATCAGGTAGGAAGAATTCCAGTGTTGCTTCTAGTATGACTGACTCTGCAACTGCTTGGCTGGTCACCAAATGGGTAGTAGTAACACCTGGGAGGCATGCGTTCAGCATGCAAAATGTATATCGCACCAAATTTCATTGGTCCCGTCGTATCAGTTCAAATACTGATTTGTTTTGGCTTTCTAATAGAGTTCTTGGCTCTGGTTGGTTTGCAAATTCCTTCTGTTCTACCTGGTTCACTATTTTTCCCCTCCCCTCTATGTATTGCGGCACTATGCATCATATTGTTGTCCTTGCTTCAAAGATTAAGCTAAGATGTGACAGTAGATAGGGTGGCCTGTCCTTCTGATTCAGTGGAGCCTGGAATTCCCAGCTCTCATTCCCTGGGCACCTGCAGATCAGTCACGCTGTATCTAGCAACCGATGGCTGTTAAACAATTTCTCCTCTTGAAATCTGAAATAAGCACTTGGGAAGTGTTCCTCTTGCATGGCCCTTATACACAAGGGACTATCTGGCATTCTGGTTATTTCAGCTGCGCTTTCCCAGCACATCAGCATCCTGTTTAAGGAGTTGGAAAATAGATGAATTAATGGTCTAATTAGTATGGCAAACTTACAATTCTTTGAAAAGCAGATTCGTAGACATTTGGCCCTTACTGAGGTCTTTCCAAGATTCTCTTTCTACCTGCTTGTTATCGGAGAACTTTATTGTTGGTAGAGTACAGATACTAATTATTTTCTTTTAGCAGCTGCTCATTCACCATGCAAGAAAAGGTCTTTCAACTGCTTCCTTCCTTGGCAATTTCCATCCCTTTTCTCAGGCCTTATATCTCCAGTGATTCCTTGGCCACATATAATGGAGTTTCCTTGTTTTAAAAGAAAATGAAGTTATAGCTTCTGCCAATGGGCTGGCTTGCCTTTTGTCGCTATTTTGTCTTGGTCTGGAATCTTCCAGGCCAAATCTGTCACTTCTTTTCCAGTACTCCTTTTTGTTTTCTTTTTCTTTTTCTTTTTTCTTTTTATTTTCCTAATTTAATTTTACCCCTTTTGAATAAGGATTGTATACTTGGACAGTAAAATAGCATAAAAAAATTTTAAAAGGAGTACTTTTATGTGAGAGTTCTGAAATATCCCGTAAAAGTTCCCAATTTATTAGATTTTGTAAAATAAGAGGAAAGGATAATGGAGAAATGTTAACCTGTATAATACTTGCTGGCTTTGGCCACATTTGTATATCCAGTATCAGTCCTTCATTTTAGAAGCTTTTCTACCTCCATGTCTTTTGACAGCTTCTGAAAATCATTGTTTCAATGCTTGTATGAAAACTTCTAATTTTGATGATAAATGTGAGCTGCATCATGATCACATGCATGAAAAATGAAGTAATTTCTCTGCTGAAGGCATCATGGGGTGTAATTAGATGCTGTTGTGAGACCATGTGAACAGAAGTGATTACCATAAGTCAGTGGCTTAGGGCAAGGGTCAGATGACATAATTCTCTTTTTTTAGATACATGTATGTAAATATGTATTAATAAATAAATATGCTTATGTACCATTTACATCATTAAGAACTTTAACGGTTTACTTTAGACAATCTTGGCATGTTTTGGGAAGAGAGTAACAAAGAAGGTATGATCTCACAGCTCCTTTTGGAGCTGCACACATTAGCTCACGTCAAAAATAAGCAGCAGTGAGAAAGTTCAGGGCTCTTTTGAATACAGGTGAGAAGTACAGTGAGCTTGATTTTAATGACATCAAATTCAGGAAGATGAAGTGGTTCATAACGCTAGTACAAAATGCCGTTCTCAACTGCAGTAATGTGTTGCTGCAATCAATAACCACTGATCTCTGTAATGAGGGCCTTCTACATGCTGAAATAGTCTTTGGCGGTTTTATATATAGAATCACAGAATCGTAGGGGTTGGAAGGGACATCGAGAGATCATCGGGTCCAACCCCCCTGCCAAAGCAGGCTCCTTAGCTCATATTGCACAGGTAGGCATCCAGACGGGTCTTGAATCTCTCCAGAGAAGGAGACTTCACACCCCCCTGGGCAGCCTGTCCCAGGGCTCTGTCACCCTCACTGTGAAAAAGTTCTTCTGCATGTTGGTGCAGAACTTCCTATGCTCTAACTTGAGGCCATTGTCCCTTGTCCTGTCTCCACAGACCACTGAAAAGGGGCTGGCCATTTCCCCCTGTGTCCCATACTTAAGATATTTATAAACATTAATAAGGTCCCCCCCTTAGTCTTCTTTTCTCAAGGCTGAACAGTCCCAGCTCACTCAGCCTTTCCTGATAGGGGAGATGCTCCAGGCCCTTAATCACCTTCGTAGCCTCCTCTGGACTCTCTCCAGGAGATCCCAGTCTTTTTTATACCAGGGAGCTCAGAACTGGACACAATACTCCAGGTGGGGCCTGACTAGGGCAGAGTAGAGGGGGAGGATCACCTCCTTAGACCTGCTGGCCAGTCTGTCTGTGCAGGATGAGAGCACAAGAATACTGTTTCCAAGAGCTGGATGGCTGAGATCAGGATTATCAGCAAACTGACTGGAAGGGCAGCTTGTTTTGTATTCCACTTCAAGGGAATTTCCTCTATGGGAGAAAAATGGTGAACATCAGCACAGCTCAGAAGTTTGCCATTATTTCCCGTAGATGCAGAATGCCAAGGACCAACATCTGTATTTGCATCATGCTTCTTGCAAGCCATCAGCAATTTTGAGGTTTGCTGACTTTGATCAGTTGCTCCCCAGTGTACCATTAGTTGCATGGTCGGTGTCAGTGATATCCAGAGTTAGCACTGGATGAAGTACAGAGAGAGGAAAATCAGAAAACTTAACTCCTTTAAGGATGTTTAGATGCTCTGGGCAATGCATTTTCCATTTGCAGGCCAGCTAGGAAGTCCCAGCTCTGAACACTAAGCATTTTGAATAGTTTGCAGCCCATCATTTTTCCACGTAAAGGCTGTGAGATTGTAGCCTTTAAAATGCTGAAAGTGTTTCAGTGCTTTCTGTTGGAATCGTTTCAAACTTCTCCCTCACAGATGGTTGCACTGTTAAGGAATAGGCCTCTCTTAAATCCGGAAATTATGCAATCTATTTTGTTGCTCTGAGACAGGTTTCTGGGGGAGATCCTTTCTTACTCCAAGGCAGATTTCTAGTCAAGCCAGTGTGTTTGATCTTTCTGTGGGACTTGAAAATTACCTTTCTTTTTCTAGCAGCCAGCAGAGCACTTCCTCATTTCTTTTCAGACAACACTTAGAATATTTCATTTACCTTATTGAGAAACTAAATGTTTTGAACTCTGTCCTAGATTCATTCTCCCAGTACTTATGGACAGATAGGTAGGTAAGAATTTATTGTGTGACTACATTTTATAACCAGATTTTTATTCAGTTAAATAAGACTCTGAAGAAGGGTCTGGGAAAACAATATGTGATAGTTTCTATATTCTGAGCTTTGAAGATCCCAGTGCTGTTGGAAAAAATAATGGGCCTCTTTCTCAAATGGAAAATGTGATGACTTCTGGAGTTAATGTATTGTAAAGAGAGACTAGAGAGAAGAAGAAGTGCTCTTGTTTGAGAATCATCCTGTACTTTCTGTGAGTGTGCATGCATGCATACTACAGTTAGGGGTTTTTTAAAGGGTGGGTGGTCCAAAACCCTTTTTATTTTTCCTTCCCCCTCTATGTGTATGAGTTGTTAAAGAACTAAAATTAATTCCCATTTTTGGCTTAGATTTTGCGTTCACTTAAGAAAGCTGTTATTGTACAAGGATAGACTCAGTCCAACAATGTCAGAAGTACTTGTTGAATTTTAATATTCATGTTGACTTAGGTTCTTGGGGTAGAAAAATTATTTGATCCAAATAAATCATATTTTTCAGTACTCTGCCTTCACCCACACTTTTGTGGCCTGCAGGAAAACCAACCTAAATCAGCACAGGGGAGAAAGTAGCCCTGGCTTCTGGGTCTGAGGGAAAACATTCTGCAAAAGTTTTTTACTGGGTAGTGTAGGATGAAGAGTGGCTTCATGGTTCAGATGGGTTTTTTTAGGAGGCACTGCAGTACAAATGATAGCTTATCATCACTGTAAAATGTAAATTAGGCACATTAAACAGGATTTATGTGAAATACAATCCTGTTGCAGTTAATTTTGGGTGTCTGGTGGAAATTGTGTTTTGCCAGGGGCTGGCAGTGCTGCCACAGCACAGCAGCACTGCCCTCCACTGGGGTCCTTCTGGGCACAGCCACCACTTCGGCAGCAGGTGCAGCAATGCAGTATTTTCTTGGTTTTCACTGGGCTTTTGATGCTTAAAAAGAAAATCAAATTTCAAACAAAAAAAACCCGCAACGCAAACTAAGTCAAAACCAAAAATAAACAAAAAACAAACCAAAACCAAACCCTGAAAGCAGAAGATACGAAAAGGCCAGATGTTTTATATCATTATTTGGGTATCCTCTGGGGAGAAAAGAGTGCAAAGACTTCTAAGTGTTGCAGACTGAAGCCTAGTTAAGTAAATGGCAAATATTCACAGGTTCCTAATTCTGTTAGTTGTGTAAGCAGAACCATTATCCAATGGGAAAAAACTTCCTTGCAGGACCCATACACAATTGTTAGCAGTGACAGAGCCTGTAGAACAGACTGGCATCCTAAGCAGAAGATCCTTATGCTCCTGATCTTGAGTGGATTGTTGGAGAAAGTGACTGAAATTCCTAAGAAAATAATGCATTTTATCTCTTTAAATCTTTGGCAGGATTAACTCAACGTTTAGTTACAGACTACAAGCAAGTTGTGGAACTTCTAGAAGAAGGAATAGCTAAAAGGTATTTTAAAACAAACCACCTCACACTTTATTTACCACTTCTTTTGCAATGTACTGATTTCACTGATGTTTAGTTTACTGACGGTATTGCCAGTGCTTTGTCATGACAGGATGTCTGATTTCCTGATCATGCCCATGACGTATACATAAGATGTTCCATAGCTGCACATTATCCACAAGAAGAGCTAAAAGCACTCATGAAGTTGTTTCTTCAAAACTAACTCCATGCTGACATACCTGCAAAATTCAGCTGTGTGAGATAAAAAATGCATGCCAGGAAAACCTTTTGCTCTAAACAGTCTTCTGTTTTTCTCCTCCACTTGCTCACAATACTATAGACTGTAGAGCTTTCAACTCACTTGTCCATGTATCTTTAGCGATTTGAAAGTGCTGAAAAGGTAGTGTAATTTTATTTAATTTTGAAAAGTATTTGTTTTATTAATATTTGGGTTGAATTTTATAAATATTTTTTAAAATCTTAGTCCAAATCATGCACATTTGCTACCAGAGTACTGTGGAAAGGGGCACACCAGGGAAGTTGATTATCTTGCTCTTAGTCAAGATGGAGGTTTTTTTGCATTTTCAATAGGGAGCCTTGGATATTTATTAAATTACAGTGGCAGAAGACAGTTAAATTTGAAATAATCCTCCAAATATGAATCACAGTTCCAAAACTGATATTAAGTCTTGTCTTATAATAGAGGTCAAAAGTTCAAAATATCAGTGATGCTATAAAGTAAATAAAAACTATGATGCATTATCATAAAAATATAGCATATACAGCAGGGTTAGGTTTTGCTGTTCCTGCTTCTAGTGATCAAAAGATATGACTCTATAAGAAACAACTTTATCAGGACAAACCCAATAGAATTACAGTTGCTCTGTTGCTGCAATCCTGCAGTGACCTCATCGCTGAGGGGACAAAATCATAAAAAGTGTTAGGTTTGAAGGGACATGCAAAAGTCATAGAGTCCAACCACCCCCGCAGTAAGCACAGACGTATTCATTAGGTCAGGTTGCTCAGAGCCCCATCAAGCCTCTTCTAGAGCCGAGAAATGACAGAGCCAACTGTTAGGACTGTTGCCTGGGCTATAAAAGCCCTAAGACCAGAAGTCAGATGGGCTGCTTGTGGGTTCCATGGAAAGATTCATGCTAGGAACATGATTCAGACCTGGCACCTTTGGTTAGGGAGCTATGGCTGAATGTTGAGCACGTTTGAATGTGAATGCTGGTAGAGGCAGGAAAATTACCTAGGGAAGTATTAGGACTGTTCCCTTGGAAAGGAAACGCCTGAGCCCCAGGGTCAGAGAGGTTGCTTGTGGGCAACATAGGGAGGTTTCAGTCCTTGCTGCCTTGGTTTGGGAGCTACTGCTGAAAGTTTAGCATGCTTGAATGTGAAGGCCTGTGCAGAGATCGGTGATGGCCAACGTGCAATTTGATATGAATTTAGGTGAAGCCATTTATTGAGGGAAATCACACAGATTATAGACATTTGTTACTGCAAACGTGGCAAGCTAAAAACCTGCTAATTAGTTACACACTCTGTTCACACCAAACACTGGTTAGTAATTATAATGAGTTCTGATAAGCATATCTTATAGCTAAATATTGTTAGTTTACCTTTGATGTCTAAAAGTATCTGCACACCTACTGTGTTGGCCATTTAGTATGGATGGTTCTTGACATGTTCACTTACTCCCAAATACATTCCCACAACTCCTTCTTAGTTTAGGGCAGTCTGTACCCCTGTCTTCAAGGCCGCTGTGTTTTGAGAATGTGATTTCCAAAATCCTCTCAGCATGAGTAACTGTCCTGTCTCACGGGAACGTGAGGATATTGACAGGGCCTATGTCTTCTGTGAGGAGAGTCAGGCTGCTGGCAGGCCTGCTGCCTTCCCCGACAATTCCCCCTTTTTGTATTTGTGTTACAGAAAGTGTCTGTAGAGATTTCTGCAGGGCCCTTTGCAGAAAGCTTAATAAACATGGCAGAACAGGAAGACAACTACTACAATTACTAAAACCAATAATCTGGTTTTGACTGTTGACAATATCCATCCTGAAATTCCCCGCTCATTAAACCAATTGTCCAGTCCAAAGAATTCATTTTCTTGTTGTATCTTTTGTATTTGATTTATGAATTTCTGAATGCTGGTGTGAATCAACTGAGAGTGGTCAGATTCATGCAGCACATGCCATCAAAATCTCAACACCCACGTCTGTGAGCCAGCAACAAAAACATCAGTTGCTGCATGATTCTGTAAGGTGGCATGTCTTACAGAATCCACATCTATAGCTAAGGCACTTAATACCTTTGCTGTTGTATTTGTTTGCTTTTCCAATCAGGAGTGTCAGGAGTGCAGATAACACAGCCTCACGTTTTTGTGCAGGCACCCATTGTAGTCCATGATCTTAGGCTGTGCAGAAATTAGTGTTTCCCTAATTTTCCTTTACCACAAACACATGCATATTTCGAAGACTGTTAGATAGTTCAATATGCCCTGCAGCAAAACTCATAGTCCACTGTGGCTGCACTTGGAACACTTCAGTTACTGGGATCAGGATCTCGTCCTGGTTCATGCAGACTCGCTCACTTCTGGATCCATGGCTTTATCCACTTGGCTGGTACCCACTTGGTTCCTGTATCTATAATGACACAGGCAGATCTCCTTCCCCAAGTTAGTACCTGTAATTTCATTTTTTACTAACACCTGACACTGACTTTCTTTGATCCTTTCCAAATCTCCTTTTAAACCCACTCCATGTTTCACCATTGGAGGTACCAAACTGTCCTCTGGCAGACATAAATAGTTCAAAACATAAAGAGCTTTGTTTAGTCGGTCAGCTGGAGAGATCTCCTTCTCTCTCCCTTTTTGTTTGTGAAGCAAACGCTTGAGAGTTTGATTCATGCATTCCACCATGGCTTGGCCTGTAGGTGAATGTGGTGTCCCTGTGACATGGATAATGCCCCATAGTTGGAAAACAGTTTGTGTTGCCTGTGCTATATATCCTGGGCCATTGTCAGTTTTGATTTCATGGGGTACCCCAAGTGCTGTTATGGCAGAGTGCACCATGGTGTTGGACATGTTTACTAGATTCCCCCGTTTGTGCAGTAGCCCCACACTGCCAGAGAAAAAGGATCTATACAGACATGGACATACTTTTGCCAACCAAATTCCGGGACGTGTGTAACATCCATTTGTCAAACTTCTAGTGGGATTCACGCCAGGGGCAAGGCCACTAGTAAATTGCTGACAGTCCAGGCATGACTGTACAATCCCTTTAGCCTCAGCAACTTACAAGTGGTATTGTCATTGAAGTACCTTAGCAGATTGATGAAAGAATTCATGCAACCTTCAAGCTTGTGTAAAGTGGTCTGCTGAGGGAGCAGCCCACACCAGTGCTACCAGCCTGTCTGCTCTCAGATTTCCTTCTGCTAGACCTTGAGTTAGTCCATTGTGGCTGCAAATATGGGTAATAAAATACTGATGCTGTCGGTTAGACAATAGGAGCCATAATTCCTTAAACAATCTATACAATCTTTCATCTGAAATTCCTTTCAATAGTGCACGTCCCATTCAGGTCACTATTCCCACCACATACAGTGAATCACATACTATATTAACCGGTTCGGCTTTCCACTTGTCAGACACTTTTACAACCGCCTGCAACTCCAACTGCTGAGTTGAGGCTTGTACTTCCTTTTATACCAAGTCCTGCCATTTCCCGTTCTCTTGCCATGTAATTGCAGCCTTCCGAGTTCTACCTCCTGCATCAGTAAATACCATAATACCCTGAACCTGCTGCCCAGACAACAAGGGCTTTTCTTCTATTTGATAGTTCTGTACTACTGTAAAGATTGTATGTGGTGGGTAATGCACTTCCACTTCTCCTGCATAGTCTAATAAAGCTATATGCAGGGCAGTACTGTTCCTTATGGCCCAAGCTAAATATTCTGCTGCTAATGGAACAACAATAAATGCAGGTTCTGTTCCTGCAATTTCTATTATGCGATTGTGGCCTTTTATACTGACCTGGGCTATTGCCTCCAAACGCGGAGTTACAGTTCCCTTTGGCTGCATTGGCAAGTGTGGTGGTTTAGTCCTGGCCGGAGGCCAGACGCCCACCAAAATCAGTCTGTTGCTCCCCTTCTTAGTTGGACAGGGGAGAAAATATATATAAAGAGACTTAGGAGTCACGATAAGGACAAGGAGAGATCATTTTATCAGCAATGGTGTGGGCAAAACAGACTCAACACAGAGCGCAGGAAAAACTATTCTAATTTATTACACTACACTAAAAAGAACAGTGAAAACCGGAGTCAGGAACACAACCAAATCTTAAAACAAACGCAACCAGATCTTAAAAAGACGTTCCCCCCACCACTCCCTTCTTAGCAGACTTTAGTCAGGGTTTATTTGCTCCCTTCTTCCCTCCCGTTCGCAGTACAGGAGGGGCAGGAACTGGGGAAAATGGGGTTCTCAGTAGCACCTTCCCCCCACCCCTCCATTCTAAGCAGACTTCCCTTTAGCCATGATTTTACTTCCCTTCTTCCCTCCCTTCTCGCAGTACAGGGAGGGTCAGGGACTAGGAAAAAAAATAATGGGGTTCCTGGTTACTTCTTCATGAGCTGTTTTCCTTTTCCAGATCTTAAAACACCTCCACCTCTCCCCCCTCACTCCCTTCTTAGCAGACTTCACTCTAGTCATGATTTCACTCCCTTCCTCCCCCTGATCACAGCACAGGGTGGTAGGGACTGAGAGATGGGGGCTTCGGTCAGTTGCTTGCAAGTTGGTTTCCTTCTTGGCCGGGGGGGCATTCATTCCACACACCCTCCCCTTGCTGCACCATGGGGTCCCACCCACGGGAGACGGTCCTCCACGAACTTTCTCCAACATGAATCTCTGCCCCCAGGGCTTTATCTCTTCATCAGCTGCTCCGCCTGGATCACTGCTATGGCGGGCAGACATAAATCACAATGTCTCTCAGTCCCAGTCCTCCATGGGGTCACCAGCCTCCCCCCAGCAAACCTGTTCTGGCGCAAAACTCTCTCTTGCTCATCTCTGTGTCTCTGTTTCTCTTCATGGGCTGCAAGTGCTGGCAGGGGGTCACAACATAGGGTCACAGTGTCTTCTCTATTTCGCCACCTGCTCCATCCAGCGTGGAGCCCCTCCACGGGCTACAGGTGGGGTCTCGGCCTTTTCCATAGGGTTGGTTTCTCCACGGGCTGCGAGGGGGCATCTTTCTCTCCGGCACCTGGGGCGCCTCCTCCCCCTCCTCCCGGCCTTGGTGTCTGCACAGCTCGTTACATCTCTTCGCTCCCTTCTCCAGTGGCAAAATGCAGCTGCTTCCGGGTTGCTTTCTCCTATATGTGATTCTCAGAGGCGCTATGACTATCTCTCATTGGATTGGCCCTGGTCAACAATGATTCTGGCCTTGAATTGTTTATACTTTGGAGCTGTGGAGAATTCCAGCAGCTTCTCGCAGCAGCCATTTTCTGTACCCCAGTTCTTTTCCAGCACCCAACTACGCAAAACTGTGACAGCAAGAATACCCATTCTTACCTTAAGGGATCTTTGTCGTTAGTCCACTGCATTATAATAGCAAATACATGTTCTGTTTGATTAATGCTTGGGACTCCTATGTCCCAGTCAGGATTCCATCGATGGGTATATGCATTTTCGGTTTTGTTACTAATGACTTCCAGGGCTTTTTAGCTTCTTCTGACAGGATTCTCGGTGCTCCTGCACCACCTCCTCGCTTTAGCAATGCCACTAAAGGTTCCAGTTCCCTATTTGTAATACCACATCAATGATCTAACCCAGTTAATATCTCCAAGCAGCTTTTGAACATCATTTAACGTGCTGACCTCAGCTCTAATCTCAATCTTTTGAGGTGTTATGGTACTTCTGTCAATCTGCCACCCCAGATATTTCCACACTGGCTTCTTCTGAATTTTCTCTGGAACAATCTGTAACCCCTTGCTTTTCAAATGCACTGTTAACTCATGAATCAAGCTTTCAGTGTTAAAGTTTTTTCCCCAGTCAATATATCATCCATGTAATGATAAAAGATTAGATCAGGATGCACTTTTCGTACTGGAGCAAGTGAACAGGCTACATCAGTCTGGCACATAGTTGGTGAATTTTTCATGCCTTGTGGGAGCACTACCCAATGATATCTTTTCATGGGTTCATCTTTTTTTATAGTAGGGACTGAAAAAGCAAATTTTTCATAATCATCAGGGTGTAAGGGAAGAGTGAAAAAACAATCTTTTAAATCAATTATTAAAACGTCCCAATTTTTAGGTATCATATTTGGAGATGGCAGACCGGCCTGCAGAGCTCCCATTTCTTCTCTCACTTCATTGACTTTTCTTAAATCGTGCAACAAGCGCCATCTCCCGTCCTTTTTAGGAATAGTAAAAATAGGCGTGTTCCACGGACTTGTGGAAGGCTGGGTATGTCCCTTAGTCAGTGGCTCCTGTATTAAATCTTCTAAGTGGGCAAGTTTTTCTTGAGTAAGCACCTACTGATCAACCCAAACGGGGTTTTTCTATTTTCCAGGTTAATTTTAAAGGGGGTTGCCCACTTTCAATGGTCGCTATCAAAAAACCTTTTGCCTGGTAACCAGCCTTGTTCTCAGTTGACTAAGTGCATCCCTGAACCTGCATCACATACGGATGAACGCTGCAAACCGACCCGTCAGACAAATGACATTGCAAGATGCGAGTTGCCACATCCACTCCGGATGGATGGGGGATGGGGATTGGGGGTGGAGGGTGGTTCTCCCGCATCTGCGGCACTTCTGCCAAGGCACCCGGCACCGCGCCACGTTCTCGCGGGTCTCGGCTGCTTCCCCGCAGCGCCGCTCCTCCTGCGCACCCACCGCGAAACACAGCACGACCGCGCCGGCCACCAGGGCTGAGCCCCGGGTGAGCCCTAGGACCCGGAGCCGTGTGGTCTCCATACTCCCTCTGTGTCCCACCGATCCACTATCAACTCTCTCCACCACCCGCTTTTCCCCACATACACTTTTCCCCGGTAATTTCCGTGATTGAGTAGGACTAGAATTCCCTTCAGTTTGAATCAAAATACGCTGATTTAGCCATTTCTGCCGTTCTGGCGCCACCTGACGTGCCCAGGCTCCGTCGACCAATCTCTCCAGAGTCTCTCGGGTGTCAGGAGACAGTGGTGTATCATTGAGTTCACTGGGAGATGCGGGTGGGAGTGGTGGGTATAGAGACAAATGGGTCCCTGATCCAATGGTTGGTGAAGCAGATTCTTGTCCGTCTCCATAGGATTCTTGTCCGTGTCCATAGGTTACTTGTCAGTATCCATAGGCCCCGGAGGTGCTGTGGGGGCAACACTGACCAGTGCTTTAGTCAGTGTTTCTTCGTATTCGTAGTCTTCTGTTGCGGGGGTGGGCAGTCCTGAGACTAGAGGCTCAAGCACTTTAACAGCAGGGCACGCTGTTGCTCCCAAGGCAGCTGCCTGCTCTGCTTTTATGTTCTCCAGAGTAGAAATCACAAGTCTCCAAGCAGTAACAAGTCCCTTTGCCTTCTTGTCTCCCCTACTGACTGCATCCCATAGTTTATCCCCTACCTCTCGCCAGGTGTTTATGCTGAGCACTAAGTGCGGTTCCATTAAAATTCCGTGATCACAACACCACTGCAGCAGACGTTTCAGCGTTGGGTCATCGTATTTTATGCTTCTCTTTGAAAGGATCTTTACTAAAATCCTGAATATGGCCCTTTCCTCACTAGATAACTTATTCCCCATAACCGCACCAGCTGCTCACCTTCTTAGGTGCAGTGTATCGTTTTCTCTTCTGTCCGTTGTCCCTGAGCATGGTCCAATCGCTGCAGTGATTTTTTCCAGCTGGTCTTCTCCTTTAGAGTTTTGCTGACTTCTTTGGTCCCGGTTTCAGGAGTACGTTGGTCTTGGTTTCAAGAGCACATCGGGGTTTCAGGATCACGTTGCTCTTGGTTTTGGGATCAGGATCACGTCGGGGTCACCATTTGCGGAGATCGGCAATGGGCAACACGCAATTCAATATGAATTTAGGTGAAGCCATTTTTTGAGCAAAATCGCACAGATTCTATACATTTGTTACTGCAAACGTGGTAAGCTAAAAACCTGCTAATTAGTTACACACTCTGTTCACACCAAACTGAGTGGTTAGTAATTATAATGAGTTCTGATAAGCATATCTTATAGCTAAATATTGTTAGTTTACCTTTGATGTCTAAAAGTATCTGCACACCTACTGTGTTGGCCATTTAGTATGGATGGTTCTTGACATGTTCACTTACTCCCAAATACATTCCCACAACTCCTTCTTAGTTTAGGGCAGTCTGTACCCCTGTCTTCAAGGCCGCTGTGTTTTGAGAATGTGATTTCCAAAATCCTCTCAGCATGAGTAACTGTCCTGTCTCACGGGAACGTGAGGATATTGACAGGGCCTATGTCTTCTGTGAGGAGAGTCAGGCTGCTGGCAGGCCGGCTGCCTTCCCTGACAGAAAATTACCTAGGGAAGTATTAGGACCGTTCCCTTGGAAAGAAAATGCCTGAGCCCCAGGGTCAGAGGGGTTGCTTATGGGCCACTGGGGGAGGTTTCAGGCCAGGTATGTCTTTCACTCCTCACTCCTTTGGTTTGGGAGCTACTGCTGGACATTTAGCGTGTTTGAATATGCATGCCATAGGACACTGGTAGGACTGTACAGCTGGCTAGGAAAGCTCTGAGTCCTGGGGTCTGCAAGGCTTCTTGTTGGCTCCATGTGGACGTTTCAGGCCAGGACTATGGTTCAGTCGTGGCACTGTTGGTTTAGGACGTTCTGGTGCATGTTTAGCATGTTAGAATGTGAGTGCTGATGGAGCCAAGTAATGACACAGGGCACTGTTAAGATTCTTCCCTGAGGTGTGAAAGCCCTGATCCCCTGGGTCAGATGGGCTGCTTGTGGCCTGCACGCCCATCTCCAGGGGTGAGGCCTCCACTACCTTTCTGGGCAACCTGTTCCAGTGATGTAGCACTCTCACTTTTAAGAATTTTTTCCTAATATGTAATCTTAATCTCACCTTTCTTAGTTTAAAACTATTACACCTCGTTGTAGTGCTACCTACCCCTGGGAACAGTTCTTCCACAGCTGTCTTATCGGCATGTTTCAGGTATTGGAACGCCGCTATAAGGTCCTCCTGGAGCCTTCTATTCTCCAAGCTGGGAGAGATATAGAGAAAACAAAATCAGAGGTGGAATAATTTATTTGTAAGGGTTTTGTGTTGCTGAAGTTTCAAACGTTGTCACTTGCAGGAAATCAAGCAAATTCTACTTCTGAGTAGCTTTTTAAAAACTTGTTTGGAATATACACAAAACTCCTATTTACCTATAGTTCTTGTTTTTATGAATAATTCTGCAGAGTATTTTTTAGCACATTTAAATTAGTTTGCTTGCTTTTATAAACATCTTCAGTCTCAGAAACAAAGCCAAATGAACATCAGGAAGATCTGAAGGATAAATAAGGTGGGTAAATATGTTGCAGCTGCCCCATATGGCAGGTGGTAGGAGAGGAGCAGGTGGGGCATGATGGCTTCAGGTCTATCTATACAGAATAGATAGGGGAAGGTCCCCTTGAATGTAGGTAGTGCCTTTCTGTGGGGAGAGGGCTGCTGCAGAGTTTACTGATGACAATTTTTTCTACCAGTTGGTTTTATCATACCATCTCCAGCCCCGCTCTGGCTGCACCTGTCCGTTATAAAATAAGCAAATATGGTTTTCAATATCTAAACATTGTTTTTGCTGTAACTCTCAGGGTGTGTTTTTTTTCTTGATGCTTTGCAAGACTCAGTCTCAAATATTTAAGAAGAAATTTTTTTTGAAATGCAGGAAATGCAAATTTAAAAGCATAGCCCTGGTGCTGCCTAAATCAAAACAACCAACAAATCAACATAATATTATTAGAACAGTTAAAAATATTAAAATGTACACCACATGCCATGATGAAATAGAATATAAAAAACCTAAATCATACGTTATCCCGTAAAAATGCTCACGTGGGTGTAAGTAGTCCAGATGTGGACTTGCCCTCCAATTCCCTTGTGTATTGTTGGAGGTGAGACATGAGTACTAATACTTCTGCAAATCCCGGGCCACTTTCTATTTCTCTTTTGTTTTATAAACTTCAGTGCTGCTCCCTTATGTTCGCTGCCTGTTTTAGAGCTGTTTTCCCTCTTCTGTCCTTTACCTGAAGGCTTGTCTTCCTCCTCTAACATCTGGAAACTAGTTTGTGTTCTCCTGCTTCCTCATCTTAGGCTCACGTATAACCATGATGCACTAAGACTGCCTGCAGCATTTGGCAGTGCTGGCTCACCTGGCTGTGAGGTGCAGGAAGCAGAGAGCAACAGGGAGGAGAGTCCTGGCTTTAGCCTCCTGTGGCAGGCGCTCAGTGTACACACAGCTGCGGCTCTCTGCTCCCTAGTGCAACCAGTCTCTGCAGTGCTCTGACATTTGGACTCAGAAACATGGTTCCACAGTCCTTGTCTGGACCACTAAAACTGCCTGCTGTTCTTGAGAGTAACCTTGGCAAATCTGGTGCTAAAGCCTGCACATATATAGCTAATATACAAGAGTAGCACAGGAAAAAGCCTGTGGCCTGGCTTCTGCCCTGGGCAAAACCCTGCTTTCTTTGGGTTTGTCTGATGAAAACAACAACAAAGTGAGTAGAATTTCCAAAAGTTTGTGTTACGGAAACCATGGGAGAACGCTGCTGCTGCTCTTCCTCCTGTACCTGGTACCTGCTGGCCAGAGTGCAGTAGGATAGAGAGCTCTAGCCCCATGACTGGTCTGTCCTCATGGTAAAACCGAACAAGTGCTACATGAGTGAATTACAGTACTCCCTTGATACTCATGCAGCTAGAGTGGCTAGTCTCATCAGACTCCTCCAACAGTGTAGAACTACTGTATCAGCCCTGTGACAGAAGGGAGCCCCAGAAGTGGTGTATAAAGCTTCCTGGACCCTTTGAAGTGCCAAGAAATAAAAATGTGGACAGTATGGGGAAAATGGACCAGTACATTCAGTGATATTGAGGGCAAGCTGTACAATACTGTTGCTGCGTGGACTTTTCTGCTGCGTTCTACCCATACATAACACCTTACTTGTGTGCTGTAAGGCTGCTTTAAGATATTTGCTGCTGGTGGACAAAAACACCTCTAAATGACCCTTGGTCTCCACCCTTCCAGATCTCTGCCAAACAGTCTGTGATCAGATCCAATCAGATCCAATGCAGGAATGCAGCCTACCATATTCTCCAAGTTTCACATTACTTCATCGTCATTTATCTGCTGTATTTGTTATTTTTGCTTTCCCTGAATACCTTTGTAATTGAATGGTTTGTTCTTCTTTCTAGAATCACAGCAGCTACACATATTCACAATGCCAGCAGCAGATCCCATGCTATCTTCACCATCCACTATACTCAGGTTAGCTAAAAATAATCCAATTTCCTTTTCTCTCCACTCTCAAAAAATCATTGTTGAATGTTTTGTGCATTGCTTACTCGACACTGTTTTGTGCTGTTTGTAATAATCTTGGTGGAATCTGTTACTTATTTCCTTTGGAACACACTGCAGATGTGTTACACTTCCACCAGATGTGATGTTTATTGAAGTATTCTTGTTGCTTTATGCAAGCTTAATGTTAGGAGTGATATCAAAGACTCACTGTACAAAGTAATGTTTAAAATACCCCTTCTGAGATGCTGTGAAGATTACATGTGAATATGTTTGAAGTTAACGCTTTGTCACGCTTGTTTGGGATCCTTAATTGAAGTATAGTGTTAGTTTAACACCTACCAAAATTTCCTATCTGTCCAGCTTTTCAGATGTGCTCATCTCTTTAGCATTTGGCATCCACTACTTTCCCAGAGACAATGCGCCCTTTCTCTGGAGGAATTATATCCTTCCCTGGCAGGGAAGCCGTTCAGTGATCCAACAGACCTTTGCTATCTCACGCTTCTAACATCCTGTAATCACAGAACATTTGGGGATATTTTTCAGTAGTTTCACAAAAGACCTTTGAATACATTAGTGGAAAATAACTCTGCAAGATCTACAAGAAGCCTTTCAGAGTTGCTAGGCAGTAAAGGGTTTTTTTCAAGAGGAAATCAGTATGAGACTGCAGTTTCTCTGTCGGGTGAGAAAGCTGGTGAGTTGATGATTTGAACGTAGTCAGTGGGTCAGGGTCACAAAGGCAGGTGGGGAGGCAGTCATATGTACAACTCAGTTCCAAAGAAAAGAATGCATCTATTTTATTTTCATTAATTAATTAAGAGAATAATCTTACTTATTTATATTTTTTCTCTTCAGGCTATATTGGAGAACAATCTCCCCTCTGAAATTGCAAGCAAGATCAACTTAGTGGACCTTGCAGGCAGGTAATAATATACTGAGGGGCAAAAAGGTAACTTTCTCTAAAGATGTTGGTAGTACTCCCTTAAAAGATGAAATTTAATGTTTTAAAACTTCATTAAACTAGCAATATATCTGACTTTTGTATACAGTAGCAAGGATTACTGAGCTAATATTTTCTCTGTAATCTGTTCTTCTGTATTGTGTATTGGATTTCATTGGGGAAGGGAATTCCTGGGTACTCAGATCCAGTGCTGTGATGTTGCATTACTAAATCTGGCTTGAAAAGAGAAGAAAAAAAGGAAGGAATTTTTCATGACTGCCTAGTATGGGCAGGAGAAAATAATCATACCTCACTGTGTTGTTCATATTCCAAGTGCCTCTGATCTTAGCTATGTATTTGAGTGAGGAACATGTGGTTATGCTGGGTGTACAGAGAATGGAAAGATGGAAGTTGTGCTGAAGACTTATACAACAGCCGGATACCACCTTTCATTCCCTATAATGTAAATCACGTTGCATGTCTGAGCAGAGAAAGTAGCATTGACATATACAGACTTGCACACTAAGCCAGCCTAGCCTGGCAGAGATGTCTAGCATATATTGTTATGTTAATTCAGAACCACTATGATTGGGTTACCCAGTTCAGGCTTGAATATATGCTTTGATAGGTCATTAACAATAATTTGGGAAAAAGGCTTTTGCCCAGGCATGTTCGAACTATCTGAACCAGAGCGCAATGTGCAGTATTCAAATCACATGATTTTTTTTTTTAATTGAAAAAAGTGCAATTTTCTGTTTTCTTGTATGTCAGGAAAAATACATAAAGTTTTCATGTTGATTGCATGTTATAATATTAAGCATTTTTATTTGGCTTGCACTGTCTTTTCCATGCTTGCGCGATACAGTGAAAGAGCTGATCCCAGTTACTGTAAAGATCGAGTTACCGAAGGTGCCAATATTAACAAGTCATTAGTTACACTTGGAATTGTCATCTCCACTTTAGGTAAGCACAGCAGTTCTTTATATTGAAGGGTAGTGATAAAAGCATAGGACTCAGTCACTGTGTACTGTGGCTTAATGCTAACGTTAATATTTACAATAAAAAGCAGAACAGAACAGCCAGGTGGTATCTTCATAAACTGTAATGACGTCTAAGAAAATTAAATAGCTGTGATGGAAAAAGATAACCCTTTTCCTGAGCTCTGTGGTATTTCTCCTTCAGCACAAAATTCACAGATGTTCAGCAGCTGCCAGAGCATAAACACCATAACAAGCGAAGCAGAGAGCAGTCATGTGGACAGTCCTTCCACAGGCAGCATCAGTGGAACCAGGCGACCAGCTTACATCCCCTACCGTGACTCCATTCTCACCTGGCTTCTGAAGGACAGTCTGGGGGGCAACTCCAAGACCATTATGATTGCCAGTGAGTTTGGTTTCTATTCATTGTTAGTATTTTGAACTGCACTACCCCATTAAAATACATTTCTACCGTAGTGAGAAGACAGCTATATCACTTAGAATCTGTTTTTGTAAAGATTTTCATAAATACTTTATAGGACACGCAAGCAAATGAAAGGCCATGCTGACTTAATTGTCTTTCCAATGTTGTAGAGCTGATTTACAGTAATTTATTCATTTGTAAACACAGTCACGGTCTTGAGAAGACATTCTGTGTGTGCTTGATGAAATATCCCCAGGGATATTTTTGGTTTTGTTTTTTAAAGAAGCAAGACCAAAAAAAATACACCTGTTTGAAAAGTGATGGGTGAAACTGATTACATTTTAGAACAGAATGTCTTTTCTTTTTGTTTTCTGCTTGTAGCTATTTCTCCTGCCAGCTCTAGCTACAATGAGACCATGAGTACCTTGAGATATGCTTCAAGTGCCAAAAATATTATTAACAAGCCCAGAGTGAATGAGGTGAGGCCTTGAGTTCTGCTTTTTATTCTTGTTCCATCTTGATGCGTGTATTATGCAAAGTTTATTCATTATACCTGTTCTTTGGATAAAATTCATGCCTCTTTTTCTTGTGGTAATGAGAACTAAATTAGGAGCCTGGATATTACAGAAATAATTTCCTTCATACCCTGCAGCTTAAACCATTTAGAATTTCATACCTATTTTACATTCTCCATCTCTGTCCATTGAGTTTCAACTCTCCTCTTTGAATTGTTAAGACCCTATGTCTTTATCCTAAATGTTAGCAGAGTTACAGATCTCTCAGGGTATTTGTTACTATTTACCCTGTTACTGTAAGTGCATAAGCCTTGTAACCCTTCCTTTTGGCATGCTAAGTGGCCTCTGCTAAGGTTGCAAAGTCAAGAATTCAAAAATTAATATGCCAGGCCTACAGTAGGCTATGTAGTCTCAATTTGTGTTCTTTTCAGTACACAAAATGATGAAGCATTTAAATACAAAGGAACAATTTTTGCCACTGAACCCCAACTTCATTCATTGCACGGAACAGGCCCACTCCAGGTATGAACTCTGATTGTATAGCAGATTCATCTGTCCAGTTGTACAGTGGTCCTTCACAGGCTGCAGACATTAAAAGGTGGCAGGGCAATAAAGGGAGAGTCTGATGCTGCCTTTGAGGACTGGATTCTTTTGCTGCCTCTGCTTACAGCATTCTTTTTCAGTGCTAGTCCAGGTGTTTAAAGCAAATTTTCAATATGAGCTTGTCCTCATTTTCCACCCTTGCCCCCAGTCCACATTTATCAGATGGGAAAACCATGAACTTTTCCAATCAAAGGCATGCTGTTGAAACAGATTGATTATGGAGATTTGAGACATTGTAATGAGAAGAACTAGCATAAAACTAATAATATACAGGGAAATTAATCACCCTGCCTGCACAGCAAAATTCAAATAATACATAGTAACCAAGATCTATGATCACATATGCTAGAAATACAAACCTCTTGAATTGCTGCTCTTCAACTGAGTGTTCTTCACCTGGCATCCTGAATGAGGCTTCCATCCTAACAGTGAGCACGCAACTTGAGGACTGAACCAGTGTATCCATTCAAGGTGTGACTGAATAAAGGTTTCAGAAAAAGTCTTGATTCCAGAATTTCCTAATCTTTTAACAGTTGACTTTACAACTTTAGTAACAGTCTTTTGTGATTTGACCTGGGTGTATCAAGATTTTATCCATAGGTAAAAGGATAGAATCTTAGTGACGTGCTTCATTCATTTGCTTTCCTAATGATGCTCTGTTAAGTCCTGTGCAGAAAGAAATCTATCTAATCCAAGGTTTCCCAAATTCAATTTTCATCCATATTAGTGCCCATAACTAGTTTTTAGACACCACTAGTGGCAGCAGTAATGTGTTTGGTTTTGGCAGTAGCAGTTCTCAACTCTGTGACAGGTCCTCCTAGGTTAGCCTCTTGCTACATACAGCCCCTCAGCCTGCCAGTGCATGTGCCCATTGCTTTCTTGCATTCCTTCAGCTGTCGTCTTCCACTCACTGCAAGGTGACCTGAGCCAAAGCATCACTGGCAGCCCAGAGTTGATCCTTGAGATTCCCTGAACCGCCTGCAAAAAGCTGGTTTGCAGAAACTGCCTGTGCATACTCTGAAATTCAGTGAGATAAATGCGTCCACACAAGCAGGAAGGAAAGGTTTTGTGTATCAGCTGCAAGGGCTTTTAATACCATGATGGGTGATGTTATGATTTAGTCTTCTCTACCCTAATTATCTCCTTCTCATCACAGAAATAACAGCATTTTTCTCACCTGATGGGACTGTTTTAAAGTTAAATCCATAAAAGTAGAGATATATCTAGCTATTGTCATGATGGCAACAAATACCATGGTAGTTCTGTGTTCAGAAAAGAGATGGAACAAAGTTTACAGGAAAAGAGAACCTATCAAAGATGGGAATTACCTGTCCCTAGGCAGAACATCCCAGGAGCCTGGCAGAATAGGTCAAGCAGTATTGCTGTGAGTGTGCCTGTTCTCCTCTCCTCCTGGCTCTTAGAACACCTCTGCATTGATTTCTTAAGCTAGCATTCCTTAAAGATTTATTTTTCTAACATTTGTGTCTCAATGTTTCAGGATGCAAATGTAAAACTAATCAGAGAACTGCGAGAAGAAATCGATAGGCTAAAAACTATGCTGATGAGCTTTGAGCTGGTACGTAGCAACACTTCCAAACTGGAGTTCTAGTGGTACTTTAGGTAGCTGTAGTAACTTACTTTTGTCTTATGTGTTTATCTTTCCACGTTTATTGTAACTGGAGGGAAATTAAACTCTTCTTTGAATGATTTCATGATGATTATAAGGCTAACTGCATTTCTGGAATTTCTCCTTTTTCTGGCATTATATTGATAATCCTGAGGTATAAGCAGTTTTGTAATGATTAGAAAGGACTTCTTTGCCTGTCTTTCATGTTGTCTAGAAACACCATGAAATAGAAATATTTTATTTGTAGGGATATGGAAGCACCAAGACAATATAAAATATCAATCACTGATGTAAATTCTCTGTCAGAATTTTTACAATCCTCTTTTCCAGTAAAGTTAACTTGTAGACCTCAGCAGTATTCTGGAGGTTTCACCCTGCTTGTACACTCTGTCCCCCAAAGAAGTTGTGAATATCTGTGAGCACTCACAGCTGATGCTTTTTGTGTTTTTCTCCTTTGGAATGTCTTGTTTTTCCATGCCGTGGAGAGCGTGTTTTGCTGGGAGAGACTGGAACTACAGTCCAGGATCTCTCTCTCTTAATGCTCTTTCACTGGTTCTTCTCAAACACTTGCATGCAGTATCTAGAGAGGTGTAAGCCAGATGCAATAAGTCAGCATCAAATGTCTCTGTATTTTGTCTTTTCTTCTCCCAAATTTGTCTCCTTGAAATCCTGGAGAGTGAAAGAACATGCCTGCCAATTGTCTGTAAGGAAACTAATGGAGAATTTGGTGGCTGTTTTTTGTACAGAGGAATTCGAGTCCATCTTGGAGTGATGACAAGGATGGAAATCTGACTGAGCTGGTTCTTCAGAATGAAATGAAGGTGTGTATGATCTACTTGATGCTGTAACAACCTCCTGTTTCTCTGGGCCAGGGGATGTCATTGCCATAGTTCTGAAACCACAGTGAAAATGCTTTTGTCCTAATCCTTTATGGTTTGTTCTGAATATGAGGAAACTTCCATCTTTAATTCATGGTGGGTGCTCTCTACCAATGTGTGATGAAAGTGTCATTTCCTTGATGAGATACTGTCCATTGCCTATCGCTCAGTCTGCACAATCTAATCCTTGTTTGAAAGCTGTCTCATAATATCCCAGCCATTCATTGTACAGAGGCTCTCTCTTCTAAGACAAACTCCTCCAATTTATTCCAAGGAAATTACTGTGCAGTCACCAAATTACTTGATCACTAGTGATGTGGGAAAGGTTTGGGAGGTCTTAATTCTATGCTTTGCTTAAAGGCAAGAAAAATGCTTAGTTAACATGACCAGGTATCACTCTGACATTTTGGGAATGAGTCTTCAATATGTTAAACCTGCTGGTAGTACAGTTTTTATCCAATTTTTTTGTTGCCACAGAAATGTGCTGCCATTAGAAATACACCTGCAATGCAGCTGGTGAAAGAATTTTGCAGCCAGTTAACTGGGAAAAAAACCCCTTTCTGTTCATTCTGAAGAATTTTATCAGTGAAGAAAAATTAACTTACTTAGTAAGTGAAAGTTTCCTCTCCTGTTCTTTAAGATTGAGCAGTTGACCAAAGACTGGACAATTAAGTGGACGGACAGGAAAGCGATCATGGAAGAATACAGTGTGGACATCAACAAAGAAAAAGCTGGAGTAACAATAGATTCTAGTTTACCTCATCTGATGGCCATGGATGATGATATCCTCAGCACGGGAGTGGTGCTGTATCATCTCAGGGTGAGATATTGTCACTTGCCTCATTTTTCCCATGAATTTGAAAACACTTTCTTTGAGAAGTGGTTAAGGTGGTTAAAGGGGTTAAGGTGGCATTACAACAGCTATCAAATAGTAAAGGTCACAGTCTGTGAGACATGATGGATGGGCACCTCTATGGAGGTACACTCATTAGCAAAAAATGTGTTAAATATGGTTGAAAATCAGGTATGTGCCTGCTGATAAAATATCTTAATCCAAACTTAGTTTTTGTGCTACTTAATATAGTTTAGGGACACAAGATTTTTCTTCTTCTGTAAAAAAGCCACAACAAATATTTGAAACAGAAATCATGCTGTTCTTTATCATGTTAAAAGAGAAACTTTATTAATCTTTCTCATGCCAGCACAAGGTAACTGTACCAGGTAGTAAGTAGGGACCAAGGTATAATGTCCAGTGCTGATGAACATGTAACTTGAACTACTCAATCCTACATTACCATGAAATATATATCAAAAGTGATTGCTACTACTTAAAACATTACATTCAAAAAGCTGCCATTTTGGAAGCAGCAAGTATTTTCACATTACTAATTTGGACAACACCTGAAGTAATTTAACAATACTAATTTTAGTGGAGAAGCCTAGTTTGAAGGGTCATCACCTTCTGAAGTCATTAATGTGCCTCTATCACAATAACATCTTTTTCCCCTTTTTCTTTGCTCCTAGATGCTGCCTTTTCTTTTCTTTGTGCTTTACATCTTTTAGACTCTGGTGTCTATTAACCTTCATCTGAACAACAAGAAGGTAAAACATTAGAGGCTCCTTACATAGCAGGGCTTCAACGTATATCATATATATTACATTTCAGATCATGTAGAATAAACATTGTGTTACTGTTTTAGTCTTTCGATAGTCCATAGCTTAACTGCACTAATTGATGCTGTTCCTATGCTTAAAGAAGCTTTCTTCCTTAAGTTCTGATCTTTTTCTGGCTATCATTAACAAAAGAATATATGCTTCCCCAATAATTTAACTGACCTTTTTTGCATAGTTTAAAAATACGGGATTTGTTTATATTTCTTTAGAAAAAGATGCACTTCACAAACTTCTTTGAAAGTTTGGAGTACTCCCAAAACTGAAGGGGGAAAGCAATCTCAATTTCTGATTCTGTAATGTGCCTGGGAATTCTGCCCCTAGTCAGGAAACACTGCTGGAAGAGAGTAACAATGTAAAAGCACTTCAACAAATATGAAGATGTACCTCAATATGTTACGGTGAAGCTGTGTGATCCTTTCACCCGAATCATCCATCTTTCATTTTATTCAGGTAGAATACTAAATACTGAATTAGGAAAGAATATAAATAATTTGAATTACGAGCTCAGTAATAGTATTTGAAGAAACGAAATCAACACACATCTGTGTTATGGCTCTTTTGGGTTTATTTTCTTCTTTAAATTGAGTTATTTGCTTGTATCGCATCTGTACCCTTTTTCTCAACTGCAATTTTTAGTTGTGCTTAAGTTCACCTATAATCAATCCACTAACTGGGATACTGTTGTGAATTTCATGAGCCAATACTGCTGTAATATACTTTTTTAATTAAATTGTATTAACAGAGAGCTATTTCAGCATATTGGGGAAAAAAGAAGTTTCTTTTGGAGTTACAGTAACTATTTCTGTGCTTATTCAGGAAGATAATTGATAAAAAATCTTTTAGGAGTTGTTTTACTTCTCTTTGTATAAAAGACAGGTTGCTAACTCACTCATTGTATGAGGTGAATCAAAGGCCACATGGATCTTAAGTTTTCTGTAAGTTGTGGCCAAGTTCAGTGGATGTTTTGTGGTCAAGTGCACTGAATGTAAAGCTGACATGTAACTTGATAATTATTCCAAAGCAGGGGCCCTGGGCACAATCCAGCTTTCAGCATCCTCATCAAGGGAGTCTCAGCACAGCTTGTAGCAGAGGGCTCTGTTAGTTGGTTCAGATATCTGAACTCTTTGATGAGATGAATCATAACCATTCCCTTTCCCTCCATCGATCAAAACCACTGTGATTTACTCATAAATACCTGTAACTACATCACTTCACGGTAACGGACAGCATCAGCTTTCCCAGTCTTCAGGCTTCTGATTACTGCATCTGGCTTCATCTTTAAATCTAGGTTAGAATATACTTGGAGCAGACAGCGTATTCAATTTATTCTAATCAGAATACAAAAATCAACCAGCTTAATGACTATGATTAATTTTAATATGACTGAAAGAGTTGCCACTGAAGTAATTTTAGAGCGCATTCACTAATCGGTTTATGATAATCAAGTATAGTGTCTCTTCAGAGTTGGGAAATGAACCTGCTTTGTTTTCCTAAGGAAAGAGGAAGAACTCATAATGGAACATACTAGACAGGTGGTAAAATTGCTTTTTTTTGTTTTTTTTTCTCACAGTATTTATTAAATTACTCTGTTTTATTGATACTGTTCTATAAGAATAACGTCTCCCATTACTGGCCTACAATATGGTTTGAGTTTGGTTTGTTCTGGAGATTTTTCTTCTTAGGCACTTCTTTTTCTCTGAAGTTACTGAATCTTCGATTTTGTGAACTTGCCCATATATCACAATCACCAAGAAGACTTTTTATAAATTTCATTTGCGCTTCAGGAAAAAAAGTTCTCCATTACTAGTTAGCTTGAAGAATTAATAATCTATGACACAGTTCCCATACAAAATAGGAATTCAGTTATGTTTACATCTGAATAGCCTAGTTAACTGAATCACCATTTTGCAACTTCTTTCTTCATGTATGGATATTTATAAAAAGAGTTATCTAATTTCTGCAAACAAGTTTCATGGTAAAAGTTCAAAGCATCAGAACATGTATTCATATTCCAAATATTTGTCTCAAGCACAGACCAAAAATCCACTGAGGGTTACTTCAACTACTGGACCTCTTATAGGAGGAGTTGAAAGAGCTGCAGTATAAGAAATAATTGCATCACTATAGGGGACAGCAGGCTGAAGTAGTAGGTAGAGTTTGCTCTAAACAATGCTGTCATGCAGGGGTGATTTATTTCAGTACTTACTAAGATGCTGTACTAAAGCTCTTTCAGTAACCAGCTTTTAAATTAGTTCTTTTCTTGTTTTAGGAAGGAACAACCAAAATTGGAAGAAATGATTCTGACCAAGATCAAGACATTGGTAAGGGAGTGATATTACAAATTATTTTATTATATGGTCAGGGCAAAGTAAGAGGTTTAAATTTGTCATATGTTCTAGCTAGGTAATGTTTGTTTGTCAGCTTTCTTTATAGAAGGTAAGTAGAAAATAAGAGTTAAGTTTGACTAAAAACTTTCCTGTTTTGTTTAAGAGGTCAAAAAGTCAGTGGTCTTGACCTAATTGAGATCTCTTCAGAATTTTCTTCCCACTGGTGAAGTGCTACACTAGAGTTGAAAACTATCTTTGTCCAGCATCCAAATCTTGATATGTTCTATCCTAAACTAGTGGAAAAAGTGATCATGAGATGTTAAAAATGCTTTTCCACTGTACTCAGGCAGAGTATTTTAGATATAAAATCCAAATGATTCAGAGTATTTTTTATTTCATTTCTGTTCGTAATTTAAACAGTCAATCTGAAAAGCTAGAAATTCTTGATAGAGATATAAAACTTTATGATAAAATTTGAAACTTTGCAGAATCTCAGCTTTACTTAGTGAAGTATACATTTGTAGTCTAAAACAATGCGTGGTACTTCATTCTGAGGAAAATAGTGCAAACCCAACCCCTTCAACAGGTGAGATAAACCAAATCTATACATTGTAGTGTTGCAGGGTCGGTGGATTGAAAGGGATCATTGTATGATAGACAACACCTGTGGGATTGTGACACTGCGACCAGTTCAGGGCGCACACTGTACTGTGAATGGATGTGAAGTCACTGGATCATGTCGTCTGTCACAAGGTAAGGCTTGCTGTTTCTGTGAATGCTGCATTGTAATCAACTTACCTGTGGAGTTGAGAGACAAGGATTTATGGAACTTGCGTAGACCTGAGAAATAGATTACTGAGTCTCCTGCTGCCTAGCACTAGTTTTGATCCATAGCTAGAACTTCCAGGCTAGGACAAATAAAATAAGTCCCACACAGACAGTAAAATGAAGATATAAGCGATGATATTAAGACCCATTTTGGAAGCAGTAGTCTGTAGCCTTCTGAAAAGGGAAGACCTGTAGTCAGAGGCACTGTCATGGAAGGTAGGAGAGGCTGGCTCTAAGCCAGCTGCTCACTGATGGGTCATTATGGAATATGGTTAAAATGACCTTGAAATTTTTCAGTGTGTGGAGGTGGAGGGTACTAGACACTGAATCATAGGCTATGGTGAACATGCTCAATTGAAATGGATCAGGCTTTTCCAGGTTATTTAAAATGAAAAATCCAATCTAGTTTCTGGGAACTTGCAGCAATCTGGACTCTTAAAAAGATAAAATAACTGGTAAAAACCAGTTTCCAGCAGTGGGTGGGTTATGTTTTTTAAATTAAGTATGCTGGTCATTAACATGAGCAGGGAATTTACTGTTGAGTTTGAAGAAATCTCCAAGGTTAGTTTGCTTGGATGCTGTCATTACAGAATGATAACTCAGCAGTTCCATAGTGGCAAATTTTAAAAATAAATTTTAAAAATAATTCTTTACTCTGCCTTGGTCAGAATCTTTTTTTTTCAACGTACTATTCTGTAGTTGTTTGCAGGTGCTCTAGACTGTATCCTGGAGTTAAGAAAGTGCTAACAGTCTAAGGGCCAATCTGTAGATTTCTAATAATTTTTGTTCACAGGGGCCCTTGTTGTCCTTGGCAAGTCTCATAAGTTTAGATTCAATCACCCAGCAGAAGCTGCCATCTTAAGACAAAGAAGATCAGTAAGTTCTAAAACTGTATTTTTCTCTCCTAATTCTTGATTGATTTTCCTAATTATTTTCCCTCTTAAAAGCAAGCCTGATGTAGGTAATGTTTCTTCTCATCATTGTATTCACCTGCTTCATTTCCTCCATCTAATGGTCCGTAATGACACTAAACCCTTTGTGGGAGCACACTAGTGCTTCTTTCAGATGTGCTTAGCAAAAAATGATGCAGATCCTTTGAATAATTTAGTGTTTCCTATTTCTAGTCATGACTACAGTAGGATTGAAACATAAAGGCGGAATGCCACAGTGAAAAGACCAGTTAAGAATCTTTCTACATTTGCTAATTTTCTGAATTATCTTCTTTCTCTGTCATTTCACCATTGTGAGTGAGATATACTAGAAGAAATTGAAAATTTATGGGATGAAGTTCTTGAGTATTGTTGACTCTGAAAGCACTTAACTGTTACATACCTCAGAAATAGATAAAATATTTCATGGTGTGTTAATCTCAGGAATTAACTACTGCAAGATGTTATTTGGTCAGCTAGTTCAATAATGTTTCCAAAAAATAAATTCTTAAAATGACTGGCATGTAAACTTCAAGAATGTAAATTTTCTGGTTTAGGACATAACCATATTGTTGACTGATATTGTCAAGAATCTACCTTTTAAACTGGATAGTCATTTAATAATGTTTTATACTTCATACCACTCAACTGTCCTTTTGTACTCACTTCTGTAGCCAAGGGGCTTAACTTCCATTTGTTTTCATTCTTAATTTCTTGATTAATGAAGCATGCAGTACATTAAAACAGAGCTACAAGAAGGTGTCCTCTGTAACAAATACTTACCAATTTCCCAAATTATTGAACCCTAAGCAGAAGTCTAAGTGAGATTATAAATTCACATGGGAGGTATTATACAGCATTGCAGTCAGTAGTTAGAAACAGCAGTATTAATGATAACTTGGAAGCTCCTGGGTGGTTGTGGTATTTTTTCTTCCTGCTCTTATGCTGTGCGTTTTGTAGATTAATGAAACCCAACCCGTTCTGAGCTGTGGAGCTTTGGACTGGCTCAGTTTGGATGGAAGCTGCACCCATTCCCCTCACTATATCCTTTCTTCTCTTGACAAGTAAGTTTCAAAAAACCAAACAGTATCTCATGTGGGATAATGTCTGAAACCAGGACTTGGTTCAGACAAAACTAAGTTGTGTGTAGAATAGGTCCCATCATGTTTTCAAATGATCAGACAAAAGTGTCTGAGAAAATGCATTGGCTAATAGACAGTGTTATGATATCCAAGCAACAGACCTGCAGAATTACTTATCGCTGAACGATGAATATTGATGCACAATCAAGAAGATACCTTGGATGAGACTGTGAGCCTTAATTCAGTTCACTTGCACATCTGCATTATAGCTGGTTTGATTTATGAGCTAATCTGTAGTTTTCATAATATTCCTACTTCAAGTGCACAGAGTGGTCTTTTCTAAATAGGATTTAGCCAAGGTAATGATTACCATTTAATTATTACAATTAATATGCATCAGGAAAATGAATTCATATATATCCTATGATTCAGCTCCTAACATTGACGCAGAAGATCACAGAATAATTGTATTTAATTGGGTTCTTTCGATTTTTTAATTCCTCTCAGCCTGGTACATTCAATTGACCAGCTAAAGGCAAGAAACACCCATCTTCGCATTCATAACCAGTCAATTCTTCTGCTTCTTGCTGGAGCGTTTTGGGTGTGCTGACCTACTGGGAATCTTTAATCCCTTTCTAGAGGAAGTGTCTCAGCTTGGTTTTCTATGAGCATAAAATGTTACCTGCTTTGAACAACTACTCTTCATCCTTCTGTGTGTTCACTTTAATGTATCGAATCTCTGTGTTTGCTTTTCCTTTGCTGCAATGATACATTTCATTTCGTGTCTTTACTGAGGTAAATTTTACCCATCACTGCTGTGATTTTTCTTTTCATTGTAAAAGTTTAAAAAGAATTTTAAAATAAAGGTTTGTCTATTGACCTTCAAAGTAGATACCAAGTTGCTCTTTACATGGATATAGAACACATCAGAGGTGGAGCTTTTTGTCACAGAAATTTGCTGACAGTCCTAGAAAAAACCTGCTGAAATCCTGAAGCATTGTGAACAGTTTAGCATAGAATCACACTTAATTTTCCTCATTTTATCCTGACAAAACTGAAGAACATTCAATTGATTTTTGTTCAGACTCTGTTCAGGTAGCAGATTTATTTGCGTTTATCAATTTTTTAATCACTTGGACATGCAGGACTATGCATGTTACGTTGCTTAATGTTACCCTCATGCTTACTGAGAGAGTTTCAAAAGGGTACTTCAGTGTAAATTAAAAGCATTGTGGTATTGCATTCACTTGATTTTTATGAATGTCCTTCTCTTACAGGAATAAGCTCTAAATTATGTCTAATATTAGTTGTCCCTCACCTAACATAACCCAGTGGTCTTCTTTTCCACTTGAATAGGTTTTTGGCAAAGGTAAACTGGATTGATTGACTCAGCCCTTCATTTACAGTAATCAGTAAGCCTGTGGTTTTGTCCAGACAAGTAGCTTTGCTCATGGAGGGAGGTTATGATTGAGACATCTAGCCTAAGATCTCTAATATGAGAATAAACTGAGATACATGTGGTCTCTCAAATGTCCAGCTTTTGTGAAGAAAAGTCACTCTCAAGTACTGAAAGGTGTGTCTGAGCTGCTTTGCAAACAGGAATACAGGACTAAGAGGACTACAGGGAGTTTTTATTTGTTTATATCAGTAAAAAGTCTACCTAATGTGACATCTTGAGTCTGTTAGAAAGAGATACTTAGAGGAAAAAGTAAGAACAGGGCAAGCTATGTGTGTGTTTTTCTTCCTCTCCCCCATCTCACCTGATAGTTCTTGATGCTTTCCAAGCTGTTGACAATCTGCATCTTAGAGTCTTCTTCTACCAAAAATTACAGTATAATAGGCTTCGGTGAAGTTTTCCTTTTGAACACCTTTATGATTTCCTTTTTTTATTTTTACAGTCAAAAATGTAGAAGTTGTAGAGAAAACCAGTGTTCTCAACTAAGGTAAGAAGATTGTGTCTAAGTCATGCTGAATTTTTTGGCCCCTCTAGGCTTTTTCTTCTTATTTTCTCCAGTAGAGATGGAAATTAGGCTTCAAGCTTTAATTTGATTTCATCATATTGAAACAAGAATCTGTACACACAGCTGCAACTATATTCTTTCCTTGTACTTAGTCTTGTGCAAATGGTTTGATCCTTTGTCGCATGTGTAACCTGTATTTTAAAGCGATTAGAGAAGCGTTCATGCTGAAGCTGCCACCAACTTACAGTATAAAAACCCTAAAATATATCCAATATTCCGTAAATACTATGTACAGTGAGTACATAGTATAGTATAGTGAGTATATTGAAAATTCTGTGGACAAATTGGTTTCTCTTCTGGTGAGGAGAAAATGGCTTTTTGGAGGAGTCCAAAAAAGAAGTCGTAGCATAGAACATGGTTCATTCTTGCAAAAAAACACTGTTGCACACAAAAATCATTCAGAAATTGTTGGACTTCCATGGGTTTAAGTGCTCTTTAATCAGGAACTGATGGTACATTGCTTTATTCCAGATTTTTTTTTTTTTAAATTTCAGAATGCATGAACATCTATGTTATGGTAATGATTGCTTGCAGTTTTATCTCCCATGTTGTCAGCATGATGACATTTTTCTCATGTTTTTCATGGGTTGAATTGCCATTTTAACCTCTAAATCTATGTTAAAACCTTTTGAGAAATTAGAAAGAAAAAAAATTACCATTGCACCCAAATATTAAAACTTCAGGAACAAAACCTTCCTTGAAAAAGGGTGTGATTGATTGTACTCTTGCCTGGCTGCTTGCTCGTACACCCTACTCAGAGGAGCCCCAGTACTTCAAACTTCTGATGTTTCTTGTCAGCCAGAAAACACGCATAAGGCTTGTGACTGGCATCAGTCATGGTATGATAGCATCACCACAAGTAAGTAGATAATGAAGTTCTTACTCCTGTCATTGCCTTAATACCATATCACATATAAGTATAAACCCTGATTTTGTTCTCTCGTTGGTTTGAAAAAAAAATACCCAAGGGGTGAGTTGTTCCATTAGAGTCCAGCAGTGTAGCAGTACTCTGAATTAATGTTAGCAGCTTGGAACATGTTTAGGTTCTCTTTCCTTGAAAATACCAACATTCTTAAACTGGTGGGTGTATGAAATCATCTTACAAGAACGTATTCTGCTGAATTGGAGAGGAAGCAGTGCCTGTAATTACGACACCTGATGCTGGAAGACACAACCTAATTACTATTCTGATGTGGTATAGTTAATATATCCAGCTAATATTTGTAAAAAATAATACTAGGACTTGTTACTAACAGCTTTCACTGGAGAATTTCAAAGTGCTCTACAAATAGAAATCTTTTGCATCTCTCAAATATTAATTTCAGAGAAATGGATTGTGTCAATTAAAGCAACACCACAGCTTACAGCAGAAGCACTTATACTGGGTTAGCAGGGGAACTAACTGGTTCTATATATAACTGAATTCGTAAGGGGGAGACCTGTGATAGATTGTAGTTCCAGCTCAACTGGAATTTAGCAAGGCAGCGCTGACCTTTACTGGAGTGTGTGGCTGTGTCTTGTGCCCATGACTCCTTGCCAGAAAGAGGTCTCGTTTAGAAATGTATTTAAAGTTGCCTTCGTTAAGTTGTTGCTTTACTGCTGGTTTTGGGGCTTTGGGAAAAAAAAAAAAAAAAAAAAGCGAGGTTTTGCAGGGAAGGCAAAAGAATATATATTTTTTTAATGCATAGATGTGCTTTTTCTGTAAGCAAATCATCTAATAAGAAATTCAAATGATATTTCTCCTGATGGTGACTTCTGTGAAGGGGATTACTGTGTGTGTAATTACCCTTTCTAAAGGATTCTGACTCCACTGGTTGTTTTGACTGATTTCTGGTTCCCACCTTCTGCCTCCCACCCCCACCTTCGGCTTTGAATTGTGTGAGTAGCATTCGGGAGGCTGGAGGAGGTGATACACAAGGTCTTTATATCTCCTTCGCTGCTCTTCCCCTTGCTTTAGGGAGGAGAAAGGCAGGTTTGAAGCAGAGCTACAATCCCATGCAGCTGCGTGGTTCGTGCTGCTGTGTGATGCTCTTGAGGCCCTGCGGGAAGGGCCCTGGATTGGACAGGGGTGAAGGGGGAGGATTGGGGAGGGAGGGGATATATATCAGGCTTGTAACCCAGGCTTGTGGTTGCTCTCAGTGCTAGAATTTACAAGGGTCCAAAATGTCTCACCAACATCTTTTTTCTCTGCTTTGTTATTAACTCTTCTTCCACTGGAAAAAATCATTAGTAAAAGAAAAGTGGGACTGAAGCACTCAGGCAGACAGAAGGACTGCTAGCTTGCCTGATTTTTTCCTTTGGGAAAATTAGCAAATTTTGGCTTTTAGGAGCGGCGGTTATTTTCACTTGAGTTTCTCTGTTTGAGCCTTAAGGCTTTATTGCAGAAGGCATTCAGCCTCTCCACAGAGCTACTGCTGCCATAGTTACTGAAAACTGCATTATGCTGTAGCAGCCGCCAGCCTCTGCATCAGCAGTAGAAGTGTTTGGGAAAGAGGGGAGGAGTATTGCACAATAGGATCCCAGAGAGCTGACGACAAAACAGGCTGGGAAAAAAAAATGTGGATTTACAGATGGTTCGTTTAGCATGCGTCATGCAAACTTTGTGGAGAGAAAAATGAGATGGAAAACCAGTCCAGCAGCATTGGTATAAAGTGAACATTTTCTCAGTAATTTGTGATTGTCTTTAGTTTAAGGTTGGTGTCGTTCTGTTGTTGTAATTTTACTTGCTGTTTTTAAAGGTTTACTTGGAGGAGAGGTAACTGTTGACACTTCTTGCTGCATTTGGTACACCTAGAAATCTGCATGCTTGTATGAAATTCTATGCAGGGTTGATTTTTTAATTTATTTTTTCTTTATTTTTTAAATATGCTGCATGACAAAGTATGCTGTCCTGTGAAACTGAGATGTGTGCCTGGGTACCTACAGAAATGAAGCTGTTTGTCGGATCTTTGCCCTGAGGTTATGTTATTTCCTGCTAGAACTATACCAAGTGTACATTGCTTATACAGGAAAACAAGAATATAATCAATAGCAGAAATTGGGCTGTGCATGATTCCTCTACCTCATAGTATTCCTGTTTTTCAAGTCTAAATGTAACAGTTTGTTTGATTTAAGATGCTTTAGATGAAAGAAATGAGGGTTCTCATCTACCTATTACAGAACATGGCTAAATTCTTATGTTAAGTGGATTAATATTTGGTTTTAGTTCACTCATCCAAACATATTACACAAAGTGTCTGGTCTTTAAATCTCTTTTGGCTATGAAATATGTGTGGATCTGTTGGGGGGTTTTTTTGCTGGGCCATCATCACTCATTTTTTAATTTAGTTTCTCATGTTGTCTCCACAAAACAGCTGTGTTAACATGACGTAGCACGTTCAGAGGTAAAAAGGGAGCAGTCTTACTTCATGCTCTTGGTTTCAGCAGTATTTGTGAGAGGGGGAGAGAGAAAACCAAAACAGCCAGTCATTTTGTTCTCACAGCCAGAGGAAAACCATCTTCTGGTGTACCTGTATTATGTAAGCATCTCTGCATGAATTCTCATTATCTTTTTGTTCCGCTTGAGAAAACGATCTTGAAGAAGCAACTTCATAAAAAGGTGTTTAATGTTCAGTCTCTGTATTCAGCCCTGTCTTTACTGCCCTGCCTGGTTTTTGTTTTGTACTGGTAAAAATCTGGAGATGAAGCAAAGAGCCACTGAAATAGGAGCAGAACTGCAATTTGTATACAGCAACGGTATTTTATTACAGAAACTTTAACCTTAGAGAGAGAACTGTAGCAACTGGCTACAGAACCAGAAGGAAAGCAGTGGCAATAGTGTAATGGTTTCTGTGCTGCGTTTGTTTTTCCACTGTTTAAAGTGAAGTACGGGTATGCCTCTGTACTCTGCCTTTTTGGGGTGTAGTCATAGTATGGAGCTGTGATTAATACCACCAGTCTGGCCTGTATCACGTCCCACTCTGTGTGCAAACACACATGTCTGTTGGAAAGCATCTGACAGTTTCACGTTAGTTCAGCACAAAGCCATTACCACACACAAGGGAATACGCCAGTGCTGCTGAGAACAGCTAACACCATGCTTCCATGTGCATTTCTTGCATTCCTTATTCTCTCATACTTTATAATGGGGGTGGGGGTAGTGGTGGGTGGTTCCAGTACTGTTGGAAAGTATGTGAAGAGCTTGTGGCTCTTTCCCAGCTAGAAACAGATGTTACCTAACCACCTCTGTGAGCACTGTGAGCTCTTAGGCTAGAAATTCAACACTGCATTGTTTCATATACTTAAATGTTTTTGATTTCAATTTGTCAACAGCTTGAACTGAGCGATTTTATCGAAAAGATGGCTGAGAGCTAGAGGTCATGGTTAGGAAGAATATGAGGCATTTTGTAAGAGGATTTTTTTTTTTAATCTAGTTTTAGTCAACAGTTACAGAGCAATAATTCTTAGTCTGCTGTCATACTCTGCTTTTCAGCCTTATTAGCAGTGATTAACTCATTTTCCCCAATCTCATACAGAGCAGTACTGATAATGATAAATGAACAGAAATCAGCTCTTCTGATACCTGGCTTCTGATATTTGATAATGTTAATGGATCCTTATCGCTCCTCTTAGATGAATGCACTTTCCTTCTTCCACACGTCTCAGACTAAGTGGCTTGCCCCAGGTCACGCAATTGTCCAGTAACAAAACATTTTTCAACTTCTGTACCACCATAGGAATCAGAGCTTTTTTTGTTTTGCTATCAGCAAAACAGGTTAAAGACTACCCCATCATCAGGGTATGCTCAGAGACTTAACATTTACAATTGCTATTAAGGTTTATTAGTTTTTACATACCAGCAAGAGATGGCTTCAGCTGGCATCAAAGCTCTGCTAGAATTAGTGCAGAGGCACCCAGAGGCAGTCCTTGCCCTGAAGACCTTGCAGTAATGAAAGCACAGAGGTGATATAGCTGCTCCAAAATCTCAGAGAGATTTTGCCTTAAGTTAGTGCTTTAACCTTCAGAGTATATGGCTGCTTCATTACATTTACCTTGGAAAATATGGAAGGTAACTTGGAAGCCGCCTTCAGCAAAAACCTCCCTCAGAGTTATCAGTAAAACCATGGGAGCTTTTCCTAAATGAGATCCATTTTAATACTGTGGTCAAAAAGGGATTCTTCGCTAGTGAACAGGTCTAACTTTAACCTCTGGGTTTGTCTCCCAGCAGTTGGTGACATCGCAAATACCTGAACAGATGGAGATTTGTAATGGCCACACAAGCATTTCAGTGCTGCAGTGAAGTATCAATTCCAGCGTACTTCAGCTGAATGAGAAATGAGGCATCCTACTCCTATTTCCTGAGGATCAATTAAAGTTTATCTGAAAGGGAAAAGATTACAAATCACAGATTGTTGGCGTCTTTGTAGTCCAGCCAAGGACAAACAGATCTTGGAGCTGCCTGTTCTTATAATTTGTTTCTGTGGGTCCCAACAGACACAAGCCATTTAGCAGATGACTAAAAGTTTATACACTGCTTGCATCATGCCAGACAGCTGAACAGAATATGTTCCTTTTCAGTTATTCTCACCAACATTGCGTTTATGTAAAGATTAAAACCAAACTCAATTCAGTTTTCCTCAGGTTGGTGAAAGACAGGCACAGTAATATTGTAATTTGTTGGGAATCTTACGGCTTTTATGTAGTAAGGCTTCTTAACAAAGTGAAATGTATGTTCCATGTAAAGATACTTCAGCAGATTTGTAGACTTTGGCTGCTTCATTTTTTCATCTGTTTTGTCTGCTAATCTAGCTGACAGAATCAAAATTGTGGTGGTAGAAAGGGTTGCTTTGAACACATGCTTACAGCTCTAATTAGAGATGTCAAAGCTCTAATTAGAGATGTCAAATTAATTCCTCTGTAGCAAAGGTCAAATGCTCTTTTCATATAGGTGAGCTTTTTTTGGTAATGACTTTAACAAACAACATGTTTTCAAAGCATTCCCTTTGATATTATATTTTTAATTTCTTCTGATCTTCAGGGATTCTTTGGGGTTTTGATAACTTTCTTCTCTTTAAAAGTATAATAAATCATTAAAATGAATACATCAATTACTTCATTAGTAAAATATATTAAAAAAGTTTTTTTCAAGACCTGAAGGTTTCATTTTCTGAGGTTATGTATAATAATGGAGTGTTTAAAAACAAAGCAACAGGTAAAGATGATATATCACCTTTATATATAACATAACTAAAGTTAAGAATTTCTGATCATAACAGAGACAGGTATGATATATATTCCTATTTGGAATATTATCATGGGTTACGCTAAGAATAGATACTATTTTGATTGTTGTTCTGTGTGTGCGTGTGTGTGTAAAATATTGGCACACAGTCAGGAACTAAACATCTTGGAGGGCACTGTAAAGCAGTTTTTTCACAGGCTAGTCACTTTTTTGATGACTATTCTGCTCCAAATATAGAAGCAGTAGCCAAATATAGTTGTTTCATCTAACAGAAAATCAGGGTGATCAAGTTCTTTCCTAGGTACTTTCAGAGACTGTCAGTGTGAATCTCAACGATGCCTGTAACCCTTTCTAGGTTGGATGTTTGTGATCTGAAAGCAGAGAGGAATGTTTGTCATTTCTGTGAAGTACTTTGAAGTACCTAGATGACAAATATAGTGGTTATAAAATTTTATAACTTGTAAACAGCGTCATCTTCCCCCCTCCAGTTTAATTTTTGGAAGATCTGATATGAAAAGTGACAGCATTTTTTAAATTCTTTTTCCTGTTATCTTTGTGGTGATGATATTTTCTGCTTCACTGCAAGAGCTTTCATGTTTGCTGGCACTTATGATTCTTACAGGATTGTAGCCTGCTGGGACCAGCGTGGCTACCAGGTCAAAGGAGGTGATCCTCCCCCTCTACTCTGCCCTGGTCAGGCCCCACCTGGAGTATTTGTCCAGTTCTGGGCTCCTTGATATAAAAAAGACAGGGATGTCCTGGAGAGAGTCCAGAGAAGGGCTACAAAGGTGATTAAGGGCCTGGAGCATCTCCCCTATCAGGAAAGGCTGAGTGAGCTGGGCCTGTTCAGCCTTGAGAAAAGAAGACTAAGGGGGGATCTTATTAATGTTTATAAATATCTTAAGTATGGGATGCAGGGGGAAATGGCAAGCCCCTTTTCAGTGGTCTGTGGGGACAGGACAAGGGGCAATGGCTGCAAGTTAGAGCATAGGAAGTTCCGCACCAACATGCAGAAGCACTTTTTCACAGTGAGGGTGACAGAGCCCTGGAACAGGCTGCCCGGGGGTGTGGAGTCTCCTTCTCTGGAGAGATTCAAGCCCCATTTGGACATCTATCTCTGCAAGATGAACTAGGGAGCCTGCTTTGGCAGGGGGGTTGTACCCGATGATCTCTGGAGGTCCCTTCCAACCCCTATGATTCTGTGATATGCACAGCTACTTTGCCATCGTGAAGTTGTGTCATAATGCACCCTTATTGAACAGAACGTTACCTTGAATTTTGTCTGTCTTTAGTAAGATGACTTGTTTTATTACCAACATGGTAAGTAAGATGACTGGTTTTATTACGAATGGTTGTTATTTGTTTCTGGTTTAAATTCACTGTCGACATTTCTAACAGCAGAGAAATAGATGCTGTGCATGAAGAGTACAAGCAGAAACTGAGAGACCAAGAAGCTTTCCACAGAAAACAAATTCAACGGCAGCAGCTCTATGTTGAGGATTTAAAGCAGCAGATCCTGAGAGGACAGATAAAAGCCGAGAGGGAACTAGAAAATGACCAAGCACGAATCAACCAGCAGATCCAAGAAAGCAAGTATCTGCCTTTTCCCCTCTCTCACTTCCCTTCCATGACTGTATTCTTTTATCCTCTTGATGTTTTGTCCTAGCTATGCTTTATATTACGTGTGGAACTTTTATTATGGCTCATTACTAGTTTTCTTTTATAATTGCCTTTCCCTTCAGACCAGTTATTAAGCTTGAACAGGACTAAAGTGCACTGTTTAATTAGCTCTGCAGGTCACTGCTGGGAGAGGTGACACCAACATGCTGCTCCGCAGAAGCACTGAGCCTTCTGTATCCAGGCTGCTCCCCATCCTGCCTCCCTGCAGCTTTGCTCTGCTCGTACCCATAGCGCAGCTCTGCCATATTGCAGCATAGGCTGAGCCTGCTGGTGCTTTCTAAGTTTCTCTTGTGATACACCTGTGCTTCACCTGATGAGTTGTTCTGGGAGATTGAAATTGAGATCGCTGGGGTAGTTCCTACCATAAGCTCTCAGGGGAAACTTGATCTAACAGTATGTGATAGGAACCAAGCAGCACTTCTGAGATAACCACGTCTGTTGGTTGAGGTACGCTGTACATGTTTCATGGATGATGTCACCTATATCAGTGTAGACCATTTTCACATATTTTTATAGAATTTCACTCATTAGGAAAAATAGGGCTGTGGCATAAGAAAATGGCTCAAACCGAATTGTCTGTGGCTGCTATGAAAACAAAGAAAATGTGTCTGGGAAGTCTGTGTAACACTGAAGTTCAGAGATAAATTCCCAGACCTAGTTAAAGAAAAGAGCTTCACTGGCTTTTTTTCGAAGTGTCTCCACCCTTTTAATGTCTTGAAGAAACCTGTTTGAAGCTATTCAGTGATAGAAACGGAAGGGCAACAAATTAAGATTAAAAATTAGATGAAAGTCTTGTTAGGGTTGGACTTGACCACTAATGAGTTTATAGTATGATTTGGGAACACTTTGATCCTTGAAATGGTTTTGACCACTCAGGTGGTTACACTGTTCTCTAGTTTGTCTTCTATTGAATGATTTTGATCCATGTTTCTCAATAAGCCAAGTATGCCTATGTCAAAGGCACTGTTCCCACTTGGCAAAACCTCCTGTTGGTTCCTGGAAGAAGAAAACTTGTACAAATTTTTGGAAGCTTCTCAGATCCAAAACAATGCAGTCTGCTATCTTAATTATGCCAGCTACAATGAAGAGATTAAAAAGAAATTGTAGTGAGGGGTGTAGCAGAAATGGATTTCAGCTATGTAGATAGTACAGAGAACCAGGATAGTTGCCCCAAAATATCTCTATTAGATGGCTCTACTTCCATCTAGTTCTGCTGTTTCTGCTGTGTTCATGTGGACCTTAGACAGGCAGGTAGCTTTTACTGGCCAAATGTTATTCTTCACTTGGCAACCCTCCAAAGCTCACCTTTTCTGCGCCCTCTGTATCTCAGCTCCTGCCAGAGGCAAGTTTGTGAGCAGAGATTAATTAGCATCTTAAAGCTTGCAGCTCTGTTGCAGGAAAACTTTTATCTGCCAAATATTCTGCTTGCTAGAAACAAGCTAAAGAGGACAGATCTGGAAATAGAGAGTTAAGAAAAAACGCTTCCTATGTGAAAGTTAAAAAAACTTACTAAGAAAAATTAACTAACTGCTAAAATGCTTCCTTTTTATCCATAGAGTAACCAAAGAGTTAGGATTCCTACTTCTGTGCACCTGCTTTGTATGGAGCTGCTAACATAGCTGGGCAGGAGACTCATTGTGGTAGGGATCACTAATGTAGTATGTTTAACCAGATTGGTAGTTACCAGGCAAGTGATGCTGACAATTCCTATGTACTAATGACTTCTTGCCTACTTCCACAGTCCAAAATTCCCCTCTTGCAACCCAGCTGTAGCCCACTGGTAGCCGTCATTCATGACATCGGATTTAAATGCCTCTCAATTCCTAATAAATGTCATGCTTTAACCCCATGCACCTGACAGGGTGTGTAGAAACTACAACCACCTAGCAACTACTAAAAACATCAGTATGTTATCAGTATGATTCCTATCTTGTGGTGAGCCTCCTCACAATGATGAATTGAGTCTTATCAAGCTGTTGAAGGTTCTAGAGAACAAGTCTTATGAGGAGTGGCTGAGGGAACTGGCTAGTCTGGAGAAGAGGAGGCTGAGGGGAGACCTTATTGCTCTCTACAACTACCTGAAAGGAGTTGTGGTGACATGGGATTTGGTTTCTTCTCAGAAGTAACTAGCAATAGGACAAGAGAAAATGGGCTCAAGTTGCACCAGGGGAGTATTCAACTGGATATTAGGAAAAAATTCTCCATTGAAAGAGTGGTCAGGCATTGGAACAGGATGCCCAGGGAAGTGGTGAAGTTACCATCCCTGGACGTGTTCAAAAAGTATGTAGACATGGCAGTTCAGGACATGGTTTAGTGGGCATGAATGAGTTGGGTTGATGGTTGGACTTCATCTTAGAGGTCTTTTCCAACCTTAATGATTCTATGAATCCTCTGTTTCATACTAAATCCAAACCACAACACTATACCAGCTACAGGAAAGAAAATAATCTCTATCTCAGCTAAAACCAGGACAATAGGCAACAAAAGGTTGTTTGTTTAGTGAAGGACTGCAGACTGAAGGTAAGCTCATTCAAAAATGTCACTGCTAGTAAGACAAAAGTACTTTGAAAAGTTTTGGTCCTTTGAGAAATGCTCTACTTGTGAAAGAACCTTGCCTTCGATTTTTTCATGGCTTTTTCAGGTAAGAATATTTTTGTTTGCTTTCTGCAGCTGAATATGTGTATTTTTATAGCAGCATAAAAATGATCAAACTCTGTTTCATTCAGAGAACATGTCCAAGCCATCAGACACAATATGGTAGCAGTAATCTAAATAATCTCTTCTTTTAATTGTTCCAGTTCATTATAGCCCAGGTTGAAATCATTACACTCTGAAAAACCTCTAACATACCTTGCATGGAATAAAATAGTCTTGCATCCAGGGTTAAAAACAAATCAACCTTGTGTTCCGTGCTCTCTACTGCTTTCACATTCACTGAAAAGATCAGGTTCTGCATGCTGTGTAAGCAAAGGTAACACATTTTATTATCAAATTGGGTTAATTAGTTGGTTTGTGAGCATACTTAGCATCTATGAAACATGGGGGATATTAACAAAAGCAGAGAAGCTAACTCTCATTGTGGAATAGAGTGATGATTTTATGAAAAATATGAATTGACTGGTGATATGAGCTTGCCTTTTTTGAATGATGCTTGTCCTGATAGCTAAATGTTGTGTTGGCTTCACCTGTGTCCTTGCCACAACAGAGTATTTGATTTATTTCAAGTACAGCACATGCTAATGTGCCCATGTGCAAGATACATGTGAGCTCGCATCAGGTTGTTTTGGCAAGTGCTTGTTGGAGGAGGCATAATTAAAACAGGTCGTCAATTTGTGGTTGTTGGTCTACCTCAGCCAGGTGTCATACAGGGTTTGTGTTGCTTGGGAAGTTTCCATCTGATGGTAGAGAGGCTGGCAGAACTGTCTGCCTTCTTGTAGCTTTGTCTTCAACCCACTTCGAAGGTTGCACGGCCATCCACAGGATTGGTAACTGCCCCCACACTGAGGCACATCCTAACTAGGGTATAGAGAGGTTTAGCCTTCAGGCTTCCTGAACTCCCCAATGATATGAGTGAGCAGGACAAAGCTCCTTTAGCATGAATTTGGGCTCCCTCCTTTTAAGCAAGCCTAGGTAAGTGAGAGAAAATACTTTGTAGGTGGGTTTTGTTAGTTCAGTCTAGTTAAGGAGCAAAAGGCACAAAGGGAAATGTTTGGTTTGGAACAGTTATAAAACATTGAAATGCTGCGATGAGAAGTCAGTGACATTTTAAGATTGCAGAAGTGAGCATAGGACTTCATTAGCCAAAGGCTCATTAGCACATGCATGGAATTCTGTTTGTTGCATTAATGCAGAGGCTGTGTTTAGAATAAACACATATAAAGCTCACGCAGAGTAATTAAAGCAGAAGTACTAGCGTGTTTCACAGTGAAAAGTTAATGAGGTCATACTTCACTACTGTGAATATATCCCTTATTGTCTGAAAAGTGCGCAGAGTTAACTCAGGCCTTTTAAAGCTTACATTTTATCTTAACAAAGTTGAGGTGGTGTTTGAGTGTAATCTTGGAGAAATTGGAATGCATTATACTTTTTGCTTACAAACAAAGTCTTATCCACTGCTCTCCTTAGCCGTATCGGCCATGCCCCTGCTTATACCTTGCAGTTGTTACCTGACTCCATATCCCAGTGAAGAGGCTTTCGCTTATCGAGGAAGTTACAGCAATGATACATTTTTCTCTAAATGGTTTGTCAAGATTGTGCTTTATATGCATAGAAATTAGGCTCTCAAATGAGCACTCGAGGCTGATTAAATTAATAAACAAGATAGTAGCTAACGATGGTATTCCTACTTTTTTTCTACTTTCTTTCAATCTTTCTTTCTTTAACAGACCAGCAGTGGCTTATAAATGAGAATAAACGACTGGCTGCCCTTCAGCAACAGCAGAGGGAGTTCGCAGTGCAAACAGAGTCTACGCTGTATGTGGAGGCTGAGGTGCAGAGTACCACTGGCCTGGAAACCTGCCCTTCCCTACTACAGCAGAACAAGAAGAGACTGGTGCAGCTGGAGCTCTTGCGGAGACACTCCTTAAGAAAGGCAGAAAGAAACATACGACGGAAGAAAGTTAAATTCCAGCTGGAAAGGATAGTCAAGAAGCAGAAGCTATTGGAAGCCAAGCAAAACCTAAGGCAGCTGGAAGCTAGCTGCTGGCTCAGTGAAGAGTGTGTGAAACAATCCCAAGTCCTAAACGACAATATTGCTGTACGGCCCTCTTCAGATCACCAGTCACAAAAGAGAAGGAAGTCATTGGATTCAAGTTCCTTGCAGCACAGGGAGCATTTGCTCTGTAATCCCCATCTGCCCCAGGTACCCGGGTAAGTTAACCTCTGCCTACTTTCAAAAATAATTTCAATTTCAGGTATTTTCAGCAACCACCTATAATCCAGAATGCTTTTCAATATATTGAAACAACCTCATAGCGTTAAGGTATTCCTTTGTAATGCAGAACGTAATTCAGGATAACTAGGAGACTAAGGCAGACAGAAATATTTTTTTAACTTTATTCTCTTCTAGAATTTGCTTTTGAATGGCAAAGTTGTTGCTTCATGTATTGTTACTCTTAACTACAAGAGATTACTGATGTTGAAGCATTGTTAAGTACATTATTCAACCAAGGACTGGGCTTTATTTCTTCTTTATTTCCACAGCGGTTTGTTGAAGAGGGAGACTATCTCAAAGTTATCTACCTCATCAAATATTGATCAATGCTGTGAAGGCAGTACAACAGGGAGGTTATCATCAGTAGAGTATCTTTACAGAAGAGGTAAAGATGTTTCTGGGGGCGATGTCCTTAATGATGAAAAAGGGATCTCCTTTTCAGTCCAGAGGCAGCTAACTGAAAAACAAAAGACATCGTCATTTGGAAATAAAAAAGGAGCAGAAAAAGGCTCTAATGATTCAGCTGTCATGGCATATATTAATAAAAACGATCAAAAAATTGAAATCTTGGATGACAACCAAGGTCAAGCTGTATCTCACGACCAGACCTCTAAAGAGTCCTCTCCTGATCTTTTTAAGGAGAAAGGTGAGCCTGAAACCATTATTACAGGAACAAGAATGAAAAAAGCAAAGGTGCTAGGAGATGTAAATCAGCCTGCAAGTAGCATTCTAGAACAAAATCAAGCTCAGGTATCCAATAAAAAGACTAGGATGGATATCAACAGGAAGGGCCACAGGTCTTCTCCAGAAAAATTTTCTAAAGAAATTAAGAAAACTGTGTATGGAAACCTACCACTAGCATATCTCAACCAAACAGCCAAGGACTGGAAGAGAGCACCAAATGCAGCCTTGCTGAGTCATGAGAAACCATCAGTGGAACAGCAAGAATCTCTGATGGTGGCAACATCAGTAGGAAATCTCACTAAGATGAACACACAGGCACCACTCTCTTACGTTGAAAAAAAGTGGCACAGCGCTGAGATGCTTAGTGCTGGAGTGTCCATAACAGCCACAGATGTGCTGGGGAACTGGCAAGAGGATGATGAAAATGAGATTTCTGATACTGACAGTTCGTATTCTGTAGATTCTCTCTCCTGTGCTTATGCAAAAGCTTTCACAGAGAAACTGAAACAAGAAGATTTGGACAGAAATAAATGTCTTGCCAACCCAGGAGATTCTGAGAGTGATGACAGTCAAATGTCACAAGACTCTCTGGTAGAAAAGGAAAATAAAGCCAAAAAGAAAAATAAAAGCCGATTACACAGATCAAAGGCCCACCATGAGCCAGCTAAGCTTTACACAAGTAGAACTGATCACCTCATTTCATCTTTGGTGACATCTTGCAGGAGACTGGGAAAACCTGAAAGAAGCTTTTCTCTGGACAGCTTAGCTGATGGAGAAGAGATGCCAGCAGAAGATCTGGTAGAAGAATCCAAATCTGATTCATCTGATGAAGTGCCTGCAGAAGTTTTTTGGAAGTTACAAATTCCTAGATCACCAACCGTACAGACTGAGCAAGACCTGGAGTCCAAGACCTGTGACAGAGATACAGAAGAGATAACTTATGATCTGAAGCTGAGTAGTTCCTTTTATTTGGACACTAAATCACAGCCTGCTTCCAGTAATGCTTACAAGGAGCTGCTAAAGGGGACAAAAGTCTCTTTTGCAGAACAAGAAAGGTGTCTTAATAGAAGAGTGTATTACACAAGCAGAAATCCTTTGCTTATTACTGATGCTTGGTCTTCCCGTGACTCAAAGGTTGGTATCGGCAACCCCAGAATAACAGCACCTTCTTCCAATGAAAATTTGGAAATTCAGGATGCTCATCTGTGCTCTTTGGCCAAACCAGAGCTTTGGCTGAAGAAAGATGATCTAAAGCAGTCAGCTGCTGAAGTTTCTTTTGTTTCTGGCTCTAAGCAGATACACAGCATTACTCATTTATCACGTCGTATAAATGAAATGAACAGAGTTTTCTCCTCTGACACATCAGAAGTACCTTTACCTGAAACAACAACTTCAAGCAGAGTTTCTGAGAGTGGGTCATTAAATAAGATTCTTAAGGGATGGACAGACTCCAATGAAAATTCTTCTTTGGAATCTCAAGATGTAATGTCCTCGTTTGTTAGCTCAGTAGGACCAAGTTCCTCTTTTGTTCCTATTTCAGCAAAGCATGATTATTATAAACATTCAAGGTCAAATCATCCTGAACGAGAACAACGGAATGAATTATATACTTCTAGGTCTGCCACTGAAAGCACACAAACATTCAGTTCTTTGGAAGGCACCTCCACTGCAGACTGCTTGTCACTGGTACCTAGGAAAGAGGAGGATCCTCTCCCCTCAGCTCATCCAGAGCTACCAAAAGATCACAGTCAGGAAAAAACACCTTTTATTTCTGTGTTGCCTGTGCACATTTTGGAGCAGAGATATGGTTGTGTAGATACAGATTTAGAAGATGATTTCTTCAGAAGTTTTGAAGAAGATGACCTCGATGCTGACTACAGTAACTTGATGGCAAAATCAAGTGTGAGAGATTCAGGCAGTGGAATTGCATCTGTCAGTGCATCTGCTGCTGAATGTTCTCCAGGACTCGCTCATAATATGACCTCAACAGAGACATGTGCAGTAAAACAAATCCAATTTGGGAACCACAGGCAGCTTTTTCCACGAAGGGAAACACCAACATGTTGCGATGAAGGTTTCTTTCTCAGTGACTTAACAAATAAGAACTGCTCCCTAGTAAGCAGTTACAAGCTTCAGACATCAGCTGGACAGGGAGCAAAGTCAGTTGTTACAGCAGGTCTCCTCAGATCGGGGGAGAGTAATTTGGAAACAATGCAAGAAACAGATTATGAACAAATACCTGCAGAAGAAGTGACAACAGAGACAGATTTCTCCTCCCAGAAGACAACATATCAATGTAACCCTTTAGTTGTTGCTCACGGTGCAAGTTACGACCAATCTGCGACACCAATAGAAATGTCCCAGAAAGAGATTATTTGTATGGAAACAAGCACAGATAGCTTGGCAGAGGTGCCTTCATTCAGAGACAATGAAGAATGTGAACCAAAGGATGAAGACTTGTCTTCACTGAATCATTATGAATTCAAAAGCAAACCTGCTTCAGAAAATTATCCCCATGAATGTGCTTTACCAGACAGTCAGGCGAGTTGCTTATCCCAACAAATTTCAGAAAATTCTACATTATGCACTGATAATCTAAGGGAAGAAAGCAGTGAAAGCAAAGAACACAATGTCTTGAATTCTCAGGCTGTAGTTCAGAAAGCATTTTCATCCAAATACAAAAACTTAGTGGTAAATGAATTAAGTTATCTCATGGTGAATGTAAATGGGAAAGACACCAAGTCCTTTCCTGCTGCTATTTCTGAGACTACTAATGGTTTTCTCCCAGAATCCAATTCAAGCATATTTTATGAAGCTTCAACAAAAGCTAATCTTTTTCAAAGTGCATCTGAGACTGGAAATTATGATAAACTATTGGAGCATGTCACAGTAGTGAAAGGAGATTGTAATGCCACATCTGATCTTACCGTGGAAGTCAGTGCCACTGATGTACGTTCTGGCTGCCTTTGCACAACATGCTCTTCAACAGGGCAGAGAAACTGTATGCATAAGATGACTGACGCTTCTGTGGAAGTTGATGCAACCATTTTCTTGGAAAAAGAAGCACAGGATAAATCTTTACTTGAATCAAGAGAAGAGAAAGAAGCCTTTTTTGAAAGTGATTGCACAGAGGATATCTTGCTTGATGAAGGTGATGTAAGCTCAGAGTTAGAAAGAACTGAGTACAGCACAAATAGATCAGCTACTCTTTCTCAAGAGGAGATCCCATATATAAGTGAAGAATCAAAGTTTTTAAGAAACCCAGAAACCAATCCAGAAGAAACTATGGTTCCTTATCAGGATACAAAAGCAAACAGTGATGAAGAAATGACAAAATTAATCAATAGTGCAATCAACTTGGAAAAACACACATTGGAATTTGAACCCAGACAGAATAAAAGTTTACTTGACTACCAAGTAGTCAAAGTCCAAAGTGGAACTGAAGGCAGGAGTGGAGAGGATTTTAAAGGCATTTGTATGTCTCAGAATCCAAAGCAGCTCACTGGTAGTGAAGCTTGTGTAGTTCAGCGTGAGTTCTATACAAATCTGCACCTGACAAACGAAGAGGTGGAGAAAGATGAACCGCAGGTAGCCAGCACTGGAGTAGAACACCCTCAGGAATCAAAAGCCCTCATGCGTTCTGGCAGCCGACTTAAAACAAGCAGCTTTTCCCAAAAAGAAAAAAGTGAGAAAATAGAAATAGGAATTTATTCACCGGAGGTTTTGGTTGCTCCCCAAACCACTCCTTCAGCTGTGTGTTCCCACACAACAGATATTATTCAGAATACTGTGGGCTTCCTTGATACTTGTGAGGGGCTTTTAAAGATGAACAGAACAATAGAAACTGTGTTTAACACAGAGGATCTAGCTGCAACGGTACTCATCACAAGTAGGCAGGTGAATATTTCAGCAGAATCTGGAAATGAACAAGTAAATTCTAGCACTTTAGCTGAACATTGTGTACCAAGCTGTTTGGCCCAGGAAGACGAGGTTAATGAATGTGAAGCAACTGGGAGTGAAGAACAAATTATCATGACCAACGCTGAGGGACTGACTGTTACTAGGCAAGAAATCATATGCAGAGATGAAGATGTTTTATTTCCTGAAGAGTCTCCAGCTCTGCATCAGATGTATTGTGATGGAGGTGTCAAAGAGGAAACTTTAAGTCAATTTAAGATCCCTGAAAGATACCTGACAGCTTCAGGACTAGAGCAGAATATATTGCTAGAAGATGATTCAATATACCACAATGCTACTGAAATGAGTGAAGATGGTGGCTTGGTGTACTCTGTTACAGATACAAGAAATGCAGTCATGGAAGATACCGATGCGTATGAATATTCGGTTGATGATAGTACCGCTATTGACCAGTATATAATTGACCAAGAGTTGAAAAGTCTGCACATGAAAGAGGACAGCCATACGTACATGAGTTGCTCTATGCAATATCCTCAGTATGGCACTACAGAAAGCTTGAATGCAAGTATTGTTAGAAAAAGGCCTGATACATGTGAGTTGGGTCCAGTAGGCTCCGGAGTTGAGAAGGAGAAAGTACACTTGGTGAATCTAGTGCAAATGGCCAAAACAGACGAAGAAAAGGAGATGTTTAGAGAAAGCACAGAGGAGGTGGAATTGATCATTTTACAAAACCTGAATGAACTGTTCCCTGAAAACAAAGACAGCTTCCAAGTGACACATGATGACAGAAAATTAAATGAAATCTTAAGGGAAAGCCAGTGGGTGTCTACCAGCTTTTCTAAAAATACTGAAGACACCAGCAGGCAGCAGAATCCACCAGCAACACTAAAGTCTACTGAAAAAACCCAAGAAGGTTCACAGAAAGACTCCTCATGCCAGTCTGTAAATCACGTTTTATATCTTGGTGTGAGTGACGATTCACACCTTGTTCAAGATGTTCCCACTGCATTGAAAGGACAAGTTCCCTCTAACAGCAATCTTGGAACCAGAGCTGTTCTGCCTTACTATGAAACATTAATGGAGAGCACAGTCTCTGTTGGTGCACCTGACAACAAAATGGGAGAAGATAAATATCTTTCTGGCAAGATGCAAAGTAAGAATGTAGCTTTTCTGCAAACCAGGACCACACAGGACGGGCAGGAGGAAGAAACCTTTGTATGTAACAGTGCACCTGATTATGCCATAGCCGGGCAACCTGTCAATGAGAACAGCTCTTCCACTCCCTACAGCACTGGCAGTCCTGAGTCTGAAACTGTAGTACTTCAGCAAGTGGCCAATGTAAACTCACCTTCCTTGGAAAAATTAGATTCTTGTAAAGATATGATTCAGGATGTTAACAAAGCTCATGAAGAACACGTTGTGAATTTAATGGTTAATAATCTATCAAAAGGCTGCCTTAATTCCATGGAAGATACAGCTCAAGAGGAAAAGGGTGCAACTGTGCTTGATTCACTGCTCTTGGAGAAATCACACCTGCTTGCTTCTTCAGAGAGAGAGGTGATGGAAGATACAGGAATGGAAAAAATGTATTCTTTACTAGAAATCTCTTCGCAAGAAATGTTTCACAACATTGATACAGCTCAGAAAGTATTTCGCTCAGGGAGTTTATCACAGCTTGATGAGAAGGAGAAAAATTTAAGCACTAAATATACTACATCAAACAGTAAAAATGAAAATGCAGAGTTTCCTAGTAGGGCTGGGTATCAGCATGAGCCCCGAGAAAATCAGGGCCATGAGACTTCTGAGGAGTGCTGTGCAGACCAAACAGGCAGCACTGTTTCTGAGAACACTTCAGCCCTTTCAGAAGGCCTGAGCAAGTCACCATGGGAATATCCACATTATTGTAATGAGTTTCTAAATTATTATAGAAACTTGGGCACTTCTGAATGTTCTCTTGGTCTTCTAAATTGTCCAGCAACGCCTGCAGATGTTGTGCTTACCAACAATGGAGACAAAGGTAAAAGCAATGCAGTTTTCTCTGAAGAAACAAAGTACTTTGAAAGTGAATCAGGTGATTTAAGTGCACCTGTAACTTCTTCTGATGTTTCTCAAAAAGGAGATGAAAGTAAAAATAATTCTGCAGTTGCAGAGGCCACACATGCACAGAATAATAAACTGCCTGAAAAAGTTGCAGGAACAGATCAAAAGGTGAAAATAATTCAAGGTTCTTTCCAGAATTGCAATGACATAAAAGAAAATACAATTTATGAGTACCCAGAACACTACATCAACAATTCTAATGTGACTTTACCAGAACTGGGCTCATATACCTTTCAGAGCTACAGACAGGCTGGCAGTAAAGAATTAAAGTCTCTTCCATCCTACTTTGCAGAAGATACTCCAACTGATACACCATTTCAGAGCTCCAAGAACTTCAGTGCTTTTCACATTTCTGGTTTACCCGATGACTCAAAACCTCTAATACTTGGTCAGCTAGAGGACTCATTTCAGGGCGCTGTTTTGACTAAGCAAGTGCCTTCCAGTTGTGCAGATGTGTGCTCTGCAAAAGAAGATTTTCCCCAAGCATTTGCAAGCGTCGATCACCCATCCTTAACACCATTTTCAGAATCTTCAACAACTGCAGATACAGGCCATGGTGAAACTGGCATTTACGATATTTCCCATACAAACATATTGAAACATTTTCCATTTGCTGCTTTGCAAATACAAGACACTCAGTCTGACAAGGCTGTGGTGTTCGATGAGCCGATATGTGCTTCGGGAAGTATTTTACTTTCTCTTGCAAAAGAAAATAGGCATTGTCCAGTATCAGACATGGACTCGACTTCATATAAAGATTCTGCTGTAGATGGAGAACCTGTATATCAAAATAAGCATAAAAAATTTGACAATGATATAAAAGCTGATCAGCACCACTGGGGTAAAGTTCCACCACAAGAAGCTTGCACAGAACATATGGAGAGAGTCCTAAATGATAATTCTCTTTTATTACCATCATTACCTTTTTGGGATACTGGAAAGGCAGTTCTTGTTAAAGATACACAAATGAGAAAAATACTGAACAGAAATGCAGAAGAACTGCATTCAGATACTGAGACTGGACATTCCATGGTAAGGAGAGAGCAGAGAAAAACAGTAAGTAGAGAACATGTTGACAAGCAAATGGATGTATTCTCAGGTTCTGCAGGTGAATTAATAGGCTCAGATATTACGGTGTTAGAAAACCTATATCCAGGAGATGTTGATGTAGATACTGAAGACACCTGCATTTCATATAGTCCAATTTATCCCACATACAGCAGGAGCACAGATTCCAGGCAACTGTATCACGCAGCTTTGGGTGTTGAAAAAAACGCTACATGTCTGCAAGATAATTGTCAGTATGTGCCTACAGGTGACCAGGTTGAGCGGGTGCCAGATACAACGAATACAGATGATAGAAAAGAGATTTTACTTAGCAGAAATAGTACAGGTTCAAGCACTGATACCCATGCTGATGCAGACAACTGTTCAACAACAGGAGATGCTATAATGAGGAGTAAGTCTCTGAAATCGGAAAGACAAAAGTTTTCTGTAAGGAATAATGAAAGTACCTCCATAAAGTTTTTACCAGAAAACTGTGATTTGCCTCCTCAAGAATCCAAATTGATGGAATTCAGGAGCAGAAGGTCATATTCTACTACACGGAATACGAAGAGCAGTAAACAAAGCGAACAGAGACCTTATTTGCAAAGTCACAGACTATCAGCCCCAGCTATTGCTGTCTTCTCTGACACAGAGTGTACTTGGGAAGCTTCATCTAAGGCAGATCCTTTGTTATATTCTGCATCTAAATCGCTGCAAGATTTAAATATGAGTGTAGAGCCTCCATCACCAACTGAAGATGATCTTCGTGGAATCGAAAGTTTCTCAAAGCAGGAATCAAAGAACTTCCTACAGGTTAAATCTAAACCAAGATTTCAGCAAAGAATGGCACAAACTAAGAAGCTTGCAAACTGTGATCCCAAAAACTTTGAAAATTTTGAAGCAAGAACCCAAAGCAGTCAGTCTTTAAAGGACTGTATTACTCAATCTCCATCATCTGCACTGCATGCAGCTCACAGTTCTGTGGGTGCGGAAGCAAATGTCCATTCAAACAGCAGTTCTCTAGCTCAGTGTAGTGAAGGGAAAGCTGAAGAAGCTGGATACCAGCCAGATTCAGATTTACTTTTGCAAGACAATAAAGATGTAATGCACTTTAGCTCAAGTGATATCAACCCATATATTCATCCATGGCAACAAGATGGATCATGTAAGATAGGTTGGAAACAGTATGTTTTTGGAAGTGCAAGTGATGTCTCTTGCAATCAAATCCCTTTAAACCTGGAAAATCACAAAGTTATGAGATGTTCTAGTGTAGACAATGGATTGAATTCCCACAATTCTCCTTTTCATTCTCATCTCAGTTCATATGCTACAGCAAAAGTTTTATCGAGCACTTTAAGCAGCATTGAAGGTCTTCAAGGATGGGACAATGCCAGACAAGACTTCCAGTCTGCATACTCAAGTGATGGTACCAAGCAGCATAGTGACCTATCCAAGGAAACAGTGCAAACTAACCTGGAAAATAACACTGCTGAACTTGAGAATCCTTCTGCACAACCTGGCAACTCTTCAGTGCAGGTCGATGAAATTGTACTATTATATCCTTCTGAGTCTGAAAGGTCTTCCAAAAAACTACCAGGGATTACGTGTGAACAGGGAACACAAACAGCAGCTACTGGACGGTATAAAAGGCAGAGAAGACATCAGAGGAGCTATACAGATATTTCTGCAAGAAAGCAGGAAACAAACAGAGATGTATTTTGTCAACCTTCTTCATGGACAAGCATGCAGAATCTGTCCATGCATCTGTCACAGCTTCTTCAGAACACTTCTGAGCTGTTGGGAAACCTCTCCCAACAAAGTATTATAGATAATGAACAGAATGCCAAAATCAACCAAAGAGGAATTGAAGAGGTTGTAAAGGCTGCTAGATCAGATAGCTGTACTCAGACTACAGCAGATGTAGCCACTCAGACTGAGATTTTGGAAGAACTTCAAGGCAAACATGGAGAAAAACAAGTGGAGGCAAAAATGGAAAATGAATCAAGGGCAGCTCAGGCAGTAAACGTTGACTGGAAAGGAACAGATGTAGATGCAGCAGTAAAGATTCCCAAAAAGAAAAAGGAAACACTCTTCCTTGGAGAAAGGACAGAAGAACGAACAGGGATGAGAAATCTGGGCAATCCTGACTTCCATGACAGTCTTGACAGTGTTTTGGAAGACTCCTTTATGCGTCTGCCTCTCTTACGCAGAACCTCCACTCCCATCTCAGATTTTCAAAAACCATCCTTAAATGCCCAGCAGAATTTTGCTTTTGCTTGTACCAGTGTTTCATCCGTCACATCATCTTCGCTAAGTTCAGGGCAAGATGGTTCTTCATGCACTGTAGTTAGCAGCCCTACTAATAGCACCTCTCAGTCACCAGCATCTTATTCTCAGGATAACAGAAGTGTCAATGAACTGGAGGTTCCAGCAGAAAGAAAATTTTGTTACAAAAACACCCTGCTAGTTGATAGGGCCTCTTCACCTATTCTTACTCTTAGTGCTAGTCCCAGTAGCCAGGCTGCTTTCAGCAAGTCTGGCTGCCCCACTAAGGAACCCCTTGGATATTCCAGCAATGCTTCAAGCCCCCTTCACAACCAGAGAAAGCAGAGGGCAGGCCCGTGGTCGAGCATGCAACCTCACGTGGACAACTTTTCACAGACGGAAACGGACAGTGAATCGAGTGCTTCTAGAGAACATAAGGGCATAAGAAAGAAATCTGGAAGTTTCTCAGATAAGAAAGCAGCCAAAGAGCTTTTAGGACAGGGTGGTTCAAAAGACTTGGAACAACAGCATAGACTCATGGTTGACACCCACACTACCATTTGTGCAAAGCGGCTGTATCACTCTAGTAGTATGTTGGAGGTGTCGGGCCACAGGGAAATTTTAACAGGTGATATTGGAGACCGCAGTCCACTGGCACGTTCACTTCGTTGTCTGTATGTCACAAGGGGAGGAAAAGGTTCTTCTGCTGAAATCAGGCATGAAAAATATGTTGGTAGTTCTGATACTGCTTTGATTCATAGCTACTCACCTCTAAGTGCTGGCTTACTTTTTAATCAAAAAATTAGCACCACTTGTTCAAGTAAGACAAATGCTGGCATGCCCTCAGAACCTCTGGTAGAAGCATCTTCTCTACAGTTTCATGATTTCTTCTGGAAGAATGAAAACAGCGGCCCTCCCCTGCTCTCAGATGTGAGTGATGTGCAAACTTCCTTCCAAGATGACAACACAGATTCTGTGACTGAGAGTGAGTGTGGCACCGAAATTCCTCTCAACAAGAATACTGCTTTTGCAAAGCCCTACAGGCCTCGGAGCTACAGTCTCCGTGACTTACCTGTACACAATAAATTCAGCAACTGGTGTGGTGTTAAGGGCAGCTCTCCTACTTCCTTACTCAGCTTGAGTGGCAGTGTGACCGACTTAAGAAGCCAGGCAGAAAAGAAACATAGAAGCGCACGACTGACAAAAATGGAAGGGAAATCGCAGCTTCATGACAACAGGAGCAGAGAGATTGAGAGACTTCAGCGAGAGCGCGCTCAGATCATGTCCGGCATTCAACTGGATCTGCATCAGCATCCCCTCACTGTGGAACTGACCGAAGCAAAGCTCAATTACGGCATCGGGGAAACAGACGCCCTGCTGAGGGTCCTTCAGAGTGGAACTGCAGATGACCTGGTGGCGATTCCAGTGAAGCAGCAGCTTTATGAAAGGTAAATTGCTTAAAGTACTTAAAGTATTAAGTATTTTGAATACGCTTCGTATAGCATAAATAACAATTAGTAATGAGCACTTAATCATTTAGTCACGCTGCGTCAACTATATCTGAAGAGACGTAGTATTAAGCTTATTTTAAATACAGTTAAGAATCACAGAATCATAGGGGTTGGAAGGGACCTCCAGAGATCACTGGGTCCAACCCCCTGCCAGAGCAGGGTCCCTAGGACAGGTCGCACAGGGAGGTGTGTAGATGGGTCTTGAATCTTTCCAGAGAAGGAGACTCCACACCCCCCTGGGCAGCCTGTCCCAGGGCTCTGTCACCCTCACTGTGAAAAAGTTCTTCCATATATTGGTGCAGAACTTCCTGTGCTCCAACTTGAGGCCATTGCCCCTTGTCCTGTCCCCACAGACCACTGGCCATTTCCCTCTGTGTCCCACACTTCAGATATTTATAAACATGGATCAGATCCCCTCTCAGTCTTCTTTTCTCAAGGCTTCATTTGAGGCAAAACGTAAAAGATTTGGTGTAAATCCAATCTGTCGTCATGCCGCTCTTAAAATTTCTAGCAGCTATGGGAATGATCATAGGAATACATTTCATTGATTTACTGCAACATAAAAATAATTGATACGTCCTATTTATGGGAACATCTCATTCATGCTTCTGGGAATGAATGCTGATGTGTTAATCAGCAAAAGCAAATTTTAAAACCCCATAAATACACAAAACCAATTATGACAAAATCAAGATCCTAGATTCTTGCAGTGGGATTGTAGAACTCTGTTTAGGAAGCTGTTTTAACTAAATTATTTAGGAGCAGCTATGTCAGTCTCCATCCTGTTTGCCTCTCAGTCATTACAAGCAGTAACCAAGACCCTCTTACGCGTTTCCTACGCAGCGGCATCTCAGAATTTCTGCATCGTCTGTCAGCACGTGGCCAAAGGGCCACCTGCAAGGGCACCCTGTAGTATTAGATTCCTATAAGTTTTACATTACTAAGGTCCTTAATATTTGTTTTTTAAAAAAATCAGAAAACTTAACTGCAGGGTGTGTTCTGTTGCTCTGATCATGTTTCCCCGACAGACACATGAGAACTATTGAAACTTTAAGGAAGGAAAGAGAAAAAAGACTGCAAAGGTACCAAAGAAGCCGAAGTCTGAGTCCTCAAAAGCATTTGAGCCTGTTGCAGACACTGGATGCAAGCCAGAGGGATCTAGATCTTCCCAGCAGACGCCGAGAATACCTGCAACAACTGAGAAGAGATGTGGTGGAAAATACCAGGTAGAGCAGTGGAAACCTGTCTTTTGGCCTGACATCTACTGGGTGCACAGTAATGGTTCTTACTGACATCTGAGGCTTCTTAGGCAGCAGAATTCTCAATGCAGAAGTGTTAAACTTTGGGGTAGAATGCACTTTTAGAAAAAATACATGCCGTGTTTTAGAAAACATTCATTAAAATCCTCTTATTTAGTTTATTGCAGTCCACAATGAGGGTCTAATTTATTTTATGTGTATGATATATGGGGACAGACAAGTATTTCATTGAAGTATCACAAAAGTTATGCAACCCTTCACTATTTAGAATTTCGCATTCCCCTACCGTAGCCCCTAAATCACTTCTGCTTCCTTTGTGGCAAGTGAGGAGACAGCAGTTTTCCCAATGCAATTATTTTGCGGTGATACGACAAAGCAGTAGCCTTGGATCATAGGGAGAGCTGACTTAGAAACACTTCATCTCAGAGGTAAACCTGGACTTGCAATCTGATTAGTTTGCCAAGGTTAATGTCCGTGCAGGCTTTAGGGAGCAGAGAGGAACTTTTTGGATGTTAATGTGGTGGTGTTTCACTGCTTTTCTGGCAAATTTTTCTGTTCTATGTTGAAAGATTATTTTCTCATGGTAGTTTGTGAGGTGACCTAATTTCAAGGAATTATGTGCATTTTCCCCCACTTACAGAGTCCAAGAACCAAAAAGAAGAAGTGTTCAGCATCCTTCAGACATTGAACTGTTGCTCCGAGACTACCAGAGGGCACGAGAGGAAACCAAAACTGAAATTGCACGAGCCAGGGACAAACTTCGGGAGAGAGCTGAGCAAGAGAAAAAGCGGATACGGGAGCAAATATTCTCTCAGTTGCAGAAGGTAAACATCACAGAGGAAACTTTTACACATTATTCACAGAATCACAGAATCATAGGGGTTGGAAGGGTCCAACCCCTTGCCAAAGCAGGCTCACCAGCTCATATTGCACAGATAGGCATCCAGACGGGTCTGGAATCTCTCCAGAGAAGGAGACTCCACCACCTCCCTGGGCAGCCTGTCCCAGGGCTCTGTCACCCTCACTGTGTAAAAGTTCTCTTGCATGTTGGTGTGGAACTTCCTATGCTCTAACTTGCAACTATTGCCCCTTGTCCTGTCTCCACAGACCACTGAAAAGGGGCTGGCCATTTCCCCCTGCATCCCATACTTAAGATATTTATAAACATTAATAAGATCCCCCCTTAGTCTTCTTTTCTGCAGGCTGAACAGCCCCAGGTCACTCAGCCTTTCCTCATATGGGAGATGCTCCAGGCCCTTAATCATCTTTGTAGCCTCCTTTGGACTCTTTCACATCAATGCTTCTTTTTTTAAAAAAAACCAAACTTTTCCATGGCTACAAAATTCTCCTGTTTGATCCACACCATCATACAAAAAAAAAAGAATTAAAAGCAAATTTGTGCTTTAAAAAACCCCTACATGCTTGTGAACTACATCTTCCTGAAGCCACATTTTATGTACAAGAAACTCCTAACGTTTCCCCATTGGATTGAGCTTGACCAGCCATCCTGTGGGGCATCTGTCTGGTCTATACAAGAGTTTTACTGAGGTAAATAGAGTTTATTTCAGTATGTACTTGAACACAAAGGCCTTTATTCTTTTTTCTGTTTCTCTTTGTAGTCCTCTGTCTGTGCATGTTTGCCCTATATTTTTTTTTTACTGCGCTTTGTTACCCATGTTACAAAGTCCAATGTATGCACTTTTCTCCCAGATGCAAGGACAATACTTCATGTCTGATCTGTCCAGTTTCTGATTATACTTTTCTGCAGTAACCTTTGTCATTGCCTGATGATGTAGCTTCAGTCGTCGCTGCAGACCCCTTATGTCTGTATGCGGTATAAAATGTGGTGAACCCACTAAGGAACCTTGAATTCAGGCATCTCCACTGGATGACTGGATTTTTACCACATTTTTCTTGTGAAACCTGAATTGGAAACCCAAATTTAGAACTGCTTTTAAGAGTGTAAATAATCTAAAGTCGTTGGTATTTTTATTTCATCTTCTGGGCTGCCATGGAGCAGACGGGTTGGTTAAAGTAAAATCTTCAGTCTTTAACAACTACGTTTGACTAGCAAGTTCAGTCAGGGGCTACTGGAGAACTGAGCAAAGAAAAGTGGGACTCGAGAGGTCTGCTTTTAAACTTCTTTTTCCCTTAAAGGACGTCGCAGCTTTGCTGTGATAGTCCAGACTCTTGTACATAAGCGTAACAACAGCAGAAGCTGCATTTCCCAGACTGATGGGTTTTATGGTCAGAGGTGATTCACCCTATGGCTTATATCATCAGTCTTTTGAACGAGCCTGCTTGTTTGGCACACTGTATGGCAACAGCTCTTCTCATGTCAACACTCCTTGAAAAGAAATTGGATTATTTTTAGATTATTCCTCTTTCACCTTTTAGTGCCGTTACCCTTGATGTGACTTGTTCTTGCACAAGGTAAGTTTTGTGCAGTGTTGTTGTTTGTAATTGTGCGGTGCCTGTTACAGGAAGAAGCAAGGCTGAAGAATCTTGCAAGTACAAGCACTTTATGTACAGACTCCAGCCTCAGCCTCTCCTCTGGCCCAACATCTGGTTACAACAGCAGTAATACTGCTACGTATACTGCAAGTAACCGCGGCAACCAGGAAGGACAGGTGAGAAACAACTGGCCTGGGAGACAAGAACAGAGAGATAGCATAGGAACAGAAACCTTTTTTGAGAGGGTTTGTCACAGCCATCAAGCAGGACAAGTTTGTGTCACTAGTAGACAGACAGGTGACATGAGGTAGAGGGAGAATCACCATGTAATCACAAAGGAGAGCGATCCTTTTATTCTTTTGAGTAGGTTTTTTCTTTTTGAAACTCATAAACCACCAGACTGTGTTCCTGTTAGCAGTAATGCCACTATCTGTGAAATGTTTTAGGAACATTTTTCTTGTGATAAACCAGAATCTGATATTCTCCATGTGCCTCCCTCCGGGAAGCACACATTGACCTTCCTTGAGGCTACTATTTGGAGTATGCACCTCACACTTGGCTTGCCAAATTTCCTCAGTCAAGGTATCATCTCATAACCAAGGGAAAGGCAAAGGAGTTAGTTACCTGAGGAGAAAGAGAAGCTTCCAACCTTTAAGGCAGGTTTGCTACAAACAGTCCACTTTCTGTGTAACATAATTAATTTTTTCTAGCTCATACCAAAAGCCCCCACTTCTGTTTCTTAAATCAGGTCTCTCCTGGGACTGCTTTGCCTTCAAGAGACACACGAGGTCGTTCAGCTGTTAGAAATAGTCAGCTTCATGTGTTGGAGCAACTACAGAAGGATTCAACATTTGGTAAGTAAAACACTGCTGCTTACATTTAAGTTGCATCCAAAAGCCTGAGATTTGTCATTTATGCAAATCAGTATCTAATCTGCTTCTGGGTATTTTGAGGCTGTCCCTACCATTACATGACTCAGGAAAAATACTGTCAGCTGGTAGCCAGAGCTTGCTTAGGATTCCTTAAAAGTAAATGGTGCTTCGTCTGCTCTGAAGTTGATCTTTTGCTGTGGTAAAGCCCGAGTAGTGTTCTGAGAGGATGTGAGGCTAATGCTTTGAACCAAGGAATTGAGGGGGAGTGGGGGGCTAAAGCTGCAGATAGGGGATTGTACATGCAAGTTCTTGGGTTTTTGTCCTCACTCAAGACTAATGTTGCCTGTTCCTCTTGAGGTTATTAGCTTGTATGTAGTAATAACCATTAAACCTGATGATTGCAAGATGTAACTGCAGTGTAATTACCAGTACGCAGACTGTCGGAACGAGGGTCTGTCCGGTGGACTGGGTGCCCAGAGGGGGTGTCAGTCCCTACAACTGAGGAATAGTGATGCGCTTCCTTTTTTTTTTCCATTCCCTGCAGAAGCCAGCAGAATTCCGCCACCTTCTGGTAGCATCAGCTGTAGGTTCACACATGGATTAACTATTTCTGTCAACTCCTCTTCAACAAAAGGATATCAAGACTTATCCAAACATATCTTGGCTAATGCTACCACCGAGGTAAGTAAATAAGCTGAGTTTTCACTTACTCCTTTACCTTCTACTGGAAGTTGAGGCAAAAAAAAAAAGGTGTGGATAAGCCTTGTTCTTGCCAGTAGTTTTGGGTATAGACACACACTGAGCAATTTCAAATGGCAGGGGAAAGTGAGCCAGGCTGCAGCAGTGGGGTTTGAAAGAGACTGCTGCGAGTTAGCTGACATGTTTGAGTGAAGCTGGTGAAACTGCTGGACACTGTAGCATCCAGGAGCTCCTGCAGCGCAGGTTTTACCTGTCTGTGTATGACAAGGGGGAGTGTGTAGTTCAAAGTGTACTGACTTAATACTTCAGAGCAGGTAGAATCACTTCAACGTCATTTGGAGACACGTGTTATCACTATCTCCTACTTCTCATGATAGCTTAGGCTGCTGTATAGGCTTTTTTATATCTGCATCTATAGATAGATATATATCTTCTTCCTTCAGCAGAGAATGTGACCGGCCCAATCAGTCTGTCTGTTAATACTCTTGAGATCACTAGTGCCTGTGGTAAAGCCAGCTGAGTAGTTTGAGTAGCAGATGTGTAGCAGCATGTAAAAGCTGAACACACTTTCTGCTTTATACAACGTCCTCTTACCTGTCCATTTGTCTTCTAAGGTAATGGCAGCATGCTCACATAACCTGAGGAACCTCTACACGTGCCAAGCAGCCGCTGGTTGGAAGTAAGTTCGTGGCAGGTTGTTGTAACAGGACTCTTTTCAAGTACTTGACTCCCCTCCTCCCCGGGTGCAAATACTTGTCATTTGTCTTTGACAGGTATCAGTGTACAGAAAAGGAGGTGCTGGTTTACTACAAAGACTTCCCTTCAGCGACAAGGCATGGGTTTCTGGGAGCAGGGGTGATAGAAAGACCTCTGCCTTGTGTGTGGGGGCTGGTGAGGGATCCTGGGAAGAGGCCCCTGTACGACAGAACTATCAACACAGCCCGCGTACACAAGAAGGTGACCAGCCATATTCAGCTGGGTGAGTATCAACGCAGACACCTGGCTACCACTGCAGTTAGGTACTCTCTCAGCTCAGGCTGTCAGTCAGGAAGAAAGTTAGAGGCATCTTATTTAATTTCTTCAGGTTCGAAGAGAGTTTCATTATTTAAGATGGGAACTTCAGTTCTCCAAGACTTTTGCAAAGTCAGGATAATAGTAAATACATCTCACTGCACAAGCGCGGCTCAAGAGAGTGGTTTGAAAGGCAAAATACATCCGAAGGGGCTTGAAAAAGCCTCTTAATGACACATATTAACTACCGCTCTGCATTGTAAGTTCAAGTTGTCCAAGCCTAACTTCCCTTTTTTCTTTTCTTTCTGGGTTTTTCACAGTGTATTTAGTGACTGATACCTCCCTGTGTTACCTAAAGCAGCCCCGGGATTTCTGCTGCATTACTGTTGAAGCCAAAGAGGTAAAGTGACCGTTCTTGGAAGCAGAGAGGGGCAGTTGTTCTAAACTCCTGGTGCAAGGACCAAGGAGAGAAGAAAGGAAAGTCCATGCTTGTACTTCCAGATACGGGAGCAGGACAGTTAGAAAAGCCTGGCTGGTGTGAGACAAGCACATTACATATAAAACCCTCCTGTGAATGACAATCATCAGCCAGGCCCCATTAGACAGTAACAGAAACGTTACACAGTAGATTCTGGTGACAAACATGCAGGATTACAAAGAGAAAAAATATTTAAGAAATAATATTTTTCATGTTACTTAATATTAAAAGAGCTCTTGTAAGTATTATGAGAAATATGTCTCAGGGCAAAAAAGAAAACATTATTAAGTGCCTAATTTTTCTTCATATTGCCACCTTTGCGCTTTGTCCCATGCAGGAGAACTTGTCTGTCTTGGCTGTTCAGTCTGTCTATGATGCAACCATGCCTCACCCCGGTAAAGAAGTGGTGAGAGGGGAGATCCTGCCAAGCGCTTGGATACTGGAGCCTGACGTTGTGAATGGAAGAGACATCACCAGAGTTATTTACATGGCACAGGTAAGATTTTGCTGTATGTCCAGAGGTGATGGAAAACGCCATTAGGTAGCAGAACACCTAAGAGCTGGTATGTGACATAAACCAGAATCCTCCTGCCACGCTCCATGAAGTTTATGAAGTGAGCATAACAGTCACCTCCCCTTCACACTGTCATATATAGCACAATGTACAGCAGGGAATCTTGGTAGCACTGTGCTTACGCACACACACCCAAGTTCTTACAGCAGGTACAGCTGCTCCCCTGGACAGCAAGACTTTCCTGTAAAGGTTTATGAGCAATTTCAGTGTTAGGGTGCATTCTCACATGGCAAGCCAGGAATGCTACAGCCAGCATCAGAGACTGGAGAGTGGTCTGCATCTTCTTTGCTGTAGAGAGAGGAAGTTCTCCTCTTCTCAAACTGCATGGAAATACTTTCTGCAACTGAAGTAATTAATTCTTCACACTTAATAGATGCAGGAGAGAAGGTAAGATTAGGATTCCAGTTAAGAATAAGGAAATGCTGCCGGCCATTTATTACAGACCCACCTGAAACGCAGGCTCGCTCTGAGACAGGGTACCAAGTACTTAAAGTAAATCATACCTTATCATGTTCTATTCATGTTTGAGTGCTCATCTCAGAGATAAATGGAATTCATCCTTTAAACTTAGCCAAAATAAATCATGGGGTTTAAGAGGTAATTTTTAAAATCTAATAGTTAAATTATTGTAATTACTACATGTGTTTCCCAATGCACATGTGTAATGCATATGAATTTGGAAATTTTCTGGGCACTGTAAATTGCATACATAATGCATGTAGGCATTTAGTGTGTGCATGTACATCTTCAGGAATGCTGTATTTGTCTCAAATGAGTAGTATCTAATCTAAGCTCAAACTCAAAAGCACTGCTGACCGTAACATCAAATATGCAAAGCTTTGGAAGTCTGTGGAATGCAGGGAAAGCAAAGATACAAACCACGTGGTAGCGATGGTGTTTGGCTGCAAACTGCTGTTGTGCTTGACATACACTTGTGCCACCGGTGCTATTCCAGGCTGGAGAAGTGTTTTGTACAAAAATGGCCTTTCTTCCCATTCCTGCAGGTGGATCTTGGTGCCCCAGCCATCCCCGCAAGGCTCCTGAGCTCCATTGCGAAGTGGCAGCCTCTGGTGATTGCTCGACTGGCACACTTTTTAGCTGGTTAGTGTTTGGGACAAGACCGGACACTGAACAGTCACTGAAAGTTCACAAAGAGACACAAGCATCTGCAAGGGTCATGTAAAATGCTGGCTTATAAGGCGGTCGCTGTCAGGCCTTGCTTGAGCAGCCTCATTGCCTTTCTTTTAGCCAATGCTACTCAGAAGAAACCCAGGAAGTTTCACGAGGAACCTGTCCTTCTGGAAACAGCTGTGGAAAACCTCCATGGAACAGCAGGAAGGTGTGCTGTCCCTATGAAGAACAGAGGAAGAGGCTTTGCTTTACAAGAGCCAGCATCTTATATGCAGAAGTGTATTATGTTCACTTCTGTTTCCAAGGAGCTTCAATCTTCTTTCACCGCCGCCTAAACTTTCTTCAAGAGAAAAGGGCAACGGTGGCACTGAGATGCACTGCAACCTGGAAACAGCGCAGGTATGGCTTGAGGACTTTTACAAGCTCCTCTGTAGAGCTGCAAAGTCACTTTCTAATGGTGAGACAAGTGTCACAAGCAGAACTCCCAACACTGTAGATAAATGATGTAGTTCAGCTAACTGGCTGTACTTCCCCCCCTTGAGAAGGGAAGTTAAACCAGCGCAATATCCACTCGTCATCCTCCACCCCGTTGGTAGATGCAGCCAGCATAAAGTATTTCAGATTACCACTGCACTATGCAGCATCAGTGGAAACCAACCACACCTCAGGACACAGTTTTACTGCACTGCAGAGAATTAGGTGCTTTGAAATCAAGAAACCAAACTGACAGTTGTAAAGAGCAACATTTTGTCATTAATAGGAAGTAGTACTGAGTAATCAGCTTGTTTCTAGAATTTAAACCCTGCAAATAAGAGTAGCTCCAGCTCTTTCCATCAGCCCTTCTACACTTTTACCCAAATGCATTAAGAGTTGCAAATCTCGCCTGATCATGGTCTTAAGGGCACTTTGTTCATGACATGATCTACTCGCTCACTGCAGCCAATCCAGGCTCTTCCCATTCCATTACCTCATGGTATTTCTGTTGAACTTGCTCCTGCTGTCAGGCTTTCTACGTTTATTCAACACACTCCCTTAGTTTGGTCACAGGTTCCTAAAATGAAACAAAACCACAACCAACTCAGCTGTCTGAGTAACACCTTCATTTAGTTCTTCAGCACAACAGTCAAGAATCACTTTAGGTATCTTATCTAAGCAATAAAAGCTGCTATGAGATGTTTTCTTCAGCTCAAAGAAGCCCACATTATTCCAGAAGCTGTCGCACTTTAAATTTGTCAAGTGAGATATATGTATTCAAGCATCCACCTCGCCAGAATCTGTGTCTGCTACTTGAACACAGTTATGTTCAGTAGAAGACACATTTCCCCAGCATCTGGTGAGGTTAGCTGCACTGTCCACCTCTCAGTTCAAGAGCCAAGATCTACTTCTGCTGTGTCTTTGTGCAGGTGTAATTCTGGCTCTCAGCTTCTATGTTACTCCCTGTTATTAATACAGTAAGTTTGATAATAGCTATTTTAAATTGATATTTAAGAAAATAGCAGTTTTGAGAAATACCAGCCCAAGGCTTCTCCCCTGCACAGCCCCCACATCCCCTCTCCCAGCCTATACCAGGCAGGATAACAGAATCTTTTACTTACTTTGTTTTATCTTTAGATGATCGTGGTTACCATCTTAACACCAATATATTACTGTTCCCTTTTGGTGAGGTGCAGCCTTTTAAAAGAGTCCCGCATCTCTCATAGCCCCTGTGGGAAGAGGGGCAGCCCCCACTGAGTTTTCTGCAACTGAGTGAAAATACAGATTTCCAGATTTGCAACCTGTCACACAGTCCCCCCCTTTAGGTAGACCCCAAAAACAGAAGAGGGAATGAGGCAGTATATAAGAGCCCTAGAAAAACCAGGCAGAAAGAGCAGTAGTGTATTGGCTCTGTCCCCCCTGCTGCTTCTGTGGATTTCCAGAGGCGGTGGCAGGGGGTCTTCACACAATTCACAAAAGAGTTGCTCAGTGCTTTGCTTTTTTTCCCTTTTATTTTGGACATGGCACTAGTGATAAAGCAGTTTTTGTAGGAAAAACATCTAGGGGGACTCCTGCTGATCAACGATGCCAGTGCCTGTGAAGGATAATGTCTTAGTGTACAGTGCATCAGATGTTTATTTTTATAAACACATAAGATTTTTTTTCTATGTTTACAAATTAAGTTATTTCTATCTGCTTGTTTTGAAGCGGTTTTATATGCTAACAAAGCTAAGTTTTATTTTTATCGGTATTGAATTAATGTAACTTTTTTTTTTTAATACAACCTTCAATTGATACTAAAAGCCTATTTATATGAATGTTTTCTTTGGCAAATATAACATTGGATGGTACCCGTTAACATATGGCATTGGGTTGCTTGGAAGGAACAAAAAAAAAAAAAAAAAAACCCAGCAGATATAGCTAATTTGTTCATCTACAACGGGCAAAAAAAAACCAACTTCCTGCAAGTTACTGCTGAGCAGTAGATGAGCAAACTGAGTGTATTGTTGCATCTCTGCTCTTAATCAAGATTGCTATTTTCATATCCACAATAAATGGTATTTTCTACACAAGAAAATGTGACCTGTGTTATTTTGCTGCAGCGCAGAGGCTCCTCTTTGGCCCTCTGTGGGCTGCAGAAGAGAAAGGCTAGTGGGGGTAAAGGTGTGGGTCTCCTCACCACCTGCTGAGGAATGGGCCTGGAATGTGAGTTTGTGGCACATGAGCCAAGCCCCCAGACACTGCCTGAATGTGGTTCCCGTGGCACAGTGCCTGCCATCTCCAAGCACTGGGGTGCTTTGTTTTGTCCTGAAAAGCACCAGTTGAACCTTTTTTTCCTGAGCCCCCTTACACAGCTCCTCAAGCCTGCACACCCGGGCAGCAGCTCATAGAATGCCAGTTTTCCCCATTTGTTTTTGAGCTGTGTCTGCAGTAGCAAAGACTGACAGAAGGAAGAAGGCCATGCTCTGAGCAAGCCTGCTGCCAGCTTTCTTCTCCCTCCCACTCTCCTCCTCCAGGCTGAGGCAACACACAGGGTGCGGGTAACAAATGCATCCCAGGAGCCCAGGGCTGGAAACAGCTACACAGCCGCTCCTAAGGTTTTTGTCAGCTCACAGGGGTTAGTTCTGGGCTCTTCTATACCATGTTCTCACAGAAACACCCTGGACAGTATCTCCAGGTCTTTAAGAAATCCTGCAAAACAGGCACAAAGCAGAGGGCCTTACTGACACTCCCCACGAGCTGAATCCTGGGTCAATTTGAACTCTAGTAAACCCAACTGCTGATTGATGACCTCTAGTAACCCCAGTTGCTTATTGATGACCTCAAGTAACCCTGTGAGCAGAATTTTGGGTCAAGTTGACCTCTAGTAACCCCCAACTGCTGATTGATGACCTCGAGTAACCCTGCGAGCTGAGTTTTCACACAGTGAGGGTGACAGAGCCCTGGGACAGGCTGCCCAGGGGGGTGGTGGAGTCTCCTTCTCTGGAGATATTCAAGACTCGTCTGGACACCTATCTGTGCAATATGTGCTAGGGAGCCTGCTTTGGCAAGGGGGGGTTGGACCTGATGAGCTCTCGGGGTCCCTTCCAACCCCTACGATTCTGTGATTCTGGGTGAATTTGACCTCTAGTAACCCTGTGAGTTGAATTCTGGGTTAGTTTGACCTCTAGTAACCCCATATACTAATTGATGACCTCACATAACCCCAGGAGCTGAATTTTGTTAGTTTGACCTCTAGTAACCCCATATGCTAATTGATGACCTCGGGTAACCCCAGCAGCTGAATTCTGGGTCAAGTTGACCTCTAGTAACCCACCAAGGTGCCTGCCTTCTGCCCCAGAGGGCACAGCTCTGCCCACTGGACATTGTAAACTGCTCCTATACCTTGGTCACCTTTCAAATAACAATTTCCAAGCCTGCTGTATCAGAGAATGACAGTTCAGGTATGCTGAGTTTGTGAAAACTGCTGTGGCAATGTCTATGCCCACAGTTTTACAATAGCCAAATAATTAGGGTGCCTTTTTTAACCCTTCTGGATCCCAGCTTCTCCCCCTCGCAGCACCTGCTCCCATACATAACAAAACAGAGTGATGTTCCAGTGCAAGCAAAGCTGCAGCAGGTGGGACAGGGGAGGTTACCGCGCTCAGCCCCAGGCTTTGTAGCACAGCAGCTTTGTTGTACTCCACCCCAGTACAAAGACACCAAATATTGACAGCGTGAACACAAGACAGGACATTTAATCTTGTTTATTATGACAATGCCTTCAACTGAGCCCTGCAGCAGGAAGCAGGTACCAGCTAATACGGTGTACTTACTTACCATTTCAGTGTGTACTGCCATGTCCTCTCTGCACACACAGTGTGCCTCGTTTTGGGGACCTGCTGCTCTGGTCACATCAGAAAACCCCGTAACTGAGGCATGCAGGTGCAAGGCACCACAGCGTTCACTGCCGTGCTTAGTAACCAAGAAAACTCTCAGTAGAGTTAAGGCCCTGATGTGCCTCTGGTTTCTCTCTCTCTGTATTACATACTTTATCAGGTGCCACAGTTCTCCCTGGTAAGTCCTTTTCATCCTGGGCTTCACTTTATTCAAATATTGCTCTTAATGTATTTGTTTTCTGGAAAAACCCAGATTTGCCTAGGGTACTCCTAGGCAAAAGGAAATAATACCCTCACTGCCACAGGATATTAAACCCCCCGCCAGGAAACCTTAACAGAACAAAAAGCCCATGAGCCAGCTAGTGAGCTCCTAATCATGTTCTGCTAGCCACCCGCAGGCCCTACTGCCAACCCCAATTTAAGGAAATACTTGAGGGGATGAACTAGAGGCCAACACCCCAATGATGATCAGAAAACTCCACAACCAGGCTTCCTTTCAAAACGATCTCTCCTGAGGCTGTCACAGTGCTTTTTCACTACTTCTCGGGCCCTTTCTTCCAGGCTGTAGTATTCCTGCTGCAGCACTTCCTGTCTGATACAACCCAAACTCAAGGCAAGAAGGATTATAAAAACCAGTGACTAGCAGCCAGATGCCATTTACATTCACACACTACAGAAGTGTCTTTAAATAATTATCATGTGTCTTCAGTAAAAACTATAAACAGGGATTTTCTCCCTTACATCTATGAAAAAGCCCTGATTTCTATCGGTACTCTGTTTCCAACAAGAGATGGAAAAACTCCTTAAGCACCTACACCCTTTAAGAACAATGCCACCCATGTTCTGCTGTATATATTTAATATGGTTTCACTTTTAAAATGAGTCTTAAAAAAAATTAAAATCAAAACTTTGAAGTTGAGCTTACAATGAAAAATAAATATAGGCTCATCTCGTATGTCATCCAGGTTACCCCTTCCTGCCCCTGACAGTCCAGTCTTTGTTAAGAGACAGCAGGAGAAACCAGGGTAAGAGAGGAGGCAGCCACCAGGAACCCGACTTGTCCCCTTGAATCAATTCCTGGGTTCAGCCACAACCTTGTGCTGCACAATTACAAAACAAAGCCTCTCCCAGTCTGAAAAAGAAAGGGCTGCTCTGAGCCACAATCAAGGTGCTTAGAGGACTTCTGACTTGGAGATCCATTTGCTGATGTAAATCTGCTGCAAAAGCGCCCAGGAAGAGCCAGGCCAGCGCAGGTTTGGCACGGGGACCTCTCGCCTGCAGCGAAGGGCTCCCAGCGCATTCAGAAACATGTTCCTGCCTGCATCTTCATCAGCCATTTCTGCTCCCAAGCGGCCACCTCCGCTAGCTCTGCGCTGCCACGGTGCCTGGGGATTGTCTCGTCAGCTCACAGGGGTTAATTCTGGGCTCTTCTATACGATGTTCTGCCATGAACACCCTGGACAGCATTTCCAGTTCTTTTAAGAAATCCTGCAACACAGGCACAAACCAGAGCGCCTTACCAACCAAAGTGAAGGAGCTTTACTTTCTCCCAGTAAAGAGCTGTGCAAGGTTAAACACTTCATTGTTGGTTTTCTAATGCAGAAACCCAGACAAGCAACCAATGCCACTTGAAGGACGAATGCCTGTAGGTCCCCCTGTGCAGCCTCCCCCCTGTTCCCCACACCCTTCTCACCACCACAGTTTAAATGGTTCAACATCTCCAACACAGAAGCGCTCACCAGCCTTGAAATACTGTCCAGTTTTTAGCACAGGACTTGAGCTGATTCCTACATTTTGACTCCTCTCCCTGTCTGGTGATGGGAAGCAAAGAGGTTTAAATGCTGATCTGATCAGGCAAGACCCTTCCCAACATCTCATTCTCAGCTGGAGTACGGCCCTCAGGCTAGAACTGAGTGCTGGTAACTAAGCCAGCTGGTTTCCAACCTGGTATAGGATTTTCTTGGAAAAGGTGGGATTCAGGCAAGTACCCATTAGAGCCAAACACTGGTAACAGTAAGATGCCTGTTAGTAGCCAGTCCTCCTGCTGAATTGAGCAAGAGCTGTAGATAGGGAAGGTTATGGGCTTCATCCACACGAATCCAAGCTACACAGATTGGCTGTTTAGGCAGCTTTACTTTTTATTTCACACATATTATTCACACTCATCTGATTACTTACTGAGGGCCAAGGGTGCTCTTCAAGGCTATGCAAACAACTCTCTATTTCACTAGTTTTCATTAGTTCGTGTTCTACAAGACCATGAAGCACAAAAAGGAACAAATCCCACTGCAGAAAAGAACAAAAAATATTGACAACTTAAAAAAAAAAATTCTGTATTTGTTTCTTTATACAGTTCAATTTTTTATCATCTTGGCTAAGAACGTGGCAAAGAGGGGCAAAACAAGAAAGCACATTATCTGGGTGTGGCAATGAGGGACACCAAAGAGTGATGTGCAAAAGGAGTGAATGGAATTCCTTTAGTTCACACGTTGTATCCTACCATAAAGTCTCAAAATTTGTAATCTGCAGCCAAACACCTCAAGCATTTCCAAGAACAGCCTGAAGAAAATCTTCCCTCCTGAAATAAGCTGGGTTTAGCCTGCAGCTAGAGGGTTCAGATAACAGATGCTAAAACAAAGGCTGATATAGGAAACAAGAATGCAACCAGGGTGTTCAGTCCTTGATCCCTCAGGCCAAGTGGGCCATTCTGCCATTTGTTTCTAGATCAAACTGTGCCTTCCTGACAGCCCCCAGACAGGTCAAACACTGACAAAGTAGTACTTAGTCCTCCTTTTCTCTACCCCTGCAGAAACAATGCCAGGTAGCAGCAGGCCAAGTCCTGCCAGCCGTGCTCACGCGAGCCACTGGCTGACGCTGCAGGCAGGCAGAACTCCCCCATGAATGTATCAGACCAGAGCAGGAATAAGCTTTACCTCTCGCTGCTTAACTTCTGCGAGATAACCAATGTTCTTCTTGCTGAAGATCAGCTGCACAGGAACAGGCATCCCAAAGTCCTCCTTCCAGACAGAAAGCAGCAGTTTTAGAAGGCCGTAGGTGGGACTGTTCTTTACATGCAGCCTCTCAGAGCTCTTCTCTGGGGACTTGATCCCAAGAATCAGAGGCACACGATCTGAAACTGTAAGAAAAGGGAAGAAGGTGAATTTCCATAGCTGCATTAGTTTCCTTCTATAGCCACCATCTTGGTCCAACAGCACATTGAGCATAGCTGGTACCTAAACAATCACTGAAGGAAAAAGCTTTGAAACTATACGAACAAGTATTACATAGGAAGAGATTTATATTACAGATAAAGAATGGCATTTGGTCAGCATATAACCCCAAGTCATGGAAGACAACTGACTAAATAAAATTCAGCATAATGTATAATAAAAAGAGGTCCCAGGTGTTACTCCAAAAGGAGAGAAGAACAATATTTAAATCCATAAACAGATTAAATAGGTGTTCATAGTTCTGACTACAGGCAAAGCTGCATAACATCCTACAAGTGAAAGTAAAGCTGGAGAGCGTTTAACTGCAGCTAAATGTACACAGAAAGGCAATAGCAGACCTTCCTTTGTACAGTCAAATGGAACGGGGCAGATTTGTGCCTCACTACAATATTCAGCTGTGAATTGTTATCTGGAACAATGAACCATGTATAAAACTTCTCAAGAAGGTTCTGAAGCCGGGAAATTAGAAGGTTGCTCAGGGAGAACAGACCTGTATCCTAATCTCTAGCTCCGCTGAGAAGAACATTTAAGCAAAAGGAAAAGAACCTGAAAACACTCCCAGAAGTCACAATACACAGAAAACAAGTTGCTACCATTCTCTCCAAAAAGAGCCAAAAAATGTAATTTAAGGGAATGGGCCCCCACTATCAGGGGGGAAAGGAAAGCCAAAACAACCCCTCAGCTGCAACTTTTCAGAGACAGAATTACCAGAAAACATCTCTCATATTTAAATGAAGGCATGGATATATAAACAACAAGAGAGATGTGAATACAACACCAGATCTGAAGGCTGGTCAGTTGCAGTATAATGCTGTTCTGCTGAAGTTGGATGGGAGTTAAGAGCAACCACTCAAATGGACAGGAAATAATCTGTGGGCTCAATCTCACCAACGAGAACCAAACACCCACAGGCTCTAAATACTGAAGTTGCTGACCCCAAGGATTTCAGAGTTCTGCAATAACAGGTTTCAGTCTTGAGTAGTTTATCATAGCTGACTTACCCAGCAAAGAAGCCAACTCCACTGTGCACTTTGCCAGCTGCTGTTCTGATGTGGGACACATGAACTGGAAAACACAAAAACAAGTTGTATCTCTGTCCCCAGACTGCAGACTGGACAAAACAGGGCGTCACAAGGGATAGAAACATCAGAAGAGCAGGCAGTTTACAGCAAGCAGCAGAGAGCTGTAATCAGGAGACCATTAAAGACTGAAAGACAAGAAAAGATCACACATGAAAAGGGAATCCACAAAAGCCAAGGTCAGTAACAAGCAGATCCACGCAGCAGAAAACAAATGCCCTGCAACTTTGTAGCAGCTGAACTCAGACAAAAACCCATTCCACTGACTCAACAGTGAGGCAAGGCAAGCTAACAAGTTTGCAGGTATGAAGACAGTTCGAAGTGGTCCAAGGAAGGGGGGGGTGGGTGTTGCTTTTTTTACTTCTACCTTTCTGCAGCGAAGTGTCTGACTCAATCTTCCCAGCAGGCACTCCAGCCAGACACAGTCAATCACCTCACCTTCATCCCGCGGGCCCACAGCAACGCACAGCACGTCCTTGAAAGACAGCAATAATCCACCTATTAGCATCCTGCACCTCCACACACAGAGCAGTTCATAGACAGTCCTCAGGTCCTTCTGGAATAAACCAAAACACTAGTATCCTCCTTGCTTTGTAAAGTAGATTAAAGCTGACTTTTTCACAACCTTACCTAGCTCTGATTGTCTACCATACTTCTCACTAACATTACAAAGTCAAAACCAATGAGTGCAACCAGTTCATCTTTCTTACAAGCAACCAGCTCAAAGCTCGACATGAACTGGACAGCGCAGCAAGCAAGTTCAGGGAAGAAACACTACAGAAATCCACTACAGAAGTTCTCTTATGTTGCCAAGGTAGCTTCAGTCTCAAATAAAAGCTGCATATGAAGAGCACTAAGGGGGTTATGGCATAAAAACTACATGCAGTAGCACTTTCCATCACCAGTGATTTACCACTCAGTATCAGAAACAAGGATAGAAATCAAAAGAATTAAAGAAAGAAAAGTATTTTAAAAGGTGAATCTTAAGATTCTTTCTTAAGAGAAAGTATCTTTGAAAAAGCCTCGGGTTTCCTCACATGCTTTACTTACCCTCCTCTTTTTGTTTTACCTCAAGCAAGGAAGCATTAAAGGAGGCATGTTCATCCTTACACTATTACTGGGAATGCACTGGCAGCGAGATCCAGTACTATTTGCTCAAACATACAAGGAGCAGCAAAACCCATGATGTATTCTGCCCAATTTTGGTGAAAGAAGGCAGGTTTTTGGAATTTTTTCCTCACAAGCTACACCAGTTATAGAATCACATGATTTTTTTTTTTTTTTTTACAAGAACAGCCACCTTTAAAAAGCCAGGGAGAAAAGACCAAAATGTGGTTCGAGCCAGCTTGAACAGCAAATTGTTTGGATCTGAGACTGAAATCAAATCCAAACCATCACCTTCCTTTTAAGATATTCTGATTCTCCCTAATTATAGCTGAATGAAGGTGCAGATGCAGACTAGCAAAAATCTTTCAACTGATTCATAGGGATTCACCCGACAAGTTCACGTAGAATTCCTGGTGTATATGATGGGAGGATCTACCAGAACGAAAAGGACCAGCAGGCAACACTTACTGTTAAGCAGAAACCAGAAGACTCCAGAAAAAGAGTCCATCTACAAAAAAACCAGCTCTCGTGATACGCTGACTCTTCAGCATAGAGCTGTATGCAACGCTCACCACACTAAGGTTTCTATGCTGCCTGCATCAAAGAGGCATGTGAGCAGCAATCCTGTCTTTGAGATACCACTCCCAACCAGGGAACTCTGATCTATGCACAGACAGCAAGCCAGAGGATGGAAAAAACCCAACCATGAGACCTTTCCATTGCGCTTCCTGAGCACTCCTCACAGGCAGCTCCTTCCAAGCAGAACATCTCCTTTTAAAAGCAAGACAAAAAACCCTCCAAAAACCATCAACATGAAAAACAAAAAGGGGATTAGGGCAAGCTGGGAAGGAAACTCTGTACCTTAATCTCGTTGATGATTTGGGAGGGAAATGGAGCGCAGTGCTGACAGCCTGGAGGGCAGTCCCTTCTCAAATCCAGAGCATCCTCAGCAGGCACGGGCGGTCCTGGGACTTTCAGCATCCTGTTGAAAGTTGCTTTCACTTCTCTTCTGATGAGCGCTACAAAGAACAGGGAACAAATCCTGTCTGCTTCAGCTTTTCTGTCCAGTGAGGCAAACAACTGCTTCCAAACCTTGCCCTTATTAGCCACTCGTTTTGAGGGCCGCAGCTAATGAGGAAAAGACAGGTTAAACTTGAACCCCTTCTCACCTTGAGCTTCCATTACATTTAATGGACAGAGGCACAGGTGCAGAGAGAGTGTCACCTCACAGCTCTAAAGGACAGCCACCCATTACCACCAGGTACCACTGGCAACTCATCTCCTTCTCCATAAAAATATTTCAGCAGGTTTGAACACAGTAGCTAAGCCAGGAAGCAATGCCAAAGTCAAAAGCTGAATCAGCACCATCATAGTAGTTCCTCTGCTGTGCCCATGAAAGCCATATGTTTTCTACCAAAATAAGTTCTGAACAGCATCCAAACCACTAAACTCCTGCTGTAGCAAATGGGGCTGGGTATTTCTCCCCAGATTCTTGGTGCATCCCTCTTGAAACAAGGAGTTTTCAGAGATTCCAAAGAGTTGTCAGAGCACTATTACAGAGCAGAAGGACTACGCTTGCCTTCAGTCTGCTGAAAACACACCCAGTCCAAGATATGTTTGCTTTACAGAAGACTGCAGAAGGGCTCTGTACCTGCAGACCATAAGGTGGCTTCGGAGAGCAGCTGTCTGTATCATACATTTGAAGTGCTAACACAACTTAGCCTAGATAACGTTCTCAGAAGTAGCTCTCCACAGCATTTACTCTAACCATCCTACGAGCCTCCATAACTAAAAAAATCACTTACATGGGCCAAGCCTGAAAAATCCCTGGAAGGTTCTTGGAGCTAAAAATCATTCCTCTTATTCCTAAACAAGGAGGGACAGAGCAACTGCATGCTTCCCACTAAAAGAAAAATGAGTAGGACCAAGCACTTTATAAGATGGGAATAAGCTCTACCCCTTGATCTCAGAAGAAGAGCACAGGTTAGAAGCCCCAGTTCAGGGTAAGGAGACTCACCTGCAATGTTGGCAGAAAGCCAGCCACAGGCTTTCTCAGTAGCCAGCTCCACCGCGATGTCTTCTGCACTACTCAGAACCTTTACAGGGAGGATAGCAAGCGATAGATTTACTACCAGTCACAGCACTACAGCCAGTGACAAGTCAAGAGGAATTCTAGAGGGAAAAGGTTTCATTTTGGCATGCCATGTATAAACAGAGCACCACAACCACCTCTTCAGGATGCCACTCTGAGCAACAGGACTGACCTGTTTTGATTTTCCAAACCTCATCAACCCCATATAAACCCCACCAACTCTTGGGGAAGTTGATTCTAAACAAAAAGTACCATCCTTGCAAGATGAATGCAGTTTCTACACTGTTGTTCTACTCACAACACTAGAGAGTATCACTTCAGCCAGAACATCCAAGGCAGCCTAGCAGAGGTGACTGTGTCTGTCCTGGCTTTCGGCTGGGGAAGAGTTAATTTTTGTGATGCTCAGAGGGGACACAGCTGGGACAGCTGACCCAAACTAGCCAAAGGGGTATTCCATACCATATGATGTCATGCTCAGAATATAAAGGAGACTGGTTCCCTGATGCAGGATGGGCTAAGCGATGGGCTACACATCATGTTTTGGGGCAGTGAGTAAATAACATCGCGTATCACCCGCTTTGTATGTTCTTCTGTAAGTACTGTTGTTATTGTCCTCTTCCTTTGCTGTCCTAGCAAATTGTCCTTATCCCAACACACAAGTTTTACCTTCTTGCTATTAAGGGATAAGTGGAGCAGGTTTTAGTGAAAATACATACTGCTGCAGACGTCTCCTCTGGCAGTAACACCCTCACTGCTTCAGGACCTTTCTTTTTGCAAAATCTGCAAGACAAGAAGATGTGCCACGGGATCAGACTGAGTTCTTGGGCAACACTCAGAGGTTATTACCCTAAGAACTTTCACATGCTCTCTTACAATCAAAACCAGTTGGAAGGCTGCAGTGAAGTCAGACCAAAAGAACCAGGCAAGGAAAAAGCAATTGCAAGCCACCAAGCTGCAATACTCAGTTTTCCAAAGAAGGGATATACAATAGCTGCAGTGGATGTCCGTTTGGAGCTGGATGCAGAGGGACACACAGCACCTTTACTCCTTCCTACAAATACGGCATTAAGTGGCTGGAGGCGCAGCAGAGCATCACCCTAAGGAGAGCAGAGGTCAGGGTTTATAACTACCAGAACCTGAGCATGGCAGGCCAAGCCGAATTAGGCTTATAAATTCTGCAATAAGAAGAGATGGGAAGGCACATGCGTAAATCACTTTTCCTCCTTACTCTCTGCCTTTGATGAGTGCCTGGGCCCCTTCCTCATACAGATGAGCGCACACCTCTTCAAGCAGCTTGTCATGATTAGCATCCTCCTCCTTTGCTTTATCCTGCAACATGACTTCAGCCCTTTGAACCAACTCTGCTACCAGCGTTGCCCTGTAACAAAACCCAAAGAGCCATCAGAGAAACTGAAATCAATCCAACAAGCAGTGCACACTAACCCTAACCAGCTGTTCCCTCCAGTTTAGGAGGATACTCTCAGGCACAAATGCAATAAGCCTCCCTGCTAAAGAAAGAGTGAACCACAGTGCATTTAGTGCCATACCATCTCCTTGTTCTTTTTGGAAGGGACAAAGCAGCAATGAAGGTAACAAAAAAGAGCCTTTAGGTTTTAGCAGAAACATATATGGTTACAGGTATCTTTTCTGGCAGCAATACCCTTAAGCTCTCAGTGGATAGTGGTCAGAAACTCAAAAGCGTCAACAGCAACACACTGCAACTGGCTTTTGGGCTGATACCATTTAACATCTTCCACAAGTTGGACAATGGGACAGTGCAAAGCCTCAGCAGGCTCATAAGTGACAAGCTGGAGAAGTGGGCTGACAACAGGGACTCGCACAGGCTGGGGCACACTGGTTAGGGAGCAGCTCTGCAGAAGAGGGTTCCCAGTACACAAACTGAACGAGTTAGCAGTGTGCAAAGAAGGCCAACCTTATACTGGGTAGGCATTAGTAACAGTGCAATCAGCAAGTTCAAGGCAGTTACTGCCTCCCCAGCCACTGTGAGCCTGCATTTGGGACCTCAGTATGAGAAAGCCATTGACAATTTAATTTGCGTGACTGCAGGAGACAAAGAAAAATCCTTAAGATATCTGGGATGCTGGGGCACATAGCCTACAAGGAGACATGGGGAGCCCCTTGTCACTCAGCCTGGAGAAGAGCAGGTGAAGGGAGAAAGAAGGGTTATAGAGAAGACAGAACAGTGCTTCCAGGAAGTGTGCAGCTAAAGGCAACATACACAAGCTGGAAGAAGGGAGATTCTGACAGGATCTAAGGAAACGTTCTTCACAAAGCCTGGGGAAATTAAGCACTGGAACACTGCACAAAGAGGCTGCTGAATCACCATCCTTAGAGACTTTCACAACTTCACTGGAAAAGGTGCAATCGGACCTAACTTGAAAGCTGGTCTACTTGGAGCAGCAGGACTTTGGATCAATGACCTCCAGAGGTCCCTTCAGACCTAAGATGTTCCTATCATGGGCGAGAATGTTCTGAAAGGGATATCAAGTCTCAAAATGCTGTATTATGTCCGCATTCCAAGTGTCCCACAGTCAGGTAACCCTTCTTTTTGCATCCCTTCACAAATTCCCCTCTGTGATGGCAAAAGGATGTCGCTGGACCCCACTGTCACAGCCTTGGTGTTCTGCTGTACAGCAAACTCAGAGGGAAGCTTTCTCACCCCCTGCATACACAATTCTAAAGGATCACCTCTTTGCATCATTAGCGTAAAGTTACTTTTTAAGTCACAGAACAGATCAGCAGCACTTACTTGATGTGCTTAACACAATTGGATCCCACTCTCTCTGCAACAAATTCAACTGTTCTCCGTAGGGAGGGAGGCTGGTTGTGGAAGAAGGCCTGTTCCAACTCTACCTGTTCAAGAGAAAAGTGCTACAGTTGATGAGAGCACTTTGCCCAGATCCTCCTCTCCTCAACACAGGGGCCAAGGGAACTACCATCTGGAATTGTGCTCAAAGGCACACAACTTGACTACACTTGAACTTTCTGCTACTGTAGCATTCAGCAGCGCCCCTGTAAAATATTTGCTCCCTATTTCCTTCAGGCCATCTAACCCAAAGCCCGTTATCAAGGTTTATGAAGCTACAAAAACAAATGCCGAGTAACAGGAGGAATGAGAGAGCTCTGACAGCACCGACTAGTAATAGTGAGTCACCACATAGGGTTTGTTTTTGGAAAGGATCCTCTCTTAATTACAGGCTGGTAAACCTGTAAGCTCCTACACAGTTCGTTCTTTCATAGCTACAATCCAGTCAAAACAGAGTATGAGAAACGTAGCGACATCTTACGTTACAGAAGAAGCAGTTGTTCCAACTGCAAGAATGTTCACTGAAGCTATGTGGACTTCAACACCTACGAGGTATCCCAGCCACAGAGGAATGGGGAGGTAAGGATACCTGACCATTAAACATGATGTTCCCCACCACTTAGGCCAAATCTTTTCCTTCCCTGGCACTAGGACACCGCTGTGTACCCTACTCTCACACAACTCCTCCAGCCCTGCTGGTTCCCCTTGAGACTCACGATTTTCATTACCTGCAGTTTCTGCTGCGTGACAGAAGCCTTGGGTGCCAAGGACTCTGCAGCTGTGGGGGTGATTTTCCTTATAAAGCCACCATTTTTTGCTCCACTACCAGCCACAAAAGAGGCCAGAAGCTTCCGCAGCTCACCTATACAGAAACACACACAAAAGCAGTCATCGTCCCGCATAAGAGACCAAATCAAAACTCAGCAGAGACACTTCCACATCCTCCCTCCTGTTTCCAGAGCAGATTCTCTCAGCTTCCATGAAAGCTGAAGTTTCAGAAAAGCAGAGGGGCATCCCACCCATTTAACCAGCAGGGCATAGCAAGGTAGGCAAGGCTCTGAAGACAAAAGCGGCTTCCAAAAAGCTCCCTGGCACACAGGGCTTGTTCAGAAGGATCAGGGAACAGTGATTTCTATGCATCCCTTTTTAACATGGCAAGTGGGAACTGTGAAGTCTACAAGGACAACAAGGCAAGCAGAGTTACACAGAATTCCAACAGGGACAGGAGAAAATACCAGAGGAAAGGCTTGAAGACATGTTCAACTCCTAGAAGCTTCCATGATGCAAGTTAAACACAGTTTTCCTAGCAGGTAAGCCCCAGAAAGCAAAGCACCATCCCACTCTCTGGGCCTCTACTGTCTACAGAGAGGGATTTTACCAATGGCAGTAAGATCCTAAGTTCTTTCAAACAACAACCTGATAAAGCACCAGGGCACAAAAGGATTCTTTCCCTGCCTGGCAGCAGAAATATGGCCAAAGACCAAGGCATTCCTCACTGAACAAACACCTCTCCCTGTACCTGGGGTGGGAAAGTTGTATTTACCCTTTATAACACTTCCTTCCAGTTCATGAAGGATGAGCTCCCTTGTCCCTCTGCATTCAAGCTCTGTAGGTTAATTACCCTGCCTGTGCAGCCTCCCTCCCCCAGCATCACCAGATACCACTCACAGCAGCATGAGCTTCTGCAATACAGCTTTCTATCAAAGTTGGCTCATACACAACTGAGACCTAAAGTTGTGAGGAGGGGTAAGAAAGAGGATCCAAGGACTCGGAGAACGAAACAACAAACACAAATAAAAATTAAAAGTATAAATACTACTGATATATTTTATTTATACAGCAAATATAAATAAAATACTCACCAAGATAGGGACAGCAGGTGTAAAGTAATTGCTGATCCACCAATGGTACAGAGTCCTGGATAGAAAACAAAGGAAAGGACACAGTAGGAAAGAAAGTCTTCAGCAAGTCAGAAATCCCACTTGTGAGGTCACAGGCAGGTTTTGGAACTGCCTTGCCATGAAAACCAGAAATACAACTGGATTCCAAACATACAGGAAAATTAGGGACTTTGCAGCCCAAGCATTCAGCCCAGCCCTGTAACACACACTAAGCTGCACTACATTTAGACAGTGTAGCTGTTTCTGATCACTGTCCAAGCCCAGCTGAAAGCTGATGGTTACAAAGGACAAAACTTATCCACAGAGGAGAATAAATGAGGCACATCTGCTATGCACATGCACCTCCACAGGTATCTTTACCCAAACCTACTGGAACACTGTGCTGTGGAGTAACATCAGCCTAGTACTACACAGCGCAGCCAGGGGCATGAGGGGAAAAGCACCCTGAGATCCCATCCACATGGGCAATGTGTACAGCACCCATTGGGGGAAAAACAAAACACCAGTTGATCTCTGCCACTGATGAGAGAGAGCAAACTTTCTGATCAGAACATGAGACACATTTATCTTGACAAACACAGTGCTGATTTTTCAAAGAATCCAGACATGCAATTTCTCTTGCAGGTCTGGGAGTTACCTGAAATGTCACACACACCATAAACTCACCTCCTTTTCTGCTCACTCATACTATTTTCAGTTCAATTACCCTCTATCATGCAACTAGAAAACAGGCAACTCCAAAGACAGCAACCTTGTTCTTACAGTCCCATCTTACTATTTCTGTTGAGTTCACCATTACTACTACTTATTTCTGGGAAGTGCTACAGTTCTGTCAGCTCATCTTGTACCGCAACAACCAGTGAGCAGGAAAACAGCATCTGCTCCTCCAGCGTAACTTTGCGCCTATTCTGCAAGCCATGGTAGCAGGTGAGATGGCTCCTGCCTGGCAAGAGCCCCAGAGCTGTAACCCACATAGTTTACAATCCAGGACACCATGCAAGTGACGCACTGGGAAAAACTGGGGCATCACACCCATGGCCTATGTATGCTCGATGCAGCCACACTGAAGGCAAATTCCCGTGCCTGTCCAATCTCATCCACAGACTCAGAGGCCGTGCTGCTGCGCTAACTCACCAAAGCCTGGGGAGATGTCACAGTGTCCACCATCAATCCCTCCTGCCTGACATCAGTGGTAAAAAACAACTCTTCAGGGACTGATGGAACCTGAAACAGAAACGCCAGTAGTTACAATCTAAACAGCAGTCAGTAACTTTACTGTCCTCTTCATCAGAAATGGTGTCAATCTCACCAATCTCCCACCCACAAAAATCTAGAACTAAGGATCCTCCTCTCTACCCTCAGAAGAGACCTTCCATAAAATTAAACATTTAGTTTAATCACCATAAGATAAACCACCCTACTTATCCTTCCCATACAGCATCTTTCACCTTTCCAACAGATTCCCACTAACAGGTTACCTTGCTTCCAACTGAAGGCACAAAAGGATTTTGAAGTTCATCACACACAATCCCTTTATCAGACCAAAAATTCCCCAACAATTCAAGGCTGCCACCTAGGACTCCATCTCTGTGACAACAGCTTTCAGTTCTAACAGGGATCAGCTGCCAATTTACTGACAAGGATGCAAATTTACAAGCACAGGTGTGTTCAGCATGGAAAATAATTCTCTGTTAGAATACAGAGGATTCTTTAAACCCCACATTAATGTAAAAAACCACAACAAAACTACTGTTTTGCAGTATTTTAACTCATTTTAATACTATTTTCTATTGAGTTCCATGTCCTGCTTTTTCTTCAGGAATGAGCTGTGTGCACACAGGAGATCCTACCTGGAAAAGCCAACCCAGAACTGCAAGGATCAGCAGCTTGTTCAGGAAATTCATCTTCTTATCTTCAGAAAGGACCATTAACCTGCTGTGCAACAAAAAAAAAAAAGGATTAGATTTCAGTAGCTCAATTTTCCTTAGAGGAAATTCCCAAACTGCTCATTTTTTGATGTTACTGTTTGTCACCGTGTCTACATTCCCTACTCGTCTGCCTAAAGAGAGCAGGAGGGAGCTCTACTTTTTTACACAGATGGATCTGAACAACATGCTGCTTTAAGTTTACACTGGAAAAGACAGTGTTAAGTCACTCTCTAGAATGTGCTTCAAATTTTTCTCATGTTTGGTGAGGCTGCACCTCGAGTGCTGTGTCCAGTTCTGGGCTCCTCACCATAAGAAGGACACTGAGGTGCTCGAGAGAGTCCAGAGAAGGGCAGCCAGGCTGGGGAAGGGACTGGAGGGCAAATCCTATGAGAAGCAGCTGAGGGAGCTGTGAGTGTTTAGCCTGGAGAAGAGGAGGCTGAGGGGAGACCTTATCACCACCTACAACTACCTGACAGGAGGGTATAGAGAGGTGGGAGATGGTCTCTTCAGCCAGGTGACAGGAGGTGGGACAAGGGGAAATGGCACGAAGCTGCCCCAGGGCAGAGTCAGATTAGATGTTAGGAGATGGTTCTTCACTGAAAGAGTTGTCAGGGTCTGGAACGGGCTGCCCAGGGAGGGGGTTGAGTCACCGACCCTGGATGTGTTTGACGGGTAGATGAGGTGCTCAGGGATATGGTTTAGCACAGGACAGGAATGGTTGGACACGATGATCTTAAAGGTCTTTTCCAACCTTGTGATTCTGCATATAGGAAAGAAATCTAGAGCACTATTTAGGCATGGGAGACCTTGTAGGTTTAAAGGTTCAAATCCAAGGTTTAAAATTCACAGCTGCAGATGTAGAATGAGTGAGTGGGGATTTAAGGAATTTTGTTAACTTAACAAAACCCCACATATTTAAATCAAATATTATCCTCTGAGTGTAGTGTGTGCTCCCTTAGCAGCTTTACATAAGGTAAGAACTGCTCATGGTTTGCAAGAATCTCAAACTAGGGCCAGCAGGCATTTCTTAAGCACCAGGCACCTCCACTGAACAAGCAAGCCTTCACAGAAGAGTCCCTAAACAAGTATCCTTTCCCAGGCTCTTACCTGTATACTTGCAGCAAGAGACAAAATACTTTCCTGTAGTAATCAAGGAAAGGAGCAATATGATCCACCAGGGAAAGGTACTCCACAATCCAAGGAATGGTCAGGATAGAACGTTGATCCCGAATAGACTGTCTCAGAAGCTTCAATACATCCAGCACAGGCAGGGTCTTAATGGACAACAGAAGTTAAAGCAGCAGCTTGAAGCTACCTTTTGATACTTAAAGAAAAACTTTATCTACACTAGGACTTTTCCTTCTAGGATTTCATCTTCTGTACTAGTAAAAGGTGACTTTCTGGCTAATGAAAACATTCCTTCGCACACGAGCAGAGGTAAAAAACACACCACACTGACAACCTGAGGTCCCACTGAGACTTTCAGAAGTAAGGCTCTAAGCCTGACTATGTACAAGTGAGGTCAACGTCTAGCCCCTGCCTCCTTGCATTCAGTATGACACACTGCTAGGAGGTGGGTGTGAAACAAACACAAAAGTTCCTGGTAGCCGGATGTCACACTGTAAATACAAGTCGTCTTAGCTAGTTCTGGTATGACAGCCCCAGATGAGCAGAAATAACATGAAGAATGAATTCCTCACCATCAGTGCACTGCTCTCTCTTTCCTAGCTTACACAAACTCTTCTTTCCTTTATTCCAAACCCCAGAATATGCAGCAGGGGCACAGAACAACATAACATCATCCCAGGACCTACTGGCCTGCTTTGGAAGGGTGTAACTATCCATAATCATCTCCTTGGATTAGGAAACCTACCTGTCAACCAAAGGGCACATTAGATTTCTTAAGAGAGTTTGATTTCTTACTTGGTTTCTTAAGGTTACTGCAGAGTCTTGCAAATCTCTAGTCGGTTGCTCCACGGTGCGATATGGCAAGAAAACAAGAAAGCCCAGGAACTTGGCGAGGAGTCGCAGGCTTAGCAGGACTACAGTGAAATGCTTCTTTTCATCCTGAAATGAAGAAAAGCAAGCTGGGGCTACACCAACCTAAACTGGAATAGGAACTACCTACACTAAACTTCCACTCCCTTCAGGTAAAAGGGCCACATAGCTTCATCACTGCTTTTAATAAAGGTACTTTTCCAAAGTATCTATTTATGAAGCATTTTAAATTGCTTCTGCTTAGAGTGAGAAGAAATTCATTCAAGAGCTTTCCAGATAAAACAATCAGCTGCTGAATCACATCTTCATCTTAACACGGTTGGAGTCAATGAGAGGGCAGAGAACTGATCTGGTGTTGCCTCTTTTATACCATTACTGCTCTGCAAGTTTTCATGAACCTTTGGCTGCTACTTTGCTAATAGACTATAAGCTGTGACACCTCTGATAGGTACACAAGTGGAGAAACATCTGAACCGGTGTGAACAGGCCTGACTACAAATTCACTCTAACTGAAAATCTTTCTAGATGGAAAAGTAACAAGGAGCTATTGCAACTGAGTGCAACAGCTGGACTCAGTTAACTCTTTCACTGATCTAACCCAGGGTACTACCAACCTAAAAAGAGGCCCTTGCTTTTCAAACTGCTGTGTATCATCTCTTACAACACAGTTCTATCAAGCACCCTGAAACATACAAATAAATGGCATGGGGCTCAGACATCAATGACCAAATCACAGAGTTATGACAAAACCAGATGAAGAAGCTCTTGTCCTGCACATACAGCAGTGGAAGCTCCAAGGCAACTCACAATCAAGCCCGTAATTCCTTTGTTGTAGGAACAGTTCAAGGGAATTCCTGCCAGGTGTGTTTGCAAAAACCAAGCTTACCTGTTCATCCATATCTGCTTCCCCATCACTGTGCTCGTGCTCCACCAGAGCAAGGCCATCCAGTTCGAGTATCTTCAGGCACAGACTATCCATCAGGTGCTGATTGAACTGGTAACTTCAGCAAAAGATGATGA